>JAZGTN010000171.1:0-600000 GCA_037783415.1 Leptasterias polaris
ATACGTTGATGTTTTTTTCGTTCCAGAGTCCTATCTCAACTTCTACTCAACAATGAACTTCGTTTGTGTGCCAAAAAAAAAAAAGAGTAGTATTAAATTGTATTAAATTGAATGTTTTATAATCTCGTACCATGGGGTGTAAGATAATCATATTTTTTTCCAATTTTACCGAGTGCCGGAATTTTCATTGCAGACTATCAAATGCGGTCCTTAAGTAGTAACTCGGTAACCGGACCCCCCGGTCGATTGTTTTCGTTCAAACTTTAAAATAGAGGATGATCCCTCTCTAGATAATTCTAAACTAAGTTGAATCAGAAGGGTTGTTTGAGATCTAATTGAAATGCGCGTCCACAGCATTCAGCAAGCTATGACAGAGATTACTCTGTCGAAAAAGGGTACATAAGAGGTCCTTCTAAATGTGATTTAAGCTGGTATATTTATACTATTGGAAAGTCCAATTCTTGTAAAATTATGCGATGTCAATTGTAAGTTGATACCACAAAAGTTATGGTTTATAATATGGTTGTTTACAAAATGTCTTGGCTACACAAAACCTGCCGTTTGTTTATTGGAGCATGCCATTTTGAACAGGGGGATGTGTCGTGTAGTGTAGTAGGATTATTTGACTACAGTTCACTCTTCTGCATGCTTTATGCAAGTACAATTTCACATCAGAGCAATAGCTGCAGTTCATACAAAATTTAATTCAGTTTGTTACAATTTTTTTCTTTTTTTCTTTTACAATTATTTGCAAAGTTTAAGGAATGTTTGACAGCTTCTTGTGAATGGAATCACCCATATTTAGGCTTTACAGAAGAACGCACAGTCGGCATACTACCCTGCAGTATAGACTTGACATACATCATGTACATGCTGTAACAAATTCATACCGCTGGTCGGCGTTTTGGAGTATCCTGATCGTGTTTAGATGCGTTCATATATCTTCCAAGCATGCGTCCAACCAATTAAAGTATTTTGTGTTAACTATTGTTTTACAGTTACTCAGCTACCATAGAACACAATTAAAAGATATACATGCACATTACACATGTCAATAACTGGGGGATGTTTATGTTTATGTTAATTTGTTCGATGTTACTTGGTCAATATCATTTATGATCAAGTAATCATTTCATGTGCCCCCCCCCCCTTCCGAAGTTTTTAACGAAGTAAAGCTGCAACATGAAATTTGTAAAACGTAAAAAGAAGAGGAGAATAAAAAATGTTAAAGGGTTGTTGCAATGGAATTGAAATGCCACTGTTAATTTGAACCACATTACTAACTATAAAAACATTATTTCAGGGTAAAATGAATAACGGGAAACCAATATGTTATTGCTAGGGACGGTGACGATTAAGCATATTATGTGCTCATTCGGCTTCACACACAGGAGTGAGATTTGAGGAAGATTGAACATTCTTGAAATATTTAGAGACATTCGATTTGTATGCCGTTGCCGGACAATTTGTATAAAATATGCATTTTCCCCAAAAATGTTCAGTTCAAAATGCCAAAATAGAGATATTTAAATTAAGAAAATAGTGTTTTAATTTTTTTTTTCAATAATGATCAAAAGAATGTATGGACAAACAACCTTGAGACTAACAGCACTGATTTAGCCATTGGCATAAGGGGTTCCCTATGATACCTGAAAATACAAAAAGGCAGAAAACTCTATGACCTCCTGCCTTTTCATTATGAACCTCGCTCATCCATAACTTTGGAAAAGGTTACAAACAAATCTCTGGAGTTTAGACTGGGTGAATGTTGTCTAATATTCCAGTAATAACCACGTAAGACTTATTTATTTTGCTTCTAATTAGGAAGCTTGACTGTTGATTGGAGCATATCGGAGCGTTAGGCCTATGCCAGTATGTGTTAACGTTGATCAGTCATCAAAACCAATTTCACGAGTCCCCCCCCAAAAAACAAAAAAAAACAAACAAACAACCCAACAAACAAACAAACAAACAAAAACAGACAGTCAATCTCAAACCGAGCTGAACTTCCATGCTCTTGTGTATACACACTAAAATATAACACGCATGCGAGGAATATTGACCCCTCCTCCATAATTATGTTGACTCTATAATTATGACAATGAGGATTAATTTTCAAGTTTCAATTTTCCGCATCAATCATGATCTCTGGCTGATAAAGTTTTTATACTAGGCCTTGTTCTTTGGTGACTTTTTGTCTTTTCAAGTGGATTAAAATTATCGCCTGAAATCCATATTAAAAGAGTTTTTATGTCAGCTATTTCAACCTCCATGCTAACCATGGAGGAAGGAAAAGAAACTAAGGAAGGTGACCTATTGTTTCGTGCATTCACCTTAATTCAAGTGGCAACATTCGGCTGCAGCAGCATGCAGACAGACAAGCAATGTCAACAATACTATAAAATGTACATCAAAATGATATAGTTACCGCACGTCTTTATATTATGCTCCCACATGCCGAACATTCAGCTAACATTGTACACTCATTCATGTTTGTCTTTATTCGAAACCCTGACATCTGACTGCGAGATAGGCCGCCCCTTGCTGCTACGTTTGGGCGGGTTGAACTATGGTTGAACAGTCATCAAAACCCATATTCCCGCGTTCCGATCCCGCGCGCGCCAAAAAAAAGGGTAGTAGGCCTATATCCACCGACACTGCAGATTCTGAATCAGTGGATCCGGACACTAGCTAGCACTACAGCTTCTGGTAACTTCAAGATTTATCAGCCAAGAAATGGGTGAAGAAACTATTGTACAATCCCGTCCAACAAAAAATAAAACCCACTATACAGATGTCCAGTTTCCGACATTAACAGTTGGCACCACACGTGAAGATAATCCATTAGGTATTTTGATACCTACATGTACGTGTATACTAGCTATCATTGCCCGATAGTGTCTTAGCAACTCTCTGACATTGCCAAAACCACAATCCATGCAGGGCTAGATTACGTAATTTCAGTTACTGCATTGGGTCCATGCAGTATGCGCGTGCGACGATCCGTAGGGACCTACTGTACATACTGTACATGTAACTGTACACGTATAGTATACCATTTAGAACCCGATGCTAGTGTGGCATCTCGGACCTCAACAAAAGCTTTATACAATCTATTCTTATATTAGGGCTTATATTAGAAGTAACCTCTACGTGTAAATGTTCTGTGTGTTAAGTATACCGTAGAACAGCCTGTCCAGAAATGCAAAAGTGATCACTTT
The DNA here is from genome assembly GCA_037783415.1 of Leptasterias polaris. Lineage (NCBI taxonomy): Eukaryota > Metazoa > Echinodermata > Asteroidea > Forcipulatida > Asteriidae > Leptasterias > Leptasterias polaris. The sequence goes on from JAZGTN010000171.1 coordinate 3,222, forward strand.
ATAATTTACTTTTCATTTCATCTTCATGATATATACATATAAATATTTTTTCAAAGACAATGTAGAAGCGAATTCCAGCGTTACAAAACAACTTTTAAACTGACACGTCCCTTATCTCTTGTAAACATTGTAAATAGTATCCAGAATGTCCCTACCAGGCAAAACACTGAACATTTACATGGTCTATATGAGATTTTATTTTTACATTGTGCTGTACGGAAAGTACTTTAAATGTGAACCTTGTAAACCAACTGATTGAAAATGTTACGTCTTTCAGTGAAAAACTAAAATCCATCAGTTTACACAACAATTATTGAAGGTCCACCAATGTCCAGTAGGCATAGCAATTCGCTCTGACCATAGAGCAAGATACCAAAACCAAACTGCCAGTTATACATAACATTTAGATGATGACTGACTCCTTGGAGTACTAGGCGAGTATCTGAATGTCAGCTTTAAAAAACGGTGTATAATTAGTGTCATAGTTTTATTTAATATACCGGTACATGGGGTGTGCTGAGTAATGTTGTGTTGGGGGGGGGGGGGGGGGGGGGGGGGACACAGCTTAAGCATGGACATGGCTCCAACTTTGATATTGCTTAAATAAACTGTTAATTGTCATCGTTTATCAGCCTGTGTGGTAAAAACTAATGGTGGTCCAATTATTTTTCTAAAAACTATTTGCTCTCATCTCAAGTGAGACATTGCCTGAGACAGGTATAAACGGTGTCAAGCACATAAAATCAAATGTTGACAAACACTTCAGGTAAATTATCTGCCTCAAAATCGGGGAATTGTCTTCGCGGGTGCATTTGCAGAGTGAGCAAATGGCGCTGTAATAAGAACATCATACATAACATTGGTTCAAGAAACAGAAGTCATCTTATCAAGAATATAGCTCTATGATCACATCTATGCGCAATTCAGTACCGTAAAGTTTGGTCAAAACACAATCGAGCTACACCGAAAACCAGAAGCGATTGAACAATGGTCATTGTCCACAAAGCACCGGCAAGGCTGAGTCCCCACTATAGAACTGCTTCAAGTTTACACTCCATCAAGGTATCTTCGATCCAGTGCAATATCCTTCTCCTTAAAGGGACACGTTGCCTTGGATCGGTCGAGTTGGTCTATAAAAAGCGTCTACTGTGACCGTTTGTTATAAAATGCATATGCATGGTTAGAAAGATGTTTTAAAAGTAGAACACAATGATCCACACAAGTATGCCTCGAAATTGCGTGGTTTTCCTTTTACTTTGCGAACTAAACACGTACGGTCCGCCATAGGGAGTCAAAAATTTGACTCCCTTAAATGGCGGACCATGTTAGTTCACGATGTAACAGGAAAACCACACAATTTCGAGGCATACTAAATTTGTGTGGATCATTGTATTCTACTTTTAAAACATCTTTCTAACCATAACAAATTATGCATTTTATATAACAAACGGTCACAGACGCTTTTTATAGACCAACTCGTCCGATCCAAGGCAACGTGTCCCTTTAAGGAAGTCACCCAAGTCTCGACACTCTTGGGTGGCAGGTCTTTTTCTGCAGCTGCGCCACGCATCTGGAACTCCAGAAAATTCAAATCACTTCTCAAAACTTATCTTATATGTCACAAGTTTTTTAGGCTTGATTTAGTTGTACCGCCCCTATCTGTTTTCTTTCGTTTGTTTTTGGTTTACTGCGCCTTGTATTAACACCCAGCAGGGTGGATAATCATGTGCGCATAACAAGTTTCTTTATTATTATTACATAGGAAGTGTTTTTTGCAGACCACTCAAAATTGCTAGCCCTTTGCCCAGCTATTTGACCCTTTGACCCCTGGTCAACCGCAATAAACAAAAAACGTAACAGACTGTGTTCTAATCATGAGCAAGCATCCAGCCAAGGTCGCATGCACTGCAGCCAACGGCAGCTGTAATCTTTCTGAGTCTTCCAAATTCGTAGTTAACTTCGGTGTACAGTTCGAACAACCACATATACTGTGTACACCAGGAGTAAAACACCGAGAACGATCGAACAGGTCGAAAGAAACTTGTTCCACTCTACAATTGTATTTCCACATACAATGCAGCCTACACTATATTTGTTTCCTTTTTCTTTACATGACCATGCTATGATGTTTCAAGCAAAGACAAACTATGTTATTAAATACAGAGCAATGAGCTTTAGTTCCTTGCTGTATGGATATTAATAAAGGGTTTTGTTTGATAGGTTGGTTGTTGGAGCAATTGTTTGTATTAAAACATTCATCAAAAACACATTACCATAAAAGTAATTATATTACTTAATTTTACCACTTGTGGAAATTGCAATCAGAACGGCGGATTCCTACAATTAATTGGATTGTGCCATAATGTTACAATGTTTTTAACGTGTTCAAAGAGATATTTTCAAGATTTTATGGCTTGGTCCCTGCTGAACTGTACTAAATGACCATTTGACCAGTGTAAACCACAACAAACGAAAACTTGATTACGTGTTCTCAACATCCATCCGTTCAAGGCCACAGCCGATGGTCGAATCGTTACTTAACTCGACATCATGCGTGCAGTAACCCCAGCGATCTAAATTCTAAATATTTTCAGTACAGTGCATTTCAGTAATTGTAGGGTACAGAAATCGTCTTCGATTACTTCTATAGTTGGGAGTACATTCTAGTCTCAGGGATATTCTTCCTCTTGTTGTTTTATTTCTACTTATCAATCATATCAATCATTATTAATATGAATATTATAGCATTATGTTGAACCTAACATGCAATATTAATTAGGGTTCAGAAATGTGTAAGGAGCCGAGGGTGCATGTTTTATACCGAAAGAAATATTGTTGTGTGAAATATGTGTACAATTAATTGTCAAGTTTTTCCAGAAAGCGGTGGAAATGTCCCTGGTACTTCACAAACCACCAAACTTGTAGGCCTACACACTTAAAATAAAAAAATATATATATAAAAATACTAAATAATATTAATAAGAAAACGAGCACCCCAGCAAAAAACGCATGTCAGCACCTTGGATGTATATACACACCATTCGTGTTTTTGGATAGCCGGTTTTAAATGTAATGTTGACCTTTGTCGGGCTGCAGAAACTAATTACGAAATTGTTTTGTAACATCTACATCCACATTTACATATATTCTCATTAGTTAACATCCTGTTCAAATCTTAAAATTTAGGTAATGTCGGTATATTTTACACGTAGGATGTCCAGTGGTATTGAAGTAGCCGGGCCTATTGTTTATTGCAAGAATAGTTGTGAATTAGTCACACGATGTCAACATTTCCCGTTGAGCACTTGCCCCGTCTTTTTCAAAATGTTTCTCGGGATACAGGCCCTTGTAACCCGACAGTGCTAATTTATGCTTTAGCCTATATCATTCCCAAATGATTTTCAAAATGTTGAATGCAAAATAAAAAGATTCACAGCTATCTGAAACTGAATACGCATTTTTGCAAGTTAACCGTTGACATAGCAAAGGTTCATTAAAATATAGCGCCCTCATATGCCTTTTGTAAATTGAAAAAAATTATCGTCGAATGAAGTTAATTCTTTTAAAAGTTAAATAAAATAATATGTACGGCGAATTAAAATTATGCATCTTGTTAACGCCTCCGAAGGCGTCCGACTTCGTTCTTTGCTGTCTTCCCGGAGGGTCGTCTTCGCACCCAGGCAGTGGTATTTTCTATAGCCCCAGCCCAGCGGTTCTGGAACCAGGCAGACCCTCGGCCGCCCTGGCACGCACGGTCTTTGCTTTACCGGGGCCTTGTCTGCAGAGCCGCTTCATTCGTGGGTGTCTGAGCACCTCCGGCCCCCATTAGCCTGCTTCTCCGAAGGCCTCCGACTTGCTGTGCTCTCAAATCCCAAAATGAGTGTGTAGCTTTTTGCTTGTCAATTTGTAACGCAGCATGGGAATTACACACAATTTAGTTTCAGATGTTGCGTCAACTACCTTAACTTAGTAAAAAATTCACAATTCCATACATCAAACAGGAAAAGAATTATCTCCCAAAATGTTAAATTTTAACATTTTGTAATACTGTGCTCTCAAATCCCAATATGAGTTTGTAACTTTTTGCTTGTCAAATTTTAACGCAACATAGGAATTGTACAAAAATTAGCTTCAGATGTCGCATGAACTACCTGAACTCAATAAAAAATTCACAATTCCATACATCAAACAGGAAAAAAATTATCTCCCAAAATGTTAAATTTTAACATTTTGTTACTGTGCTCTCAAATCCCAATATGAGTTTGTAGCTTTTTGCTTGTCAAATTTTAACGCAACATAGGAATTATACCAAATTTAGCTTCAGATGTCGCATGAACTACCTGAACTCAATAAAAAATTCACAATTCCATACATCAAACAGGAAAAAAATTATCTCCCAAAATGTTAAATTTTAACATTTTGTTTATACTCTGTTGGCTCGTCAAATCCCAATATGAGTTTGTAGCTTTTTGCTTGTCAAATTTTAACGCAACATAGGAATTGTACAAAATTTACTTTCAGATGTCGCGTCAACTACCTAAACTTAGTAAACAAATTCATAATTCCATACATCAAACAGGAAAAAAATTATCCCCCAAAATGTTGAATTTTAACATTTTGGTTACGCTCTCAAATCCCAATGTGTGTGGGTAGCTTTTTGCTTGTCAAATTTTAACGCAACATAGGAATTGTACAAAATTTTGTTTCAGATGTCGCGTCAACTACCTGAACTTAGTAAAAAATTCATAATTCCATACATCAAACAGAAAAAAAATTATCCCCCAAAATGTTGAATTTTAACATTTTGGTACTGTGCGGCCAAATCCCAATATGAGTTTGTAGCTTTTTGCTTGTCAAATTTTAACGCAACATAGGAATTATACCAAATTTAGCTTCAGATGTCGCATGAACTACCTGAACTCAATAAAAAATTCACAATTCCATACATCAAACAGGAACAAAATTATCTCCCAAAATGTTAAATTTTAACATTTTGTTTATACTGTGCTCTCAAATCCCAATGAGTTTGTAACTTTTTGCTTGTCAAATTTTAACGCAACATAGGAATTGTACAAAAATTAGCTTCAGATGTCGCATGAACTACCTGAACTCAATAAAAAATTCACAATTCCATACATCAAACAGGAAAAAAATTATCTCCCAAAATGTTAAATTTTAACATTTTGTTACTGTGCTCTCAAATCCCAATATGAGTTTGTAGCTTTTTGCTTGTCAAATTTTAACGCAACATAGGAATTATACCAAATTTAGCTTCAGATGTCGCATGAACTACCTGAACTCAATAAAAAATTCACAATTCCATACATCAAACAGGAAAAAAATTATCCCCCAAAATGTTGAATTTTAACATTTTGGTACGCTCTCAAATCCCAATGGTGTGTGGGTAGCTTTTTGCTTGTCAAATTTTAACGCAACATAGGAATTGTACAAAATTTTGTTTCAGATGTCGCGTCAACTACCTGAACTTAGTAAAAAATTCATAATTCCATACATCAAACAGGAAAACAATTATCCCCAAAAATGTTGAATTTTAACATTTTGGTACTGTGCTCCAAATCCCAATATGAGTTTGTAGCTTTTTGCTTGTCAAATTTTAACGCAACATAGGAATTATACCAAATTTAGCTTCAGATGTCGCATGAACTACCTGAACTCAATAAAAAATTCACAATTCCATACATCAAACAGGAACAAAATTATCTCCCAAAATGTTAAATTTTAACATTTTGTTTATACTGTGCTCTCAAATCCCAATGAGTTTGTAACTTTTTGCTTGTCAAATTTTAACGCAACATAGGAATTGTACAAAAATTAGCTTCAGATGTCGCATGAACTACCTGAACTCAATAAAAAATTCACAATTCCATACATCAAACAGGAAAAAAATTATCTCCCAAAATGTTAAATTTTAACATTTTGTTACTGTGCTCTCAAATCCCAATATGAGTTTGTAGCTTTTTGCTTGTCAAATTTTAACGCAACATAGGAATTATACCAAATTTAGCTTCAGATGTCGCATGAACTACCTGAACTCAATAAAAAATTCACAATTCCATACATCAAACAGGAAAAAAATTATCCCCCAAAATGTTGAATTTTAACATTTTGGTACGCTCTCAAATCCCAATGGTGTGTGGGTAGCTTTTTGCTTGTCAAATTTTAACGCAACATAGGAATTGTACAAAATTTTGTTTCAGATGTCGCGTCAACTACCTGAACTTAGTAAAAAATTCATAATTCCATACATCAAACAGGAAAACAATTATCCCCAAAAATGTTGATTTTTAACATTTTGGTACTGTGCTCTCAAATCCCAATATGAGTTTAGTAGCTTTTTGCTTGTCAAATTTTAACGCAACATAGGAATTGTACCAAATTTAGCTTCAGATGTCGCGTCAACTACCTGAACTTAGTAACAAATTCATAATTCCATACATCAAACAGGAACAAAATTATCCCCCAAAATGTTGAATTTTAACATTTTGTTACTGTTCTCTCAATAGTAGCTTTTTGCTTTTCAAATTTTAACGCAACATAGGAATTGTACCAAATTTAGCTTCAGATGTCGCATGAACTACCTGAACTCAATAAAAAATTCACAATTCCATACATCAAACAGGAAAAAAATTATCTCCCAAAATGTTAAATTTTATCATTTTGTTACTCAATTTTTACATTTTGGTACTGTGCTCTCAAATCCCAATGTGTGTGGGTAGCTTTTTGCTTGTCAAATTTTAACGCAACATAGGAATTGTACAAAATTTACTTTCAGGTGTATCATCAACTACCTGTACTTAGTGTGCAAAGGGTATTTCCATACTTAAAACAATATTTGTTTGTTACCCCCCCCCCCCCCGGTCAATTATTAACTTTAACAACTTGTTAATATGCGCTCAAAACCCAGTTGCAAATACATCTTAGCAATTGTACAACATTTTGTATGAGACTTCCATGAACTGTCAAAACCTTGAGTGAAAACATATTTAGCTATTTCTTAATTTAATAGATGTAAATTTTTGCATCGGAGATAAAATGAATATAATTTTGTTTTTTACCCTAGGACCGTTGTTGCATTCCTTATGCCGCATGGTACGCTCAGAATGGAGATAGTTTGGACCACGAAAATAAGTACCAATCATTTTCTTTTTGCTGGAAAAACATGTTCAAAACAATGTTTTATGGGCTAATACTTTGGCATTTCTTGCCCCACATGTGCCTCTTTCTCGTGATCTTCTTGGTAATTGTCTTTATGAAAAATTGTTTATAACGACTTTTATAACGGTTCTGAACTGGTTAGAATAATGTAACCGACTGATTTCTGACTGGACACCAATTTCGGTATGTTAACACCTAAGGGATGTTCCTCCATATTATGCTGCATGGTTTGCTCACTACGAGATAAGAAAACAGCTGGCGTGCGCCACCACTATTATGTAATCAGATATGTTGCAGGGCTGGTTTTCTCGCGGGAAAGAAATGAAAACAACAACGCCAATCTGTGAATCAATCTGAACATGGAGGTTACAGAATTAGTAATGACTAATAGTATCCACTCCCTCTGTTAAGTTTCTGAATCTGCTGATTAAAGACAAAAAACCGTCGTGTAACGCCAGACAGTACACCCCATTTTACAGAGGGACTAATTGTGATTCTATTCGGGACAGTTTTAAATACTGAACATGGACCTTTGCTTTGCCTTTGGATTTGAGTTGCCATCCGCCGGCACACGCATACAGTTTGCAGTGGCGAGTGCGTATAGTCAGCATCAACGTACAATTGAAATGTCTATGAGCGAGAGCATGCCAAACATCAAACTGTCACTACAGCCCAGAAACAGTTCTCAAGTCAAATGCCAAGTAAGTCAACAATTAATTAGGCATGTGAAACACAATGTAAATTGTTTTAATTTATAAAACGTGCATTTAAATGTATTTTGGTCCATCATAATAGTTGTTTGTCTCGTACGCCGTGCGTATAGTTTTAATTTAACAACCAAAACCCCTCTCTGGTCCTTAACTTAGCAGTACCGCAGTAGGCCATGAGTAGGCTACTTAATTTCTAGTGAAGTATACAAGCCTACAACTGGTAATAACATGCTTAACTATAACTACTATAACTTAAGGTATTATTCCCCTACTCTTTTTCGTTATGCCTTTTTACAATTTGCCGTAATCTTGCATTATTGTGCCAGAAATACTGGAAATTTAATAGTCCTGAGCTGACGCGGGAAATACTTTTATCTCTATACCAAGAACCAAAAGGGGAAACACAATCACAATGTGGGCCTATTTATAATGTCAACATAAAGCATCGGCCAGCAGTGAAATTATGTACTTTATTATTCTGGCAAACGAGTTACTTTATATTTCCAGATAGTGGTGAACCTATTTATTTAACTTCACTTGACCCTACACCAAGGTTTTCCGAATTCGAAGTAGGATCGTTCCGAACCGGCCGTGTTATATCATGTATGGAGCAATTATTGCAGGGATCTGTTGATGTGTGCAGACCACCCGCTGTCCACTGTACTAGACAAGCTAATGGCCCTAAGATCATGTACACGGAATGAAATGGCGTGTGCTTAGTGGAATTCCCCAATAGTTAAACTTAAAACATTCCCATCAAAATGTTCTAGAATAATCACTAATTTGCAAAATGTGTGTTTCTTCCACTTTTTATTTTTAAGAAATACATGCTTGTTTCACGCACTTTCACGGCCTATACTTTCCACAAGCAGAAAAGAGGTTGTAGCCTTGATTAAATTGGTTTGATTAATTTGACGCGCTCCTATGTGGGCTATACGGTGGAGAAACAAAATAATGCAACACGGTGTCTTCACACACAAAAGAAATGTATTGAAAGAAACAATAATGTACCCTTGTGATTGCAAGCAGGAAGTTGTGGGTATAATTTGTAGGGGTTTGCAGAAGAGACACCATGCAGGTAAACATATTTAAATGTAATGCTTTCTACATAAACTAGAATATAAAATAAACAAGATGAACGTTTTCCACCACCGTTGTGTTTTGGCTAGGATTTGGTGGCAGTGCAAATTGAAAAAAAGGAAGTGCAACTTTTTCACCGAAAATCCACAGAGAGCGCGCAAACTCGTCCAAATTACTTTGAAAATGTAACTTTGTTTATTGTTATAAGGCCCAGCGGGAGGATCCATTTACTGATTATAGATTATGACTCACACTATTTACTGGTGTAATCTGAAATTTGGGTTGAAATGTAGGCCTAGGCTCCTGAAAAAACTCTTTTTTTCTCGTGGAGTTCATTCTAAAAATGAACATGTTTGTCCATAAGGATGAGACTTTGTTTTGACCGCAAAAATCAATAACACAACAACAAATGTGTAAAGGATATATTACATGGACCAAAGCGTCTTTAAAATTTTACAATAATTTGTTTAACCTTTTAATTAGCAAATTTCAGATTATCTTATAATGATTGGCTGTCATTTTGAATGTTTTGATCGAATAATTTGTGTTTTTTGTCAAATTGTTTGAAATTGTTGCCCCTTTCTTTTTCGCCTGATCATATTCCCCAAAACGTATTCATTTTAAACTGAAAGTTCGGTTTGGTTTGGGCTTCATCGAGCTTTCTTCATGAATATGGATAATATCCACAGACGTGGAACGTTTGGCTGCATGCACTATACACAAACACGTGGTTGTGTTTGGGTCTGTCAACCTTACTCCTTAGTTAAGCGAATCGGCAGTTAACGCAGACCAAAGTGTCGGAAATATGGCCAAAACACGCTCAATTTTTGCCCAAATTAAGTCATAGCCAAAAAACGGTTCAATATTTTAAAAAGTTCCACTCGGAAAAGTTTAGTTTAATTCCTTACCTACATGTATAGTCGTATCTTTTTTTCTGGTGGGTGAAACATTGGACCTGTCAAAATCTCATTTAATAGTAAGAATCTGTTAGATTTTTTTGTGTGACGGCGATTTTTTTTGGTAATATTTGCTCTAGCATCGCCTTGTTGTTAAGTGTAACTCACGGACTACGCGGTCTATTAAAATTCCACTCGGAATTGAAAAGCTTATTTCATGCTCTTTACAGTGATGTAACAATGAGTTTGATTTGGGCCTGTAGAGTCTGTTTCAGCAGAGCATAGAGGAGCAGAGAGTCACACAAACCATGGACGTAGAAATAACACAAATCCGCCAAATCCGTATGCCAAGGATGCCACTCATACTCTCTGATCCGAAGCTACGTTTTAATTTCTTTGAACCAGTCATGAACTAAAAGTTATGTGCTTAAATATCATCTTTCAAAGAACACAATCACACCCTAATCTAGCAGTTTAGTGGTACATGTATTGGGATAGAAAAGGGCAGAAGTGACCTTGGTAAATCTTTGAGATTTGCGGTTTCCAAGTGTGGGTCAAAGCATTTTTGTTTTCGGGGTGATAACAGCCAATCTGTGCAATAATGGCCCAGCTTGTCACAAATTAATGTACTAGGTGTTAAGTTTAACTAGGCTGTGATTATTTGGTATTATTACAAACTTTAGCATTTTGTCCAAGTTACATATGTGTTTGTGTACTGTTTAATCACAATGGTGCACATCTTATTAAGAATCTCCCCGTCACCCCCATTCTCAACAATGGTTTGATCAAGAAAAGCTAGATTCTTATCCCACGGGAGCTAGCTCCACACAGACACTGTAGCACGGACCACAGTACATATACAACTTTACTGTGATGTTGGTTGACATTTTTGATGAAACAAACCCATGGTAGAAACAAATATTATTCGGACATTTCGAACCATTTCACGAGCCTAAAACACCAGAGTTTTGTCCAACGTGCTTTCCCACCTGCGTTAAATTGTGGCAAGGAACATGTGAGAAGTTGGAGCATATGGTTGGAGTCAACCTTTACCTTCGAGAAATAAAAAAACCCGTTTCGGTAAATTTCCCCGCTTTGTCTCGTCCGTTGAAACACAAGTTGCTCTATGATGGTTGAAACAGCTTGGAAGTTTAAATATCCCCACACGGCTAACAAGTGCTCATTCATATTTCGATTGTCATGGGGCATCCATGCGATAACGAAAGGGTGGTATGGTTCCTAGAGTTGTTTGCCTTTCGGTGTTAAAGGTGCTGTTTACGTTTGGTAATTAGAGCATACTGATTGTGTTAACCTGTGAAAATTTCACTTCACAAGGTGGTCGCGTTTTTGAGATGTCACCGAAAAACCGGAGCGAATATTTCAACGCAGGAAGATTGGATTCCTACAGGAATACAATCTGAGCGAGAAGCGCACGGCCAAACGCTTCTCAAATTCAATTTTTTATGGGGGAAAGAGTGATATATTTTTCCATAACCGTAGTACTTCGAAGTGAAACAATTCTCAAAAATGCATTATACAAAAATGCATTAATCCAAAGCTGCTGTACTTCTTCCATGTAAGTTTTTACTGCCATTAATTCTTAGAGTCATAACCAACGTATACAGACCCTTTAAAGGTGCTGTATACGTTTGGTAATTGGAGCCTACTGATCGTGTTACTCCCATATAAATGTAGACCCTTTAATGTGGGCGGCTGCACATTTCCATTCTAGTTTTACACAAGAAAAAAATTACCAAACACGGGGGTACCGACTAACACATGCTGCATTTGCGTCTTTTGGGATACATGTACTTTGACAATATAATTATTGGATCGGGCTCAAAAATGTTTTTATGTTTTTCTCAAATATTATTAAATTGTAAACGTATTTTTGTCATTTGTTTTTTAAGGGAAAAACATTCAATTCAACCCCTCACATTGTACAAATGTGCATGGTGCAGTACGGCTTGATTTAGAGCACAAAAGCGGTGCTCGATTAACTAAGTAATAGGCAGTATTTTCAGAAAACTGGCTGTGCAAAACACGGCTGGGCTGCACTACTCGCTTGCACCACCACAATCAAAAGTCGATCTGACGTTTCCTTTATGCAGTTAATCACCCATGTTTGCAACAATGCATACCTTACCCTGGATGTTATTGTTATTTCGGGCTCTAATGTTATTATAGCTAGAACCCAGATACGATGTGATTTGGGTAATATAGCAAGACAGTGGATGTGATTTTGATAATTGGCAATTAACCATGGATGTGATTTGTTACTCAGATTTTATTTGGGCAAGGGCCCATGACACTAGATGTGATTTTGGTAATGCATCCAGACAGTGGATGTGATTTTGGATTGGCACAATTAACCATGGATGTGATTTCGGGTTAGGATGTGATTTTGGCGAGGGCCCAGATACTAGATGTGATTTTGGTTTCGCAGCCAGACAGTGGATGTGATTTTGGCAAGTGGCAATTAACCAAGGATGTGATTTCTGACTCGAATGTGATTTTGGCAAAGGCCTGGACAGTGGATGTGATTTTGGTAATGCAGCCAGACAGTGGATGTGATTTTGATAATTGGCAATTAACCACGGATGTGATTTCTGGGTCAGATGTGATTTCGATGGTGCGGATGTGATATTGGCTAAACGGTCCTAAAATCACATCCAATCGATTCACTTTTCCATTTTAGTTGTAAAATCACATTTAGGCCATTCACAGTGTGATATCATTCATTCCAAATACACTTTACAGAATATTTGCAATGTAACTAAAAGAGTGCGTCCGATTAGCTTCCCCGGTACGACCCGTGTGAGCTCATCGACCCTTACAGATCCGGTTTGTGGGGTACTGCTATTGTTGTTCTATTATTCCCTTTTCTGAAGAATTCCCTTGTGGGGTCCAATTGTTCCTATTGAAATGACCTTGTGGGGTCCATTGTTCCATTGTTGTCAGGACCCCACAAGTGCCAATCCGTGCGAACATCCAGGTTAGCCCCTGACATGAGCTAATCGAACGCAAACTTCCCCCTGGATTTACACCAATGCATCTTGGGATAGCCAACGTCACAGTGACGTCACAGGTGAACCGGGTCAATACATTAACCTCATGACGCAGCTCTAATTACTGTCAACTTGAATAATTCAAGTCAATGATATACTATCTGGGGAAAAAAATCATTCATGCATGGACTATAGGCGTCATTTGGCTGATTGGCTGCCAGAATAATAGACCTATTTGTTGAAAAGAAATTCAACAGAATGAGTGTAATAAAGCCTGAAGTACTATTTTACGATCTTCAATTGGGGTTGGGGATGAAAGAAAGTATACAATTTGTAATTTGCAAGCCATGATAAGGCAACATTTCACAATGAGGACGTATATAAATGTCTACATTCACTGAACAGATTACTAAGAGAGGTTTGGTGATAATTATTGCTTGGCCCGACAGTGCAGTGTAAATATTGAACTAGAATTGTGTACAAAACTATCGTTTTGAAGACACTTCTCCTGTGCTTTTCAGAAAGATTCGCGAAAAGCCCTGGTCATCACTTATGTTACGTCATAATGTGGGAGCTCCGTTTCATAAAAGTGGCTTCGACTTCAAATAGTGTCATTTTCAACGTCAGAAGTGTTTCAAGTTTTGTTAAACCTTGAAGTTGGGACCTAATTTTTTGGTCAATAATTCGGAAGTTTACAAATATCAAAATTACATTAAAATGTTTAGCAAACACATTATAAACAAGTTTAAACAAAAAGCATTCCCGTTAAAAAAAGGTTTCGCTCAAGTAGCTGTTTAATGGCGGAGGTCTTTCCCCGCAAACGCCGAGAATGGTGTGGTGGTAACTTTGCATTTGGGATGAGACACTTATAAATATACGGAGCTTTTATAGGTGGAAAACATCGGGTTTAATCTTCGTTTGAAGGAATTTTTGTTTTCGTTCAAACAATTTTTTTTCGTTCGAACATCTTCGTGTGCACAAAGATCTTTTCGCTTGAGCAAAGTTTTTTTTTTTCGTTCGAACGAGGATTATTTTTGTTCAACGAAAATAATTTTCCAAATTTTGTTTTCGCCAATGTCTCTTTAAAAGTTCCGCAATATCCGGACGCTTCATTAAACAAAGGAAAATACACAAATTGTCGTAGATCTCCAATGTGAATGCCAAGGCATCGTAACAGTAATGTAGCCTTGTCAAGTTCCAGTTACTAAGGTTAACGGTATAAAGCATAATTGGTTATGATCGAAATAGTCGTGAATGTAAAATTATTTTCATGCTGAAAGCTGATTTCGTTTATTATGGACTGGAGCCCAATTGTCAGGAGAAATGAAAGAGCCATGAAAGAGAAAAGAGTCCACAAGCCACTTACACTGCAAAAATCAGGGTATTCAAATTGACACCATGGCTGTTGTCACATATTATAGATACCAAACAAGAATCGACATTTTAGGCTACAACATTGGTGTGTGAAAATAACAATAATTTGTGCCCACCTAATGACATTGGTGTTATGTTAACACCCCATGGTGTTGATGTTGATTCCCTTTTGTGTATCTGTATTTGACAACACCAATGGTGTCAATTTGAACACCCTGTTTTTGCTGTGTATCTTCTGTCCGATTTTTAGCACTCCATGTTTGCCCGATTACTAGGCCATGTTTTGGCCAAAGTCTGAGGAATTTCCTCGTTTTTTCCTGATATGCCGGAATAGAAATTAAATTCTCCTCTTCAGGCATACAACCACCCCATCCAAAAACATTTCTCTTATCAGTGAAAACCCAAACATTTATTGCGGGGGGGGGGGGGGGTGGGTAGGACTTTCTCAATTGCAGTTCCATGTCACAAGCATTCCAATAGTGATTCTCAATACTAATTATTAGATAGATAGATAGATAGCATTTACTGTCCACATTAAAAAATATAGAAATTCGATTTCCACTGGAAAATGGGTAAAAAATAAACATTAAAGGGACACGTTGCCTTCAAATCTCATGAAAATTTACTGTTTGGAGGCCGTTCCTTATCCTTATTAAGAGTTGTTCTTGCAATAAAACACCTTTAATGTGTAAAAATTAGTGAATGGTGATTTAAAAAAAACAACATTGGCCTCTGACCCCTCGACATCTTTCCCGCGAAACGTATGTATTTCCAGCCGTAAATACCATCGTCCAGCATGTAATGGCAAAATGCGCGATGAACAGTGGCCTGGTAAACCTATCTGATGAACCCTAGGTAACATACCATTCTCTACACTATTGCTCATCTGTTCACCTCCCTGTGTTGCATGTATTCTGTTTTCGGAATATGTGGCTGGTTATTCCGCGAATACGCGGCGTAGCTTCAGGTAGCTCGGTTTGTATGAACGTGTATGTAAACACCTACACCGTTCATATGTCAAAATGGATCGCCACAAAAAACAGATTTAAGACGTGTCCAAAAAGAAGAAACCTCGTCAATCAGGGTAAGAAAACTGTCATGGGACTAACCGAGAGAAACAACCGTTGTTGTTTATACCAAATGTTTATTGTGGACAGGAGGGATGAGGACTCAGCCACGGCACATCACAGCAGCACTCTGATCATCATTTTACGAGTGGAAGTAGCGTTGTTTCGTTTCAAATGGTTTATCACACGTAGTATACGGTACACAGCATTCTATCCAATCAGAATCCCTGAAGTACAATACAGCCCGCCCACCATGCTGTCATCCAATCACGAAGGAGTACAGAACCGTCTCCTAACGTCAACTACTTAAGAATGCATTATTCATTCCAATTCACACCAGCTTTCTGGATAAGTAGGCCTACATGTGTGTGTGTGCATTCACTCTTTGTACGGATCGCCATTGGATTTCTTTAACTGTAATCCCCCCCATAAAAAATACCCAAAACAAAAACAAGACAATAATTAAAAAGGAATCCGGTGTTACTGTAATCGCGGGTAATTCAAATAAGGCATTGATGAATCCAATTCGTTGGGTGTTCTGTTGGGCTGGACCCCGTGGGTACTAGTCTCGGTTCGAGACGGTCTTGGTGATTTTATTCCACGATCCACGGTCAGCATACATCGCGCAATACACTACCCACGCCTCCCACACACACACCCGTCTGCCGCGCACAGCCATGAAGCGCTAGCCACACAACGCTATCACACAACGCTATCTGCCGCGCACAGCCATGAAGCGCTAGCCACACAACGCTATCACACAACGCTATCAGCCACACAATGATATCAGCCACAAACCGCTATCAGCCACACACCGCTCTCACAAGACCGTCTCGGTACTCTACTATGAGATCACATGACAACAAGGCATTGACCTAAATATGCATATTCAACAAAGGTTACAGCAGAAATACGCAAGCGCAAAGGCACAATTATAAACCTGCATAATGAGCATATCAGACTGTGCACTGTGCATGCACTGGATGCATGCTGTTTACACGCGGACCTGTGACAACCACTGGCCATGTGTACTGTGTGTGTACATTGTACGTGTTGTCAAAATGCGTTGGACCAAACTTCTTTGGTTGTGTTGTAAAAGCACGCGCACGATAGGTGGAAAGTTTTGATGAATGGTACGCTGGCAGTGAACATCTTTCTTTTGCTAGCGAAGCTTTTGTCGACACTTGCAGCAAAAAAAAAACACTTCAAAAATATTTGTTGATGTCAGTGTTGTTGACGGACTGAAGAATGGCCGCAGCAGAGGCCGCCTCTGCGGCCGATCACACTAAGTCTAAGACAAGAAAATGTCGCTGGTGTCTTATTTGTAACCGAGAGTTAGTGACATGTAAGAGTTATTCCACATTAAGTACATTAGCAAAGAAGAACCGACTATTTTCATCCCATTTAAGTGACGTTGTTGGCGATGTTATCGTACCTTCTTGTACAACATTTATGTGTGATGGTTGTCATGCAAAGGTGGAAAGGGTAAAACAGAGCACGGAACTACGAAATGAAATACATCTAAACTATGAGAAAACAAAAGCAACTCGTCTTGGCGGCAGCCAAGCACTGGGTCCCAGTACACCGAAGGCGATTCCACAGAGACACGGCCAGCTCGATCGCGATCGACAGAAACGAAAGGCCACCAGTTCTCCAGGAACCCCCTCAACACGTAAAGTAAGTAAAAAGCGGTTTGCATTAATTGTTTTATTCCTGGTATCAGTACATTTATAATTATTTCTCATTTCTTTATTTTTTTTATTCTATTTTATTTAAGTCATCTTTATTGCGAGGAAAAACCCCACTCAGTGCACAGCAGCGCTGCTTTCCATGGGGGCCCTCAGTACATGTTTGTTGAGCTCAAAGCTTCAAGTGCAATTTAATTTTCCCTTTGCAATTCTAAGCGTTGTACTATGTAATACTACTACTAGGGTGGAAATGCATATTGTAATATTACAATACAAGAGGATCCGTGATTACACATTTGAAAACATTTTCACTAACTCAAAGTTTGGCTTGAAAATGTAACTTATCAAGAGTTTTCAAAATTAAAACATTAAAATTTGTAGAAGTACCGTTGGTTTTGCCACCTTCACTTGTTGGTAGGGCCATTTTCAATTTTCGAAATGCTTTACAATACATGACCCCAAAATACAACAAATGGAAGCAGACATTAGAATAGAACTTGAAGCCACTGAGCTCGACAATCAAATCAGCGTTGTAAATGACTTTTTGACAACGAACAATTCCTGTATGGAATGTTTCAGCCTCATTTATCGGAACAAAACTGATGTCACGTTTCATATATCACTCTGCCTGAGTGAAAGAGTTTCAAATTAAAAGACATTTTAAACCACTTGCGTAATGTTAAAGGCTCGTATTTTTTTAAACCGTAATAAGGACTCTATCCACAAAACTGAATTTAACCTCTTTAATTAAGGCCCCTCTAATGTATGTCTTTGTACTTCATATCCATGAGTTTAGAGTTTTTACAATTTTTATGTGTATGTATGAAAACCTTTATCAGAGTGTGTTCACTCTTGCCTATTTTTTAAAGAGCAAAAATTCCAACCAAGTCATTTTGGTGCACAAACTTATTCTATAACCATTTTTAAACATACTCATTTCATTACATTGATTATAATTTGTAATTAATGTATGATTTAATTATTACCCCACAGCCGATGAAGAAGAGACTCAGTTTCGAGGAAACAACTGGAGTCAAAGCTGAGGTGAGGATATGCCTTTTTCTTTTCCAACTCGTTTTGTTCATATTTGAATAACAATATGTACATTTAAAGGCAGTGGACACTATTGGTAAATACTCAAAATAATTATTAGCATAAATCCTTACTTGGTATTAATGAGTAACGGGGAGAGGTTGATAGTAAAAATCATTGTGAGAAACGGCTCCCTCTGAAGTAAGGTAGTTTTTGAGAAAGAAGTAATTTTCCACGAATTTGATTTCGAGACCTCAAAATTAGAATTTGAGGTCTCGAAATCAAGCATCTGAAATCACACAACTTCGTGTGACAAGGGTGTTTTTTCTATCAATATTATCTCGCAACTTCGACCACCAATTGAGCTCAAATTTTCACAGGTTTGTTATTTTATGCATATATTGAGATACAACAAGTGAGAGGACTGGTCTTTGACAATTACCAATAGTGTCCACTGTCTTTAATGATTAATAGGCACGTATGAAAAAAACAGTGATTTCTTTATTTTGCACAACACAAATTTAATGCAGCTTATAAATCAGCATACCCTATGTTAACATCATACATAGCATCAAATCCATTTTCAATATGATATAGTACAATAACTGAATTTTATTTATACACGTAGCAAAGACAGCTTGAGCCAGAAATACATGTACATGGGATAAAAGTAAAAAAGCCAGGAAAAATATAGGATTGTAAAATTTAGGATTGTAGATGCTCTGTGGTGCGATATTTGAACCCCCCCCCCCCCCGGATCTGCCAATTGAGATGCCAACCAGTACATTTTTTGTAAATTTTGTACAAAATACGATGAAGTAAGTCTTGCTAAGTCCTTTTTAAAAATAAATTATACACATTTTTTTTCACAAAATACTATTTTTGCTTAAAAACTATTTTTTTCTTCTCTAGAGTACATGTACTTGTTTTGGGGCAAAGGTTGGCGTCCCGTAGTTGATAACACTGCTTGCTACGTTATGGGTATAAAGTACTTGTACATGTACTTCAATATGGACGTTTAAATATTGCAGTATT
Source organism: Leptasterias polaris (assembly GCA_037783415.1). NCBI lineage: Eukaryota > Metazoa > Echinodermata > Asteroidea > Forcipulatida > Asteriidae > Leptasterias > Leptasterias polaris. Next base: position 22,288 of record JAZGTN010000171.1, read on the forward strand.
TAAAGAAACACATTGTCAAAATAAATGAACTGTTTTTTGCAGCAGAAATAGTTTGATTTATCTCAATTACTTTGTCTGTTTTGAAACAATTCAGAACTTGGTAGCAAGTCAAATGTTGGTGGCTGGTAGATTGAAAGAGAAGCAATATCGATTGTAAGTGCACTTCATATCATTGTAATTGACCATACCATCATGAAGTTAATAATTGTAATTATGCAACAGAAAATATACAAATGAAGCTGCTGCAAACTGCTTACCAACCACAATGTGGTATAAATACAACAAATTTCAATGCCTTGTGATGTTTTGTTAAAGATGCATTTGGGCAAACTTGACAGTCAAAAATTGATTTCAGTGTAAATTGTAATTTTTTTCCTGAGTAGGAAAAGTTATTATTTTTCATTTGATTCTCAGAGCGAAAAATCCATGAAGGAGTAATGGCAGTATAATCAAAACCTGAAATGAATGGCTGGGTGAAGGCCCACATGACCTTGAATACTGAATAATTATCAGCACATGTGTGCCTAAGTAGTGTTTTAAAAAAAAGGTTGTGTGCACAAGTCATCAAAGGATTAACGAGCAGCTTATGTTTTTATTTCATTTCATTTTATGGTTCTAACCCTTAAGCATTTAACATGTTTTTCCCGCTTACAACGGCTGATAAACATTGAAAATTTGCTCAATGTTCTTGACATTCAAATTTTTGTCAAAAACGGCCCAAAAAGCGGACAATGTTTTGGTCCAAACTCTGTAAGTTCAATCTGATTTCACAACACTGCCATATTGCGTTATTCAGTCACTCTCACTACTATATTGTATTCCCAGTTCTGCATACTCCCCACCAAACTCATCTTCCTCATCTGATTCCGAAATACTAGAACCTGAATTAGTATCAATATCGGAGTAAGTGGCACTGTCAAGACTGTCAACATAGTTATATACACACGTTTTGACAATGTTCCATGCTGCCTGTGAAACATCCTTGCGGGAGAAAGTGTATCGGTCATCAAATTTGTCAAAGGGAAACACAATGTTACATTCTGTGATGATTGCTTTCATTGTGTCCATTGAAAAGCAACATGATATGTCTTCACCAGTGTAAAGATGACTACTGCTGTCTGTCAAGAGGCTCACCCTCAGAGTGTCAAGCTGCTCGGTAACCTCCTGGATCTTGTCATCTGGGACGGACACGACTCTCATCTCTGATGATGTAGAAACTCCATGGGTCAGGGTGTCCCTGAACTTCAGCTCGGCAAAAGGAGATGGCATTTTGCATTCTCCTTCCTGGCATGTGCATAATGGAGCACAAATGTCACAACAATTGTGGTGAACAACCCTGCCTTCCTTGTTTGCTGGGAAGCTTGCTCTGATTACCCCTCGTCTGCATATGTCCCCCTTCAAGAACGCCTTCATGTCATCACTGGTTTTTAACCCAGCGCTAGCACCAGGGAAATCTATCAAGATGGAAACACTCTGTGTTCCATCCCGCCCGGCTCTTCCGCTCAGTTGGATCACATCATCCAACTCGGTTGGGTGTCCCACCATAACTATTGTTTGTACATTCTTCACGTTGAGGCCCAGTCCAAAAGCAATGGTAGCAAAGAGCACACGAATTTCACCCTCTGTCTCTGCAAAGCTGTTGATAATCTTCTTCTGCACATCTGCTTCCGTGTTCGTATGATACATATCAAAGTGGCAGTGATGTTTCTCCCCTAACAGGGAAGCAAACAAAGTATACAACATACTCACGTTCCTCCGTGACTGGCAATAAATGATTGTTCTGTCAGTCGAAATGCCCTTTTCAACAATTTCGGTTGCCAGCCAGGTGAACATGTTGTCCAAGTTTTTGGTGGGTGACTTCAGGACGATGAACTTTATGTTGAGGCTTTCCGGACTTTCCTCAATGAGTCCGAAATTTCTCATTGCTAGACTGTTGATGATAGTCTGTCTGACTTTCAGGGTAGCTGTAGCCGTCAGTGCCACCATACTTGTTGACTGTTGCAGTGTTGAGCGTAACTCCCCAAGTTGACCATACACTTTGCGAAAAGCTGCACTTTCTCTCGATGAATGGCCCCTTTGGATTTTAGAAGGAAACAAATAATTATGACAACAATATGGAAAATAAACACAAAATTATTGAGTTTTTGAGATTGAGTTTTTGTTTATTTCAAATGGAGGAAAACCTGGCATTAATAAATACTTTGGACAGCTTATATATTCTGATTGGTCAAAACCTGATCACATGGGGGTGTATTAACATGTGTTTAAAAGACTGTTTTTGGAAACTAGCGAATAAATGGCACCTAAACCAACATACATTATGTGTTCACTGTTATTCAATGTTTATGCATCTTAGTTTCATTGGCACTGCGCTCACATGCGCTGAAAGTGTATTAATTTTTGTGTAACAGGTGTGCACGTATAAACCCATATTTCCATATATGGTGTTTTTTACCATTCAGCAGAACTAATACTTTAACAGTTTTCATTGAAAATGTATTTAGTGAAGACCGGGTCCTTACACAGTTTATTCTCTAAGTAATTGCTATCTTTTGTGTGTCATTAAGACCTGTAGTTAATAATAACTATAATAATAATAATAATAAAAATTAGAATACTAAGTATCGTTAGTTATATACAAGATGATGCAAGTTGCACCATCTACGAACGATCATAAGTATGTGCAACTGCAATCCAAGTTCACCCCAACAAAGTCGCCCCAAACAAGCTAAACCTAAGATGTAGCGAATCTCGCAAATGTCGCCCCCCCCCCCCCCACCCCCTCTAAAAAATTCTGCACATCCCTATCTAACAGTAACACTAACAGAAGAAGCCGCTAACACAATATGTTGTAAAGTGAGCCATTTAACATGCATCCATAAATAACAAACAACCAATAAATAAAACAAAAAATCCCCCAAAGTGATGAACAATTACTAACGTTAACTATGTATAAACAGGGTCATTCGCAGTCAGTGAGTACTGTTACCATGGTTACTATACTAGTGTTACTCACCACTTTGCCACACAGTGGCTTTCGTCAATGAAAATCCCATGGCATCTTGACCGGACTAACTTCAAGAGCTCTTTTCCCTTGGTCGTGAAAAGTGACTCTGGGCTCGCAAACAAAATTGAATAATTGTGCGACTCCTCCAAGATGCAATCAGGAATATCAGATGTGATATCGGCAGCCTTGAGACCAAGCTGACTGACACTGTTTAACTGGTCTACAGCGAGAGCTTTCAGCGGCAGAATTACAATGACCAGAGCCTTCTCTTTGCTTTCATCCACGACGTCATTTAGGAAATCTTTAACCACTGGTGCAGCTTGGAAAATGCCGCTTTTACCAAAGCCTGTTGGTAAATTAATAAATAAATCGTGTCCCTGTACAAATTGTCGCAGAGCTGAAGATTGGTGGCTTTTAAACTGCCCAAATCCTAACTTTTGGGCCGCGAATTCTAAGGCAGCATCAACACGATCCGCCATATTTGTAGTTTCCAAGCAAGCTAGCTAATTCTCTGTGACATATAGACCTTTCTTTTGACACGTCACGAGTCACGTGATAAAGCAAATCCGCCATCTTGGTTGGCAAACTCGGATGTAAACAAACCGATCGTAAGACGTGCAGCCCGCGTATTTCAAGTGTCAAAGTGTTGTCTGTTTGAAACCGCAAAAACATAATGGTTGTTAGTTGTTGCAGCTGCATGAACCGACACAGAAAAGAATCAGAGACCAAGTTCTTCCGTTTTCCGGATGCAAATGTCTACTCTCTTCAAAGTAGGTCCTGGATCTGTGCCATAGATCTCCACCGCGGTGACCGGGACCAACTACGTGATCAAACTGAGCCATGGCAGCCTTCAGAGCATGATCGGATCTGTAGTGATCACTTTGTCTCCGGTTAGTTGAAACTTTACGTAAATTATTTGAATGTATCAAATCAAATGGGGCTACAACGCTGCAGTCAATAGTCATGTCAGTCAGTGCTGGCATATTTAATTTATAGTCGTTGCTTTTTACTAAAAACAGGTCTCCTACTTTTTTACTAACTTAAACTTGTCATGTATGCGGCCAGCACAACTTGAATTAGCCCCACTTCTATGGCCAAGGATTCAAAGATTCAACTCGGCCACAGAAGTGGGGTTAAACTTGAATTGAAGTCAACAAAATACAAAGTGGTTAATGATGAACAATTATTAATTGTTTGTACACTGACTGAGTGATAAAATGGCTCCATGTTTTATTCAAAAAGTATGATGCTATTAAGTGTTTGTGCTGTTCGTTAATTTTATGATTTATTATTTTATTATTATTATTTATTTTTTTCAGTTTTAGTTTAAAGCATAGATTACAAAAGCACACCCACCCAAGTCTACAAGTGTTAGTGACAAGTTTAGTTCTTATTAATTATGCAACGTTTATTCCACGATAAGACTAAAAGCTCTTCATGCTAAAACATTTATATTTTCAAAATTGCGAATCACTCAATTTGACTTGTTTTCCTTTTTATTCAGAAGTAATATTAGCACACGATCACCAGCTCTAAATGCATGTATCATTGCCATATTGACTGAATATGCAAAGGAAAATGCTGTTTAATTGTAAACAACCCTCATTGTTTTTTTGTATTTTTACTGTTCAATTATTGTACAGGATGTACATTTATTTTTCTTTCTCATATCTACAGGAAATTACTCAAGAGATGAAAATCACATTGACTTTACTCCATCAGTGTTTATCAGCTCCACATCTGCGCAAAAAAGTAAAGGGGTCCAGGATTTAAATCGCTATGCAAGATGGAAGAAACGTTCAGATCTTAAGAGAAGGCTGGAGAAAAAATGTCAACAAGATGTACAAGTTGAGCCATCCATAAACACATCAGTAACCCCGCCGTTGGAACATGACCCTGTGAATAAGTATGCTTATTTTTTCATATCATTCAGTTTTTTCTCTATAAAAAATGGTGACCCTTGGCAACAACAGTGTAAACATAAGTACACCATATTGCAAGGTCCATATCACAGCCGTCGTTGTTTGATGTTCAAACTCTGCACATTTTGCAGTTTTGTAGAGCTTTGTGTCAAATTTGCTAGAAGATAAGTTCATTATCACACTCGTGCTTGAATGATAACTAATCTTAGATAAACTTTGGGTGACCGAAGAAAACATTACTAGTTCAGGATTTGAACCCACACTGACGTGCGGGTGCTCTACCAACTTAGCTATCCATGTTCGTTGTCTCCTTTTTTGTCAATGTATTTGTTGGGGGGGGGGGGGGGTCAGTATGCTGGTCAGAGTCTTTATTCATCAAAAATTTAATTTGTTTACAACTTTCTTTTCAGCAGCTTGCCTCTGCCACCTACCGCAAAGAGGCTGAAAGAAGAGACAAGAGAATCATCAAGCCAGACTATGGAATCCAGTGACTCAAATGTAATGTACCGTAATGAGATAGCAAGTCTCAAGTCTGATATTAGCTCTCTTCACTGGCAAGTTGACAAGCTGAAATGGTCCAATAATAAAATTAAGTCAAATTCAAAATGCAAATTTTATACAGGTCTTCCGACATATTTAGTATTTTTGTGGTTGTTTCAGCAGCTTGTCAAAGGTGTATCTCCTTCATATTGTAGGTGTCTTAATTTAAAAGATCAATTGTTGCTAGTCCTTATGAAGCTTAGGCTCGATTTAGCTTTTAACGATATCGCAGACCGATTTCAAATTTCAAGATCAAGTGCATCAAACATATTTCATTTATGGATTCAGAACATGGCAGTTCAGCTAAAGCCACTGATAAACTGGCCAGATAGACAAACTCTAAGACGAACACTTCCCAGAGCTTTCAAGAAGTCAAAGAAATATAAAAAAACAACGGTCATCATCGACTGCTTTGAAATATTTATGCAACGGCCTTCAGACCTCAAACTAAGAGCACACACTTACAGTCACTATAAGCACCACAACACCATCAAAGTTTTAATTGGCATTTCGCCTACTGGTGCAGTTATATTTTTGTCTAAATGTTTTGGAGGTAGAGTTTCTGATAAAACATTGACTCAGAAAAGTGGGTTTTATGATAAACTTTTGCCTGGTGATCTCATCTTAGCTGACAGGGGGTTCACCATTGCTGATGAACTTGCAATACAAAATGCAATGCTTGCCATTCCTGCATTCACAAAAGGGAAAAATCAACTATCCGGACAGGAAGTTGCAGGTTCACGTAGTTTGTCAAATGTCCGCATACATGTGGAAAGAGCCATTGGACGTATAAAGGAATTTCATATACTGCAACATGTTGTACCCATAACATTGGTCAAATCTATCGATGAAATAATTACAGTGTGTGCTGCATTAACCAACCTACTTCCAGCTCTAGTTAAGTAGTTTGGCTGCCTCAAAGAAAGTGAAAATCCATTTATTCTAGTCTTAGGAACATCCATATTATTCTGGTCAAATATGTTGGCTTATTCTTGACAAATTAATAATGACAAGACAAACTCAAATTAACTTTACATACTGTTTAGTGTTTATTTATTGTTCCATTTCTTTTTGTACAACTGAATATATATTATTTGTACATAGATCTATATTCAGTTAAATAAAATAATGAAATTAAATGTAAGTCATGTATATAAATGTTCTTTTTTTAATGTACACATTCAATGAAACCTGATAATTTTGCTCTAAAAAAATTACTTATTATAAGTTAATAATAATATATATTAAATTGAAATATAATTTGTTCAGTATTTCAGAAATTGCATTGAGATAACATTTAAAATTTATTGCTGTATGCAACATGGATACATTTTAGCATACTATATATGGTACGAAATAATATTTTACAAGAATTGTCTCAGCCAAATTTCCTTTTACCACCCTACACATCCTTACATTGTAACTAAACCTGAACCTGCAGAAAAGATAGACAACCCTCTGGTTAATAATATATTTAACAAGCTATGTACATGTAGTAAAAAAAGACAGCCATACAACTGTATGTTACCACTTAAGGTAATTTTGTTTTTACTTTGTAATTTTCTACAAGAGGAATATCTCAGTGTTGACATAAATAATTTAAATGACAAAAATGCTATTTCTCAAAATCAAAACTTAATTAGGTTTTCTTTTACATTTCATCTGTTCATAAATATGGTACATCTGCTAAAAAGCAACAGGGTATTTGATATAAATTATTACATTTTCCCCCAATTTTATCTACAATACTGTGTCTTTTATGATACTAATGAGGGAACAGCAGTATTAATCAGAAGGTATTAACCTCTCCAAGGAACATGTATTTACAAAAATATATTATTGTCCTATTTTTTTTCTAAAAGGAACTGTACATTTATTTTAATTAAAATGTTTAACAAAATATTTAATAAATACTTTTGTTCACACAGGCCTGATATCTCGTTGTTGGCATTTTTGTTGTTGTTGGGACACTTTACTTCCATAACTTGTACTCCACAAGCTCAGCTAACTAAAGAATCTGGGGATGCACCATGAAATTGTGAATCTGGATTTATCTCTACACTCCACATTTTAACAAACTGATTTGTTTTGCACTTTGTAAGAACAATGACACTATCATTATGTAAATTTAATTTCTACAACTCTGGCTTGTGTATCTCTCTTACAATTGCAGGCTGAAGATATTGTGTAAAAAACAGCTTACAGTACTCTTTAACCTGTTTCCATAGGTCTTCATTATGATCTATCTTTTGGACAAAAAGTCCTCTGGGAGTCCAAACTACAAACAACCCTGATGATACAGTCATCAATTTATGTAGAACACCGATTTGACACACCACCTGAAAAAAGTAGTCATGCCTTTCCTTTAGATGAACTTTGTATTTTCTTTCGTCTCCAAGTACTTTCAAGCAATCAACAGCTTTTGCTCCTAGAAAAGTATTTGGATCAAGGTTGTTGGCATTTGCTTTGTTGTTGGGACACTTTACTTCAACAGTTTGTATTCCACAACAAACACAACTAACTAAAGCATCTGGGGATGCACCAAGAAATGGTGAATCTGGATCTATATACAATCCTACACTCCTCATCTTGACATCCTGATGTCCCTCAAACTCCAAATGCTTTTTAAGGGCATCCAAAGCCACTGATTCATGATCAATTCCCCATCTCATGGCTTTTGTTGGACAAAATGATTTTTTCCCAAGCATTTTAGCACATAGTGAAGACACGTCTCGTTTAGAGGATCCATCCATAAGTTTGACTACTGATCCCAAAACTGAAGCTGTAACTCGACCGAAACGATACAAGTGCCACAAATTTGACTCTCTCTGGCCAGTTGTGCAAGAAGCAATAAAATGTGCTTGCTCTGATGTGATTGACTGATTTTCAGGAATTTCATTTATATTAAGATTACAAAATGGCTTTGGCAACTTTGGTTCCCACTTAATTTTCACGTTATTTTCGTTTTCTGAAGCTGTGTCTGTTTCCTCATCATCTTCTTTTGGAAGGAGAGAAAATATACAAGCATCTGGATTAATTTGTCGAAGTGTGGACAGATCAAGACTTTCTAGAGTGGCTTTTGAAGTGACATCCACGTTAGTTTTTACTGACCTGATCTGTCCACACCTGTCATAACGTGGTTTTACAAAATGAAGATCTTGGATACTACATGGTTCGAGCTCTGTTCTTTTGAGAAAATCTTGGTTCCATGTGCATGCTTTCTCAGTGCAGGCCTGGGTTGTATACTCCAGCCGATTTGCTGCCTCCAACTTGAACAGTATTGCCGCAATATGACTACACGCTTCTCCAAGCCTGATTAAAAAACAATAGAAAAAGCAGGACTTGTTATGCCTATTAATTTGGTATAGATTACGTGCCCAAATCTGCAATTTCATTAATGCTGGACAACTCGCCCCCTAGCAAAACCACCCCCCCCCCCCCAAATCTGCCTTCAACAAAGGCGCCCCCTGGTAAGCTCGCCCCTAACATTGTCGCCCCCTGGCTTGGATACAAATACAGTACTGTCAATTAATTTTCAAGTCACCATGGTCACTGAAAACAAAAATTATAGCGTTTGTTTTTTGCAATGAAAACCCGGAAAGATCATGACTGGGAAGTGGTATGAGTGAAATGGCTAATACTAAAGGTTCATGGATGAATAAAGTGTTATTTTGCTATTGTACATTATCATTCGAAGATGAAATTAAAAATAAATAATTGAGAATAGGCGTTGGTAGAGTTTTTCTTTATATATTTATTGGGGTGACTTTGCTTGAGGGCGACATTTTCTGGGGTGAGCTAGCTACATACTATGGCCCATCACTCGGATACGGAGTGATTGTCCACAGTATGTAGTTTGGGGCGAGTTTGCTAGGGGGAAACTTTGTCAGGGGGAGAGATTGTTAATACCCAGGTCGAGCTTGTTTTGGGGCGACATACTGTGGCCATCAATACGGAGTGATGGCCACTGTGTACATGTAGCTTGGGGGCGAGATGACCGACTTCCATCTGAATTGGTTACCAAAACATGTGAACATGGTGAAGTTCAATTAAAATTACCATTCCCCTGCTGCATTAACAATCTACATTTTGATCATATTATCAATTTGACGAACTGAAATTATATTTTATAAAAACTGCAATGGCTCTAGAATCTTTCTATCTTGGTCCGGTATAATTAATGTGTACGTATAATTATTTCATGCTGTCCCCCAAAATAACAGAGATAGTTTGAAATTGAAAACAAGAACGTCAACAGAAAGGCTTACCCTGCCATACACATACAGTGAGCAGCAACCACAGATCCAGTTGATTTATTTAACAAGACCCAAGCACTCACGGGTGGTTTTGAAACACTCTGTGAATGGACGACTCGACCTCTGAGGACACATACAGGGCTGTCATCACTCACTGATGAATAGAGAATCGCTTGCACGAACCCCTTCAGGAAATAACTGTATGATTCTAGCGACTTGTAAGCCTTCAGAGTCTCCTGAGTGTAGGGTCCAGGAGAGTTGATGAGATACTGGTACAAATCACCGTACTCAAAGCAGGATGGCCACAATTTAGGATTGTTTACATACTTTAAACCTCCGCCGAACGGGTCTGGCAAAACTATCGTTCCCTTAGGAAAATGAACAGTTAATTTGTCATTGTACCTCCTTTTTGTAAGGTCATCGAGTTGATTTACATATGCTGAGGTTAGACTTGAATGGACTGTCAAAGATGGATACGTATGCTCCTCCTCAATTTGGTTAATAGCAAAAATTGTAGGTTGCCTCGCTGCATAAGTATGGTCCTCCATTTTCTGTAGCAGACGACATTTTTGCAAAGTAATTTGCCAACCAGAAACTGCGCATGCGCTGGTTTCGCCCCAATGTTTGTAAACAATGGAAAGGTCTATACTCTGTGATGCAAGCATTCGTTACCTGCCAAAAAGGTTACTGCGTGTTCAGTGAGACAGTCGTTCAGGTACTAGACTGATCACGTGCTCTCCGTACTAGAATATTTATTATGTAAATTGAGCTACGTCACAGGCACGCCAAAAATGCGTGGCATTTGCCTGGAATTTCACAGGCAGTTTTAGTAGAGTACCGAGACGGTCTTGTGAGAGCGGTGTGTGGCTGATAGCGGTTTGTGGCTGATATCATTGTGTGGCTGATAGCGTTGTGTGATAGCGTTGTGTGGCTAGCGCTTCATGGCTGTGCGCGGCAGATAGCGTTGTGTGATAGCGTTGTGTGGCTAGCGCTTCATGGCTGTGCGCGGCAGACGGGTGTGTGTGTGGGAGGCGTGGGTAGTGTATTGCGCGATGTATGCTGACCGTGGATCGTGGAATAAAATCACCAAGACCGTCTCGAACCGAGACTACGTGGGTACATGACTGTGTATAGCTGAACTAGTAATGACACAGGAGCAGTCGCAAAAGTTATCTAAGGTAGATTGTATGTAAATGCAAAGAACTGGCCACTGGTTCTGAGTATGGTGGGTGGGGGGTGCATCGGTAAATTAGGCATAATGTGCATGGTTCTTATACTTTGGTATACCCTGCCATTTATTAGAGTAACCTTAAAGTGTCTTTTCGAACTGCTGTTTCAGAATAATAATCATTTAATAATTAGAGATAAACAAATCAATAAATAAATCATGAAAAAAATTAAAATAAAGAAACACCTGCAAATAGCCTGCAAATATTAATCGTCTCTCATCTCTGTTCACTCTTCTAACGCCTCTTTATTGTGCCATCAAGCACTGAAGTGAAGTGTTTTCGAAAGCCAACCCTCTTTTTTATTATGAAGTTTAAGAAGGTCAAAGGCACTGACGGTTCACCTCAATAATATTGTCAAAGCCCTAATCCGTATAGCAACCATCCAGTTTGCAATGATTAAAAGCACTGACTGTTCACTTTGTTAATAATAACAAAGCCCTAATCCGTACGGACCGTCTCACATACAAAGATAAAAAGCACTAACTGTTCACTTTGTTAATAATAACAAAGCCCCAATCCGTACGAACCGTCTCACATACAAAGATAAAAGGCACTAACGGTTCACTTTGTTAATAATAACAAAGCCCCAATCCGTACGAACCGTCTCACATACAAAGATAAAAGGCACTAACGGTTCACTTTGTTAATAATAACAAAGCCCCAATCCGTACGAACCGTCTCACGTACAAAGATAAAAGGCACTGACGGTTCACTTTGTTAATAATAACAAAGCCCCAATCCGTACGAACCGTCTCACGTACAAAGATAAAAGGCACTGACGGTTCACTTTGTTAATAATAACAAAGCCCTAATCCGTACGAACCGTCTCACGTACAAAGATAAAAGGCACTGACGGTTCACTTTGTTAATAATAACAAAGCCCCAATCCGTACGAACCGTCTCACGTACAAAGATAAAAGGCATGCACTGACGGTTCACTTTGTTAATAATAACAAAGCCCCAATCCGTACGAACCGTCTCACGTACAAAGATAAAAGGCACTGACGGTTCACTTTGTTAATAATAACAAAGCCCTAATCCGTACGAACCGTCTCACGTACAAAGATAAAAAGCACTGACGGTTCCCTTACAAAGCCCTAATCCGTATGAACCATCTCAATGATAAAAAGCACTGATGTTCTTTTCATTAGAAGTACAAATTTACAGCCCCGCCCTGAAGAGCCATGAACAAGGAAGACAAGGGGGACAAGAAAAGTACAAAAAAGGAAGAAAACAAAGAAAGAATAAACCTTTAACAGATAAAAAATAATTTAAAAAATTTTCATTTAATTTGTGTCTAGTACTTTTCTTTAACTTACGAGATAGCTTAACAATTATTATTTCGTGTTTTGTGTTTGTTTGATTCTGTCATTTCTTTCTTTGTATTTGTGTTTCTTTATTTTTATTTTTATTGTTTTCATGATTTATGCATTGATTTGTTTATCTCTAATTATTATTAAATGATTATTATTCTGAAACAGCAGTTCGAAAGGACACTTCAAGGTTACTCTAATAAATACCAAAGAACCATGCACATTATGCCTAATTTACCGATGCACCACCCCCCCCCCCCCCCCCCCCCCCCCACCATACTCAGAACCAGTGGCCAGTTCTTTGCATATACATACAATCTACCTTAGATAACTTTTGTGACTGCTCCTGTGTCATTACTAGTCCAGCTATACACAGTCATGTACACACGGGGTCCAGCCCCAACAGAACACCCAACGAATTGGATTCATCAATGCCTTATTTGAATTACCCGCGATTACAGTAACACCGGATTCCTTTTTAATTATTGTCTTGTTTTTTGTTTTGGGTATTTTTTGTTGGGGGATTACAGTTAAAGAAATCCAATGGCGATCCGTACGAAGAGTGAATACCCACACACACACACGTGTATGCCTACTTATCCAGAAAGCTGGTGTGAATTGGAATGAATAATGCATTCTTAAGTAGTTGACGTAAGGAGACGGTTCTGTACTCCTTCGTGATTGGATGACAGCATGGTGGGCGGGCTGTATTGTACTTCAGGGATTCTGATTGGATAGAATGCTGTGTACCGTTATACTACGTGTGATAAACCGTTTGAAACGAAACAACGCTAATCAGACGTAACTGACACCATCTCATCTATTGAACAGGCATTTAGTCTGTGAATTTAAGTTGGGGTCTAAATTGTTTATGTTCTTCCGTACCTCTTCTCAGAACAGTATTGCGCATCAGAAATCCACATTTCATTTGTTATTATTAATATTCATTATTATGTTATTATTGCCATAGGGCCTATCATTAATCCCCGACAGAATGTAAAGCATTTAGCGTGATTCTCTAACGGCGACAACCAAATTTATTACATTTCCACTCCATTGTTCATTGCAAACCTATAGTTGATCAGAATATACGTCTAACTTGTCCCCACAAACAACATATGGCCCTTTTCGAAACCACGGCTTGGGCGCTTAGGCTCCGGCGTAGGCTCCGGCTTTGGCTCCGGATTGGGTTCCGGCTTAGACTCCGGCTTAGGCTCTGGCTAAGGCTCCGGCTTATGCTCGAGCTTAAGCTCCGGCTTATGCTCTGTCTTATGCTCGAATTTATTCGTTAGAATTGTTTTCCATATGATGGTGTTTCGAAACAAAAAACACATACAGACTTTCGCACGAACAGTGCACAAAATACATGTAACATGCACAATTGTTTGAATACCACCACAAAGCTTATGACTTTCCAAACTTTATAAAAATGGCTTTTAAAAATTTAAATGAGCCCAATTTTAAAAAGCAGAAGATCGCGGTTTTTTCTACACACTAAAGTCTGAACCGCTTTTCGTTATAAAGGAGATATTAATTTTGTGAAGTTTGAAACTTTCACTTCCGGTTTCGACTGGAAGTAAAAGTCACATTGGGTCGCAACAGCGGAAATCTTACGCAACTTCACATAAGACTATTAGTATTGGCTCTTTGAGAAATCGATAAAAGACGTTTTTAAAGGCAGAGTCTTACTTAGATCGGTAAATGGCCTACTCCAAAATTAAAAGCCACAATAAAAACTTACTTGGTAAAGAAGCGTTGCTGCTTTTTATAGTGTAAAGTAGTTTGAAATAGTATGATTTGTATAACATTTCCTCAAAATTTCATCGAATCTGAGAAACGATTCATGCGTGAATGGTTACTCAGTTATCTGAGGATTGGTTTTCGCGAAAGCTGCTGCTGCTGCTGCTGTATGTTGTTGTAGTATTCGTCGTTGTCGTTGTCGTTGTTGTTGTTGTTGGTGTTGTTGGTGTTGTTGACGTGGCTGCTGTTTTTGTTGCTGCTGCTAGGTACGTTTTACTAGGCTCTGGCGTAGGCCACGGCTTAGGCTCCGACTTAGGCTCCGACTTAGGCTCCGGCTTATGCTCGAGCTTAGGCTCCGGCTTATGCTCGAGCTTAGGCTCCGGATTAGGTTCCGGCTTAGGCTCCGACTTAGGCTCCGGCTTAGGCTCCGGTTTATGGTCCGGCTTATGCTCTAGCTTAAGCTCCGGCTAAGGCTCCGGCTTAGGCTCCGGTTTAGGCTTCGGTTTAGGCTTCGGCTTAGGCTCCGACAGTTATTTTGAAAACGTGTGCTTCGGCACGGGGCTTCAATAAATTATTATTCATACCTCTATAGTCTTTCGTTAACTTAACCACACGCCATAAGGTGTATACAACGCAAACTATGTGCATTATGATGCAAGGCGATATCTAACTTATCTTTGAAAAGGCTTGTTTGCTTTATACGAGGACTCTTAAAAACGTACGTAGTAAGACTGTTTTCAGAATTGACATATTTCTTAATGTTTTTGGTTGCATACGGTGAAACGGGCGTCAAGGTTTTTTGTTTTTTTTAACGCTCAATAGATTACTATCAGATCAACGCAACGAATATTTAATTGACGTCTCTAGCATCAATATTCCCTAGGGAAAATAATCAAATTGCCCGTACGTCAGTTTAGACGGGCTCTCCCATCAACCTTGAATAAAACAAAATATTGATAGCACTGTTGAAGCACGCAACATAAACAGAGTACGGAAGACTTTAGAACAGTTTTGTTGACATAATGCTATAGCTGCGGCAAATCATGCACCGTAGCTTGTTTTTTCGTCAAACAATGAATCGGATACAGTTTTCTCTGCACGTGTAGGCCTACATAAGACGGCATTTGATCACAGTGTCTGACTGTGGCATAAGAAAATTGCAATGAAAAGCAAAAACAGAAACAACAACAAACAACAAAACAACATACACAAAACCATCAGACAACAAACAACAACAACAACAACGACGACGACGGCGGCGGCGGCGGCAGCGGCAGCGGCAGCAGCAGCAGCAGCAGCAGCAGCAGCAGCAGCCATTTTTAAAGAGTTTGGAAAGTCATAAGCTTGGTGGTGGTATTCAAACAATTGTGCATGTTACATGTATTTTGTGCACTGTTCATGGCATGTGCGAAAGTCTGTATGTGTTTTTTGTTTCGAAACACCATCATAGGGAAAACAATTCTAACGAATAAATTCTTTCAGCAAAAATCGGGCCTTAATTTGTCATTCTTAAGTCATTCTTTAAGGAGATTCTCAAATATAAAATTTATTTATACAAAATTATAACAAAATCTGAAGTTTTGGACTTGCAGTTCATGTTTTGTAAAGACTTAAGATTTTACCATAACATTTCAACAATGGTTATATAACAATCGCGTTTCAACGGCGAAATGAACAAACAATGTCTTTGACCAAATAACACGCCACACCGGTATGCAAGCTCTGGAGCCGGAAAATAAAGGTCTGGAGTGTGCGACTGATGATCTGTAAGCTCATCACACAGGCGATTGGGTTTACATTAAAGGCAGTATTTTTGCTAAATGTTGAAGATCAGCATCCTCATCTTGGTGTATATCAACACATAATTATGCAGTCAACCACAAACCTGTGCAAATCTAAACTCAATTTGTCCACAAAGTTGCAAGAAAATAATGAAAGAAAAACAGTTACCCTTGTTGCATATAAAATTGTGTGCTTTCAGATGACTGAAGCCTTTCTTGGATTCAATTTTTGTGTGTGAAAAATTACCACTTTCTCTAAAACTGTATACCTCAAGGGGCTCGTTTCTACCAATGTAATATCAACAGCTCTCCATTGCTCTTCACCAAGTAAGTTTTTATAGTCATTAACTTTTGGACTAATTACTAAAAGTACAACCCGCCTTTTAAATGTACGGTAGTTTTGCCAACCTTGGTTGACTTACTTCATAAAAAAAGTTGTTATGTTTTGCTAAAAAGGGGGCAAACTATAGCCAAGCCAGTTTATACATGTTTAGCTATACTCGAGGCTTTCCATACAAAATGGTGATCAATGTTTGTTAACAAAATAAAGGTCTTTAACACCCTTACAGGCATTATGTGCATTATAAGCACGTCACTGTCTTATTTTACTAGTTAGAAAGCCGCGCGAACGCGGCGATAAGCCATACACACAGCAAACAATGCACTATACCGGTAGCAACCATTGTACTATTCCCATAGCAACAGCAGCTTCTTGGTACCATAGATGTATAATGAATGTTTGGGGTGTTATAAAGCACACCAGTTCGCTTCGGGACAATAGAAAGCGCCGAGGATCACCTTTGGAATCGTAGTTTTAAAATAGCACTCGAACAAGTCAAGTTGTACACTAGTTGTAGAGTTGGTGGGTTTGATTTTGATGATTGATAAATCATAATAACTTGAAATTTCCGATCGGCTTAACCTCCGTAAATGATAACAAATGACACTTTTCTCATCTGAAAGGCATCTGTAGCCAACAGTCATAGAAAACGCGCCGTTTGTTCCAATCAACACATTTTTTTTTTAATTGAAGCTATTTTCTCTTCTGAGGGTCTGTGTGTATCCACAAAAACACGCCACAAAAAACTGTTTAACTCGGGAGGCTTGGAGGTTTTTTTGAATCCCAGGTATTCTCGTGGACAAACGCATTGGGGTCAAGTATTCACAAACTGCTGGACGGGCTGAGCAAAGTGTCTGAGACAAGTGACTTTGTTCCTTGTTTGCTTGCGTTGATATGAGGATAGTAGACTTGCACATGAAATCAGTAGTTATTAACCAATGTGATTTTGTGCTGTTTGCTACAGTATGGGTGTCAGAAGGAAAATGTGCCTCCGAGCACTTCTGTCCTTCGAATGGAACGATGAGCCGTAGGTCCAGTGTGCTGTGAATGTATGTACAAGAGAAAGGGTTTGTCGTGGTGTTTCTGGCAGTGGCTGCTGAATGCGCCGTCACTTATAAACCCGCATAATTCAAAAATTCCAAAAACTTGGTCGAACAAATAATTCTCCTTTTTTTCAAGCGCCTTGAGTACCGTATTGGTATAGATACGTGCGCTATATTAAAGACTCTGATTACTCTTTAGAATGGAAGTAATCAATGAAACCTTTCAGCTTAGGGAGTGATTTCGTCCAGCACTTTTGCATAGCAAACTATTCAGACCGAACCCGTTTTGTGCACATCACTGAATGCTAATATTAAGTAGCAAATGAAGATTTTTTAGTAGCAATTGATCACATTTTGTGTATTTCATTTTGCTATGCTGTACAAGGGAAATCGTTCACTGCTGTTCTATATATGGAGCTATAGGCATAAATGCCGATGAGCTAATATTTGTATGCATTGCAAACATGCGCTCGGGTTTTAAAATTTACACAATGGGTGTTGAAACGTATAGTCAGCGGCGGCGCTACGGGCGGGCAAGGGGGGGGGGGGGGTATTCCCCCCAGTTATTTTGTTTTTCCCCCCAGTTTGCCCGCCCCCCCCCCCCCCCCCAGTTTTTTCCCCGATGGCGGAAATTGAGTTTAATCCCAAACCATTGCACCCAATTTGTTACAATGTTGTTTTCGCTGTAAATAATAAACTCAATTTCATCCATCATAATTAGCTGGCACCATCAAAAAAGCCCAATACACTTTCCATCTCCGGCAATGTTAATAAAATGTGGATTTATTTATTTAGCTTGGAAACTTGCTATAAATATAAATGCATTGTCTGCCCAAAACCGCAAGCTGCCATTGTATACGCAGTTCGCACAACACGTCAAATTCACACAGTGCAAAATCTTATTTCTGGAGTGAATTGTAGGCTTATACTTTATACAGTACACACAACATATTGATGTTCACGTGGAGTGCTGTATTATGCCTACTGCTAGTTGTTGCACTTAAACACGTTGGTAAAACAGTTAGTTAAAATGGATATTAGAAAGTTTTGCAAGAAATCCAAACAACCTCCATCCCATGATGATAGGCACAGATCTGATTCTGAATCTAGCGATGAGAATCCTGAACCCAAACACAAACACCCCAGGATTGAAGTTAATATTGACGTAAATGTCCCAGATGGTGTAAGTCCCAGATGGTGTAAGTCCGTTAAAGTGGTAAGTCAATGCTTTTCTGCAGTACAAAATTACACTATAGATTTTTGTTTGCCCCCCCCTAAATTTAAGTTTGCCCCCCCCTCTTTCCCCCAGATTAACAGGTCTGGTGCCGCCACTGCGTATAGTTACCCAACAGAGAATGACAATTAACATAAAGGGATGTTTAAACACTAGTAAATGTGTTGGCAGAAATTAAGTGTTATTTCAACATCCTTTGGTGCAACTTTAAATTTGTTTTCCCGGTATCTATTAGAAACGAAACGAAACGTTAAGCTCATATCTAGTAATCTAGTAGCGTGTCGAGGCCGAGCGGATATGAGCACCGGATCCAAGCTCTGGTGTTTCTGACCAGCAGAGTGTGGGTTCGAGTCCCGGTCGTGACACTTGTGTCCTTGAGCAAGACACTTAACTATAATTGCTTCTCATCACCCAGAGGTAAATGGGTACCTGTGAGGGCAGAGATGGTTCTTGTGATTGATTTAGCTTGGTGCGCTACATATTTGGCAGCACAGGCTGTATACTCCCAAGGGAGCTGAGATGGTTTAAGGAATGAAATAAAATGGCCCAGTGACCAGGGGTAATAATGTTGAAGCGCCATGAGCGTCACTGAGTGACGGACCTGAGCGCTATATAAGAAGCCACTTTTATTATTATATCAGGCTTGATATTTGGTCAGGAAAAAAAGTAGGAACTTTTTATCGAGTACAAAAAGCTGACCTATACATAGTACACATTGTGTAGGCTTTAATAGACTTTTCAAGTCATTTAAAATCGGAAATGAGACTAAAAGGAGGAATAATATCGTGCCTGATGTAAAATAATAAATGTATGGTAACCTTTTGAACAGTGAAAATGATTGACTCAAACTTACCAATGATTTTCTCGTAATACAGGCACCCGTCTGCAGTGATCAATTCTGTTGGGTAATTTGTGGCTGTGGCATCGTTCAGCTCGCAAATCTTAGAGGCGCTGAAATAGTTGAACGAGCGGCAAGTCGGGGCGTCTCGACTGCATAGCGCCGCACACTGCATCCGTCTGCCGGTTGGTATCTGGCGGTAAACGTGGCCGGCGAAAACTCCATTTTGGGGCCCCCGAACTGCAAATTCGACGTCCGTGATTTGTGGTCCGCCGACAAGTTCCGAGACGCAATGTGAAAATGTTGACAAGATTCCCGTCAAATAAACACAAACTAAGGCTTTCATCATGGATATGGGTGCTGTATTGCCCTTTAATAATGAAGGACCATCCGCGTATCAATTGTCAGACCATCACGTCGAGTGTGCGGCAGATTGTTGACTTCTTGCTTGTATAGTCTGGGCGTAGCAGTGCTAATGAAGTATAGGCACAACTTGTCGCCATGGAGACCTGCCATTATTGCAATAAAAATAAACATGCCTAGCATTGTTGGACAATTTGACGACTATTGAATACATATACTCTAGCTATTTTTTTTTTACGAACTTAATATCAGACGTTAAAATCCAAAATCGACAATGATGATGATGATGATAATGATGATGATGATGATGATGATGATGATTCACAGTATTTGTATGGCGCCATTTCTGTTTCAAAAAACATTCAAAGTCGCGAGCTCCTCCAATAAAGTTAGCATTTACAATGGTTTGTAGATGTCGATTGGAGAATGCGAAACTTGTTTTTTATTTAAACCCGATACGTCTCATCTTTTGTCTAGATTACGTACACCCATTGCTTACAGATTGTTATTTCACACCCTTTCTCTCAACGCATAAGGGTTGTGGTATTTTTTTTATAACCCTCATGGGTCCGACCACTCATTACCGATGCTCTCATTACTGTCATAAATCAAAGGTAAGCTTTGAATATTCATATTTGCGTGCATGTGCTGCGATTTTAGTTTACATACACTCATTTGCATACATTATTCTGATTGGCCAAGGGCTGGATCAATATTATTTCTGCAATAAAACCATTAGCACCATCTACGACACCAACCTTCACGTGGGAGGCAAAGATTCATGGGCCGGGTCGAACAAGCAAGGCACTTCGTACTTACACGACGTCACGATACTGTCTGCAAACTGCACTAAACGGCGCCCTCAGACAACTGGGGAATAAACATTTTGAATCTGATTTTCAAGCCATAATTACAGAGCTAGAACATCAATCTTCGGCATTTGAATGAAGACTGGACATGTCGTGCCTGCATTTAACTACACTACATTAATCATGACGAAAGTAGTTGCACGCACGACAGTCTTCATTCAAATGCAGACGAACACCGGTAGCTGTATATAGTGCTGAAATTTGACTTTGACCACTTTAAAAATACAATCATCCACGAAAGAGTCTTTATGGTGAAGCGTTGTGTTTAATCTGTGCGGCCGATTCGTTGATTGGACGGACTCCGTTTCGTCGGGAGTGACAACAAAATTACCAACGGAAAACCTTGAATTTCAATCGCCAACCCCATCTTTGCTATTATTATAGGCAGGCAATACCATCGACATAGGCCCTATATATGTTTATACTTCGAAGTAAGTGCTCAAAAATATTGGTTTGGGGTAATGTAACGGATCCACTTTTTTGAAAGATTAGACCCCCAACACTTGAACCCCTTTTTTAAAAATGTTCTTTTACAATTTTTGTTTACAAGTATAAGGTACCTAAATGAAGCTAAAAACTAAAAATTGTTTATTTGTTTAACACAATGATGACGATAATTTAAAAAAGGGTATTACAAACTTGTACATCTTCTGTCCATAAATATTATTCTTCAACATTGTTGGGTTTTCAAAATATTGGTTACTGAAATTGACCCCATTGGAGGGTAGAAAATAAATAAGAAAAACATTATTTGTTTTAAAGGCAAGGATTTGTTTCAAAGGCAAGGTACCATGGGCGTCAATCGGGGGGGGGGGGTACGGGGGACACGTCCCCCCCCCCCCCCCCCCCCCCCCCACTTTTTGAAGGGTGGGGGACACTATATCAACAAGTTTGCTGTGATTTTGATGTTTTTAATATTGTAAATTATCATGCAATTTGGCCTTCGGGTCACAATGTGATAATGTGAATAAAATATACCATACCATACCATAAATGTCCCCTCCATTTTTGTTTTTACTAACTCATGTATCTCATATACTTTGACCAACTAAAAAACCAGAACACATCGAGAAAATTTTACCGATATCTCCGTGATTTGAGTCTCATGATTTGTTGATCCACGGTCGTCGCGTCGTGTACAACTTACAAGTATCCGGCGAAAAATACCAACAATTCAAAGCACAGTGCGCACGTGTGTACACGACGGTCCGTGTTGAGCGCATTGTACAGGTTTGCGCAAACTTTTGCTGGATAGGCAAATAGAGCTGCTGATTCTGCATAGCGTAAAACTGCAGATTGCGCAAGAGTTTGTCCACTTCATTGTGCAAATCTGTTAATTGCGCTCGACAGACTGAATGAGAGTGGACTCAAACAAAAGTTGCAAGCGGACGATTTGGGGCATCCTTTTATTTAGCCGAAAATTTTTCTTTTTTTGAAATATATTTGACACAATCATACCTGCATATTAAAGGTGCTGTATCCGTTTGGTAATTGGAGCCTTCTGATTGTTTTAATCCAATATAAATGTAGGTATACAGGCGCGGATCCAGGATTTTTTAAACCGGGGTGCACAACGGCATACACAGGATTCTATATTTGTGTGTGGCTCAAATAAATTTAAGGGGTGGGGTCCAGGGGCCGGCCGTACGGCCCCTGGTGGGGTCCAGGGGCGAAGCCCCGTTCGGGGTCCAGGGGCGAAGTCCCCTTGAGCTCTGAGCTTTTGGCGTTTTGGGGTCAAAAAATCAAGCCTCCGTGTGCCTAAATACGGAGGAAAAGAAACTTTTTATTAAGCACTTCTGATCCATATCAATCGTCTAATTTTACTGGAAAATTTCCTGTAACATCAACGCGGGACTCCTAGAAAATGTTAATCCCACAAATCTCCTGAGTCTGTATTGCCGTCTTTCAGTGACGCTTCTCAGATTCAAATTTTGGGAGATAAAAAGTGACATATTTTTCCATAACCGTAGTACTTCTAGCCAATTGCTCAAGGCGGTCGCAGTTTTCACTCCAAAAAGGACGCCGTAAAACCGATGTTTTGATGAATGTAACCTAATATGCACCGAAGAGATCCAAACGCATGTCGTCACGTGTTGCTTCCTTTCCACATTTTGTTAAAAGATGGCTATGTGCAGGTTAAAAAGGCCGTCAACCCGTCAAATTCATGCCCAGGTTTAAACTTTTCATCGCATTTTTAACAGCAATCTGATATAGATGATTATTATGTTACGCCACTTTCGCAAAACAACTTGATTATCGGCAGTATCTGGATTTGCCGTCCACTTATTCAAGGTTACGTCCACTTATTCAAGGTTACGTCCATTTGCATACTCGGTCTAGTTGATGTGGATGTGGGAGTAAAATTGTATTTGAGCCCATCGATGTTACATTCATTTTTCCAGTAAAGCTAAAAGATCGATATAGATCAAAAGTGCTTAAAAGTGTGCCCTTTTCTCTTCTTTAAAGCGTATGGAGGTTTGATTTTTCACCCCCCAAAACTTTCTGGGGGCTTTGCGGCCCCTGGACCCCAATGGAGCTTCGCCCTTGGACCCCCCGACCATTACACTGTTTTTCTGGAAACCTTAAAATTTGTCGAAGATGAAGATATTCCTGGCATGCTGTTCTGTGTGGACTTTGAAAAAGCTTTTGTTATGATAAGCTTGAATGGCATTTTGTCAATAAAACTCTTATGTATTACGATTTTGGTGAAGATTTAAGAAAGTGGATTAAGGTCTTTTATAAGAATATTGAGAGTACTGTTATCAATAATGGGTATTCTTCTGATTGTTTTCCATTGTCTAGAGGAGTGAGGCAAGACTGTCCTTTATCTCCATATCTTTTTACTCTTGCTGTTGAACCCCTTGCAACAACAATCAGGGACAACAATGACATCACTGGTTATTATTGACGGTCTTGTTCTTAAAATTTCCAAGTTTGCCGATGACACCACTATTTTTTTAGATGGGTCTGAAAAATCATTGCAGAAGACTTTAGAAACTCTGGACAATTTACAAAAAATGCTCTGGTTTGACAGTTAACTATAATAAGTCAGAGGTTATTCTTATTGGCTCAAACAAAAAGAATATTGCAAATTTTTCATCAAATTTTTCCTTAAAATTTGGTAAAGAGTCTTTTAAATCTCTGGGTATTTGTTTCTCTCTTAACAAAGAGAATATGTTTGATTTAAACTTTGACCCCGTCCCATGTATCTATTGAGAATTCTCTAAAACTTTGGGGTAGGCCTATGAGAAACTTGACCTTGCATGGTAAAATAACCATCCTCAAATCATTAATAATGCCCAAGTTAACCTTTGTGTCCTCTGTGTTGTCTAATCCTAGTAAAAAACATTTTAAGAAGTATAACTCTTAATTTTTTTCGTTTTTATGGTATAACAAACCTGATAAAATTAAACGCTCTGTTCTTTACAATAAAATTGATCAGGGGGTTTGAATATGATAAACTACGAACAGCATGTTCATGCCTTAAAAGCTTCTTGGGTTAAAAGGTTCTTAGATCATACCAACAAGGGCAACTGGAAAATGTTTATTTTTAGACACATACGTCGTCAGTTTGGAGGGCTGGATTTGTTTGAAGGGAATTTCTCAAATAGTTTTGTTAAATAATAATAATAATAACTAGTTCTTATATTAGCGCATTTCACAATAACGTATCAATGCGCTTTACATTAGTGCCCTGTCATTGGGCCAATAACATTCCTTTAATCTTTCTCAGCTCCCTGGGGAGTATACAGCCCGGGCTGCCTTGATGGCGCTCCGAAGGCTTTTTCAAACACAATATCAACCTCTACCCTTGCAGGTACCCATTTATACCCCTGGGTGAAGAGAAGCAATTATAGCAAAGTGTCTTGCTCAAGGACACAAGCGTCATGACCGGGACTCGAACCCACACCCGGATGACTAAACCACCAGAACTTGAATCCGATGCTCTTAACCACTCGGCCATGACACCCTAAATCACTCCATTTGACATCCCCCATGTTAACCCTAACCATGCCCTACACAACATGATCCAACAGTTTTAAAACTGTGTTGTACCATGTTGCACAGGGAATTCTGTGGTTTACTCTCCTCTGTGTGTGAGTGTTGTTGCATAGGGAATTGAACCATAGTGTATAACAGGGTATCTGTGTTGCATACTGTTGCATAGGGAATTATGCTGGGTGTTAACTGTGTTGAACCTTGGTGGATAAGGCATTAAATATCAATGTTGTGTCTTGAAGATTGTGTGGGGTCACTGGGTCAGTACATAAGTTAACCCCCAAAACAATGCTCATTACATAGCAGAGAAGCACAAAGTAAACTAATTTGAGTCAAAAACACCAGCCAGCATTCCCATCCTCTGTTCTATATTGTTGAACAGGGCATGATACCCCAAAACCACAGTCCAATTGACTGAATACCCTTCCATTCCTCACACAACGGTATGCACATATGGATCTTGTTGCTTAGGGCAAGCCACTCACATTGAATAGTGTTGTATGGTGTTGGACGGGGCATATAACACCACGTGGTATGGGGAAAGGTTAGGGTTAAGGGACATTTTGACAGCTTGGAGTTCTCTTACTTTTAAATCCCCTGCTTCATTTGAAGACTTTTTGAAGCAAAGCCTCTGGAGAAATTCTTATTATTTCGATTCAAGGTCAGCCTCTATTTTATGAGAAATGGTTCGAAGCTGGAGTATCTAAGATCATTGGTCTGACTGGTTGTTTTCTTTCCTATAAGGATCTTTATTTTAAATGTAAACAAGACACCAACTTCATCCAGTATTTATAATAATAATAATAATAATTTGGGAGGCTAATCATCCTTACTGGCAGCTAAGAGCTGAATTGCGAAGGACGCGGCTACAATGTGTTCGAGAAGCAGGCATGCAAGTGCGCCTTTGGCAGCCAGCCACATCAACCCATTATGACCACGGAACACAGCCTGTTAAAAGCTATTCCCTCCAACTGGAAAGATAAATGGATTAGTAATAATCTACTGACTCTGGATACCATTGTCGTAAAAAAAATTCTTCAGAAGAAGCATTTTGTCAAATATGCTTATGACAAATTGATGGAAAAAGTTAGAGATAAACCAGTGAAGATTCGGGCTAAATGGAATGCCTCATAATATGAAATCGACCAGGAGGATTGGAAGTTTATTTTCTCTTTGCCTTACAAATGTGCTATAGATATTAAAACTATAGGATGTTTCAATTTATGTTTCTGCACAGACTAAAAGTGAACAACGTCTTTTTGCATAAGATTGGGCTGGTTAATAGCTCTAAAGGTACCTTTTGTAAGGTCGAGGAAGAGACGCTTTCTCATTTATTTGTTAAGTGCTCCTATGTAAAATCCTTTTTGGAGTTGCATACAAGATTGGATGGCATGCTTATAGGATTAACATGACTTTATCAGAGTTCTCTATTATGTTCGGTTACAACATTTATGATCCCGTTTTATTGATTAATCATTTAATTATTTTAGGTAAACAACATATTTATAAATGTAAATATGAAGAAAAACCTCCTGTTTTTAACTCCTTCTAAAGAAGTGTTATGTTAATTGAGAGTATTGAATATAAGATTGCCCAAAAGAGAGATAAGTTAGACATCCACAAGTGTAAGTGGCAAAGCCTCAGAGATATTTAACGACTTATTTTAGTATCTACATGTATGCTTAAACTGACATTGATCTGCAATTGTTTTCTATTTTCATCTCTGAAAATGAATTTTTGTAATCCTGTGTAACTGCTTGACTGAATAAAACTTTTAAAAAATTAAACAATCTTTCCCCCTCCCAAATCCCCGCTGACATCGTTTCACGGTGGATTTTAACTGTTTTAATTAAACAGCAATTTAATAAAGCTGGAAACTTTTCGGTCCGTTTAGAAGATTTTTTTCTTGATATTGTTACTCATTAGTTCCACAGAAAACGTGTGTGTGCATCACAACATTGGTCGAATTGAAAGTACAACAGTTACTGTACATGGAGTTGCACATTAAAACATGCAACTTTACGTGGTGAAAGTTTCCCTTGAATTATTTTTGCTTGAAACGCTATAGTTTTTGTACAACAAGGGTTTTCTGAGTACTTGGCCACTTTTCTTTGAGTTTTGGTGATTACAGAGTTTCATGCCAGTTTCATCGATTTTGCTGCATGATTCGCCATCAAGGTCCATTCTTCGTGCCATTCCAAGTGGCGTTAGGCCTATGGCCTAATGCGCTAATTCACTCAATATTGCTTTCCATTTGCAAATCAATAGTGACGTCCGCATCTCTCTATTAGACCTTTCCATTGTTGATCAACAACGTGGGCAGGTTGACATGGACGGCCGAATATTAGCAAAACATTCAATCGACGTGTGAAAAAAATGTTGTGATCAAATTCAACATTTTCTGTAAAGCTTCATGAACTTAAACACCTTCAATGCATGATTTGTTGGTTTGTTTCCAACAAATTCAACACTATTTTTGAATATTTGTGTAACATTGCTACTATGGCTATCTGTTTTTCACGAAAGCCCATTAGCGCCACAAAAAAAAAATCTAATCCGTTATTACGGATTCGAATCCGTTATTACGGATTCGCAATCCGTTATTACGGATTCGCAATCCGTTATTACGGATTCGCAATCCGTTATTACGGATTCGCAATCCGTTATAACGGATTCGCAATCCGTTATTACGGATTCGCAATCCGTTATTACGGATTCGCAATCCGTTATTACGGATTCATACTTTGTTGATTTATGCATGACTTGTATGTTTTAGTAGATTGCTGGTCCACCATCACACAAGTGCACAATGCCACCGACAGCTTTAAATACAGAAATTGTTCGTTTTTATTTCAATTCGGGTTTCACCTATGATGAGATACTGGCGTCGTTACTAGCGAACCACAATATTTTGGTAAGCAGGCGAACTCTCCAGCGAAAACTCCGAGGTATGGGTTTGTTTCGGCGGAAACATCATACCGACATTGTTGAATTAGCTTGCTTCCTTGAAGAAGAAGTGCAGAAGTCAGGCCGCTTACATGGCTACAGATGGATGCATTTGAAATGCATCCAAAATTGCATTAACACTGACAGGGAATCTGTCCGCCTTCTGTTAGGAATCTTAGATCCCGACGGAGTTAAGTGCAGAGCAAGGAAAAGGCTTCAGAGACGCGTGTTACGCACGATTGTGTCCGACGTTGACGATTAAGTCCGACGTCATTTTTGAACCATTGTGTCCGCCCGATTGTGTCCGTAGAACCATTGTGTCCGCCCCAATGTGTCCTACAAACCATTATGTCCGCCCCATTGTGTCCTACAAACCATTGTGTCCGCCCCATTGTGTCCTACAAACCATTGTGTCCGCCCCATTGTGTCCTACAAACCATTGTGTCCGCCCCATTGTGTCCTTCAAACCATTGTGTCCGCACCATTATGTCCGTAGAGCCATTGTGTCCGCCCCAATATGTCCTACAAACCATTGTGTCCGCCCCATTATGTCCGTAGAACCATTGTGTCCGCCCCATTGTGTCCGTAGAACCATTGTGTCCGCCCCATTATGTCCGTAGAACCATTGTGTCCGCCCCATTATGGCCGTAGAACCATTGTGTCCGCCCCATTGTGTCCGAACCATTCTGTCCGACGAACTATTACGTCTGACGCACCACAGCTACATGGACTATGAAGGAATACCTAGCCTCAGTGTTAAACTCATTACCTTTCCAGAAAAAGAAACCTATGATACTGAATACTAACCTTTTGAAGTGCTTGAATAATGAACAGTTGACAGAGGGAAATTTATATTAAGAAAAAGAAGGGTTCACTCTGTCACCCGTTTTTATGACATAGGACTGTGTATAAATTACGGTGTTATGAATAGTGGATTTTATTGAACTTTCTGGATTATTTGTCATAGCTCTGCCAATTTGATTGCAAACAAATTATGAGTTAATAAACGTTAGATCTGAAGACTGATTCGTATATTTTGATGGTCGTTCATAACCTAGTGTACTATATTCTTTTTGGAAAGAAGCATGCATGACGAGGCAAAACGCGACCGCAAACCTGGAAATCCCTCTGATTCCTCCTTGACTGAAAGAGGTTGTAAAGTAAATGAATGATATTTATTTCAATTGGAAAGTTACTTGCTGATAAATACCAACCGCAATAAAAGGCAAGTCCTACCTTCCTCACGATGTTCCGTTGTTTCAGGGAACGAACACCGTGGGGGAAATAGTGCCGTATTTTTAAATACCCGAGTAAGTACTCTAAGTAATATGAGTCTTTGGAATTTGTTTTTTGCAACATGAATTTTGGTTTAATGAACTCTTATGGACGGCTCCAAGGAAATCTTTTGTAAAATTTGGAGAATGTATTTGTTCTCTCAGTCCTCTCCTGGTCATAAAATGCCGTTTTGATGGAGTTAAATATATATACTTCAATTGAGGTCACTAGTTTATTTTTATATTTTTATTTACATCGAATTCCATAACTGCCAAATTACGCATGACACGTGTAGCAGTATTGCTCGGCTTCGAAGCCACTTGCGCCGTCAACCGCGCATAGTCGCGTCGTGCAGTCGCATCATGCCGAGGCAGAGTTTTGTATTCTTTGTACGGGGCCGGCCGGCACATTCACATCATATTATGTCGTCGTATAGTTGCGTCGTGACGTCGCGCATTGTCCCGTCGTGCCGTCGCATAGTCACATTTGTTTACACTATACAGTGCTTCGCCAGTAGGCGGCGCTGTCTTGAGCTCAAAGGGCGCACCACACTAAATAAACTCCCATAGGAACCAATGCTAAATGATAAATATTCAAAAATACTCAAAAAATCGTGAAAGTCTCTCAGCCTCTTGAAAACCAATCAAACATATTTTCGGACGACTGAACTTCAGAATTCTTTTCAATTTTTGCCAGGTCAGCCGTTTGGAATTTTTGCTAACTACCCCAGAAGAAAAAAACGCGAAAATTTGTATTTTTCCAAAACCGACTTGCTGCCAGTTTTCGTGAAGCACTTCTCTACTTACCCGGTCAAATAGGGCCAACTTTAACGCCTAAATTTATCAAGTCTCCTCAAAAGTTGAAGCACAGAACCCCCAGGTTGTGATAGATTATTATATTTACACAATCTATTAATTGCATGACCCCCAAAACGTTGTAATTAAAAATAAGTTGTGGGTTTACAAATTATGATAAGTAGCTTGGCGCATTAATTCTGGCTTATTTGGTGTGGTGCGCCCTATAAGGGCACTTAATTATTCTTTATGGTTAAAAAATTATGCTTAAATTGTTGAAAATAAGTCACTGACTTGATATCTGAAAAAATGAATTGGAAATGTTATTGCGTTCGTCTACAACAAGGTCAAACATGTTTGAGCATTTACATGTACTCTAGGCAATGCGATAAGAAAAACCTGCATTAACGCTGTGTACACTCTAATGACAAGTCAGTTGTTATATCCAAATCCTAGTCACTCAACAAGTTATAAACTTATCTCTTTTTTTTAGTTATACGATTCTAAACGCCTTGCAATTATTTTTAATAATTGACAAGAGGGGGTTAACTAATGTGGAAGCTGTAAAAGGGAAAGGGGATTGAAGAGGGAGGGCCTGAGAAGGGGGGGGGGGTAGATTTTGCTTACCCGCCAACATTTTTAACCATGTAATCATATTGAGTTTAAAATGGTGAACTTTATAACAAAAAAGAATATACATAGGTCATTTTACCACGTTTAATTGTCATTCCAAGTTTCATTTTACCTAGCTTTAAGGGATAAGGGGGTGAATGGGTGGGCGGGGCGTGGGCGGGGCTTGTTGCAAAATGCCCTTCCAGACACTTTACGGTTAATAAATTGTGGGTGGACGGGAACAATATTGGACTATAGTTAAGAGTTAAGAGTTAAGACTGTAAGCTAATAAGGTGTTTGGGCTGGGGGATAGGGTCCGGGCTGACGGCTAGGGTTTTGGGCTTTGGGGGTAGGCTCGGCTGGGGGTTAGGGTTTGGGCTGGGGCTATGATTTCGGCTAGGGGCTAGGGTTAGGGCTGGGGGTTATGATTCGGCTTGGGTGTAGGGTTTGGGCTGGGGGCTGGGGTTTGGGCTGACGGCTACGGTTTTTGCCGAGGGTTGTACAGTATAGTGTAGGGTTTAGGCTGCTGGTTGGGGACTAGGCCTAGGGTTTCACACGCATCAGAGTGTATTCACCTTCCGGAAACTTGACATATATGATGACGAGTCCACCACCTCCCCTACTCCTCTTCAAATAGTCTGTTGGTGGTTTTTCTCTCCTTTTTCATATTCAACCAGCCACGTTGGCTCATGATTCTTTGAATGTGACTAAAACCGTCAGTCTCATACTTATTACTTTTCATAGTTTAACCATGCAGGTTTAGAAAGCAAACCCCTCTTTGAGTGTGAAACGTTGAATTATTCTCGGTTAATAAATGTATTGTAATTTGAGGAAATAGAAACATTATTGCTATACTAACAGTTTACAGTCAAAGAAATGATGTTTCCAATGTAAAAACAGCAACAAAGTGACAAACAATGCCCCCACACAACTCATTACTGTCGTTGTTTCAAGCCTACATAAATGTAAACAGAACACAAACATGGCTGCACGGGCGCCGCCATGTTGTATATATAAGGGCACTTAATTATTCTTTATGGTTAAAAAATTATGCTTAAATTGTTGAAAATAAGTCACTGACTTGATATCTGAAAAAATGAATTGGAAATGTTATTGCGTTCGTCTACAACAAGGTCAAACATGTTTGAGCATTTACATGTACTCTAGGCAATGCGATAAGAAAAACCTGCATTAACGCTGTGTACACTCTAATGACAAGTCAGTTGTTATATCCAAATCCTAGTCACTCAACAAGTTATAAACTTATCTCTTTTTTTTAGTTATACGATTCTAAACGCCTTGCAATTATTTTTAATAATTGACAAGAGGGGGTTAACTAATGTGGAAGCTGTAAAAGGGAAAGGGGATTGAAGAGGGAGGGCCTGAGAAGGGGGGGGGGTAGATTTTGCTTACCCGCCAACATTTTTAACCATGTAATCATATTGAGTTTAAAATGGTGAACTTTATAACAAAAAAGAATATACATAGGTCATTTTACCACGTTTAATTGTCATTCCAAGTTTCATTTTACCTAGCTTTAAGGGATAAGGGGGTGAATGGGTGGGCGGGGCGTGGGCGGGGCTTGTTGCAAAATGCCCTTCCAGACACTTTACGGTTAATAAATTGTGGGTGGACGGGAACAATATTGGACTATAGTTAAGAGTTAAGAGTTAAGACTGTAAGCTAATAAGGTGTTTGGGCTGGGGGATAGGGTCCGGGCTGACGGCTAGGGTTTTGGGCTTTGGGGGTAGGCTCGGCTGGGGGTTAGGGTTTGGGCTGGGGCTATGATTTCGGCTAGGGGCTAGGGTTAGGGCTGGGGGTTATGATTCGGCTTGGGTGTAGGGTTTGGGCTGGGGGCTGGGGTTTGGGCTGACGGCTACGGTTTTTGCCGAGGGTTGTACAGTATAGTGTAGGGTTTAGGCTGCTGGTTGGGGACTAGGCCTAGGGTTTCACACGCATCAGAGTGTATTCACCTTCCGGAAACTTGACATATATGATGACGAGTCCACCACCTCCCCTACTCCTCTTCAAATAGTCTGTTGGTGGTTTTTCTCTCCTTTTTCATATTCAACCAGCCACGTTGGCTCATGATTCTTTGAATGTGACTAAAACCGTCAGTCTCATACTTATTACTTTTCATAGTTTAACCATGCAGGTTTAGAAAGCAAACCCCTCTTTGAGTGTGAAACGTTGAATTATTCTCGGTTAATAAATGTATTGTAATTTGAGGAAATAGAAACATTATTGCTATACTAACAGTTTACAGTCAAAGAAATGATGTTTCCAATGTAAAAACAGCAACAAAGTGACAAACAATGCCCCCACACAACTCATTACTGTCGTTGTTTCAAGCCTACATAAATGTAAACAGAACACAAACATGGCTGCACGGGCGCCGCCATGTTGTATATATAGGGCGCACCACACTAAATAAACTCCCATAGGAACCAATGCTAAATGATAAATATTCAAAAATACTCAAAAAATCGTGAAAGTCTCTCAGCCTCTTGAAAACCAATCAAACATATTTTCGGACGACTGAACTTCAGAATTCTTTTCAATTTTTGCCAGGTCAGCCGTTTGGAATTTTTGCTAACTACCCCAGAAGAAAAAAACGCGAAAATTTGTATTTTTCCAAAACCGACTTGCTGCCAGTTTTCGTGAAGCACTTCTCTACTTACCCGGTCAAATAGGGCCAACTTTAACGCCTAAATTTATCAAGTCTCCTCAAAAGTTGAAGCACAGAACCCCCAGGTTGTGATAGATTATTATATTTACACAATCTATTAATTGCATGACCCCCAAAACGTTGTAATTAAAAATAAGTTGTGGGTTTACAAATTATGATAAGTAGCTTGGCGCATTAATTCTGGCTTATTTGGTGTGGTGCGCCCACTTGCGCCGTCAACCGCGCATAGTCGCGTCGTGCAGTCGCATCATGCCGAGGCAGAGTTTTGTATTCTTTGTACGGGGCCGGCCGGCACATTCACATCATATTATGTCGTCGTATAGTTGCGTCGTGACGTCGCGCATTGTCCCGTCGTGCCGTCGCATAGTCACATTTGTTTACACTATACAGTGCTTCGCCAGTAGGCGGCGCTGTCTTGAGCTCAAACGACATCCGGAACCAACCTAAATCGGTGTCGGCGCGGACTCCTCCTTTTCCACTTTTACAATGGAATAGTGCAGCTGTGGTGTATTGTGTGCATAATATGTACACAAAACGTGCGCCGTGTGGCTCGGTGAAGTGCATGGCTGACAGGTAGAAAATGGAGCATTGGTAAGGGCTTAAGTTTAATTTAGTCTTAGATGATTCCGCGGATGCTGGTCGTCACTATTATCTTTGGATTCTATATAGTTTGTAGTATTTTGTAGAGTTACAAAAGATAAACACTTTTAAAACTGAAAATGTCACGAAACAATAATTAGGCCAACGGCGTTTTGTATACAAATAAGGTATAAACTGCAAGTAGCTATTTGGATTTGTATCATTATTAACCCAGTAACTGGGATGCTGTACTCCATTTATAATCCCAGTAACTGGGGTGCTGTACTCCTTTTTCGAAATGTTGTATCCACGGGTGCCCTGCCTCAACCGTGACGATCAAGCGGTAGAGGCAGGGCACCCGTCTAAAATATGACGGGTGCCCTGCCTCAACCGTGTGGTCGTCACGGTTAAGACAGGGCGCCCGTCTAAAATGTTACGGGTGCCCTGCCTCTACCGCGTGGTCGTGACGGTTGAGGCAGGGCACCCGTGGATACAAGCGAGAGTTGGATCGCCATGGATTGAGTTTTGCTGTGGCTATGTGCAACGCTTTCCTGGGGCGCTAGTACGACCGATGATGTCAAAATCGAAAAAAGGAGTACAGCATCTCAGTTACTGGGTCTATATCATTATGATTTTTTTTAATGAAAAAGAGTAAGTAAACCCATAAGGAATGCATTTTTTATAACTCTTAGTCTCGGCCATAATCGCATACAGGAGTTGTGGGACAAATTCAAACTTTTTGACTGTGCTTGTTTCTTTATTTAGGGCTGGGAACGTTGTGGCCGTGCTGTTACTTCTTGCATGGTGCAAACCGAGTGAGGAAACAAATAAAATCAGATGCGTGACCGAAGAAAGACATCATGTCCTACTTGGTAAGTTGTTAGACAGCTACTTAACAGATCATCCTAAATAAGAAAAACAAACAAGTATTGCACAGTAATTTCAGGCAAGTTCGAACCTTTTTTATTTTTTGAGGTGTTTTTTCATTCCCCCCCCCCCCCCAGATATCCTTGCTTGCAGAAGAATTTCTGAACGTTTTGACAATGCAACTGGTCGGGCTGCGTACAGGCAGTTAAGACGATGGAGGGCCCTTTACAACGTATAGATACGGGAACATAGACTTGCTGGCCGAACAGAACCCAGAATATTCATCGAAAACACAATACTGCTGAAGGAAGGAGAAGTAAAAAGCATCGTTAAGAAGAACTACACTTACAGTAAAGGGGGTAGTATTAGTAAGGTTTCTAAACGTATAGGGGAGTGCTTTCAAGGGGTTTCTAGGGAACAAACTTGTAGAAACTTAAAGGCAATGAAGTTACATCAGCGACTAGGACCGATCTTTTCAAACAAAGTACCGTTCAAACCTGTAATGGCTAGCGATGTCCAGAAAATACATCAAATAGACTAAGTATGTATGGTAAAATTAGCAGACACAAGTGGAGATGATACATATAAGTACATTTTAAGTATCATGGATATTTTCAGCAGATACCTGTGGCTTTACCCATTACCGTCCAAACAGAGTAAACCCATTGCAAGGACGCTTGAGGACCTTTACCTTTCTGAAGGTCCTCCAAAGGTACTACAAAGTGATAATGGCAAGGAGTTCATGGGTCATGTCAATAAGTTTTGCACGAAGATGGGGATACGTCGAGTAAAGGGACGACCTTACCACCCCCAAAGCCAAGGAAAGATAGAATCGTCTCATCGAACATGGAAGAGGAAACTTATGTTCGATGTGGTCAAACTAAAAAAACATAAATGGGCACAACAACTAAAAATGTACGCTTTTCTGCGTAACACAGAATTTCATGATGCAATTAAGGCGACACCATTTGAGATTTACCACGGACGAAAAGTTAACACAAAAATTCCGTCGGACATGAATGATCAATCCAAAGATGGCAATTCTCGGTTGCGCAAAGTTCAAAGTGTGCGCCGTAAAGCTGATCGAGTCTCTAGACAGAATGCAGATAGAATGGTTCGAAAATCAATGGCAAAATTTTCCCCAAGTCTTTATTTGGTTGGCGATAAGATTTTGATCAGGTCACGTGGGCGAGGCAAGGTTTCTAATACAGGTGTGTATGAGGGAGAAGTTATAAAAACAAATTATAATCGCCATACGTATAAGGTGCGATTCAAGGAGAGTGGTAGTAAATTGACTGAAAGGTGGTTCCGTGTTGCTGATTTAGCCGCGGTGACGCAGACTATGGAAACGGAAAGACGAAAGTTACACCACGGTGTCTTCAAGAAAGTCGTAGAATTTTGCCAGTGTGACGATGACGCATGCGATCAGTTTGCCGTTCCATTTTGTTCTAACAAAATGGCATAGACTTGTTGCAAATAATCTCACTTAAATTGCAGAATTAAAAAACACAACTTAAGATGGGTCAGTTTGAGAGATTCTGCCAACAAAGTTGATCCATTATTTGAGTTCTTTTGTAGTATTAGTCGGCAGGGAAGCTTCAAAACTGCTCACGATGATTTAGTTACAAACGCTATTGAGCACGAATTGGTTCCTGAAGGTTTCATTCCAAGGGACGGAAGCTGCATGTTTCATTCCTTGGCACAAAGCCCAAGTAATTTGTTGGGCACTCAGTACGATCAGCAAACTATTAGGTCAGATGTAGTGGCATGGTTGCGATTAAACCCTACCTACAGAGGGAGTAACCTCTCAGAATTTGTTCCTAATCTAACGTGGGATGAGTATTTGAACAGAATGTTAGGGAATGAATGGGGGATCATATCGCATTACACGCTGCCGCCAATACCTTTCACGTCAGAATAGGCGTTGTTTCTAGTCAGCATCGCGGGATAACATTTATTGAGCCCGATAACGCAGACGTGTTGTTTGGAACAGTTTATCTTGGACATGAATACGAGTTTCATTACATTCGACTAGAACCAATGACCAGAATCACACAAAAGAACGTTCCATGTGAACATTCAAGCCCCAGTCACACCAATGACCATTCAAGCCCCAGTCACACCAATGACCATTCAAGCCCAAGTCACCAATGACCATTCAAGCCCCAGTCGTACCAATGACCATTCAAGCTCTTGTCATGATAATGAACCACAGAGCACATCAAACGATCCACCGTTTTTTACAATACACATTTCAACACCTTCAGAATTGCATGATAGTGCAGACCAATGTTTGGATCAAGGCACGGATTCGCGATTTTTACTTTGCCATTTCCCAAATGAAATATTGCGACATATTCTCCGACATATCGTAACAACGTCGGCAGCTCATGTAGGTATTTTGAGACTTCTTTTTCCGGAAAGTGTGAGATTCAACGCTCTCTTGGCGGAATTATTTTTACCGAGAATATACGTATCCCCAAGTGCTGTGGCATATATGGAAGGCAGTCTTAATGATATTCCTGTTGGTCAACTACGCGAATGGTCACTGACAAAACTATATTGATACGTTGGAAAGAACAGTGGGCTGGCAACAGAAATACGCGATCTTTTTTGATACTTTAAAAAATGGCTCTTTGGCAAGGTCGTGGTTTGTGCTGTTGGTCTTGGATGGTTTAAGTTACATGATTACCATCCATCAGGGGGATGGGGAAAGTAAAACATTTGTTAGAGTTGTATACCTTGTATCATAGTTTTAAAGATCAAGGGTTATGAAAATCAAGTTGATCACGACAACAATTCACTGCAAACAAAGAAGAAGACAAGAACATATGTTTTGGATGGCAGACTATTTTGTCAATAATTTACGTATAGCCGTTCATTTTTTAAAATTATGTTTGATGTCAAAAGTACAATTGTAATTTTGTACATTATATTTAGTTTTTATTGCTATGTTTCTTTCATTACGTATAAAAGCCATAATTATGCCTATTTAAGGATTGTCTGTGGTAAACTCATCACATGTAAACCTAAACTCACGATGAACCAACTCATTTGATTTGAAATAAAAAACACGTAACCTTTTAAAAACACAAAGTACTTAGATGTTTAGTGTATAATTACTTAGTAATGGTGTTCTGTTTTGCGTTATGATCATTTTAAGTTCATGTACAATATATGAAGCCTTATAGTAATTTAAACGTGTTAACATTTTATCATAAATGTATGCAGATGATTGTACAATGAGTGATTTTTTAAAATTATGTCAAGACTGATTAAACAAACTTAATCTCATTCTTAAAGTTCCCGCCTGGAGTGCAAGTCAGTCGGTATTCCCTTTCTAATACTATAACTATAGCATTTGAATTGTTTTTACAAGTAGTGCTTTCAGGAGTAACAGGTGAAGTAGAAACGTGGTAGTTTTTCGCACGTAAAAGGCCTTTTAATTATGATATAAACATTAAAACTTCAAATTATAAAGGTTGTTTTAACTTCTATGTTTGTTATGGATGCAATGTTTTGAATTGTTCTCTTTTTCTGAAACTGTTAACTTATAGATAAACCTTTGGTTTGCTTAAAAGTGATCAAAGTAATATTCATTTTGATAAACAACTTGATTACGCTTGTTTAGTCGTTTATACGTATTGTTGTTCTATTTTACAATTTTACCCCTTTTGGTCATGTTGGCAAGTGAATATGATTAAATTCACTGAGGTGAAACAAACAAATCGTTGTAGTTAATTTGAAATTATTTGGTTTTCAATACAGTCCAGTGAACTTTATACAGTGACGACTTTATTTAAAAACGCATGTGATCCAGGGAACTTCAAAACCCAATTAACAAAGCCTTTGCCCCATCCGAGGTACGCCCTCAAAGTTGGAGTGCACGACAGAAAATTTAATTAGTATTTTACTAAAATGATAACAGGAAGTTGAAACCACCAACTGATCAAGCAAACGAACGAAGCCTACAACAATGTATTGGTAACTTTACTATATTAAACCTT
Organism: Leptasterias polaris; assembly: GCA_037783415.1. NCBI lineage: Eukaryota > Metazoa > Echinodermata > Asteroidea > Forcipulatida > Asteriidae > Leptasterias > Leptasterias polaris. Next base: position 60,531 of record JAZGTN010000171.1, read on the forward strand.
ATTAAACAATATTACTTATCCGAAATAAGTAGCCCTCTAAATATATTACATATGCGATAATTTGTATATTATTTACAGTGAATTGATTCCGGGCGAATATCAAGGAGAAAACATTATATAACGCCACAGCCCTCAGGAGCAAAACAAAACTAAAAATATAAATAATAATAACAATAATAATAATAAAATGTCTAGATGGTAGTTTAGCACCAGTTGACATGCAGTCCCCCGGTTAACACAGGTCAGCATCCAGTCCCTAGCTTGCCAGGGCAGAATGAGAGCATAACTGTTTTGATGTTCCCCTAATCACATAATATGTGACCCACTCTGTAAAAATGACTGTTATGTCTCAACAAATCATTTTGGAGTTAGATACATGGAATGGTAAAGGGCTTTTTCTCAGCTTTAATTTAGTGTATGTTAGAAGTATGTAGCTTTTTGCAATCCAAAGTTATACCATAATTTGCATACATATTCTTGCAATTTTTGTCAAAATAGGTTAAAGGCACTGGACACGTTTGGTAATTATCAAAGATGAGTATTGTCACTTGGTGTATCCCAACATATGCATGAAATAACAAACCTGTGAAAATTTGGGCTGAATTGGTCATCGAAGTTGCAAGAAAATAATGAAAGCCAAAAACACCCTTGTTGCACACATTTGTGTGCTTTCAGATGCCAATAAAAGGCTTCAGGCCTGAAGTCTTTTAATATTATAGTGAGAAATTACCTCTTTCTCAAAAACTACGTTACTTCAGAGGGAGTCGTTTCTCACAATGTGCTATACTATCAACAGCTGTCCGTTGCTCGTTACCAAGTAAGTTTTTATGCTATTGTGTAATTACCAAACGTGTCCAGTGCCTTTAAGGAGAAACAGCTTCTTAAAATGTTTTAATACCAAGTTCTTTTTTCTTTTTTTTCTTCTTTTGATTGGAGCTCTTAGACTTCGTTTATTAAACTCAAATAATGAAAGTCCCTAGCAACGAGTACGTGCCCATTAGATTATTCGTCTGAAACTTTGTAAGTTCACTTAATGTACTTTAACGGTTTTTTGTGTTTATTTTTACTAATTTGCGTATTGTGCTATTTCTTATCTTTTTCGCAAATGTTTAAATTACAAACACACCGTGAGCATTACAAGGAAGATTTTAGACCAGTTTTGTTAACTTTACTGTTTTTCTAGCAAAACAAAACTGGACTTTTTCGAAAACATTCCAATTAAAACCCTGTGAATGACTTAGCGCATAATTTCTTACTTTTACTAAAAAGCTGCGCGGACTTGACGAAATAAACCCATAGCAACAAATGCCAAATACCCATAGCAAACTTTACCCGTAGCAACGAAAGGTTAATATCGGTACATACATCTGGCAATGTATCGTATGGGGTGTTATTAAACAAAATAGACCTACTTTTACTCGTGCTGTTGTTAAAATTACGAGTCCCTCGGTGACCCCAGAGCGGTCTGTTTTCCCTCGGCTTCATCTATGGAAAACAGAGCGCTCCTGGGATAAGGGAGTCGTAGTTTTAACAAAAGCACTCGAAGCAATCAACATTAATTATCTAATATTTATATAGCAATATTAATATCCCAATCGGTTAACTTCAGCATAGCCACGTTTCAAATAATACTATTAACCAAACACTGGTGAAGCCTTTGAACAACGAAATTGCACTACTCAGAGAAAATGGGCTACTCTGAACAACAAAAAAGAGGTTTTTTGGGAACATTATAAACATGTTGATTTATCTGATAGAAATCCCAACGGGATTGCCTCGCTTAAACAACAAAATGTGTCGGACATAATGGTTCGTCAGACATAACTTGGCGGACATAATGGTTCTACGGACACAATGGGGCGGACACAATGGTTCTACGGACACAATGGGGCGGGCGGACACAATGGTTCTACGGACACAATGGGGCGGACACAATGGTTCTACGGACACAATGGGGCGGACACAATGGTGTGTAGGACACAATGGGGCGGACACAATGGTTCTACGGACACAATGGGGCGGACACAATGGTGTGTAGGACACAATGGGGCGGACACAATGGTGTGTAGGACACAATGGGGCGGACGCAATGGTTCTACGGACACAATGGGGCGGACGCAATGGTTCTACGGACACAATGGGGCGGGCGGACACAATGGTTCTACGGACACAATGGGGCGGGCGGACACAATGGTTCTACGGACACAATGGGGCGGACACAATGGTTCTACGGACACAATGGGGCGGACACAATGGTGTGTAGGACACAATGGGGCGGACACAATGGTGTGTAGGACACAATGGGGCGGACACAATGGTTCTACGGACACAATGGGGCGGACGCAATGGTTTGTAGGACACAATGGGGCGGACACAATGGTGTGTAGGACACAATGGGGCGGACGCAATGGTTCTACGGACACAATGGGGCGGACACAATGGTGCACAAATATTGTCGGACATAATGGTCCATGTAGGTCATAATGGTGCGTAACAGACGCGTGTATAGAGTTAGAGGTCCGAACTATAATATGTGGCACATCGAGTAGTGACCCAACAGTAATCGCAGGTTATTATATGCATGCAGTGCGTGACAGGAGAAGATGTCCAAGAATAGTCAGGGCAGATTTTGGAACCGAGAATACCGTCGTGCAGCAAATGCAGATATTTTTGCGAACTGCCATGACGCACTTGCTGGTGAAAAAAGTGTCATTCTCGGTAGCAGTACGAACAACCAACGTATTGAGTGCTGGTGGAGCATCTTACGCAAACATTGTGCGCAGTTTTGGATGAACATTTTTCATGAATTGAAAGACAACGGCGAATTCAGTGGAGATTTTCTGGACATTTCACTGATTCAATTTTGCTTCTTGAATCTTATCCAGGTATGTGTTACTTTCCTTTCTCCATGGTGTTACATTGCAGGCAATATGTTGTTTTATCGCAATTCAGACACCTTCACACCATCAAATTGTTTTAAAGTCATTACAGTAAAAAAAACACCACCAGAGATATCAAAATTAGACTGATGGGGGGAATTGGAACAACCGATGTGCTATTCTATTAAATTTCAATTATTAGTATTAACATATTATTTCAAGGTGTCCATACCCGTCAATCGGTTGCTGGTATAAACAATTCTCATCATGCATGTATGGGGCACTTGAATATTGTGCAATCATCGTTATCACCACTTTACCCAAATTGAAAATGTATTGCACTTTCTTGTGTATCTATAGGAAGAGCTGGACACAGTTCGAGAGTGGAATGCCCACCGCATCAGTTCTTCGCGAAATCGCGATGGACCATTTGGACGTCCTGCAGTCATGTACTCCTTGCCTCAACTGTACGGAGCCATAGACCTGTGAGTGCCTGTCCATCTTGAAGAAATAGAAGTGTGTGACAGTGAATGCACCTTCAAAGGAGATTACCCCTGTGATGTGGACGTGTTTGAGCTGTGTACCATCTTGATGATAGAGAGTGGCTTCTCTGTTCCGCGGGACTCAGACGAAGGTCTTCGTTTATATAATTTTCTCAGAACAATAATTCGAAGACAGTTGTAGTTCCATTACTTGTCTGAGTCTGAAGGTAGATCAAACACAAACCATGGCCTCAAAGGACTTAGTTAAGTCCCACAGAATAAAATAATTCAAAAGAAATCGTGTTAAGCACTTCTTCTTTTTGGGGGGGGGGGGGGTAAATGGTCTGCAACTACAAGCCTCCAAAATCAAACTTAACATCACTTGGTTGCCAAAATTGAAGTTGATTATCTAATTGGTTTAAAGGAGCTCTATACTTCTAGTTTTAGGCCATGGAATGAATCCCTACTCACTGTGAATAAAGATGTATATAATACAATTTACCTGTAGAAGTTTCAGCCTCATAAGTCGTCAGATTTTTCAGAAAAAGTGAAAATTACACGGAAGTTTTTCAGGAAAGTTGTGTAAATCCGTTGCAGATTACAATTATTGGCATGGCGCCCTCTTGCAGCGAGAGACTCATGATTCGTGATGTTTGACTATTGCTATGAACTACACATCGGCATAGCTGTGTGTAAAGATTACTGGTTTTTACTCCGTGATTTATAATTACACATGCTTGGCGCTTCACGTAATAAGCCTAATGCATTCAAACAATTCTTTCAATAGTTGTACAGTGTTATACACTTATATCTGGAGGGTGGTTTTGTGGGCCGCTGCTGGAGTAATTACTTTTGTTCGGTTTTCAAATCACTTCTGTAACAGTCAGTGTATGTAGGGGTCAGAAAAGTGCTTCCTTTTATTTGCATGACCGCCACGGTTTTCCATAAACAATGAGCTGTTGGAGGACACGTTTTCAAAAATTCATTTAGGGAAAATGTATTATTGTAACAAAACAAAAACATCACATAACGAAGCAACAATGTTTCATTATACCTACAAAAACTATGACATCATTTTCTGTGTTCAAAATAAAGAAATATAAGACCAAAAACAAAGCATCCGTGTGCAGAAATAAGTGTCTCCGGAAAAGTCATTTGCTTATGATAGTTAACGGAATTGGGCAGAAGAATTTTACTCATAGAATGTTAGCTACACTATTGATCTAGTCTTTCACTGTATTCTTTATTTCTAAGGTTTCTCGAAACAGTCAAGAATACTTTAAGAATTCGTCTTCGTCAGCGTTTATACCGTTCAGAATCGAAATGGCCGCCATATTTCGTTTGTAAATGAGAGCCCTTACTTGATTGGTAAAACCGTGAACCAAACTGAGTGTGCTATGTTGCTATGTAACCAATCAGCTGCTGCGTAAGGAAACGTATGGCTCCTTACTTACTACACAGAACTGAATGCGGTTTTGGGTAAACATTGAGGTGCCCAACTATCTTGTGAGAACACTCACGATGCAGTATATATACACGAGTCATTGCTATTATAACAAAATTTCATCAAGGTTTCGTTAGTTTTGTTTGAAAAACTTTTACACTTGTCCTCTAGATTACTGAGAAGGAAAAACCAACAATGATTGCATTTTTGGTCTTACAAACTGTTCACTGTGGCTTCCTCACGTTTGGCTCTCCAAATGCAAGTTGGTGCATTCGTCTAAAGAAAGAGGCCTAATCCCGCAAGCCCACTATAAACAAATATAATACAACAAAATAAACAAATATTTTTAAGCATAATTCCATTCCTCCGATATAAGTAGATAATATTGTTTTACCCTAATTCTCTCTAAGGAACCTATGATCAGTTAACCAATTTTAATAAATGTTTACCACCATAATGACAACACTTTCACATTTGTTTTCTTGTTTTATGGAAACATTCATTTATTTTAAGTTTCTTCTTTCAGCTGCATGAATTTCTCACACACATACCCACATTTACATGTACACTAGTACAAATTAATTATATTAAACATTTAAATATTAATGCTAAGTATAATTAAAAGCAACCAAATGACGCCCAGGCAATTAGTAGACTGGTATAAAGCATCAATGTTGAAATATTTGTTGTATGTTCCCTCTTATCTCTGGAGTGGATCCATTTGCAATACAGCATTTGGCACACTTGGTCGTGAGTATTGCTTAAAATAAGTTTACTATTGATACTAAACGGAAGCCACAGAAAGCAATGAACGTGGCTTTTTCTTTATCTTAAATCCACAATGAACATTGATTTTTCTTTATCTAAAAGTAATTATACAGAATTGAAAACTTTATGAAGTTCACACTGGAACCTTTTTTTTCTGTGAAATATGAATTCATAATCAAGAAAACTATCTGAAACTCTTAAAACAAATGCACTATATTACTGATTTCGGTTGTTAGAACCCAAAATAACGACAATGTATTTACGTGCTGACAACTGAGCATACTTGTTCACTATTTTCTCCTGACTCACACAACGGATTGAGCAAAAATGTTCACAGATTTGTTTTTTCAAGTATACAGTTGATCACACAAAACATCAATATTGTCTGCAACTATTTTTTATTGGCTGTACCAATCCTCTATAACACCTAATAAACAAACAATTAGGCAATTACCTAGCAGTACTTTGTTATAAATAATAAATGACCGAAAAAGGTAGGGTCTTAGATTGTTTTGGTTTTTTTCTATGTAAAGGCTTATTTATAGGCAAAATTATACAGAAAGATTCTATAAAATCACATGTGAAAGTTTCAGCTGAATACAGTGTCTAAAAATGCTGGTAAAACAGCCAAAAACTTTCGCGGTATTTACACAAGAACGCAAAATCCATCCACGTTTAGCGAAGTGACAGATATCTCTGGTTGCAGCATTCTTGAACGGGACACCATTGCACCAACCCACAGAAATCTGGCCGGGTTACAATATCAGGAAGACACCAGACACTGGTCAAGTTCTCCTGCTGCAAGTACCTCCGGACAGAATCCTCCAAAACTTTAACGTGATACAACGGTAGGTCAGTCACAGAGAGGCCTGAAATTTGAGGTAAAAAAAAAGTACCAGGTTAGGTAACATAATTACCAAAAATGGACTCAAAATAATATAAGGTTATTGAAATAACCAGGGTTACTGTGCACAGAAATGTCTTAACCTGAACGTAAATGGTCAAGTTAAAGACTGAATTTTTGCATCTGCACAGATATCAGAATTTAAAAAAAAAATGAGTACAGCGACCCAGTTGGGACAAGTCAAGACCAAAATGTACTATAAATGCAATAAAACAAAGTGCAATTCGAATAAAAGACTTGTATTGCACAATACTATCATACCTAAAATAATAAGAGAAAAAAAAAAGGCTAAATCACTTTGCGTATGATCATCATACATGGTGTACATAAAAGCAAGGATGAATGTTTGGTAAACTTCCTGGGCGCACTTGTATTTCATGCATTTCTGATAAAGGAAATGTTTTACTATCTCTGGACTAAAAAAAAAGGTTTTTGGCTCTTGTTGTAATGACAAAATTCAGCATGATCACACCAAGACAAAACGAATAAAAAGCAGCCAAAGGATTGTGTTTACAACAAACGTATTGGCTACAGTGTCGTTACTGTCAACTCGCCCACTCCAAAGTTGCCCACTTCAAAGTCGCCCCCCTATTAAGACGCATTGTTTTTGTGTACAACGTTTTTGGGGCCTTAGTTTTTTCACCTGTCTCGTTAAATTTTGTTTTTGCCATGATGCCCCCTATAAATTCAGACAAAAATGCCGTGGTGCCCTTTTCACATAATTGCTATCTCTGCCTCCTCATTGGCTTGGCATAGTATACATCCCTTTTTTCAATTGCGTTGTATGTTCTGACATGAATATTGGCCAAATTCATGAAACGAGAAACGAGTTCAACTTACCAGTTAACTAGTTTACATTTAATACTAATAGAGCTGAAATTAACAGAAATAAAAATGTGTGCACCTACCACTTTTCTGTTGGTGATTCAAATGGTGCAACTCCAGAAATAACAGAACTACAGAAGATGCACAAAATAAATAAAAATAGTTGAAGTAATGAATCTGTACAACATGTCTAAAATTAACACGTACACATCATACATGGTACTTCTTGTTGAATGTACGTTAACTTCATGTTAAGTTAATAAACACAAACAAGAATTTGAAATTGCATCCTTTCAAACAAACTGCAAAGTCATCTGGATCTACGTACGGCGGGACTACAGATATACTGTAATTGATGGACAGCTGGTAATGGTTACATCTGTACGTACATACATGTATCATTGTATGTTCTCATAAAACATTTTTTTAAATCAATAAATTATAGGTGCTTGGCTGTTGGCCAACAACTCGCCTTTTTAAAAGATTTTAATTGGTACCATAAACTTACACATTGGAAGATTCTGAAATGTCCCCCTTCAACATTTTCTGGTCCAACTCCACGATGGTGTTGACGTAACCGGTGGCTCAAAAGGGGGGTAGCAGTGGCACTGATGATTGGACAGCAGATCTATAAAAGTTAAACATATTTTTGTTTGTGTTAAATTTAATCAAGAAGTAGACCTAATGAAGAATATATATCAATAAAAATAAATAAAAATACATTGCAGTATTATGATTATGTGATTGTTTTACTGTTAAAAAGTATGAATACTTAGAGAGCCTTTTCATTCAATCAAATGGCACACTTTGACACTATCAAAATAGGCCCACGATTTCTGGCAAACCAAAATGCCTCCTACAGAACAGAGTGGTCACATGTCATTGGTATTAAAATAATCAAGATTTATATAAAGAAAACTCACTTGTGTGTGCATATCTAGCAGCAATCTCGCCAGGTCAGCGTTCGAAAGACTCAGTCCCATGGCTTTACTTCTCCAGGTATCTTCCTAGTCCTACGTCCAAGCGTGGAGGTAGGAATAGACTCCATGGTCCAAGCACCGACGACACAGGACCCTTTCAATTTCATGCTGGATGGAACTTGGAAGTAACAACTTTTGGAGTTGTCTATACCTGACATGGCGTTTGACCGACGCACTCTTTGATCGTTTTAGGGCCTATTCTGTCAACTTTGGCCTCCCAATTTTCTTCCTGGGTTTATTGGCAACCGTTGAATCCAGTTTAGATCTAGTAAATTGACCTTTCAGACTCTAACATCGATAAAAGCCGTGGTATAACTTATGAAGATTGCAAAGATATTTTTTTTCGACAACGCGATGTGTGTACACAGCAACTCCAAACAACCTCGCACGCGCGGAAACTGTGCTCACTACTATACACGACAAACACAAAATAGATATTCTCCTATTTTAGTGGGGACGAGGTAACATAAACATGAACCATTTGCGAATATTTCCAACTGAAAATGTACGACTATTATCGAGTGTGTGAGGGCAGCATTCAACGAATTGTCTGCAAAAAAGACTTCTCGTCTCAGTGAGACGAAAAGTCTTTTCGTGATATTGTTTTACAAATTTCTCAAAAACTACAGCACCTCAGCCACTAATATTTTAAGGGAAGCTTTCGACTATCAATATCTTTAAACCATGTAAGTTTAGTGTGAATCTGTGAGCTTTTTTGTTTTGTATCTTACCAGAAGTATAGAGCTCCTTTAAATAAAAGACATCAAGTCGAGTCTCCACCGTAAAGTTTATTTTGTCAATTGTCATACATAATACCCTTAAACTTTCCGATGACGCCTAATTAACCAATTGGCCAGTATTATTTTCCATATTTTTGCTTAACAGAAAAATATGATTTGAAGTTCAATAAACCATGATGAAAACAGGAACAGTTATGTTTTATAAACATTTTTATTGAACATCATAACTTTAACATGTAACATCATAGAAGTCGGTCCCTAAAAACAACTTTAATGTAACGAAATTATTATTTTAACAAGACTTGTGCATTTTACATCATGGCATAGGTTAATAACCAATAAGAGAGTTTTGTAAAATAATGTTGGCAGTGATCATGGGAGGGGCTTTGTAGTGTATAAAATGGCATGTTTTTATCTAAACAGACACACAGGCAAAATACAGGCAAACCTATAAATGCAACTAACTGAACTTCTGTGTTTTGTGTTTTCAACCTTCTTCAATTATTCAAATTTACAGAACTGAAAGTTATTTAAAATAAGTAGAATCCGTGAAATTACAATAATTTTCTTTTTATAAACACAACTTGAAATACTCATGATTGTAATGCATTTACTTTTATTCCAATATATGCAACTCTGAAAGAATATGATATAAAATAAATGTATATCTATCAAAAATACAAAAATAAAACACACACTTTGTGCTCAAAGTAAACAAAAACATTTTTAGTGAGCCCCCCCCCCCCACCCTGACATCCAAAAAGACATAAATAAACAGTATAAAATCTGGCGAGTATTAAGTGCACACACTCGGTGCTCAAAGTTAGACAAACAAATTTTGGTGAGCCCCCCCCCCCCCCCCCCCCCCCACCTCCCTTCCCTGACATCCAGAAATACATAAATAAACAATATAAAATTTGGCAAGTATTCACTTGGTGCTCAAAGTAAACAAATAAAGTTTTAAAGTAAATATTGTTGGACCGGGATTTTATATTGGTGTCAGAAGTTAATGAACAATACAGTTTGAGAAGCCCTATATTTCTTTCTGCCCGCCAGCGGAAGGGGGGAAAACTGTCATATTAATATGGAGGGTAACTAGTGGTTAATAATGCTTAAAGGATGTGTACAACATTGGTAAGATTGAAAATATAAATGTTCACAGATTTGCACATAACTAACATGGTATAAAGATGGTCATGGTGGAAAACTTCCTTTGAAATAGTTTTGCTTGAAATTCCATATTTTTTAGGAAATGAGTAAAAAAATAGTCTTTAAAAAGTTAGAACATAGGCCTATAAGTTTTGATAGAGCTTAAACTTTCAGAGGTTTGTTATTTCTTGTATATGTTGGGTCACATCAAGTGTGGATACAGGTCTTTGGCAATTGCCAATGTTGTACACACCCTTTAAAGTACACGTTGCCCCGAATTGGGTGATTTGGGATATAAAAGGCGTTTGTTATTAAGTGAATTGAAATTAATATGGTTGGAATGGTGTTTTAACAGTAGAACATAATGTGGCGAAAATCGCCATGTGTAATTAAGATAGACAACTATTTATTTCAATGTTTCATTTCTATTGTTCTTTCCTTGCAGTAATATTTTTGCAGGCTTGTGACACCCAGCTACGTGCCGTTCCGATTCTGTGGCTGCGCCATGTTGTGCTTGAGTATTCTTTATGAGGCACACGCGTGACGCAGGATCAGAGTACGGGTGCGCGCCAGCTGAAGTGGAGCAAGCTACCGTAGAAAGGTGTTTGTGATTGGTCAATAATTTAGTGCGCATTGGATTGATCACCGCGTATGTAACAGAAGTGTGTGTTGCGCATACGCACTTCTGATGGCTATAAATTCAGCTGCAAACTCATTTTCAGGGACTCTTTTCTTGGAGCTGTCCTCACCACAAGACCAAAGACACAAAGACCATTCTATTCAACACGTAATGCCTATAACTATAGGGTTGAAGTCCACGCTACCAATACAATTGAAGGCCCGTAATAAACTATACTCATGTACCATTAGTTTCAACATTAGTTTACAAGTGAATGTTGTATGAATAAGGAGTTGGAGACAATAAATTAATACAGATCTTTGGTTGACAGTAACCCTCTGTTTTCAACATGTCTGATTATGTCGAGTAGATAAGGTTTTCCCCCATAACATTTCTCCCTGGAGTTTCATCGGATGATACCGGCTCCTCTCCCCCTAGGTACAAGAAAAAGGGGGGTCGGAATCGTTATATTTGGTGGCAGCGGTGGGATCTCTGAGACTGGTGAATTAAAGAATTTCGAATAAAGAAAAGAGAATTTAAAATTGAAGTAAAGAGGCATTGATAAAGATGGAAAGTCCAGTACAAGAGATCCAAAACGAATCCTTGGGTGAAGCTTCAGGGGAAGATGAAAATAATATTTCCATTGCAAGCAGTGATGAAATAAAGATTACAGAGAGCGGTGATTCAAGACTATCAGTGTCAACTTCGAGTGGGAATTCCCCGGAAAAGAAATTAATTAAACAGGGACAAGCAGTTCTAGACAAAATGAAGGCAGAATGTGAAATCCTTCAGAGAGAGTTGAATGGCGCAAATGAAGAAAGAGAACAAGTAAAGGAATACAAAGCACAGAAGGCTCAAACAAGAAAGCCAGAAAATAGAGAACGTGATGCAAAAGTAAAAATAAAGCCAACCAATTATGACGGGTCCAGTTGCTGGAATGACTATGCCGTTCAATTTGAGATGTTATCCGAGATGAATGATTGGGATGATGAGGCCAAAGCCGTGTATCTCGCAGCCAACTTAAGGGGATCGGCACAGTGCGTTTTGAGTGACTTGGATGATGAAAGCCGTCACGATTATAGAGCTTTAGTGACAGCCTTAGACAACAGATTTGGCTCGAATAATCAAAAAGAACTATTTCGAGTACAGTTGAAAAACAGACAACGAAAGAGGGAGGAAACTTTGCCCGAGTTGGCTCAAGTGATCAGGCGACTGACACGTCTTGCATATCCAACAGCAACATACAGCTTACAAGAAACATTGGCCAAAGAGCATTTTATTGACGCACTCTCTGAAAGTGACGTGAGATGGCGAGTATTCCAGTCCAAGCCAGAGAGTCTAGCTGATGCAGTCCGTATTGCAGTCGAACTGGAGGCATTTCAAGCGGCCGATCGTCAACGTGGAGTAAATCGGAAAATAGCGAGAGTTGTTCTCCCAGAGCAAGATAAAGAGGAGCAAGCTTCAGAAATCAAGGAAATAAAGAATAAAATTCTCTCACTGTCCAATGAGCTTGGCTGTTTGACAAACGCAATAAAGAACATGGTGAATACACACAAAGAGGAAACCGATTATGCACGGCAAGACAAAGTGACCACGCCTGAGCAAGGTGACAAGACATACAAACAAGATAGACAGAGCTGGAAACGCAGAGAAGGGAGAAACAGAGGACCTCTCGTTTGTTGGAATTGCAATGAGATAGGTCATTTTGCACGCGAATGTCCAAAACCTAAGCATCAGAGATATATGGGCCAACAAGAGATACATCCGGGAAACGGACAACAGCCGACTTCGTGGTCCAGCAGGCGGCTGGGAAATCAAGGAGTGATGATGGACCGACAGTAACCGAGCATTTATCGACAACAAATGTGATAACTACCCAAGGCATCGAGGTGATTGTTAAAGTTAATGGAGTTCAAGCAAATTTTCTGGTGGATACGGGAGCAAGTTTGACTATTCTTCGTCCGGACATCTATTACAAAATTCCCGAAAATTCAAGACCTCATAAGAGTGGCAATGGCTAATGGACAACTTGCTCCTTGCTTAGGACGAGGACAACTCGGACTAGAGTTTCAAGTTGGTACACAAAGTAAAACAGTGACCCATGATGTGTACCTTGCTGATATTGAACCTGAAGGGATTCTAGGCTACGACTTTCTCCAGATGTATAATTGTTCGTTGAATCTGGGGAAAGGCGAATTGCGAATAGAAAATCAACAAGTCAAATGCCATGTTTACCTAATGTCAGAATCTCACAAGTGTACTCGAGTGATAGCGGACCGAACTGTGACGATTGAGGCAAGAGGAGAGATATTAATGCCCGGAAAACTACAACACAGAGATAGAAATATCGAATTTGGTATTGTTGAGCCTGAATCAAGATTCATAAAGAATCACGAGGTAATGGTTGCCAAAGCCTTGGTTGATATCCAACAGGAGCTGGTACCAGTCAGAGTTCTCAACCTTAGAGATGAACCGATAATTGTGCATCAAGGTACAGTTATGGCTATGTGTGAACCAGTTGAAAGTGACAAAGTAATTCAAGAAAATTATAATCATCAGATTGCTGCGTTAAAACAGCAACCGCCCTTTCAAGTAAAGCAAGAAATCCCTGACCATTTGACAGGACTATACGAGGCAAGCGGCGAACGACTGGATCAAAGTCAAAAGACGCAATTGGCAAGAGTCTTAGCAACATTTCAAGACGTTTTTGCTGAAAATTCAGAGGATCTTGGGAAGACATCAGTTGTCAAGCATGAAATAAATACTGGAGGGACAAGACCTATCAGACAACCGGCAAGAAGACTCCCGATACATCAAAGGGGCGTATCAAAAGAAGAGATTGACAAGATGTTAAAGCGAAGGGTCATTGAACCATCATCAAGTCCCTGGGCGTCGCCTATTGTTTTAGTAAAGAAAAAGGACGGATCAATAAGATTTTGCGTAGATTATCGAAGACTTAATTCATCCACGATCAAAGATTCCTACCCTTTACCAAGAATTGATGACTCATTGGACACTTTATCCGGGTCTCAGTGGTTTTCAACTTTGGACTTGGCAAGTGGGTACTGGCAGGTAGAGATGGCAGATAAAGATAAAGAGAAAACGGCGTTCATAACCCAACAAGGGCTTTATGAATTCAATGTGATGCCATTCGGCTTATGCAATGCTCCCGCCACTTTTGAGCGCTTGATGGAACGAGTGTTTTCATTCATTCATTCATTTCTTTTATTTTTACCACACACAAAAAAAAAGTGATATAATTTACATTATATTATAATGATTAGGGAAAACATAAGTACAATATGATTTGTGTGAGGATGGAGGTCTCCAAGAAGCATCAGCTTGTCGAGTAGAGACCCCACTCAAACAATAACAAAACAAAGAACAATACAACAATATGAAAACACTATTACAACTAAATTACAACTTAGATATTGGCATGGCCAGTATATAAAGTAAACTCGAGGTTGGAATAAAGGAAGTCTGCTTATAAGTATTTGCTGATTAATTGAGTTTTTAGTTTCCGCTTAAACAAGAATAAACTCTGTATTTTTTTCAAAGAGGTATCCAAGGAATTCCACAGCTTAGGCCCTTCATGCTTGACACTTTTTTGAGTTAGTGTGGTACGAACATATGGTTGATGAAAATCAGTAGACTGCCTAGTGAAGTGAGAGTGGATATCTAGATTTTTGCTGAACATTGAACATATAGTATTAGGCAGTTTTTTATTGTGAAGCTGATGCATGAAGATCCCAAGCTGTAAAAAATAAATGTCATCGACTTTAAGTGTTTTGTGTTTATAAAATAAAGGATTGCTGTGAGCCCGGTAATCAGCATGGTTGATAATTCTAAGTGCCCTTTTTTGAAGGATAATAATTCTATTAATTTTACCTATTCCACATTTACCCCACGCCAAGATACCATAACTAATATAAGGTAAAACTAAGGCATTGTAAATAGTAAATAAGATATTATTAGGGAAAAAAGCTTTAAGTTTGTTGATAACACCAATATTTCTAGCAATAATTGAGCAAGTGTTATTAATTTGCTTATTCCAAGAGAGAGATTGATCAATATATAATCCTAAAAATGTTATACAATTGGTATTCTCGATACGAGTGTTATCAATAAAGACATTCTGATTTTGGAATTTGTGTTTTTTACTAAAGAACATAAAGTTAGTTTTCATAATGTTAAGAGACAACCTATTGGCTTTAAGCCACTCATTGACTTTTTTAAGCTCTGTATTTACCGTTCGAAAAAGTACATCAAGGTTAGGATGTGTATAAAACAAGTTGCTGTCATCAGCAAAAAGAATAAATGAAATCATATCTGAGGATTTATGAAAATCATTAATATAAATGGAGAATAACAGAGGTCCAAGTATGGAGCCCTGTGGAACTCCACATGAAATTTCCTGAAGGGATGATGAAGTTTCATTAATTGATACAAATTGACATCGATTAGAAAGGTAATTCCTGAACCACTCCAGGGCGACCCCTCTAATACCATAATAGTTAAGTTTGGATAAAAGAATATCATGATTAACAGTATCGAAAGCTTTTGAGAGGTCCAGAAATATGCCTATTGTATTTGAATGTAAATCCATATTACTGCTAATATTATCTAGTAACTGAATAATGGCATGAGTTGTGGAGTGTTTTTTCCGAAATCCAAATTGGGAATCAGATAAAATGCTATGATCATCCAGGAAATGTATCAAACGTGTGTGAACAATACGTTCAAGAATTTTAGAGAACGTTGTGAGAATAGATATTGGTCTGTAATTATTAACATTCTTAGAATCACCATTCTTAAAAATAGGAGTGACCCTTGCAATTTTCATGGCATCTGGAACAATGCCAGTTGAAATAGAAAGGTTCATGATAAAAGTAAGGGGTTTGGAAATTGCCAGAATCACATCTTTAATTATAGCACTACCAATATGATCACAGCCAGCACTTTTCTTAGCAGGCAAATTACGAACAATTTTATGAATTTCATGAGTGTTATCAGGATTACAATGGCAGACATGCTTGTTGTACATTGACGACATCATTGTTTATGGAGATGATTTCAAATCTGCCCTGAACAGATTGCAAGAGGTACTGACTCGATTACGAACAGCTGGCCTTAAGTTAAGCCCAAAGAAGTGCCGTCTTTTCCAGCAGAGTGTGACGTTTTTGGGACACGTCGTGTCAAGTGAAGGAATTCAGACTGACCCGATCAAGACCGAAGCAGTCGAGAAATGGCCTACCCCTTCAACGGTCACTGAAGTACGGAGCTTCCTAGGATTATGTTCGTATTACAGACGATTTGTCAGGAATTTTGCCGAAATTGCAAGACCTTTGAATCGATTAACAGAGAAGGCACAAGTTAACTTTGTTTGGACAAAGGAATGTGAAGGTGCGTTTCAACGCCTAAAAAGAGAATTGATATCAACTCCAATACTGGTGTATCCAATGATTGATGACGCATTCATCTTAGACACGGATGCAAGTAATCAAGGTATAGGGGCAGTGCTATCTCAAGTACAAGATGGCGAGGAGAGAGTCATCGCCTATTACAGCAGATCCTTGTCTAAAGCTAAAAGAAGCTACTGTGTGACAAGGAAGGAACTACTTGCGGTAGTGGCTTCCATCAAACATTTCCATCATTACTTGTATGGCAAGAAATTCCTCATCAGAACAGATCACGGAGCACTTCGATGGCTGATGAATTTCAAGAATCCAGAGGGACAAACTGCGCGACGGTTGGAGGTTATGAGCACCTACAATTTTGACATCCAACATCGTCCAGGTAAGCAACATGGGAATGCTGATGGTCTGTCAAGGAAACCTTGCAATGATTGTACACAGTGTGACAAGATAGAGAGATACGGTGTTACACCGGAGATAAAATATGGAATGAGACAGCCGAGAAAGCGCAAAGATACAATTAGTGCAGGTACAGAGAGAACCAGCAAGATACCTATAGAATTGAGCAATCCATTCTGTGGAGTCGTCACGTCCAACATTCAAGATAAATCAAGAGAAGGAGTAGCCGGAGAAGATTTAATAACTACAAAGGAGCTCCAAGATGCACAGAGAAAAGACAAAAGTATCAGTAAAATACTCCAATGGAAAGAGACTTTAACAGAGCGGCCGAAATGGGCTGACATCTCACATGAAGGTGTAGAAGTAAAGAGCTACTGGTCGCAATGGGAACGATTACACATACGTGATGGCATCTTATGCCGACAATGGGAGACTGCGGCGGGTGATCAGGTCAAGTGGCAGATTGTTCTTCCAAAGACTCTGAGAAAAGGGCTGGTAACACGATTACACAGTGATAAGACTTGTGGTCACCTTGGACAAAATAAAACAAGAGAAAGAGTAAGAGACAGATTCTACTGGAACCGGTGGCAAAGAGATGTGAATCTCGTCGTTTCTGCATGTGACAAGTGCGCGTCAAGAAAGTCCCCAAATAAGACTCGTCGAAGCCCAATGAAGACTTACAACGTGGGAGTACCCATGGAAAGAGTGGCTATGGATGTGTTAGGTCCGCTACCCCTGACTGATCGAGGTAACCGATACATTTTGGTCGTTGGTGATTATTTCACAAAGTGGACCGAGGCGTATGCAATACCTAATCAGGAAGCCACTACCATAGCAACGGTTTTTGTTGAACAGTTCGTCTGCAGATATGGAGTCCCAATGCAGCTCCATACAGATCAAGGGAGAAACTTTGAGTCTCAGCTTTTCAAAGAAATATGCAATCTACTTGGCATTGATAAAACAAGAACCTCAGCACTTCATCCTCAATCTGATGGAATGATTGAAAGGGCGAATAGAACCATTGAAAATATGCTAGCCATGTTTGTAGACAGTAACCAGAGAGACTGGGACATCTATTTGCCATATGCCATGATGGCTTATAGATCTGCTGATCACGAAACGACCGGTTGCACACCCAATGAGATGATGATGGGAAGGGAGGCAACATTGCCGGTCGATTTACTCATTGAGAGACCAAAGAGTGACCCTCAAGAAAATCAAACTGAATATGCAGCTCGTTACCAAGAATGTATGGAGCAAGTCCATCAATATGCACGAAAACATCTTCAGATAGCAAGTGACAGACAGAAACGCAACTATGACCACAAAGCAGATCGTGGGGGATATAACAGAGGAGATGTAGTCTGGTTGTATAACCCTAAACGAAAACGAGGTCTTTGTCCCAAGTTTCAATTACCGTGGGATGGACCATAATGTGGTAACAACGCGTATGAGTGACGTCACGTATCGAATTCAGAAAGGAGCGAAGGGAAAGCCGAGAATTGTACACTACAATAGACTAAAACCTTATACTGGAGAGAATGCGCCAAAGTGGTATCAAGACACGACAAGGGCAAAAACTCCAGCAACGGTGAATGGAAGTAAAGGTGGTGCAGAAAGACGGCTTGATGATAGCGAAAGTCTTGTTCAAGATAAAGAAATCAGGGAGACGACGGAAAGGACAAATAAAGAGAACGTTTTGTCAAGCCATCAACGGCATGAGAAAAAGCAATCAAAGGAACCGGAATTCCATGAGATTCAAGACAGACGCCGAAGTCAGCGAGAACGCCGACGGCCGGCAAGATACAAATATTAATACACAAGGGGCTCGAGCCCAAGTGAACATCTAAGAAGTAGTACTGATGATTCAAAGAAACAGAAAGAAATAATAATATTGGGTAGTGTAGTACATACTACGGAAATTCAATCAAGAATTATTGCAAGGGATTAAGAGAATTCAAAGGTTGGAGTGGAAAAAGCATGAAATGAGACGTCGATGCACGACAAAGATAGTTGGTGAAAAAGTTTTCACGGATTTGGGTAAGATAAATTGATCCCTGGCCAGGAGCAAACATTCTTTAAAAGCCCATCAGAACTTGAAATAAATCACCAACGACAGTGCTCAAGACGTTTAATGCATTACGCTTTAGACCTTCGAAGAGGGACCTAATCAATGCTGGACTCTAATGGTGTGATATTACTCGTGCTTTTGGTACACAGTGCACGCACGGAGTGGAAATTATGAAGGGCGCCCTCGTACATACGTTGATTGCGGAGAGACCGCAATGATGATGAGAGTCAGCATAATAGTTGCAGTGTGAAATTATAAAAGAAAACAGAGAATAATGATAAACAGAAATATTTTTTTTTTTTAAATCAGTAATAAGACGTGCTCGTAGAAAAGTTCGATTACAAAGGAAGGTGATGAAAGAATGCGACGGAACATCTTCAAGGCCTATGGCTGAAGTTAGCAGACGACTAAGAATGAATGCCTGAAATGTGACGTCATGAAAAGTGGCGGCAAATAATAATAATATGAAAGAAAAGGACCTGTGCGTGACAAGCATAAAACGATCAACAAGTTATTAAGCACACACACACATTCATCGGCGGACAGATAGAGAGATAACATTGTACAAAGTGTCACCAGGGTGAGAAGCGGAAATATGGACAAACATCGAGAGGGAAAAGAATCCGGCAAAGAACAGAAAGAAAAAGAAAAGTTTGATTGTCCCCGCTGTGGCAAAGTTTTTCGGCAGTTTGGGTTTCTGCAACAACACATGCTGAGGCAACACAAGGTTCATCCAAGTGAATGCAGGGCTCAAGGCAGCGTCAATAAGAAGAGAAAGTCTGCAGACGTAGTCACCAAAACAGTGAAGTCGGTCATCGTACACAAAGTCAACAAGAGTAAAGAAAACAAGAAATCAAAGACAGCAGAGGACAAAGAAGATCGGACAACAGCAGACAAGAATAAATTGAGAGAAATCCTCGAGAAGATGACACCGGCCGTCATCACACTTCCACCGGTTTCCCCTTTCCCATCCAGGTCACCGTCTCAACAGCCAGCCTCATCACCGGACTGCCCTCGGTTTTCCCCCTTGATGCCCCATGCCCCAACAACTCCGGATCGAGAACTCTTTCCGGAACTCAATACATCTGCTGACGACAAGAAAGCCAGTGCCCCTTTGCCGCCCACGACCCCACCCACTGAGCCAGATGCTCCCCCCAAGAGAGGCCGACAGTCTGGTGCCAACAGCCCGCAGCGCCACCGCAGCTAGCAGCCTGCTGCACAACCCCGGAGCCCCGCGTCAGTCAAGCCCAGGAGCGGCACAGTCGTCCCAGCTACGTACTGGTCCGCCACGGTCAATCGCTGGCGCAGAAGTCGAGATGGCCAGGATAGCTGCAAGGGAACAAAATCTTCATAAGGTCAGAGAGAATGAGCCACACCAGCTTGACCATGGGGTAATCTTCAGGCAGGTGGTGGAGTCTGCCCATTTCCCAGATGGAAAGATTTACTCTGTACGATTCAATGAGTACCTCCTCCCGGCAAACGCCGCCTTCGGTAGGCCCCAATGGCAAGTGGGATACGCCCGCAGTTCAAGTGCCACGTCGACCGACCGCAACGGAGTCATCATCACACCATCATGCATCACACGAAATATGAACGAACATTGAACACTGTCTTTATTTTGCCAGCCTTTCGTTTCATTCCAATCTAACCTGAAGAATCCCCTGTCCGGGACTATTGTAAGTAGTATATATGTATTGTATATTTATTGCCTAAAATCAAGGCTACGTTACATTTGTGTTGCTGTTGTTAACGTGACGTTAAAAAAAAAAAAAAAAAAAAAATGTTTTGTTCAGACCAACACACTACTATAGCGCTCTAAACTTAAAGAATAATTAGTACACTATTACGTGTAATTTGTACTCGAAAATGCATTCTTCATTAAGTTAGGATCTGGAACGGTAACGATGGTTTAAAATAAGTTGCTTTCTTTTAATCCATCTCCTTGTTAAACACTATGTAATAGAGCTAGGCCTAGGGCAGACGAGATTTGTAATTATGACATTTGAACCGCCGGGCTTTTGAGCTAGCTTATTAAGACTGACCCGGGGGTCAGCTCAGGTAGCTGTATGTAAATTAGCCCTGCAGAATTTGAGCCTTTGATTGGTCAGAGTTAGCGGTCCCCGGACCGGACGTGTGATTCAGAGTGGTACACGGCCGCGTCTCCATATCCATTCATTATAAGTGTACAGAAACGGGAAACCAGTGTAGAAAAGATGTCTGCTCCCATGCTCTATATAAATACAGAGACACTTTGACTAGAGTAGAGGTAATGTAAATACTTAACTGACTTAAATAGTTTGAGGAGTGGAAACGACTGTACATAGGATAGCGATTAATCATAACTATGGCATAAAATTTAATAAAAATGTGTTGCACTCCTGGTCTGGAAACGTGACGGGGGCTGAGCAGAGCAGCACACACCACCAGTCGGTCATGTCATTGTCAATGTCAGCAGTAGGTAGCAAGCTGTGTACTGTATATAGTCATGGTAGTAGTGTAGCTTCCATTCCACCGGGTGTCATGGTTGTATTGATTTAACTTTGATGATTTAATAACTTGTCATGCTTGTTCTATCGATTTGATTGGTTACAGTTTAAAGTCAATAACAAATTTGTTGAAATGTTTTTTTGTTTTTTTAATATTGCATGTTGAGGCCCCTATCTATTCTTAGTTAGATAGTAATACTATTACTAGTCTTAAGTTTATACTACTTGCTACTTCTGACTGTTGTTGAATATAATTAGTGCTATTGTCAAAATGCTTGTTTCACAAACGAAATCACAAGAAAATAGGCATAAAGCTGTACAGAAATAATTTAAAAGTTATTGGCACAATATAATTTTGCAGTTTTTCTTTTTGGTTTTTTTGTTGAAAAGTGAATGCGAGGACGCATTCGAATTTTAAGTGTGCGGCAATGTGGCGAAAATCGCCATGTGTAATTAAGATAGACAACTATTTATTTCAATGTTTCATTTCTATTGTTCTTTCCTTGCAGTAATATTTTTGCAGGCTTGTGACACCCAGCTACGTGCCGTTCCGATTCTGTGGCTGCGCCATGTTGTGCTTGAGTATTCTTTATGAGGCACACGCGTGACGCAGGATCAGAGTACGGGTGCGCGCCAGCTGAAGTGGAGCAAGCTACCGTAGAAAGGCGTTTGTGATTGGTCAATAATTTAGTGCGCATTGATCACCGCGTATGTAACAGAAGTGTGTGTTGCGCATACGCACTTCTGATGGCTATAAATTCAGCTGCAAACTCATTTTCAGGGACTCTTTTCTTGGAGCTGTCCTCACCACAAGACCAAAGACACAAAGACCATTCTATTCAACACGTAATGCCTATAACTATAGGGTTGAAGTCCACGCTACCAATACAATTGAAGGCCCGTAATAAACTATACTCATGTACCATTAGTTTCAACATTAGTTTACAAGTGAATGTTGTATGAATAAGGAGTTGGAGACAATAAATTAATACAGATCTTTGGTTGACAGTAACCCTCTGTTTTCAACATGTCTGATTATGTCGAGTAGATAAGGTTTTCCCCCATAACATTTCTCCCTGGAGTTTCATCGTATGATACCGGCTCCTCTCCCCCTAGGTACAAGAAAAAGGGGGGTCGGAATCGTTACAATAATGATCCAAACAAAAAATTGTGTGGTTTTTCTTGTATTTCGTGAACTAGCACGGTCCGCCTTTTTTTGACTCCACAAAATGGCGGACGGTGTTAGTTCACAAGGTAAATCGAAAACCACACAATTTTGTGTGGATCATTATTTTCTACTTTTTATACATATGTTCGACCATATTCATTTCAATTAATTTCATAACAATCGCTTTTGATAGGATAGTGGGATAGGTCAGGAGCACCACGAGTGCCATGCCACTTATCTAGATAACAACATAATTATCTTGCCAAGTCAACTTTTTTAAACAAAACGCCGACTTAATAAGGTAATTTATCTCATCAAGACGATTTCCTTAAATTAAGAAGTTGACTTATCATGATAATTGATCTCGCCAAGATAAATTATCATGATAAGTCAGCCTTTTAGTTTTAGGAAGTCGTCTTGGTGAGATTAACTATCATGATAAGTCGGAGTTTTCGTTTTAAAAAGTTTACTTGGCAAGATAAATTATGTCGTTATCTAGATAAGTGGCATGACACTCGTGGAGCTCCGTACATGACAATCAATCACCTACTGTTATTTTATATGATGTCCATTACCCAAATCCCACTGTTGAAAATTTCGTTAAACTCTTGTTTTAGCTCAAGAAAGCTTTCGTACGTCGACGGTACTTCTAAAACTTTACCACAGGTGTGGCCGACTGGTCGTCGCTGAAACCCATCAAGACTGGTAAAGGTGATAGTGATATTCTCCTGTGGTGTTATGTCAGAGGCTGTGCAGAATCGCAGAAATTTTGCAAGCAATTTGTTGTCTAACGATCTAATGTATCTCTTCAAAAATGTAATAACCGTGCCCTGCTGAGGCGTAGCATGTTCTGGAAACTTCAGCTTCGCGAGTACTTTCTTCGCATCAGGCTTCAGGTCATCATACATTGACACAAACTCTTTTCTGGACAACTGTGAAAAAACTGGTTTGAGATGTTTCTTCATGTTTTCGGCGATAAAGCTGGGCTTCTGAATGCACTCTTTGTGACCTAATTCAGTCAGTAGTCGAGGTAGGTTGTCTTCAGTTGGTAATCTCCTGCACTCATATCCTCCCAGAATGTCTACCAGTTCATCAGCACCCGTGTCATCAGAAGGAAACTCATCCAATGCTGCTTCAATAATCTCCCGTTCAGATTCGGGAATGAACTGCAGGAAAGTTTCTTTAGTGTCAGCTTTACTGTCGCCATAAATGGCAGTTTCCATAAAAGCTGGAGCAAGACCAATTGGGAAATATCGGAGCTCCTTCCATCCCTTCGCAATAATCCTTCCTACAGCTTCCCATTCCCGCTCAGAAAAGTCGTGACGAAGGACAGGTACCTTAAATGTCGCTCCTGTCGTCATTTTTTCGTTAAACTCCAACCAGAATTGGGTGAGAGCATCTTGGAATACTCCAATGCCTTGCCCTAACTCCACTTCACCATTGGGTAAAATCATGTGGACCGATATTTTGGATCCCATGATGCTTGGCACAGAGAAAGCCTCAATCAAATCTCCAATGATGAATCCTCTCCTAAGGATGATCACTTCAAATACACCAGAACTTGCCGAACAATTACCCCCTTCTTCATCTGGCACTGGGGTAGTTTGAAACGGTAGGGTGTCATTCAGATGTTCGACTTCGTTACTGCCCGATGGTCCAAACTGCACAGTCGGAGTGTCAGGTTGCGATCCAACTAATTCCGGACTGTCGATGTCTACAACCACCTCATTGCCGATATCCCACCAAAGTACCGGTAGTTCTTGGTCATCTTCTTCAGCCAGAGCAACCGCTTCAGTCTTATTCTCCTCTTGCTTTTCTTTGTTTTTCTGTTCCTTGTTTCCTCCACATCCGTTTTCTTCTGCTGAGGTGTCATCTTCAGTTTTGGCGCCTTCTTCAGCTTTGCTTTCTTCAGCTTGACTTTTCTCTTGGCTTTTCTTGTTCGTCTGCAGATAAAAACGCAGTACAGGCATTTTAACTTCTTCATATAGGGCACCTACGGTGAAGTCAGAAGACACTGGAAGTTTTCTGAAGTCGCACATTTCAAACTCGAAATCGTCTAACTTTCCTTTTGAGGAACTCCCGCCCTTAAAAAAAAGGTTTTTAGATAACTTCACCAAGTCTTCCCTGCCAGCTGTTTTGGACACAGAAACTGGCCGAGTTCCTCCTCCATGCTGTTTACGGACTTGCTTGTAGGAACTCGTATGGTAGTTGTAGTCAATCCACCCAATGTCAATTTTTCTAATATCCTTCCGGGCATTTCTGTTGCCTTTAAGCTTCACTGATCGGTTGTCACTACTTCCAGACGCTTCAAACTCTTCTTCATCTTCAGTATATCAGTGACTGTTTCCCTTCGCCGTTTAAGCTGCAGCTTCCGACGCAGTGTGTTCAGGAGTTTGTTTTTCTTTGATGATGGTGGTGGATCTGATGGGCCTGCCTTTTGACAAAAGCTTCTTACTGCAATTCTGTCGCCAAGCAGAGGGATGAAGGTCTTTAAAGTGTCATCATCCATCATCCCAACAGTATCTGCGTCAATCTAAAGCAAAAATTAAAAAGATGAAAGGTAAGTATACTTCGGTTGAAAGAAATGCAATTTCAGTCTTCATGCAAAAAAATTATTTTTTTACACACAAAAATGTTACTGCTTGTAATTTTGATGTGCCCCATACTCCCCCCCCCCCCCCTCCCCCAGTCTCAAGCCAACAGGTGCCCCATCGTCTTAATCCAATGCCCACCCAGACACCATGTGTCTGGGCTGGCTGTCTGGGACTTGACGAATTTATGAGTTTTTACTGACCACCAACCACCCTCATCCTCACTGACCATGTCACACTGACCCTTCCTGACCAATATAATATAATTAAAAGTCTTATTATTATTATTTATGGTTTATTAAAAACATTCAATTTGGTTGCCAGAGGCAAAATTACATTGAATTTACACTTTAAAATCATTAGGTAAGATTAAGAGAAGGTGGGACATAAACAATAAATAAATAAGTAAATTATTCAGCAAATTTACACTAAAATATGAGTGGATATAAACAATAATGCGAGAAATATTTTTAAAATGTTTACAAGAAGCTAAATGGAAGCACAGAAAAACAAAGATGGACATTTAGATTAAACATGCAACATATGAAATGTGGTTGTACCAAGTGTAGGCTAAGCCCACAAACAAAGAATTCACATTTATATACAGCAAATAAAAAGCAATGAACAAACAGTAACCCAAAATATGCCACATGTACATGTATCAAAGGAGAACGGTTTAACAGTTTTCATTGAGTAGTTTGACCATGTAAGGAATGGCACTATTAGCATGCCTCTTAGTAAGAACATTAGGAGTTGTCAACAAATGAGAGTTACGTAACACAGGTCCATTGCAATCTCCTCTAGTTTTTGGAAGCCATTCACGGAATTCTTTACTGTACATCAGAGACTTGGCAAATTTTAGGCAAATGTCTTGACGGCGTTGTTTAAGGTGTTGTATGTTACATAACTGTAGTGCATAATTGTACGACTCATAATCGTTAGCTAAAATAATCATACAGGCTCTTTTTTTTATGCGTTCCAGTGCGTTGTGTTGTTTTACAGTAAGACCTGGGTGCCAGACAGGGACAGCATATTCTAATAGTGGTCGAATGAAACCAACATAAATAGTGACCAGGTCTCTGATTGCTAGTCCAAATCTTCTAAGGGTAGTTAACATAAATAACCGTCCACTGGCTTTACTGACAATGTCGTTGATATGTATATCCCATTTAAGATGTTTTGTCACTGTAATGCCAAGTATTTTGAGGACTTCCCTTGATTGAAGTTCTTGACCAGCCAGTCGAAGTGAATTTAGTGGAGCAGGGTTCTTAGCAAAGGTGGTGTCCATAGAAAAACACTTTGCTGGATTTAGCAACATGTTATTTTCAGATGCCCATAAATCAAAACGATCAAGAATTGATTGCATGTTGCTGGTACCTTTAATTGTCGTGTTCTCAATCAAGGTTAAATCATCAACATACTTGAGGGTGAGATTATGATTCTCAGTAACCACTGCTGCATCATTTATCATACTAAGGAAAGTTGCAGGAACTGTTAGAGTTCCTTGTGGGACGCCAGCTTGGAGTACTGACCAGCTTGAAAAAGAGTTATGATATCTAACACACTGATACCTGTCCGAGAGAAAATTGGCAATCCAAGGAATTAAACATGGTCTAGCGCCCATATTGAGTAGTTTATTGATGGCTATATTATGGTCCACTCGATCAAAGGCTTTGCTAAAGTCAGTGACAATTATCCGTGTGAGGCTTTTAGGTTTATCAGCATGTTTAAATATATTGTTAAGGAGCTTGACCAAGTAGTGTGTAGTGGAGTGGCCCTTACGAGCTCCAAACTGGTTGGGGTCAATGAGTGGTTCAATGTCTTCCATGAGCCAACTAATGATAAAAGACTCAGCGAGTTTAGCAAAGTGATCAGTTAAAGATATAGGTCTTAGTTGATTCCATGTTGGGGGGTTACTTTTTGGTACTGGGACAACGATAGCTTTCTTCCACTGAGGAGGAACTATTGATTGCCTGAAAGATGCATTGAGGATGTCTGTCAGGGGTGAGCTCAATTCACAGGCGAATTCACGTATTATCTTAGTTGGGATGCCATCAGGGCCACCCGCCTTGGTACAGCTGATTTTGGAGAGTTTTGAGAACACTTGCCATGGGTGGATGTATGGAGTTTGAGTGGGGGCAGGTAAATATGCAGGTAATTTTGAGACAGAGAGTGGGTTGATGTCATTGCCAATAGAGGAGAAATGTGTGTTGATACATTCAGCTATTGCAACATGATTTTCAGGGTCGATGTCCTGTGGTGGTGATATGCTGGGTTGTTGTTTATTTTTAGTTGTCATGATGCGGATATGACGGTACCATTGTGCAGGGTTAGATTTCTTAAGTCGCTGAATTCTATTGTGATAGTACTCATGCTTATTTGATTTGATGGCTCGATTAACTTTATTGCGATAGAATCTCCACAGAGGTGGTCTTGAGTGGCTAAATACTGCCTGACGTCTACGAATAAGAGCCTTTGTTTTCGGAGTCATCCAGGGTTTATCAGATGTATGAAGCTTGATCTCATGTGTAGGGAAATGAAAGTCAATACGTTGGTGAAGAGTATCATAAAAGGCATTGGTTTTGTCGATCACCGAGTCTAATTGGATGACTTCTTCCCAATTATGATGAGTAATCCAGAGGCCGAATTCTTGAACGTCTGAGTTTCTGATGGGTCGCACTTTTCTCAAGGTGGTAGAGTTGTTAACAGATTCAAACTCCTGTTTTGGGATCCAAAAGACTGACGAGTGGTCGCTCAAGCCGATTGGTGAGGCAATATTAGGAAAGTTGTAGAAACTGAACAAATTGGTTATAATTTGATCTAATGTAGCAGATCCTCTTGTAGGTTGCTTAACCACTTGTTGAAGTTTGTTATTCTTACAAAGAGGTTTAACATCAAGGTGATTGAGGTCACCCAGTATGCAGATGCCTTTTGAGGAACTCCCGCCCTTAAAAAAAAGGTTCTTAGATAACTTCACCAAGTCTTCCCTGCCAGCTGTTTTGGACACAGAAACTGGCCGAGTTCCTCCTCCATGCTGTTTACGGACTTGCTTGTAGGAACTCGTATGGTAGTTGTAGTCAATCCACCCAATGTCAATTTTTCTAATATCCTTCCGGGCATTTCTGTTGCCTTTAAGCTTCACTGATCGGTTGTCACTACTTCCAGACGCTTCAAACTCTTCTTCATCTTCAGTATATCAGTGACTGTTTCCCTTCGCCGTTTAAGCTGCAGCTTCCGACGCAGTGTGTTCAGGAGTTTGTTTTTCTTTGATGATGGTGGTGGATCTGATGGGCCTGCCTTTTGACAAAAGCTTCTTACTGCAATTCTGTCGCCAAGCAGAGGGATGAAGGTCTTTAAAGTGTCATCATCCATCATCCCAACAGTATCTGCGTCAATCTAAAGCAAAAATTAAAAAGATGAAAGGTAAGTATACTTCGGTTGAAAGAAATGCAATTTCAGTCTTCATGCAAAAAAATTATTTTTTTACACACAAAAATGTTACTGCTTGTAATTTTGATGTGCCCCATACTCCCCCCCCCCCCCCTCCCCCAGTCTCAAGCCAACAGGTGCCCCATCGTCTTAATCCAATGCCCACCCAGACACCATGTGTCTGGGCTGGCTGTCTGGGACTTGACGAATTTATGAGTTTTTACTGACCACCAACCACCCTCATCCTCACTGACCATGTCACACTGACCCTTCCTGACCAATATAATATAATTAAAAGTCTTATTATTATTATTTATGGTTTATTAAAAACATTCAATTTGGTTGCCAGAGGCAAAATTACATTGAATTTACACTTTAAAATCATTAGGTAAGATTAAGAGAAGGTGGGACATAAACAATAAATAAATAAGTAAATTATTCAGCAAATTTACACTAAAATATGAGTGGATATAAACAATAATGCGAGAAATATTTTTAAAATGTTTACAAGAAGCTAAATGGAAGCACAGAAAAACAAAGATGGACATTTAGATTAAACATGCAACATATGAAATGTGGTTGTACCAAGTGTAGGCTAAGCCCACAAACAAAGAATTCACATTTATATACAGCAAATAAAAAGCAATGAACAAACAGTAACCCAAAATATGCCACATGTACATGTATCAAAGGAGAACGGTTTAACAGTTTTCATTGAGTAGTTTGACCATGTAAGGAATGGCACTATTAGCATGCCTCTTAGTAAGAACATTAGGAGTTGTCAACAAATGAGAGTTACGTAACACAGGTCCATTGCAATCTCCTCTAGTTTTTGGAAGCCATTCACGGAATTCTTTACTGTACATCAGAGACTTGGCAAATTTTAGGCAAATGTCTTGACGGCGTTGTTTAAGGTGTTGTATGTTACATAACTGTAGTGCATAATTGTACGACTCATAATCGTTAGCTAAAATAATCATACAGGCTCTTTTTTTTATGCGTTCCAGTGCGTTGTGTTGTTTTACAGTAAGACCTGGGTGCCAGACAGGGACAGCATATTCTAATAGTGGTCGAATGAAACCAACATAAATAGTGACCAGGTCTCTGATTGCTAGTCCAAATCTTCTAAGGGTAGTTAACATAAATAACCGTCCACTGGCTTTACTGACAATGTCGTTGATATGTATATCCCATTTAAGATGTTTTGTCACTGTAATGCCAAGTATTTTGAGGACTTCCCTTGATTGAAGTTCTTGACCAGCCAGTCGAAGTGAATTTAGTGGAGCAGGGTTCTTAGCAAAGGTGGTGTCCATAGAAAAACACTTTGCTGGATTTAGCAACATGTTATTTTCAGATGCCCATAAATCAAAACGATCAAGAATTGATTGCATGTTGCTGGTACCTTTAATTGTCGTGTTCTCAATCAAGGTTAAATCATCAACATACTTGAGGGTGAGATTATGATTCTCAGTAACCACTGCTGCATCATTTATCATACTAAGGAAAGTTGCAGGAACTGTTAGAGTTCCTTGTGGGACGCCAGCTTGGAGTACTGACCAGCTTGAAAAAGAGTTATGATATCTAACACACTGATACCTGTCCGAGAGAAAATTGGCAATCCAAGGAATTAAACATGGTCTAGCGCCCATATTGAGTAGTTTATTGATGGCTATATTATGGTCCACTCGATCAAAGGCTTTGCTAAAGTCAGTGACAATTATCCGTGTGAGGCTTTTAGGTTTATCAGCATGTTTAAATATATTGTTAAGGAGCTTGACCAAGTAGTGTGTAGTGGAGTGGCCCTTACGAGCTCCAAACTGGTTGGGGTCAATGAGTGGTTCAATGTCTTCCATGAGCCAACTAATGATAAAAGACTCAGCGAGTTTAGCAAAGTGATCAGTTAAAGATATAGGTCTTAGTTGATTCCATGTTGGGGGGTTACTTTTTGGTACTGGGACAACGATAGCTTTCTTCCACTGAGGAGGAACTATTGATTGCCTGAAAGATGCATTGAGGATGTCTGTCAGGGGTGAGCTCAATTCACAGGCGAATTCACGTATTATCTTAGTTGGGATGCCATCAGGGCCACCCGCCTTGGTACAGCTGATTTTGGAGAGTTTTGAGAACACTTGCCATGGGTGGATGTATGGAGTTTGAGTGGGGGCAGGTAAATATGCAGGTAATTTTGAGACAGAGAGTGGGTTGATGTCATTGCCAATAGAGGAGAAATGTGTGTTGATACATTCAGCTATTGCAACATGATTTTCAGGGTCGATGTCCTGTGGTGGTGATATGCTGGGTTGTTGTTTATTTTTAGTTGTCATGATGCGGATATGACGGTACCATTGTGCAGGGTTAGATTTCTTAAGTCGCTGAATTCTATTGTGATAGTACTCATGCTTATTTGATTTGATGGCTCGATTAACTTTATTGCGATAGAATCTCCACAGAGGTGGTCTTGAGTGGCTAAATACTGCCTGACGTCTACGAATAAGAGCCTTTGTTTTCGGAGTCATCCAGGGTTTATCAGATGTATGAAGCTTGATCTCATGTGTAGGGAAATGAAAGTCAATACGTTGGTGAAGAGTATCATAAAAGGCATTGGTTTTGTCGATCACCGAGTCTAATTGGATGACTTCTTCCCAATTATGATGAGTAATCCAGAGGCCGAATTCTTGAACGTCTGAGTTTCTGATGGGTCGCACTTTTCTCAAGGTGGTAGAGTTGTTAACAGATTCAAACTCCTGTTTTGGGATCCAAAAGACTGACGAGTGGTCGCTCAAGCCGATTGGTGAGGCAATATTAGGAAAGTTGTAGAAACTGAACAAATTGGTTATAATTTGATCTAATGTAGCAGATCCTCTTGTAGGTTGCTTAACCACTTGTTGAAGTTTGTTATTCTTACAAAGAGGTTTAACATCAAGGTGATTGAGGTCACCCAGTATGCAGATGCCAGCATCAGGATGATTAATTCTTACAAGGTCCAATACGTCCTGAATGTGATTTGTCATGTTGTCTTCCATAGTACTGTCAGGAAAATAAACAACTGCAAAGACCAAGGTGGAGATTGTACGTGGAAGTCTTTTTGGGTGAATTTTGATCCACATAATTTCTAGTTCAGGCGGGCTTGCAACATTTAATAGTAGTGAGGCTTGCAGAGACTCTTTCACATACAGGGCAACTCCTCCACCAATACGGGATGAGCGAGGTTTAGAGAATAAATTGTAGCCATCTATATTGTAGTAGTCTGTATCTCTGTCAGACTTGAACCACGATTCAGATATGGCACAAATATCAAAAGCATTGTCGAGAACAACTGAGCGATACTCATCCATTTTGTTATTTAGGGAGCGTGGGTTGCATAAAAAAATTGAAGGAAAGTGGTATTGCTGCTTGGGGAGATGCAGTTCTACGGTTTTCTGCAGGTATATAAGATTTGCAGTTTTGGCACGTCCACCAGGTTCAGGAATGCTGCAACGAGCATTTCTAGTTTCTGCCGGGGTGATTACTATTGGAATGTTACTTATCTTAGTCTTATGATGGCCACCTCTACCGCCACGACGACGCTTAAATATACCAAATAACTTCAGTAAGACAACAGTATCCTTGGATAGTTTGTATCTCCTAAGGTGAGCAATATGGAAAAGTTTCTTGCGAGAATATACGATGGGTGTAATTGTAGGATCTAATGGCCGAGTCATTCGAGTACATGTACATCCAGAGTCATTTACATGTAACATGCGTATACAAAAAGATAGTCCGGACTTGTGGCCATATATACCAGGGTCAAAGTGCATAATGGCGGTGGGCTCACCATACTCACGGGCACAGTTATCATAAGATCGTCTAGCCACTTGATATACCGGGTTTTGATGATCAAAGCATTCACTTCTAAGATCTTCGTCGGTCACTCCTTGCTTACTGATACATTGGTGCAAAACTAAATATGCAATAGCAGTTAAAAACGATAAAAAACGAACGTAGAATGAGAGACACAACATTTTGCAGGCAGCAGGTAAACAGCGCCCTCACAATAATAATTCTTTATCCGTTGCTCATCTCTGGACTTCACTGGACATCTTTGTGTAGCCATACGGTTATAAATAAACCATTATGTATGTACAGCCCAAAGAGGAGAGTCTTACACCCAAGTTTTTTTTGGTAGGCCTATGCTTTATCGGTCAGTTTTTATGTGGCACCTCTTAAGTGTTTACACTACAGTATATATCACACCATTGGTTGTCGTGGGTGATTTAAAAAAAGTCATGTATTATATAGGCCTATCCTTTACCATCATAAGTGGTCTACGATAATAGGCCTATAACTATTTACTTTCAAAGACTTTTACCAAATATTAAGTTGTTACATTAACTTTTTAACATTAGCCTCATGTGGCATGTCATTCAAAACACCCCCTGAATATAAGGTAAAACAATCAAAACATTAACAAATAATACACGAAATAATTATTTGCTAGGCCTATTTATGCATGGGTTATAATCTGGTAAAGGAAGAGGATGTGTTTCTGAGTTTCAAACCTTTTCATCTTTCATTCTGTCGATTATCTCCATTTGAATCCCTCTCTCCTGTAGGTACTTGTACATATTCCCCATCGCTCCACACTTATCTGCTTGATAAGAAACAAAATAAAAATAGTAAATTTTTATTAAAATATTTAGAATTATAACCTGCGTAAAAATTTTTGTAAACTCTAAAATAATTATTAAACGGTGTGTCAAAAAGAGAAAAATAGTCACCAAAAGAACGGATATTTACATTGTTTCTTTAAATAGGTCTACGCCTTGTGGGAAAACAATACAACTGCTTGTACTTAGACTCAAGGAAAGCTTGAGAAAAACCAAAAAGAAATGATTGAACTGGATTCCCTTCAACAAATGGTAATTAAGTTAGCAAAGAAAACAAACAAAACAACAGAAAAAAAGAACTTCTAAAGCTAGTCGGAACAGATGTTGGCACTCCAAAAATCATTTTCAAAACCAGTGTGTTTTTTTTTTTCAGGATACAGCTTGAATAAAGGCACATCGAGCCCCGTAAATAATGCCAACACTTGGGCTCCTTCTTTTCTTGGCCCAATGCCAAGCTTTGCCCGGGAGATCGATGAAACCCTCCCCCCCATCCAGTCGGTTAAAAACATAAACTAAGTCAATCCAGCAACTTCAGGCCTACTTAGGCTAAAATTCCGCAGCACGCCACCACTCTAGCTCCCTCAATATCTGGCCGATTACTCTAAATTTTAGTCTTACCTGTCAAGATGGGTTAACTGAATATATACAGCCAAAAACAGGAAAATTGAACAATTCTAAAGGCCTTAAAAAGGAGTCAGAAAATCGCAAAAGCTTCGTCGAAAATAAACACCATTTTGTTTTCGTTTTCCTGTGCAATACTCCAATGAGTCGGTCATCGTTCATGCGCATTGGAAAATTCACTAGGACTTGTTGATTTATGGAATGGGTAAGCCAGCTACAGTGGCCTCTGATGTGATGAACATACCCCCATTGAAGGATGATTCAAAAAAGGGAAAAATAGTCCAAATTCCACATAATCATAACTATTGCCGCTACAAACATACCCCCATTGAAGGATGATTCAAAAAAGGGAAATAATAGCCCGATATTGCCCTTATGAACATGAACTTACCCATGACTTGTACTAATGAAATAATCCAAAAGAACCTTTCACGTGACTAATATGCAAAGCAGGTTTTAGTTCATAAACTTCTGAATATTCAGTTTATGCAAACTATTCGACAATAACTGCTGATTTTAATATTCATAGAAAATTAAATATTCAATATGACCTTTTACTAAACACAGGTAATGGGAGAACTATCAAACCAATTTTGGTATCAATCCCTCATAGCCTAGCGGTAAATAGGCTATGCTCTTGTGCATATAATTTGTTCTTTCTTGATACAGGTTCAATTCCCGGTAAGTACATTGCATTATTTAATTGCTTGCAAATGTTCAATTCCTTCCACAGAGAGTGAGTGAATGATGGGGAGAGGTAGTGGGGGAGGAGGAAAGAAGACTGGGGAGAGGGGGAAGCGTGTTTTTTATTTTTCAAATTTTAGGATTTTACAAAAAAAAAAAATTTTTTAATCGGTCCCCTATGAAAACTATTTATTTTACATTTTGGGGTACTAACCCTATCGATAGAATACACCCTCAGGTGTATATTGGTTAAAAAAAAAATTATAAAAAAACTTCCAGAAGGTGGTGGCGTGCTCCGGAACTTTTCCCCTACTTATTCATTTCAACAATAAAATTACTGAATGAATTACATGGGCGAAGTTAAGGCAGCTAGCTAAATTGCCCAACTCATCGATCTCACAGGCTAACCTACATTGTATTGAATGGCCTAGGGCCGGCCATCAGAGTCGGAGGGAGTTCTCAGTACTAGAAAAACAAGCGTAAACAGCCAGGCCGCTATAATAAAAGCATACCTAGCAACATTAAAAAAAGTCAGCGGAGCAGCGCTTAAAAAACCTAATTCCAAACAAGCCTATA
Organism: Leptasterias polaris; assembly: GCA_037783415.1. NCBI lineage: Eukaryota > Metazoa > Echinodermata > Asteroidea > Forcipulatida > Asteriidae > Leptasterias > Leptasterias polaris. Next base: position 95,409 of record JAZGTN010000171.1, read on the forward strand.
GCACCTACTTGAGATACACATTATGTCCAGTTAACATGAAAAGGTTAAAAAAAGACAAAATACCTGGGTGTGTATCAAGAATTTCCAGTCACGATAACTCTTCGGTCACTCAGTCACGTTGAAACCACTGCACACTCTCTCCAAGCAGCAGAGTGACCAGCAAACAGCGCCCTCAAGGGATCCTCGAGTAAATCCGTAATAACGGATTGCGAATCCGTTATAACGGATTGCGAATCCGTAATAACGGATTGCGAATCCGTAATAACGGATTGCGAATCCGTAATAACGGATTGCTAATCCGTAATAACGGATTGCTAATCCGTAATAACGGATTGCGAATCCGTAATAACGGATTGCGAATCCGTAATAACGGATTGCTAATCCGTAATAACGGATTTGATTTTTTTTTCTTTGTGGCGCTAATGGGCTTTCGTAGTTTTTGATTGCAGTTGACAAAAACTCGGGCTGTGACGTTGCAATAGAAAGGTCTGTAAGCAACGAGGCCGTTGTTATGCAATGGCGCCCTCTTGTGATATTATATCGTATGGACCCTAATAAAAAGTAACCTGTATCGTAACACTCGCAAAAACATTATTGATTTGATATGAACTTTAAAATAAGTGAGAAATCAGACTGAAAACTAAATTGATTTAACCAAGGTTGAACTGTTTGGTCTAAAACCACTGAGGTAAAATCTCTCCATGTGTTAAGAAATTTACGATTGAAAATATAAATGTTTCAGATTTACACATAATATATTATAAATACATTGTAAAAAGATGCTCATGAAGGAAATCTTGTTTTTAAATAATAATTATGTTTGCCTGAAATGCAACATATTTTGAGAAATTATCAAAATAATTAGTTTTGATCTCGGAAGTTCAAACTCTGATGTTAGTTCGAACACAGTGAACAATTTGTGTTTTTCACTTTTCTCTTGTGACTCTGATAACTGTTTCAGCTCAAACTTTCACAGGTTTGTTATTTTATGTATTGACACAAAAAGTGCGGATACTGTGGTGGTCTTCTTGGAACTTACCAGTGTTTTCCCCGTACTCGACTATAAGCCACGTATAGTAATCTTCACATTGCCGCTTTTCGAATCTTCAAGACACGGCTTCACCTGAAAACAAGTACCAGAAAATTAAAAATGTGCGTTTTCTGTGTATAATTTGTGGACAACAGCGCCCTCTCTATAATCTGTATTTTACAATTTCAGTTGTATTTATTAGGACTATGTGGGCCTATCCCAGGCAACGGCAACTCTATTCGAAAGGTTGGTTCGTGCAACTTTGTTAAGAGAAAATGAAAAGAACATTGCCCAGCACAAAAATCTTTGTAAAGTGGATTCTATAGAAAAGACGAGCTATAATAATCTTGATGAGTTTGGGTTGGAGGTTACAGGCGCTGTGGTCCGTGTGGGCGAGAAGGAGAGCATGGCCATAGCTGGTCTTCTTGGAAATTAATCGAAAAAACATTGATTGAGAAAAAGGCTTAAGACCAACGTCCTTGTTTGTGAGAGTCTTCCAGCTGACTTCACGTGCGATGAAAATGTCAATGCAGCGTTGGTGATGTTGGCAAACGGAAGCCAGCGAACTGCTTACCTGAAAATGTCAGGCTAGTAAAAGAAAACTGTTTCAGTTGTATTTATTAGGACTATGTGGGCCTATCCCAGGTAACGGCAACTCTATTCGAAAGGTTGGTTCGTGCAACTTTGTTATGAGAAAATGAAAAGAAATTGCCCAGCACAAAAATCTTTGTAAAGTGCTGTTCAGCTTTCTTTATGGCACTGAAATAGGAGGAAGAGGAAACAATTCAGTTGACAAAGGCCTGCCTGACGACAGTTTCTCAGACTCACAAAAACTACTCAGCCTAAATGTACTAAGCATTTCTCATCCCGTAGCTCTTTACCGACCACGCCCAGTGTATGTCGTTGTGGTTTCGAATAAAGTCATTAAAATTAAAACCAATTTGGAGCATTCTCTGTGAAACCTTGGAGTTGAACTGCCGTTAACATTATGGCGACCGCGCGGTCCCAGATCACGTTCACGGATTCTATAGAAAAGACGAGCTATAATAATCTTGATGAGTTTGGGTTGGAGGTTACAGGCGCTGTGGTCCGTGTGGGCGAGAAGGAGAGCATGGCCACTTAGCTGGTCTTCTTGGAAATGAATCGAAAAACATGGTCGTTATAATGTGTGGGACTTGAAGCTAGCTAACCTTCAGATTTTCAAGGGACTTTTAAAAACTCATTTGTTTGAATCTTTATTTGTGTAACTTGCTTTTTAAAATTATATTCTTTTCTATGTTTTTTTTTGTGTGTTGCGCATAGAGGCTTCTGCATTATGCGCTATATAAATTTCTCGTATTATTATTATTATTAACCTTCATTATTTTGTGGTTGGATTTGATTGAGAAAAAGGCTTAAGACCAACGTCCTTGTATGTGAGAGTCTTCCAGCTGACTTCACGTGCGATGAAAATGTCAATGCAGCGTTGGTGATGTTGGCAAACGGAAGCCAGCGAACTGCTTACCTGAAAAAGTCAGACTAGTAAAAGAAAACTGTATTTACTCGTTACAAAAACAAATGAGTGCAATTTGTTACTTTTAAAACTTAGATTTCAAGGTTGTAGGTTTTGCTGGAAACACTTGCTAAATTAATTACCTTATTACCGTTTGCCCACCACCGAGTTGATGCTATTTTATTCCGTAACTTTCTACAACTTGGAAGAAGAGAAACGAAAAAGAAAAAGAGCGAGTTTATTTCGGGTGGGGACTGAATCTCCAGCATCCCAGAGCAGGTGTCATAAGCTCTTGACCGCAGTGTGCTGTTACTGTTAGTACGAGCATGTGGCCACACCACATCTATATGTAAAGACCCAATCATCCAACTCATGCAATTGACTCAATTCTCATTAATTCCATCTTGTGATAGGCCTATATATTATGCTGGATTTAAATATTCGTGAATATTTCAAGTTTCATGCGACAATCTAAAATCTTGTCAAATGTTATCTTAACGAACAAGCACTTTTGTGTGCGTGCACTATGAACTGATTCACGATTAGTCTTGGCCCAAGACGTCAGTGATCGATAATGGATAGTGTACTGCGCTCCGTTACAACTCGTTACAGCGCGCCCTCTTGTGGCTTGAATTACCCAACTTGACTAGCTCTCACTGTGAGAGCTAGTCAAGTTGGGTAATTCAAGCCACAAGAGGGCGCGCTGTAACGAGTTGTAACGGAGCGCAGTACACTATCCATTATCGATCACTGACGTCTTGGGCCAAGACTAATTCACGATGGGCTTAAAGCAAATTTTATTGTTCTTCACCCAGCAATGCAGAAAAGTCTGCAATGTTAGGACTAATTTTAACGCTCTTCGATGAGCAAAGAAGGGCAAACCGTTCTAGTGAAATAAAACGAATTTCTCTCAACTTCAATGATAGCAATCTTAGAATATATCTCATTAGCAAAGTGGATGTCACTATATAGGGCTGACAACCAAGGCCCATTTTTATAGACCTTATGCATATGACGTCATTTGAGTAGGGCGCCCTCACCTAGAGGTCAAAGGGAAGATATTCATTGGTCAGTCCTGTGCGCCGCGCGTACAAATCAGCGCGTTTCCATTGTTTCATCATCAGTTTACCTCTAAGATGGCGGCTTGGTGACGTCAATGCATAAGGTCTATAGAGCAGCTTGAACATAAAATACTCCTCAAACAATTTCTGCTTCGCAAAAATAAGCAGAATAGGCCTACAAGCCACAAATAGTCGGCCTACACGTGAGATGATATTGGCTGGTAACCTTATTCCTAAGCATCATTCTGATGAGCTTAGCTATTTTTGTGCTTATAAGCAGCTCTATAAATATGAGCTCTGGTTTTGACGGACAATGTTTTGTTTTTAATTTCTTTATTTTTGCTCATCAACTTTATGTTTTTAAAAGAATGCCTATTATTATTAAGCTGAATTAGTCTAACGCGTGTATAACGTCCTTATAACTTTGATTCCCATAATACTCGTAAGTTGGGCTTACATTACTTTAAGTAAATCAAAATCTGGCACTAGAGTCTTGAGACCCAACAGTCTAATGTGAAACAAAAAATGTAACGGCCGGGTTTGAGATCCGGGACATGAGTCCGCAAAGTGCACGCTGTAACGGCCAACAGGCCACGTATGACGGATCTTAACCATCGCGTTCCGGGAACTCGTACCGCAAAAAGCGGGCATCGCCCAGGGTGGGTGAGACAAAAACACAAGCTTCCAGGAAGGGCATTGTATTTTACTAATAGTTGTAAATTACAAAATCTTCAAATGATTTATCATAATTTATAATGACTTTAAAGTAAAAACACACCCACACTATTTCCATGAACAATGGCTTTATTACTAAATTGACAGGTCCATAGGCAGTGCCTCTGTGGGATCGCTGAAAGGCCTAGTCTTCAACGTTTTCGCTTCAGCCAACAGCCACATACTCCAAGCAGACGCTTGCTTACGAGACAGTTTCCCTAGGAAACCCTGCTAAAAATGATAACTTCACTCGGAAATTAGGCCTATATAAAGGATTGTCATTCTGCAGGACTGCAGGTCACGTAGCTTGGGGAAAACCACACATTTTTCCTAGTTTCATAAAGCTGGCAAAATACTTAGCAGAGAAAATGTATACTGAGCAGAAACGGGTTAGGCCAACCAAACATGTTGTCACGTGGTGTACATTGCTCACGGTTTGATTCCAATAGTGTATTTGCGTAGGTGTCACCCGATGTGCCATAACTTACCATTCACGTGCAATGTCACGCATTTTAAGCCGAAAATCACTCATTTTTCGAAATTGCAAGTACAAATTCTTGAAACAATTATTGCAGTGTATTCAAAGCTGACTTCCCTAATTTTGAGGGGGAGGACACACAACTTTAACTAAGTGATGCGTTATGAACCAATACAAATTAGTTAGCATTTAATACACAGTCCGAACATTGGGCTAATCTTATCGTCCAAGGACACGCTGCTATTAATTTGTAATAGTTTCCTGCTTGCATGGTGCACACACACCTTTTGTTCAGAATTTGCACATAATTATTTATTTGTGTGGTATAAACATGCTGATTGTGGAAAACTTTCCTTGAAATATGTTTGCTTGAAATGCTGTAGTTTTTCAGAAATATTAAAACAACACGTTTTGATCTCACAAGTCCAAAACTTGAAGTTTGAAAACAGTGAAAACGTAGCTTTTTAAACTATTTTCTCATGACTGATTGAGCTTAAACTGTTACAACAAGTATGTTGTTTGCGTGTGAATTGAATCGGAGCGAAATTCTGTATTATTTTCTAACGCATGCATCTTATTTTACTATTGTGAAACCAGGCTTTTATTTTTGAACTATTTTGTTGGGCCATGGTTGGAAAATGGTAGGACCATGGTTGGACTGAGACCCACCACCGAAAGCCGACTTAAACAAACAAAAATCATCAAGATGGCAGCATTTACATGATTTGAACATTTCCAACGTTTTAGAGGTATAGAGTAGCTATAGTAGCTCAGCATGCCAGAGAGTCAGTTTGGTTTGGATTCAAAATTACACCCTTTTCAAATAATTAACAACGCCTCACCAAATTGTGAACTTCAAATATCTGTTGATTGACTGCCACAAGCTCGAATTTAGACCTGCTTGGAAAACAGAAACAATGATTGCCTAAAAAAACAAAACCCATTAATTATTGCCTTGAGGGGAGCTCATCACAAGTATTGCATAATCATTATAACATGTCTATACATCTACTGCCTGACCAAAGATTCAGTGAAGGGTCGTGTGTGGCACCCAAACAAAAAATACCAACATGAAGCCGCGACTTAGGCAGGTTGAATATTCATTTGGTTTATTATAGGGTCATATCCGTGTCAACTCACCTGATGGGTCGGCAGGCTCCGTCTCAGATTTTGCTATTTTTTTTTTCAAACATTCCCCTATGGGTGCCATGAACACACACCAAATTTTAGAGTCCTACTCCTTGACATTTCTGAGATATGACCCCCTAAACATTTAAGCCCCGCCCCTTCAAATTTACTTTTTGTGTTTTGGGCATTTTTAGAGGCCTATCTACAAATTGAGATATTAAGATATGTAACTGTAAATTGATATACAGAGTACCTGGTACCCCATCAACTAGAATCTACTGTCATAAGTAGCATAGGAAATTTTTATATGAAGGTATAGTTCTTTAAAAACTGACATTTTAGCCCGCGGAATGATTTTTCGTTATTTTTGAGACCCCCTAGTATAGTGCCTAAGTGAAATGTCCGATTGCTTTTGTATTACATTTGGTTATAAACTAGGTGTATATGTGTGACCTGATATAAGGATAGACCAATCACACCTTTGATGGGTATTTGGCAGGGGTCTGAATATGGGTCCGGCTGTAAAAATGACCAAAAACGCCTTTTTCAAGTGGTTATTTGACAACGTGGGACATTACTGACAGATTTCCCAATTTTCCCCAATAATACAATGTATCCAGTCTACTTGTGCGAGAAATATAAAAAAAGGCCTCTCTACTCCTTCATGTAAAAAATTAATCAATGAATATGACTAATTTAAGGTTATTGTTGAGTATGCAGTTTAGTGAAATCACTTGTTTACAAAAGAGCTGACAGAGCATGGACTTCCTGCAGGCATAGTTTGTACACTACCGAAGTGTAGTGCCGCCACATGAAAAAAAATCCCGCTCTAACTTGTCTTATTGTGTACGTACACAATAACTATCATGTACACGTGTCAATAAACATACATGTACATTATAAATATCATTATCATGTATAGTACACAATTACTCATCAACAAACAAAATAACTACAGACTTATCATGTACTTAATAGACGACAGTAATGATGTTTGTAATATAATAATTATCATGTATTTACTATGTACGTACAGTGTACGTACACAAACGTTATCATGTATGTGTACGTACACAATAATTATGATTTATGAACACAACCCCCTTTAGACTTATTATGTATTACAAGATTTTGTGAAGCATCTCCATGTGAAATAATATTCTCAAACAAGTTTGGTACAAACTATTAATACATGTAACATCCTAATAAAATCCAAACAAAGCCGTGTTTTGGTTGCCATTATTAGTATATCATCTCTGTATTCATAAGCCACTATCTCGGGGTTGTTTGAAAGTATTTTTTTGCATGGAGATGCTGCATATTGTGTACTAACATGATGTGTCTGAAGTTGAACGTGCATCGCCATTATCGTGTACGTACACTATACATGATAATACACCGATCCATTAAGCCACGCCCATTTCTCATTGACCAATCACAACCGCGAAATCTGATCACCATTTGAGCTGTTTGGTGATCTTTGCAGGCTAACGGTGATCGGGTTTCGCGGCTGTGATTGGTCAACTCGTAAGGAGGCGGGGCTTAATGGATCGGTGTATTATCGTGCATGTAAATGATAATTTGTGTATGGGGGATGATAATTATCATGTACGAACATGATAATTTTTATGTACGAAGAGGATAAGAGTATCCTCTACATACCTGATAAGTCCGGAGTTACCGTGTCATACATGATAGTTATTGTGTACAGCCAATAGTTATAATGTATGTAGGATAGTTATCATGTACGTACATGATAGTTATTGTACATGTACGTACATGATAGTTATTGTACATGTACACAAAAAGTGCAGAGTTTTTTCAAGTGACGACACTACGCTTCAATGGTGTACAAACTATGTCTGCAGGAAGTCTAGGCTCTGTTGCTCTTTTGTAAACAAGTGATTTCACTAGACTGCATACACAGCAACAACCTTAAATTAGTCATATTCATTGAATTTTTTTTTACATGAAGGAGTAGAGAGTCCATTTTTTAAAATTTCTCACACAAGTAGACTAACTGGATACATTGTATTATTGGGGAAAATTGGGAAATCTGTCAGTAATGTCCCACGTTGTCAAATAACCACTTGAAAAGGCGTTTTTGGGCATTTTTACAGCCGGATCCATATTCAGACCCCTGCCAAATACCCATCAAAGGTGTGATTGGTCTATCCTTATATCAGGTCACACATATACACCTAGTTTATAACCAAGTGTAATACAAAAGCAAGCGGACATTTCACTTAGGCACTAGGGGGTCTCAAAAATGACGAAAAATCATTCCGCGGGCTAAAATGTCAGTTTTTAAAAGACCTATACCTTGATATAGAAATTTCCTATGCTACTTTTGACAGTCGATTCTAGTTGATGGGGTACCAGGTACTCTGTATATCAATTTACAGCTACATATATTATCTCAATTTGTAAATATAGGCCTCTAAAAATGCCCAAAACACAAAAAGTAAATTTGAAGGGGCGAGGCTTAAAATTTTAGGGGGTCATATCTCAGAAATGTTAATGAGTAGGATTCTAAAATTTGGTGTGTGTTCATGGCACCCATAGGGGAATGTTTGGGGGGAAAATTAGCAAAATCTGAGACGGAGCCTGCCCAACTTTTCGGAATTTTAGGTGAGTTGGCACGGAATGACCCTATACACATTTCAAAAGTCACAGCCAGAGGCCGAATTGATGTTAAACTTCAATATTAAAAAACAAAGAACAAATTGTAATAAATAAAGGACGCAAGGCCACGTAAAGAACACACTCTAACTCTAAAATAGGCCTATTATATCAAACAAATTGATAAAAACCTATACACCAAGAAAAAGACGTGCGCGAATATGGACCAGCCAATTCTGAAACTGTTCAGAATGCTCCGAGATTAGTTCTATCTTGGTGCATTCGCAACGCGCAAACAGGCTAGCCAACAGCGACTCGCGAAAAGGCTTCTGAGAAGCAACGCGTGTCTTATCTGTGCCATCAGGGCCCGAGGTGAAAAACCTCAGGACTGCAGGGTTTCAGCTCAATGTTTTTCTGGACCAGAGTTTATTTCACAAGACCAGAATCTAATGAGGAAAACTTTTCTACACAGTTTAACATTGTGTAAACTGTTTTAATTTGAAAATAGAATTAGCTGTTGCAAACTGCTTACCAACCTGTTTTAATTTGCACAAGCACGAAGAGAATATTCTCATTGTCTTGGTATTTAGTATATATTACTTCGATACTCAACACATTAACAGATATTTATCAATAAAGTAAACACTTAAAAAAACGTCGATTTAAAAAAATTAATATGTTATTATACACAGTGAGTGAGGGACTCATATATAATAGACTGTTTCATTCGATAAACGAAAGACTACATGATTTTTCCGGTCTTGAGTTTACTACTGGCCCGATGCTAAAATCACTAGCCTCGGGCATGCAGTCAAGTATACTTTTCGAGTCCTGCCATTTCAAAGGTGCTATAGCTAGCTGTGTTTGATACTACTACTATTACATCATTGTTAACTTACTTCAACCATACTAAGAAAGTTGGGTACACTTGGGAAAAGTGCTTACTCTTTTTAAATGCACACAGCTCTGAGAATGTCATCGATAACCAACTGTAGAAGTTGACGTTTTGCGGTATAGCACCACCTGAACATTATGAAGAATCGTGGGCTATTCAACTTTCAAAATGTAATATTCTGAGTTACTAAAATGAATGTGGATTTGGAAATAAATTTAACTGTTTTGAAACAACACTTTGGTTCCCTGGTACGAGTACATCCGTGGTTTCTTTTTACTTATGATTCACTACTTCACCAGCCCCCACACATTCACTGAATGCAGGATCAGGATCGAGACTTCAGAATAACCGCACGCTCATTTTGAGGTTCCAGTAAGAGCAGTGACTAACTGGACCATTCTATTTACAAATAGGGGTTTAACTAAATTGCTGTCATCGACTTCAACGAAGTGAGACTTGAATATGCATCACAAAATAAAATTTAATATGGAAGTTACAGTCATGATATGAATTCTTTCTAAAAATTAATTGTGCTTCATATTTATAAGTAATTAATATTATATGCAGTTGGTTCTACATCCCTGTATAAAATTGGATTAGTCTGAGTAGGCGGTATTATGCTAATTATCTGCGTGTAGTGAAGCACTTCTTTATTATGATAATCAGTTTTTTGGTCAGGGCCGCCGCTTGTATGGAAAAATGTGAATGGACCATGTGTGTGCCGTATGTGTGTATGATACACATGGCGAAGCGTTTTGAAACACGGTGAGTTTATTTACAGCAAGGTCGAGTGAAGGCCTCCATGAGTAAACGAAAGGGAAGTGAATTATGGCTCATCCTGAATTCGAGGAAGACTACATCAGCTGAAAAATGGTATGGAGTATATAACCACCCGAAAATATGAAGATGATTTTATTCAAAGTATCTACTCGGTCGAGTGCTTACGTGTAAATTCGAAGCAATATTGCCAACACTGCACAGCTGTGTTGCATCGAGGATTTGTGCGTGGACCGATCCCGTCGACCAAAGCTCATTATCTGATCGGAATTCTTAGACCTTCAATTCCTGGAAATCTCGGCCTGCGGTCTCGTCTCTAGTAATAGGTTTCTGCACACGGCTTGGAACAGGGGAATGAGCTAAGCTCGCGTAGCTGATCGGAACTCAGACTCGCTGATACTGACAAAGAGAACGGACGTTTGAGAAGAGCAGTTGCCGAATAATTGTTGCCGTCTTTCTTGATTTGTTTTGTTCGTTGTCCTGGGTTGATGTGTGTGGAGTTGCTGACACCGGGAGGAAAGGACGTGCCGTGTATCGACCGTGAGTCCGCCGTGTGGGCCCCGATGCCGCCTGGCTGCAAGATGACCCACTATGGAGCTCTGGTGTCCGACGAGACGACCAGAAAACAAAGGACCACTGACGACGACTTTGAGCGTCTTACCAGCGCCTTGGAAATGTTAAACATATCGGGCTGGTATCATGGAGCGATGACGTTCACCGAGGCAAAACGAAAACTCCGTAGCTCAGACATCGGCACATTCCTGGTACGAGACAGCTCGGACCCAAATTACCTGTTCACCCTGAGTGTGAAAACTCCTAAAGGAACGACAAGTGTACGGATTGAATACGAGTTTGGGAAATTTACACTGGACTCGGAGGAGGCGCTCAGGAGGCTTGCGCCCAAATTCGACTGCGTCGTCAAACTGTTGTACTACTACATCCAAATGTCGAGACTCGATGAAGGAGAAAACGACGAGAAGAACAAGAGGGACAAATCCAAGAAGATCGAGAACGGCCGGACTAAAAACCCCGGTCAGTTGGTGTGGCTGGAGCCATCCGGACGGAGAGAACTTATGGTGAAGATTATTAAGCCACTCCGATCGGAGCCCCCAAGTTTACAGCATCTATGTAGGGTTGCCTTAAACAGTTCCGTAGAAACAAGACAGCAGACGGAATTCCTGCCCGGTAAACTCAAATCATATTTAAGGCAGTACCCGTTTGATCAATGATACAAAGTCACCAACACCTTTCACTGTATAATACGATTTTGTGATATTTATTGAAACCGTGAGGAAAGAATGAGCAGAACAGTTCCTACAGTGGCAGACTTTTCAGGGTGCAAAACGAGACGGTCACTTCAATTGCAGTATACACAACCCACGTGGAGGTGGTCAGCAAGCAACGTGGAATTCGTTCCCACCCGAGGACCGTCACCTGACCCTAAAAAGACCACCATCTTCCTGACCCTGCTGTTATAACCCCATCAAAGCCTAGTTCGTGACAAGTGTTGCCGCCCTGGACACCCGCGGTATTATTTCTTGAGACTGTATAGACGGTCACCTTTTTTGCTATATTAATGCCAAAGTTAACCGCATCCTGTTTGCCATACGGGTTGTGTTCTTCAACCACATGATTTAACAAAGGGGTTAAATAATAGCCAAGTGCCTTATATTTTACCATATTATTTTTAAAACAATTAATACAATCTTATTGTAATAATACTATAGACAAAGATTATAACTGCTAGACTGTTACTTCATTCTTTTCCCAGAATGTATTGACACTTTGACCGGCCTTGGTTACTATCTTTGTCTAAACCACATTTTAACCCCCAAATGTGTAAAATATATTTATGGAACCACTTTCAAGGAAATGACTGTTTGATTTTGCATCAGTCATCATAACTCACTAAATACTTCCACTTCAAATCCGTGGTAGATATCGGTCCAATGGTGTAATTTTAGTTAAACACACAAAGCACAGTTTTGAAACAGAAAATCATTATACCTCCATGGTTATACAAGTTTTGGTGAATTGTTGAATTTCTTCATGAATTAAAATGAACATTCCAGATTTTTGTCTTCTCTCAAACCAACTGAAAAGGAATTGAAAGAAGAAATATTTGATATTATTTTGGTCTCGACAAACTGATAACAGTTTGCAGCTAAATGATCCGTATCAGGAAAAATTTTGCTTTTGTTGGGATTTAACAGATAAGAGCAAAATAAAACTGACAGTTGGAAGAGTCTGGCTATAAATCCTCTTGGAAAAAATCAAATCAGTTTGAACTGAGCAGTCGTATTACTATGGTAAAATACATCACTTTGGATTTTACTAAAAATTAAACTCCAAAGAAACTTTCTGTTTGATACAGACAAATCTGTGTATACTTTTAAGTGATAATTCAAAACCCAAAAAACTCAACTTGTAACGGCTGATTGGTAATTTTATAACAGGTTTAGCCTTACAAATCGCCGTTAAAAATGGAAAATAAATGTATGTCGCATATGGTTTATTTTTTCTAAGTAGGGCCTACATTAATTTGCGTTAAAGAGAATGTTCGTTTCTCGGTTCACGTGTTTGTACTTTTCAATCGCATGTCAAAAAAACGTTAATCCTGAATTCAATTAATTCCACGAATCTTGTGGATTTGAGAAATGCAATAATGTTCGAAACCAGCATAATGTACACTGTACATCCACAAAACAAATGAAATTTCCCAAATATCTTTAAGAAAAACAGGTGCCAATTTTGATGGCGTTATTTCAATTAATAGACTTTCCATTTTGAAAGTCTGCAAAGACAACAGCTGAATTTCAGTGAATTGTATCTGTTTGGTGACTAATACTGTAACAATATTGGAGCCTAGGCAGATGCACGCCTCTTTGTTCGTGCAAACAACTAATCAAGGATGAAATTTCAATCTCTTACTGGGAAACGCATAATAACCGGGAGTGGTGATTTATCGTTATGTTATGTAACCCTCTTATGTTGGTGGTATTCAAGTATCACAGGGCGGGACTTAGTAGCTGTTGGAAATTTGGCGATCGTTTGTTCAGCTCAACAATACCACCGTGAACCTTTCACGGTGCAGGAGTTCTTGCTACGTGGAACAAAATAATAATAGCCGCTATAACTTATATAAGGTTCAGAGCAAGGGGTTCAATATCAGGCTGTGGTTTGATGGTTTGAACAATGAGTCTATTTCCTGTCGTATTTTTAAAGGAATTTTGTGAATTATCAAAGATAAATACCTACTGGGGTTTTTAGTTATGTGTGGGGTTTGCGGGCCGGTAAGTAGCCTTTGGTTTTTTGTTCAGACGAGAGGAACTATTGTTAACTTTGTGGTGGGCTGGATATATTTCGCAACAGGAAAATTACCCCAACTGTAAAACCTTTCTGCACTTATACCCAGTGTTGTTTTATACACAAAATGTATGTACGTACACGTATGACCTTTTAAATCACATTAATAACCCTCGAAATATGATCCTGTTTTATTTTAATATAACATTTATAATGCATTTCGTATAATCCATGTTAAAGTTAATTGACAACCTCGGTCTCATGTAAGAGGTATCCACTGAGCACTGTAAGCAGATAGACATATTCATGTAAGCAATATTATCTAAATGTGAAAGGGTTTGCAGTTTTGAGTTTTATTGACATTCCTGTCCAGTGGTTTGCGGTAACTGTACACATGAAATCTTTATTTGATTTATGCTAAGATGGTGGGAAAATTAGAAATAGCCGCTGCAAACTACTTTCCAACCAAAAAGGGCCTATGTTATAAATGCAAACAAAATAGTTAATGGCCTGACGTTTCGACTCTAGCAGAGTCTTTCTCGAAGGCTAAAGACATTTGAATTGTGGTGATTCTGGAAAGAACCGTTGGTGTAATAACTCGACGTTTCGACCACTGTTCCGATTTTCTTCAGATTCACATGTAAACTATCCGTTCCCACAAGCTTAAACAAGTTAATTAAAAACACACGGAATCCGGTCCATTGATATTTTTGAGAAACCATTTTGCACACAACGAACTTGGATTCTAAAAATGTCTCTTCACTTCCTAAACGTTATTATTATTATGAGAGCAAAATGAAACTCATTTCTGATGGGTAGGGGAACCACGCGGGGATTTACAAGACAAAAGTCCCGTTGTTGACATACGGGTTTACATGTATTGTACATGTACAATGTACTGTGTACACGGTTAGTACCTGTTTCCTTGTTCCTCTGTTGTGTTCCTTTATCAACTCAACGAGATTTGATACCGGTAGGCCTACCATGCCTTTTGGAAATTGTGTAATGAAAAGTCTGCACGCAAAATTTTCAGTTTTAATTTAATTTTGTGAAGCTGTATCATTGTTTTGTGGAAGATTTAGTCCAACTCCAATCGTCATGAACTTTTTCTGACCTAAATAATCAACTAAATTAGCATATGTTTTTATGAAGAAAAAAAGAAAATTACAAAAACATAATACTGTTCGGTTGCTCTGTTTAACATGGTACTTTATGTTGTCAAAACTGGAAGCTTTTCGATAATATTGTTAGCATGAATGGTGCTTTGTTAACTGCACCAATATTGTTCGCGAATTGATTATTTGATTAGTAAAACTTATAATTAATTTTTTTTTTCTCGTTAATTTACACCCTGGAACTATAGGCTAATTTGATCCTAAATATTACAACAAGAATTGCAGTATCGTTTTGAAAATGGCAGGCCATTTAAACCACAGCACAGATATTGTGTTGACCGTTCAAGTGTTGACTTCACCTGTCCTTCCACAATTACTGGTACAACCAGGTGACGTTTTTCAACATTTAAATAGCCTTGCTTGAGATTGCTTGACATTTTTGAAAAAGATAATTGCACAGGGTCATTGTCAAATTCTATTAGAATGATATAAGTAATTGTGTAGTCTGACAGACTCAAGTGATCGCCTTAGCCAATCGAAAGGCAAGACCTCAGTTTGTTTGGTTTAATTCCCAAGTATTTTTTTTTTCCCCAACCGCTCGGTTATTGTGCAGTCACTTGGCACTGCGACAGACAATAGTTCCGCAATCCGGATCCAATACAACGCACGCGCGTTATTGCCATGGCGACTGCTATGATGGAAATTAATTCCAGGAAATTATGATCGCCAACACACTTAATTACACAATAGTTTTGCAGTAACGTGTGGAAACGTTTTTTGTTTTTGTTTTATCTCGCTGAACTTAGTGTACTCTCATCGTAACACAACCATGTGCACGTACATTTTCAGTTTAATATCTATTCAAACCGGTATGCGGTAAACTATTTGTCATAATTTATCAGACCATAGCCATTGTTGGGGTTTCAATGGAGCTGTATTCGACATACAGCATTGGGGGTCTAAACAAGGAGGAATTATAATGCTTTATAATTTAAAAGTGGACAAGCATCGTGGCCAAATATGGGTTCTCCACTTTGTAATTGTGGTCACGAGTTTCTCAGATTCCGTCTACCGCTCCGATTATGTATGCAAAGTTTTGGTTCATTTAATGGTTGTTTTTGTTACATTTCTGGAAGTTATTATTTAAGTAGTATGTGTTAAAACAAAAGGTAACACGTAGGCCTACTCAAACTTCATTTACTATGTTAAAATCAAACTATACCTATCAGTTATAATGTATATAACTTTGCATTGGATGCCTTTCATATAAGAGCAATTGTATGGTATGAGCACATATTATAGGAATATTTTATTCTGTTGGTGTACTTGGCAGTTCGGAAAAGTCCGACTCGTTAATTACGAATAATTGTATACTCTAAAGAACATTTGCCTTACCCACAAACTTTAACTCACCCGAACTTACGGTTGCTAAATGTTATCATGAAGGGATAGTCATAAAACTTAGTATGTTTTCTTATTAATTGTCTTGAAAACAACACCCCCAAAAACAAAAATGTCTGCAAGTTGTAATGCTGTCTCTGAATTTTTAATGTAAACACATGTAAATAGTATGTACAGTTATTATATTTATACACGTACGGAGGTATGACGTTATAAACAGATTTTGCAGGCGTATGGAAGCTTAAAAGAATTTCTATGAATTGTTAAATTCACAAGTGCAATATATTGTTCCAAAAGACAAATAAAAGTGGTAAATTAATTTTGATGGTTAAAGAATTAACCGAAGACAAAACAAAACTATTTTGTGACAGTGTGTATGATTTAAGGATTGTCTCTGTTGCATGCTATATGACTGGTGTAATTCAAACCAGACCTTTTACCCCCCCCCCCCCCCCCCCCGGATATCAGACCAAACCCCAACTACTGAGATGTATTTGCCTACGATATGTACGCCTTCTTCTAAACATCATGTGAGAGAAAAAGTAACCCAATCATCATGCGATTTTAAAATTATCTTGACATTATTACAAAATAATATTTGGTGCTTTCTCGAGGATGACATTTGAATATTTCTTTCTCAAAACAAAAACAGAAAACATTCCCCCTAAAAAAAAAGTTTCTAACTATGAACTTGATAATCAGTAAGCTTTCAGACGAAAAATTTAACAATGATTTTGTATCCTTTAATCCTGTATGTCAACATTTAACACTTTAGTCGTACGTGATGTCCGACCCCCCCCCCCCCCCCCCCCTCCCCGCCATCTTCTTTGTATGACTGTGAACATTTTGAACATTGTTGAAGGTTTGCACATGAATTAATTTTATTCGGCCCTTTTAGTCAACAACTCCAGGAAAACATTACCCAGGCAGGCCAATACCAAGACGTAATAGCAGGCCAGAGAAAGTCCAGATGATGTTTGCCATCTAAGTCAAAACTCAATTTGCTTCCAGACTGTTCACTAGCAGCCCACTCTAGCTTATGACGTTTCAACAATTTTTCCCTTGAGCTAAAGTGAAGATTGATGACATTCCGCTGGCCACCAAATGCTTCAATAATTATAAGACGGTTTGTGATTCCGAGAAATCACCTTGAACTTGTCCTTCTCGCGCGGTATTTCCCGCCAGCGATCGCTGAAGTCCAACCCTAGCCCTAACGCGACCATAAAGTGCTGCACGATCGTACATTTGGGGGGGGGGGGGGGGTGCTACTGCACCGCCGTCAGAAAGGCAATAGCACATCATGAATATTGATGAGATCAATAATACGTCATAATGCTCGTGCGTCACTTGGAATGGACCAGGCCAAAGGGCCATTTCATTTGACATGATTCACATACTTATGAAACGAATTGCACTCAATACACTGTATATAGTAAACAACACCCGGCAATAATATCACCCTTCTTATTTTCTTAAAGATAAGGGTCTGCGTTTTGTTACTCCACAGATCTTCTCTGACGAAACAAAAGAAAATCAATCTGGTCATCACTAAGTGGCTGATGATAAAATAAAAACCATCTAAAAATAGTTTAGACCCACTGAGATGACATTGTGACGCAGTCTAGAAATATTGGTGCTTGTTTAAAACAGACATGGGGAATGTCCACATAAAAAGAAAAAAATTACAATTTTACATTCGATCGTTTTAATACACACCGTCAACGTGCATATTGTACGCGGTCTATTGATGGGTTCCTGGAAATGTAAAACCCCGCGGGCGTTATATTAACACAGGTGTGTAATGATTGAAATGCAAAGTGCTGGCGGTGCTTTCAGCATTCCACGTACAATAAGGGTCATAGTCAACAGTGGGACCAAAATGGTGAACGAATTTATCTCAAAAATAGACTCAAAGCTGTGCATGCTGTGAGAAGGTTTATGCGGGTAACAACATGTGAATTAAATTTCTTTCTGGAGGAGAGTTGGTTCTGGGAAGATAAGTTTGCTTCGCATATGATTTTGCTTCACCAAGTTAGCGTGAACACTTTGTGACCTGTGACATCACATGTTTACAAAGGAATCCACAGACACAGGTACGCTTTGTACACAGCCCAATGGAAGAACACATAAAATCATTTTTTTAAAGTTTTTTGTATAGATGTCACTGTCCGATTTTTCTCAACGTTTGATAATGATATGAAGAAAGGGGACATTATCTCAGAGCTTCTTCAGCTGTTAGTTTAAAAACTCTTGAAAATAATGTGGAAATTATACAACAAAATGTAGAATGTCCTCTATGACAGTGTAGCTGCTTGCCTAGAATGTATACAAGGTTCCTCTTTTTGTAAATAACGGTTTGGTCTTTATACATGGTCAAACTGAATGCAGCTTACTCCTAAAGAGTTGAGATGGATTTGGGAAAGCTTTAACCGGCTCCAAGGGTCAAATTAAGTTTTATGATGAAGTCATTTTCCGATGGACGGAATCCTTACGAAAGACGTGGAACAAAAGTTACAAGTTAGTATCATAACCTGACGTTAAAATGATGTAAAAAGCCAATGGGTGTATTGCAAACTCTTCCAAAGCGAAATTTGAAAACATGACGTCATTGGAAGTCAGCAAGAAAGTTCTGTACATTCCAAGGAGAACTTGCTGTTTAGATTGAATATCAAGATTCTGTGGAAAGTCAGACACGAAGCAAAAATTCCCAAATCCAAAAATGTACAGATCCATTTACTTGAAATACAATTGGATGTTTTTGATGTTGACAAATTTCGCACTGACAAGTGACAGTGTATCAATTGCATTTTACATCATTTTAACACGAGGTTTGGAGACTAGTTATTTCCCTTTCACTTTTATGAGGACTCAGTCTATTGGGAAATGAGTACATCACAAAAAATGAATTTGACTTTGGAGCCCATCTTGTAGGGCTTATAAATAAAAGTGTAGGCCTAATGCGCTACCACTTGACTTGAAAAACCTCCTAAATGCGTATTTTTATCAACATTATTATTCTTGCTGGAATTGGTGGCCATTTTAAAACCAAGATGACGGAAAGGTGGATGGAATTTCTCAACGTTTAGGTGTTTTTTTATGAGTTTGACGTTTACTGATGTATGTAGTACGGCAGCACGGGAAAATGCGAGGCTTCACGGGAAAAAGAACAGCTGAAAACGCGTGATAAGAGCAGACGACATTTTGCTCTTTCACTATGATTGATTTTATTGTTTTGTTTAAAACGAGTATGAATCTGTATAACAATGGTCTGAAATACATTATGGTACACTAACCACAGAAATACCTTAACTTCAGGACCCCACTTGCAGGGAACAAAATTCAGCTTCTTTGATTAACAAACAAAAACAAATTGAAAGACCAGGTAATGACGTCAGAGGCCTCTGTTTACGTTCGCAAAGGCTAAATGCGTTTAAACACATTTTATCATTATTTCTATACTACACGTTAAAACATGGCCACACGATCTCCTCTCGACCAATTAGAAGGGATAGCCTACTGTACCAGGTATTTATGAACAATATTTAACTACCTATATAAATACTATGTTCGCCTTGGCCAAGAGATCATACGAAAGAAAAAGAAAAGACCAGGACAAAATAGCACACCTTTACTATAAAATTAAAGGAGTCAGATCAATGGTAGCTTTCTTAAAATCGAGAGGTGCCAGAGACATCGAGTCAACATTGGGCGATTAAATACTGATACAAATGGAAATCTGAATGACATCGTGTTATGTCCGGTAATTGACGCATATAGGCCTACAGGCACACGGATTTTTACTGTTCAATATCGCATATAATCAATAGACTTTCAATTGAATTCAATTCAATTCAATTCAATTCAATAAACATTTATTTCGGTATTGCCCTCACATGATATAATACATCATTGGTTTTTCATAAATATTAACAGTGGCAGTTATAAACAGTAGCCAAAATTATTAACAAGTCAGAAGGGCAAAACTTAGGATTGGGTGAAGCCTTGGCTTTTGTACCCTAACCTATTGACAGACTAACAAAACAATAAGACTCACAAAGACAAGGGACTACAAGGACAGACGAACAAATGTAGGTGTATCAACAATATACCAAAAGTATATTCTTCTGAAGGGAGCTTTCCAAACTGTTAATATGCAATGTAGACATAAATATAGATAAGTATGCTGATAACATTTCCAAGAGTCATGCGCTCTAGAAGCTACCGGGTCAGAATTGACCCGGTTCCAGGTCCCGTGGGGTTTGACCCCTTTATGAGTCAGGCTGACCCAGAATCTGTGTCAAATAACCCAGATTGGGGTCAAGCTACCGCAGCTAAAATCCCATTTTAAACCAGAAGTTCAGGTCAGCTTGACCAAGAAATGGGTTAGGCCCCCTTGGAATCTGTGTCAATGCTGACCCGGTATGGACCAAATTCGCATGTCACAGGAAATGAGCAAGGCAAACAAACTGGTATCATGAATGTTCATAATGTAACACCTCAACTGCTCTAATTGTGAATATAAGCATATATACACGCGTGTGTATATAATAAAAATTATGTAGGGACAAATCAATAAGTGTAAACGCCGATGGCTCTTGGTTACCAACGCATTCCAGACGTAATGTATTTTTCATTCCAGCAGACAAGGTTTCTCTGATCACCATTCCAACGCACCCTAAACTTAAATCCAATACCACTTGACGCGCTGCAAGTTCTTTGACGTCATACTGAAATTAACAGCTGATTTAGGTTCGTGGAAAGGCATTCTTGCGCTAACGTGAGCCCCGAGGCGCGGGGAAAAAAAGAGGAAACCGCAGACTGTGGGGGATGGCGTGTGTGTGTGTACAAAAAAACGAAAAAGGGCGGCAATTAAAACATTACCATTAAACTGCAAACAAATGACGTTCGCCAAGATTATTGTTGCACTGTAATCAACAACAATGAAGTATGATGTCGTTAATTCTGTGGTTACACATTCCTACAATCAAATGAATACATTTAAATCATTTATTTGTTTACAAGCATCACCTTGGTATTGCTACTAGTTATGCATCCGTAATTTTAACACAAATTCGATTTGCACATCACATGATGTATAAAACGAACACAAACCATCCACGCAAGGAAGGTAAACATGTGTCCGAAAACCTAATGCTGCGTAGGTAATCGGTTATTTTGACAATCATTATTCACCTTTACCATCTCAACAAGACTTAATCAGTGGAACATCAAAAGTTCCTGCATTATAATGACTCGCGAGTGTAAACATTAAAAAGAATGATTGTGACTGCACAGAGGGCTAGTGCGGGCAGCATTGCAACAGCAAGGAACCAGTTGTGTGTACAATGTGGGACAGATTCGTGATCAGGCCCAATAAAGAGCATAAAGCCTGTAAATAAAGAGCACTAAAACTCGCTAAGCACAGAAGAATCTTGCTTAACAGAAACAGGTCACCAGCCAAAATTCCATAAAGTTTACATTGTTGCGACTGGTGCCCCCCTCATTTTTGTTCTCTCGGCACAAGCAGACTTTTCTGCTTAACAGCTTTCTGAAATTGGGACCTAAGCGCACCCTTCCGGACTGACGGTGTAAATAGACGAAATGTAGTTCTTAGGTAAACATAGACTGGTGACCCTTTATTACTTACAAAACAATACAGCACGTCACAGTTTCCTCGGCACATATTGAATCAAGTTGCGGTCATCTAGCCACCCATAGCTATGGCACCATAAATGTTTCTTTTGTCTGTCCGCGGGTATCCATTGAGCATGCCGAATTAAATTTGGCATAACCGCGCCCTGTGTGTAATAACGTCACCAGGGCAAAGTTCAACCACAGCAAAACAACGCACTCACCACAGATCCGCGTTGCTATCAGTTCGTATGACATCAAAGTACAACACAAAAGGCTTTAGTCTACTTCATAACAATAATTTCATATTTTAGCATAAATGAGTCATACAAGGCGTTATGAATAGATTTATATTTCCTGAATAAATTCGAACAATGAAAGGATCCCCATTTTCCCCCCATTCTTGAACAAAAAGTTAGTGTACAGATTTTGCGCTCCGTTGAATCATGGCTGGCGGAACATCGTAAACGAGATATCGGATCTTGACGGGGACTTTCGTCTCATTTCCCCACGATTTTCATTGAAAAAAACATATTCAAACATTACCGGTGCATTGTGATTTTTCCATGAAAAACAATAATTAAACTGACTGCAACCGGATCGTTCCTTCTTCATTAAAGGGCGTACAAACATTGGTAAGAATAGATTTAAAATATAAATCTATGTACACAGATTGGTACCTAAAACTTACATGGAATAAAGATGGTCATGGTGGAAAAAAACTTCCCTTGAAATAATTTTGCTTGAAATGCTATACTTTTTAGGAAATGAGTAAAAAAAATTGTCTTTATCACCGGTGTTTGAAAACAGCGCATATAATGGGGTCTGTCACTATTTTCTCATGACCCCGAAGACCGATTTAGCTGAAACTTTCACAGGTTTGTTCATGTATAGTTTATGTTCGGTCACATCAAGTGTGGATACTGGTCTTTGACAAAAATACAATGTTGTACACACCCTTTAATGTCCTATTATTGTAAAACGAAAAGCAGCAGCATAACTATCGGAAGGTAGCCGCATGCGAAATATAATAAATCCAAATAGTTGTGCATACAATATTTATTGAAACAAAGTAAGCGATGAAATAAAAAGGGGAAATTAAGGTGCTTCATGTAGGGACGTGGTATTAAATATTCAACTGCCCTATTCTTCACACACAATGTTCATTCAACTCTATCGCGTGCACTGGGAAAATGTGCCCCCTCCCCGCCAGGAATCAATTTGAGTCAATGCCTTAATGTTCTATGTTTTACTTCACGATAAATTAGTTAGCATTCAGTTGGTACTCATCGGAAAAGCAACTTGAATGAGCAGTTTCAGTGTTAGAGATCACTTTTGCAAATTGCACACCATTTCCTAGTCTCCTTTCTACAGAGAAATATTTTCATCTGAAATACAGTTACTGTAAATCAAATAGTATCGGAAGACCCTTGCTTATTTCGGTTACAACATTCAACTTAAGCCTAGAAACAGTAACACAATCTCTGACAAACAACAATAAGTGTTTCCGTGTTTTCACTAGTTGGATACGGCTGGTAAGGTGGCGGGACTGTGCCTTCGACATGTCACAAGCAGCCATTTTGAAAGTTGCTTTTCAGCTATAATTAGTTTCAAAGGACGAATCTGGGTTTGCCCTATATTAGCAAAAATATATTTTCTCCTGGGCATTCTCTGACTGTGTGAAACATTCCACCTGAGTGTGTATCATCAAAGGCACAATTCCCGAACTATTTCCCATTATCTGCCCATCTTGAAACTTGACCTCTGTAATTTGATGAAATATACACAGATTCTTTGTATGGATAGGCTTTTTAGAAACTCAAATAATAAAAAAATCTGCCAGAAAACAATGACTGGCCTACTTTCCGTCTAAGCTTAAAAACAAAATTACGAAATCTGCTCTCTAATAATCATCGGCTTTCCTCATTGCTGTAGAGTACGGTATCATTCAAAACACTTCCCAGTTCCGTCCAACTAGATCTTAAAACCATGCTTCTATTCAACACACAAGGTACTACTTTTCAGGAATAATAATACGCAGTTCTTATAATAGCGCTTACTCCCGATGGGTGTCTCAAAGCGCTCAGTATTTTTCCTACAACTGTACAAGGTAAGTGGAGTTACGTGTTGAAGTATGTATGGTGGCCCTGAAGGGACATCGCATATCGCAAACGTGTGCGCATACGTATGCAATGTCGTGAAACAATTCGCGAATATATGCGCACACGTATGCAATGTCGTGAAACAATTCGCGAATATGTGCGCACACATACGCAATGTCGTGAAACAAATCGCGAATGTGTGCGCACACGTATGCAATGTCGTGAAACAAATCGCGAATGTGTGCGCACACGGTATGCAATGTCGTGAAACAATTCGCGAATATGTGCGCACACGTCTGCGAATATATTTGCGATGTCGTGAACGTTTATTGCATACCAAGTTGCATACCTTTGAATAAAATGTCTAATGATCTGGGGGGTTTCTTGCCTACAGTGAGATTAGCGGTAGTCATTGCAGCGGTAGTCATTGTTGTGAGGCAAGCGAGGCGGGTGGCGTATTTCTTTTTTTCACGTGGGCTATTAACATAAAATGGGCGTGTTTGACCGTAAAATACCCTCGCGCGTGCGTACTCTTCGACCTTGATTGTAATAGCACAAGTACTTATTAGTAGGCTGTAGGTAGATAGCTTATGCTGTAGTACATGTTGGCGAAACTTGGCCTGGTGCCAAGTTCCTGGGTACACATTATTGTATAGCCATGCTTACAGGAGCCAGACTGTAGCACCACGTACTCCCTAGGTCACTAACAAATTGTCTGCAACTATGACATCATCCCAAAGGTATGCAACTTGGTATGCAATAAACGTTCACGACATCGCAAATATATTCGCACTCGTGTGCGCACACATTCGCGATTTGTTTCACGACATTGCATACCGTGTGCGCACACATTCGCGAATTGTTTCACGACATTGCATACGTGTGCGCACATATTCGCGATTTGTTTCACGACATTGCATACGTGTGCGCACATATTCGCGAATTGTTTCACGACATTGCATACGTGTGCGCACATATTCGCGAATTGTTTCACGACATTGCATACGTGTGCGCATACATTCGCGATTTGTTTCACGACATTGCATACGTGTGCGCACATATTCGCGAATTGTTTCACGACATTGCATACGTGTGCGCACACGTATGCGATATGCGATGTCCCTTCAGGGCCACCATAGCTAGACCTATTCCTTTACAAAGCACCATGTAATGGTTTACAAGGTGCTGTGGCGCAATATGCAGCCAATCAAACCAGGAACACCGGGGCGAACTATGAAGGACGAAAAGTGGCCATCTGCTTATCTGCTATCAGAATAGCTAAAAGTCAGATTTAACGTTGTTTTTAAATGAATTTTTCCACTTTTCTACTTTTCTGCTACTTGGAAATGAGATTGAACGTTTTGTGAAAATGCATTTTTCATTTTTCTGCTTTTCTGCTACCAGAAAAGCAGATTTTACTTTTCCTCTTTATGTTGGCGGACGAAAAGTGGCCACCTACCTTTTTGCTATTAGAATAGAATAAAAGTAGATTGAACGATTTTGACTTTTTCATTTTCTCCTTTTCTGCCACCTGAAAAGTAGTTTTTACTTTGGTGCCCGAAAATTGGCCATCTGCTTTTCTCTTTTGAGAAAAGCAGAAAAATGGATTGAACGTTTTTCGATACCGGAAAAGCAGATTTTACTCAGGCGGCCAAAAAGTGGCCATTTATTTGCTTTTCTAATTTCAGCAAACCGTGAAAGTTTTGGCATGACGATGTCGAGACATTATGTCTACCCTATCACTTTGAAAGATAACGACGTTTCTCTAGAAGTCTATTATTTTGATGTAGCCGTGAAATTCCTTTGGTTATTTTCTTAGAGATGCCGCCTGTGGTCTCACAGAAACGCATACGTTGTAGTACCGACGTATCCGATTGGTCTACGCACGCAAACACCAGATAAACAAAGCTGGAGACCCTGCCCCTTGATACTCAAGTTATTTTTTGTCTATGAGTTTAATAATAATAGTAAGCAATACTTTAATATGAGATGATTCATTGCAAATCCCTCCCCCCCCCCCCCCCCTCCGACAAGTTAATTCCATCTTGCAAAAAATGTGTCTTCCTTTTTAGAAGGATAACTTTTTGATCAATTTGGCTTGCATAAGTTTAGATCACACTACAACAAATACATGTTATACTGTCCTACGCCATACCACTGTCCCTTCCCGGGCTTCGTAAAAACTTTTGCAGGGAGGTAAAGAATACCTTTTGTTTTTGGAACTGCTCGATTGTTTTGATCCTAAGTAAATGTAGATTTATACAATAAAACTAAACTGCGAACATTTCATTTTAAATGGTGGGGGGGGGGGGGGGGGGGGGGGGGGGGACCACTGAGAATCTCCGTCCACAACGGCCGTCAACACAGACATCAATAGAGAGCACAAACCGTGCATATTATAGGCTTTGCAGCTGGGCGGAAATCTCAAAGGAAACCCTCCAACAAACTTTCAGGGAAATATCCGATCGGTATCTTAAATTACAATAAAAAAGGTTAGAAATGATTGTGTCCGGTCTTATTTTACAACAATTATGGTCACTTTAATACGGAAGCGTATATGACTATCATTTTACTGCGTTACCGAGATAATTTATCATTGAAACACAGAATCATGTCCTAGTTATTACGGTTTTCAGAGTTAAATTTGTCAGAAACACAGAATTCAAAGATAACATATCTTTAAAAAACATAAATCAATGATAACATATCTTGAAAATATGGAAATCGAAGATAAGGTATCTTAGAAGTATTGAAATCAATGATAGCATATCTTGGAAATACGGAACTCTAAGGTTACATATCTTGGAAGTACGGAATTCAATGATAACATATCTTGGAAATACGGAAATCGAAGATAACATATTTTGGAAAGGGGTGGAAATAATGGGTCCAGTATTGAAAACGCCCGAAATACTCCTTAATGCTATTGGATTTCAAGAGATCTGTACCTACACATTACCTATTTATTATCATATACAGGCAAACTGACATCCCATGTTGGCTCAAGGGGGTATGGGGCGCCGTTTGACAATTAATTGTTTAGCGATTTTTGGACATGTTTCTACCATGGTTTGTAACAATTTGATGTAAACCAAAGAAATCGCTGTCAATTTTTTTGTGGTTTTATACCATGAATATACAATCAAAGCTTATAAATTATGGTTAATAAACCATGAAAATTGAATTCATCATAAAACATGGTTTATAAACCATGATTTGTAAACCATGAAAATTTAAGCACCTTAAAAACATGGTTTATAAACAATTTATTGACAAACGGCGCCCCATGGGGGGGGGGGCTTCAAAATTTACAGGGCCTTTAATCAGTACAATTTCATGTATTTCCGTAAGTTTCCCAAAAATGTTATCATTGAATTCCGTATTTCCAGTATGTGTTATCATTGAATTCCGTATTTCCAGTGTATGTTATCATTTAATTCCGTATTTCCAAGATATGTTATCATTGTTTTCAATATTTCCAAATATACATTATCTTCGATTTCCATATTTCCAAGATATGTTATCATTGATTTCTGTATTTCTTAGATATGTTATCTTTGAATTCTGTGTTTCTGACAAATGAAAACCGTAATAACTAGTGTATGATTCTGTGTTTCAATGATAAATTATCTCGGTAACGCAGTAATAAGATGGTCATATACGCTTCCGTACTTTAAGGTTCACGGTTTGCTGAGAGCAGAAAAGCAAATGGCCACTTTTTGGCCGCCTGAGTAAAATCTGCTTTTCCGGCATCGAAAAAGCAGAAAAGTAGAACGCACAGTTGTCAAAACGTTCGATCCATTTTTCTGCTTTTCTCAAAAGAGAAAAGCAGATGGCAAATTTTCGGGCACCAGAGTAAAAACTACTTTTCAGGTGGCAGAAAAGGAGAAAATGAAAAAGTTAAAATCGTTCAATCTACTTTTATTCTGTTCTGATAGCTATGAAGGACGAAAAGTGGCCATCAGCTTATCTGCTATCAGAATAGCTAAAAGTCAGATTTCACGTTGTTTTTAAATGAATTTTTCCACTTTACAACTTTTCTGCTACCTGAAAATCAGATTGAACGTTTTATGAAAATGAATTTTCCACTTTTCTGCTTTTCTGCTACCACTACCAGTAAAGCAGCTTTTACTTTTCCTCTTTAGATAGCACAAAGGCAGGTGGCCACTTTTCGTCCGCCAACATAAAGAGGAAAAGAAAAATCTGCTTTTCTAGTAGCAGAAAAGCAGACAAATAGAAAATGCATTTTCACAAAACGTTCAATCTGGTTTTCAGGTAGCAGAAAAGTAGAAAAGTGGAAAAATTCTTTTAAAAACAACGTTAAATCTGACTTTGAGCTATTTTGATAGCAGATAAGCAGATGGCCACTTTTCGTCCTTCATAGGCGAACCCCCCCCCCCCTCCCTCTCTTTACGATAAGTGCACTAGGTTCTTTTACGTGCATTACACAACACACGGGACCTACGGCTTAACGTCTCATCCGAAGGACGAAGCATGTGGTTAAGTGTCTTGCTTAGAGTGTCACGACTGGGATTCGAACCCACACTCCGCTGATCAGAAACACCAGAGCTTGAGTCCGGTGCTCTTATCCGCTCGGCCACGACACGCCACAAAAACAGGAATCTTACAAAAACGTTCACGGAAACTGCATATTTTGGAAACTCCTCCCAAAATATTGCAGATGTCCTTCGGGAAGACAACAATAGAAACCACACAAAATGTTCATGCCCCGGATATTAGGCCTATACACTTTTCATCGATTGTGGGGAGTTCCTGGTGAAGTTCTATTTATAGCCTCTCGTTTGACTTTTCCCGGATTTGTACTTCAAAAACGTGGATACATTTCCTCGTTTCTTGATACTGGCGGGAAGCGTTAAGGCCATCTGTTTAAAAAGTTGCGCAAGTGTTTGCCGGGCACTGATCTCTGGAAGGTCCACCACAAGTCAGAGAGCGACAACTGGATCGATTCTTGTTTAAGTCAGTCCTTGCTCTATGGTAAGACCAAAGCCGGGAACGTAAACAAAAGGTAATGTACCCCTACTAAGAAATGAAGAAACGGTTCAGTTGGAAAATTCCACGTCGATCTAAGTAGGGACTATTAAAATGATATCCTGGGACCACACGCCAAGTATTTGTGTACACAGCATACTGTTGGCTCCTCATCAACGGGTATGACGTCACGCCCGTACGCGTTCATTCTTTATGATGTTGGCGGTAATTATGTGAATAACCTTCAAGATCTAGGCTATTATTGTTTTGATATAAACGGACAGCAAACGGGATAAAGACGCGGATGGACGGGTAACATTATCTGCATTGTCCGGCCAAAGATATACGTTCTAGCCAGACCGCAACCCGTTTTACGATTTTTTTAGGACGGGTTCGGATGTTTTAAGAACTAGTTTGGTGTGACTCAGGCTTTAAATCCCGGCTCTGTACTTAATTCGGTTCAGTGATTACACATTGAATCTCTCTTTTTTCCATTCAACCAAGCCAAACAGGGGACTTCATTCCAGTTCCGATTCCCGAATAAACCAAACCAAACACTGGATTAAAGGGAACGTATACGTTTGGTAATATTCTTAACATCAATCAATGGCATTGGCAATAAATTCAGCAGCTTTGGATAGCATAAATCATTTTTGAGAAGCATTTCACTTCGAAGTGATGTGGTTATGGACAAATATATCAGTTTCTATCCCCACCCCATCCCCCCCTCCTCCAAAAAATAAATAAAATTAATTCTTCCTGTGGACAAAACCACGATCCAGTTATTTGATGGTATCTGAAAAACGCCACAACCTTTTGAAATCAAATTTTCACAAAGATAGTTTTATTGCATATGTGTATATTTATAGAGAATTAATCTAATCGAACGGTTTCAAAAACCAAAGGTATACTTTGCCTTTAAAGTCTTGTCATAAAGTTTTCTCACGGTATTTGGAATGATTTACCATTATTCGCCATGCTGTATCATGTAACTAATTCGACTCTTTGCCTAACCTACTTACTTAAAATCACCATTCATTGTTTTATTAGCTGCTTTGGTTAATAGTTACTTTCTTTAGATGCCAGTTCGAAATTACTTCACTTGAGGCCGACGTAAACTATAGGCCAGGCCTAAGTAGGCCCTACATCTTTGGCATTAATGTCGGGACTCAAAACAAATAATGCACTGCAACTCATTTAAAGTCAGGCGTAGGGCTCTATTTGGCAAGAGAAGTCCAGCAGAGTCTATGAGCTAAGTTGGTGTAATGAGCTCACAGGTTGCTGATAAGTCATGGGTCTTCTTCTATTCTCAAACGAGGAGGGTCTACGGCTATTTTGTGCAGAGTTTGTCGATTCACAAAACCCTCATTCGTCTTTCAACAACCACACAGTAATACACATGGGCCCAATTTCATAAAGCCTGTAAGCACAAAAACTTGCTCAGCACAGAAAAGTATTGCTTAGCAGAAACAGGTTACCAGCCAAAATTACATAAAGTTTGCATTGTTGTGGCTGGTGCCCTAGTCAATTTCTGCTTAGCAAAGAAATTTGTCAAGCAGGATTTTCTGCTAAACAGCTTTATGAAATTGGGCCCTGTACACATGGCACTACTGACAATTATCTCTTTATTTAGCATGGTGGACTATTTAGAGATTTGCTGCCAATTTGCTATTTTCCGCTCCAGCAACAACCACTCAGCACAATGTAAATCAAATAATCTCACGCCAATTTGTTAGGATTGCTCTTAACGAGCAGATTTGGTCGTGAAAGTTTACCAGGAAATTACGAATTAATTAAGGTTGGGATTTTAATATTAGACTTGACATTATTCAGTGCTCGACTGATGAGCAATAATGGCTTTCCGCGAAACACATTACACTTCGGTCTATGAATAACGTGGAAACACGCCCGATCGTTAAGGGCAACGTGACCACGGTCGTTACTCATAAACCTTTGATTTACAATAATTAGACTTCGTGTAAAAAAACATGAGCGCGGCATTATCATCAAGCATGTCCAACGGGTATTTTTTAAAGGGTGTGTTTTTTAAAAAGGTTGCATTGTCATGCTACAAATGTCTTCGATATTTCATGATTCACAGAACCCTCTAATTATATGACGTGGTTGTCGAGAAAATGATGGAGTGATCTATTTTAAATCGAACGAGATCGACGAATTTAACTTGGAATGTCCAAAATACATTTCAATGAAAAAATGTGTTAACTTTCAAGAACAAGTCCACAGGTGTTTCACTAGCTATAGATATGGATCATAGGATTATACAAACAAGCTTCTATTAATTATACTTTAAATTAATATCAGTATGCTTAAAACGGCCTGTATACAAGGACCACTTACAAGTGGCATGTCGTTGCCGAGTGGTCAAGCGCCCTTGACTCAAGCTCTGGGGTGCGTTTTCGCGGTCGTAACCAATAACTGTTTCGGTTGAACTTGCCATTGGTTAATCACTGGCCATTGACCGAAACAGTTATTGGTTACGACCGCGAAAACGCACCCCTGGTCAGCAGAGTGTGGGTTCGAGTCCCGGTCTTGACACTTGTGTTCTTATAAGTACGACATTGCTGTTTCGTCCTTCGTAAAGAACCCAGGGATCGATTTCACAAAACTCTTCCTAACTTTGGACTTGTCCTAGGCAATGCTAAGAGATAGGACTAGTCTTAAGTTAGGACCAGTAACTTAAGACTAGTCCTATCTCTTAAGCATTGCCTAGGACTAGTCCTAAGTTAGGAAGAGTTTTGTGAAATCGGCCCCAGGGGTCGATCTCACCAAACTCTTCCTAACTAATAGGACTAGTCCTAGGCAATGCTAAGAGATAGGACTAGTCTTAAGTTACTGGTCTTAACTTAAGACTAGTCCTATCTCTTAGCATTGCCTAAGACTAGTCCTAAGTTAGGAAGAGTTTGGTGAAATCGACGTAAGTGGTCCCGTGTATTGTGTAATTCGCGTAAAAGACTTATCGCTATTAAATAAGGAGTTTGCCCCAGTGTTTCTGGGGTGCTGTTGAGTGCGCGGCAGCACCTTGTAAACCCTAACAAGGTGTTACATAAATGGGCTCAAATTCAAAAACGTCAAAAACCATGTCTGGAAATATATAATGATTAGTCATTTGAGACGCCCATAGATAAAGCGCTATATAAAACCAATTACTTATTGTTTATTAAGATACTTTTTATTGTTGGAATTTGGTATAACTATATGTTTTAGATGTTTTAGGCAAAGGCACAGGGGAATGCGAATCCACACTGTCCCCTACGAAAGTTGGGTGGGGTGCCGGTGGCTGTGGTTGCATTAATTACTTGAAATGTAAATACTTTCCCATCCCACAGCTCTTGGTACGTTTTTCCTGTAGTTTAAAATTCACCTGGATCTTGTAGGCCTACAATCCTGGAGGTAGGCCTATATTATTGTACAACTCACAGCATTACATATTTTATGTAGTATTGAGCCAAGACGTTACACAATACTATCTGTGTATATCTTTAAATACTAAATCTTTGGTCGAAGAATTGGTAAATTGCCGCCAAGCGTACTAATAAAGTTAATTCTTCTGCAGCTTTTCTGCCTATTAGGGCCTATAAGAGTCTGCTGAAATAGTTTTTTTTCACTAAACGCGGCTCCATAATAGGAGCTACTGCGCGCTGTGTCACACTGGCCACAATAAAGAACTTGTATCAAGGCACTAGTAGTTTGTGTAGCTCCATTCAATGCTGGGTTTCCGGCAGCATGGGAGATGCATTCCCAGCATTGACGTCTCATGTCAAAAAGGACCCTTCACAAGAATTGGGTAATTTCGGGTCAAATCAAATCAACACGCCTCAACAAAGGATCACTCTCGTGGATTTTCTTTTATATTTGCTATACCCGTGTTTGGTCATTATAAGAAAACACCCCAAAAACTCAAATCTGACGGTCATGTGAATTGGGAGTTAGGCCTATAGGTCGTACTTTTGTCCTCAATTTGTTTCATTATAACATAATTATCGTATGTACTTTTAGTTGGGAATGTCTGATAAAAACTGTTATCGTACAAATAAAGAAAATTTGTTTACAAAATATGACCATGAGATCTCGAGAGGTGTATAAGGGAGCAGTGCAGTCAAAATACATTTAAAGGGCATTTGTTTGTACTGTGCACGTTTTGCAGTAATCTACAGAATAAAACAAATATAGGCCTATGTACATTTAAATATTCGTGTGGATCATAGAGAAAGGACACAGACTCTATGGTTTATGTTACTGCCTGTTAATTGAGTGAGTCATGCATGAGTTAGTTAAGATAATTTCATTCCTCCAGCAATCTATCATTATACCAATACTAAATTATATTCAACTTTCTTGTTATTCTTCAAAACAACGTCAGGTTAAAATGTTTCCCACAATCAAGTGACTGAATGCAAGAATCAATTTTATGCAAACTTTCCAAATAGGTCCTAGACCTCGTCTTCTCATTCCGGAAATTTGGAACCCTTTGGCAAACATTTGAACTTGGTTTTGATAATGAAATTCCTGGGTGTGTCTCACTCAGTACCTGGAAGAGTAGAGTATGGAGCGTTTATTGCTCCATGAGTAGAGAGTGTCTGTTCTTTTAAGTGGAATTCAATAAAATATTCAACTGAGTTTCGAAGAACACACATTTTACAGCCAAGTATCTACTTAAGTAGATACTCATGTTTTGGTTAAAAGCGGAAGTCACTTTCAGGTCTTGCCACACTTGGCAATTTTTGAGGGCAACTTCGAGGTAACTGCACTGCATGCAAAAGAGGCCTTTTGTAGTATAAGCACAGAGACTTTACAAAATATTTTCCGCTATCTTACTGCCCCCCCCCCCCCCCCTCCCTTGCTCAAAAAAGTAGAAATTAAGTGAATGTTTGTTCTTCTTGGAAAGTGCATAGCCTGTACCTTGCCCCGTATGAAGTGACCACTACACCACTAACTATCACTTGTCACAATAAATTCATCATGACTTTCTGCATGACCAGTTTCAAAGAAAAGGCCTTTACTGACCTTGCTTTGATGTCAAGTTGATGGTGGTCAGTGGTTTTGTCGTTTCCTGGAAGTAGTGTTCACCTCACTCGCCAAGGTATGCCCATTATCCAGGTCGATGGTTCTTCACACCTTTTACAACGAATCATTTTGCATTTTCGTGGGGTTGTCTCGATCTCCTGTTCCATCCGGATTGTATTCGATTTGTGGCTCTATTACCTGCCCATGCACGTAGTAATGATGGCATATTACAGTCACTTTTCGTCAGGATACCAAACACAGACTACTGAAATTGTTTGTGTGTTTTTTGTTCGAGTGTGAAACAGTCCAAGTAAAGGCTTAACTGGCCGAAATTCAAGTTTTGTTTTCCAGTTGGACCAGTCGTTTGATTTTGTCATGGATTGAATGAATGCCACAAGTCATTCGATCAATGAGGTACAGCTTCAAGGCTATAACAGCCAATTGCCAAGTATTTAAGAACACTATTCGTACTCATTAATAATAAAAAAAAAAAAATACTTAATAGTAATATGTAAAGTTTCAGGGCGATTAGAACGTTTTTCATTTATTTGATGAGCATCAATTTTGCATGTTCAATATGTGTTTCTGCATTGAACGAAAGCCATTTTCACTCCATAAGAATACACAAGGGCAGAAAAATCGTACATTATAAAGATCTTTAGTTTTTAATTTTCAACTAAAACTTTTTACAACAAAGCTTTTATTTAATTACTTGTACGGATTCTCGACGCTTTATAATTATACACAATTTAATTATAATTAATTTAATTATAATTAATTAATCTTATAATTTTAACTAAAAGCCAGTCCCCGGTCTTTCGCGATGCAAACCACTGTTTTGATGATTTTATGTTCAATAAGAATAAAGACAACGTAAAAAATTAATAAAAATATCAATATTTCGGTTGAACCTGAATTGTTGTCGATATCGAAAAACACATATACTTTCCTCATGCGGACATTGAGGTTATATTACATGTGAATGAAGAGTTTTAAAGATTGAAAGGGCAATCCTTTATTTTACAGATTCTTCACTTTGAAACAATGACACATAAAACCACTGATTGTTCACTTTACTGGGTGATTATACTGTAAGCACTATCAGTATCACCAAAGTCAAACTGAAGAAGATGACACAGGGGGTCTATGGTTCCAAGGGTTAAGACACTAAGAACGCATGTACTTGTCTACATTCTAAAAAACACCGGGGTCAGAATTGACCCGGATAACAAGTCCAACGGGGCCTTACCCATGTCTGGGTCAGACTGACCCTTGTCTGGGTCAGCCTTACCCATGTCTGGGTCAGGCTGACCCAGAAACCTGACATTGGATTCTACGTCTTGACCCATTTTGGGGTCACATTGACCCAGAAATGGTTCAGGCTCCTGGGACCCGGAACCAGGTCGATTCTGACCCAGGAGTTTTTAGAGTGTTACGAAATACTTTGTGATCACAATCTCGCATGATATTTGGCCCTGAAAGTAGGAAAAGTTGACTGGGAACAAGGACTGACCCACACAATGTAAGTTTTGATAGACTTTCATTTCAGGCTATTTAATAACAATTTCCTAATTATTTGTCTGAGGGGAAAAACATCGGAATTCAGATCGAAGTAGGTAGAATAGACCTTATGCATATGACGTCATTTGAGTAGGGCGCCCTCGCCTAGAGGTCAAAAGGAAGATGTTCATTGGTCAGTCCTGTGCGCCGCGCGTACAAATCAGCGCGTTTCCATTGTTTCGTCATCAGTTTACCTCTAAGATGGCGGCTTGGTGACGTCAATGCATAAGGTCTATATCGCGGCCTGCACAATGTATTCACAGTGTGAAAACACGAGACATTTTCTTAGGGTAACTGTAAAGCTTGCAGCTGCATTAATAGTATAACACCTTACAGTTTTCTTTGTTTGACGTTCGAATGGCCAAAGGGGGTACGGCATGTCCATCTCTATGAATTCAAATTAACATTATCAAGGCCTTTTTAAAAATTACACAAACAACTTCCTCCTCATTGTCTATGAAACTATTTTTAAAATAATAATAATAACAATATAATGTCAAGTAATGCTGTTGTATTTGTGTTGAGCCAGTCATTTTTATTACCTGTATTTAAAATTTATTTTGCATTATATCAGCATTTACCATTAACAGTGCATTGTTCGCTAGCCAAATGCTATATATAAACACCCAAGCACTACTAAAAATTCAATTCAAGTCGTCCGGCTGGCTATATCATTGAAAAGCGTCACTATTTATATTGAAACATGGACTTATAAAACTGACAGACTAATGGAAAGGCCAGCTATCACAGGGCCCAATTTATGATGGCCCTGCTTACCACATAATCCTACGCTTTAGCCATGTAAGTGCATGATTCTTTGAGTTATAAGCAAATAGTTCCCCGGTAAGCAGATCCCTAGGCTCTGGTTCTGCTGGCTAGCCATTGAAAAATCTGTATATTGTATACCCGCGCTCTTCACAGTTTGTGCCGCTTCTTCATAAGTTTAATCTCCAACCGTCTTAAACTACTATTCGGTCTCAGCATAGCAGGCATGATACTTCAGATGGAGGCAATTACTTCCAAGCCCCTTGGCATTGCCTTGGTGCCATTTCAAGTGTTCCTGGGAGTGTACAGATTTTCATTTTCCTCATAGAGGTGTACTTCACCACTAAACGAAAAACGCCTTCTCCTTACAAAACGGTATATCAGGCCTAAGAAAAGATAGGAGTGCGCATGTTCAGTGGATCCCTGGAAGGAAAAGGAGAAGGGCGTGGCCAACTTAATTAAAATCAAAAACTTTCCACACACTACATGGTGTGTTGTTGACCTTCACTTTGTACACTTATATTCAGTATATAATGTAAAACACATGAATAGTAAGAGTCTGAGAAGGGCCACGCACCCATCTACTTTCATCTCAGCATACGTGCGGGTTTACGTTACGCCAATGTTTACGTTAATTGAGTACTGTTTTATCAGTGGTAGCGCAATACTTTAGTTTTTCCTTGAACTGTGACGCAGATAAGAAAACAAAAACAGCTAAAAAACAGAACTTCTTGGGATGCAAGGAAAACAACCGCCTAATGAGGATGACTCAAATATGGAGTATGCGCAGACCTGCACGTTCATGATTGTTATACGTCACACATGGTCACACAAAGACCGCAATTATCGACAGCCAGTACTTTTGTCCAGATCCAGCTAGCTACATTGAACAAGTATCTTGCGGTCTGAGATTGCCGTTTGTTGAGGACTTTCACAAAACACCGAAAGGAATCTTCAAGCCACGTCTTATCAGCTGAGCTTCTTAAATGACAAAGTTTTTCCGAGAACGTAATTTTGTTGACACTAATATCCCTCTGCGGTCTCTCTATTCTCTGAAAGTGACCTCAGAACGAACCCGGGTAAATTCCAAACAATGCGATCAATGGTGTCAAGTAACGCTTGTAAACGTCGCAAGACGTGGACAGCAAGAAGACACAATCGGAAGTCGGAATGCATTGACAATGTTTACAAGAACACCAATAACACCAATAACATAACCCAAAACTTGCAGGATTTTTTGTTTTACTCTTTTAGAAATACTTGTTTCACTGCACAGTTATTCAGAACATTCCACCGAGGCATTCCATCGCTCTGCTTACTTAATCAAAAAGTACGAAATTGGTATTTACCGAATTTTCAATATTAGCCTATAGTTTCAACAATACAGCGCACTCACTATACCGACCTTTCCATTCCAATGAAAGATGCAAATCACATTCACGCATGCGTACGTCAACTATTGCTTGGTTGGCAAACGCCATAGAGTTGTGTGCACAAGATATGTCGTGCCACCACCAGGCCCAATCAAAAAGGCGCGATGTTCCTTCATTTTGCCAACCAGTAGGCCTAGGCCTATATGTTACTGCGCCCGCTTGATGTGCATAATATTTCATGGAAAGTGTCCCAATTCCAATATTTCTAAATTTCCATCTGAAACAACTTCAAAGTCGCGGAAACAACATTTTGCTGATTCGATAGCCGTTATCAAAATGTGCACGATACAAACAGCCCAAAGCCCCGAACTAGGCCTACGCTACGATTCGTTTTTTCCCCAATTAAATAGGGCCATCAATTTCGATAAACTATTAAATGCCTTTTTGGGGTTGGCTTTTATGGTTTTATTATGTTTTACTGGAAACAAGAGAATGGGAATAATTTTGCTCTTCTGCTGAGAAAACTCATTCTTCCGAATAAAATGATGACTTATTTTTGCTTATAGTTATAGAATGCTTTGGGTGATGTTGGCATCAGGCCTGGCATATGGTGCAGTAACTGGCAGTAATCCAGCGGAATGTCAAGAAGGCGGATTTGATTGCAAGTTGGGCCCAAAGTGCTGGCTTCTTGGAAGAATGACATAATTGAAGGTTGAAGCTAAATCTCTTTCAAACGCCCGATGTATACATTGGGCGTTTGAAAGCGATGTATCGTGTTTAATTACCCATCGGTTCAGTCACATTCATTACCGGTAATACGAGCGGGCAGCACGCAAAAATGAAGTACACCGGGCTTGTCACCGTTTTCTCTTTCACGACACCTCGTCCAATCACAGACAGCTATGTTTACGGGATTGCTATTAAGCGCTTTTCATTGTATTTTCTAACTCCATTGATGGACAAACTTAATGGCATATACCAGTTCTGGGATCGAACCAGCGACGAAACTAGGGGTAAAGTTTTAGGGGGCACAATTGGTGCATCGTTTTCTAGTAGGCACTTCTGGCCAATACTGTAGTTGCCGTCCGCAATCCCCCTTTCAGCGCTCATATTATGCCATACTGTTAGATAACCTGATGTGGGGAAAAAACTAAAACAAGTGTCTCCTTGTCAAAAAATAAAAAATTACTACATAAAAGCTTACATAATGTAAGATTGAATTCTGGTAATGTTTAATCTCACCTCCAGATTTTAAAGGGGCGGGGCGCACTTATATGAACAAGGAAATGCTGAACATTGGGGATTTAAAAACATTTTATTACGAGGAATATTATTAATATTGTTACGAGGAAATTATCTGTTTCATTTTTTTATGAGCAGGATCTGTGATTTTAGTAAAGTGATAACAATACAAAGTAAACAAAAACAAGGAAAAGAGCAGCAGAGTTGGTAAAAGCATGGAGGTAGGAATAGAGTCCCCCGGGCTCCCAACCCCCTATCCCCCGCCAGAAGAGTGACGAGAGCGGTAATGACCCTCTGTGAAGTTCAAATTAGGTTTTATGTAATAAAGGTGAAGATGTGTGGTTATTAAAAACTATTCCAACTGCTCGGTTTTGAACTAAACACAAATGAATGTGCACACAGTACGTTAACCACGTTAACCACGTGTATGGTCGGTCAGTTGGTAAATATGAACGGATTAAACAAACAGTGATAACTGTGGTCAGGTGCCTTGTATCTTGAATCAACTCCTAGAATATCTATCGTATAAACAAAAATAGTCATTTACAGTAAATATATCTTTACATATATATATCTTTTTGTGTTTTGATAATAATAATAACATCAACAATGTCAGCAATAAATATAATTAATTATTAATATCTTAGGCTTTAAGTAATATCTTTTATCTCACATTAAGGTCCAGGAAAAGGGCAAAAAAGATAAAGAATCAGGGATCTCAAAAACAAAATAATAATATAAATGGGGGAAGGAAAACATTATTTAAAGCGTCTGTATACGTTTGGTAATCACTCTTAAGATTAATGGCAATAACAACTTCGAAGTAATGTGGTTATGTAAAAATATAGCATATGTTATGCCCCAAAATTTGAATCTGAGAAACGTTTCTGTCGGAAACGCCTTTCAGGTTGTGTATTCCTATAGGGATCATCTTCCGGTTTTTCGGCGATATCTAAAAAACGCGACCACCTTTTGAAATGAATTTCAACAGGTTAGTTTTATTGTATATATCTTCATTTACAACCGAACGGTTCCAACAACCAAAGGTATACGTTGCCTATATTAATAACAATAAGTGTGCATTGTCAAAACAAAACATATACCTGTACATGTGACTGAATGGGCATTGGGCATTGACTTAGATCATATAGGCCTACCACGTAGAACAAATGCAAAAAAATAAAATGTCATCTTATAACAAACACAAACACAAGCAAATACAATACATTTGGGGATACTGTCAACCAAGTTAATGCCACTTAACAATTTCAATAAAATTCAACTGTTTTTATCATGTATGTAAATTAAAAATCTACATGAAACAAAAGCTGTTTCCAAACAACTACAATAAAGAGATATCTCAGTTCAAAGTCTGTTAAAAGTACATATTCTCTGAGCTATCGACTTCAAACAATATCTGCTGTTTTGACACAAAACGACAGAATACATTAGCTTTTAAATATAGCTTTGGCACAATTTATAGACACATTTAAATTCAGTCTGTAATAAGATTTTCTCGGAAAACAATCTCATCGCCGGAAAGTATAAACAGATTACAGACATTCTAAAGATTTCTTTCGTCTATAAATATCTGTTTTGTTTTTGTGCTACCTGCTTTTGGTGTTTATTAATATTTCTGATCAGACAGAGGTAAAGGGTAGAACAAATTTAGAAACTGAAGGATACAACGTTGTATGTGTACGCGTGTACCAATTATACTGCCTGCTACTTCCCAGAAGCAATAGCCGCGATTGGTCACGTGTACTTCCTGCGCCTTAAATAGTACTATTGGAAGTTTAACTATCCCTTGTGGTTCAGCCTTTTACTAAAATCAATAATAATAATTACTCTGCCCTCCTAGGAATATCAGGCCAGAATTATCCCACAAAAATTATACTAATGATGAAACTAAATAAGTCAGGAATGCCAAATTTTCCATACCCATTATTAGCAACCGTTTGTAATTCTCACAGGTAGGTGCAGAGCTGCCAACATTTGTATCTTGCAATAAGGGAGATTTTGAACAACAATCAGGGAGATATTTAGAATTACATTCAACATTAATAGGGGAGGGGGGGGGGATTTCCATAATCAGGGAAACTTTCAATTTTGTTCATCAAAACATGGAAAGATTGGTTATTTTCAGGGAACTTTCTGCAGAATCAGGGAGAGTTGGCAGCTCAAGTTAGTGATATAATTTTATTCAACTGGAAACTAAAAAACTGGGACTGAAAGATTTCGTACTACAATATTTTAGGAATTATCTCTCTAATGTGAGAATAGCATCCATTATGTAGGCTCAAATGAAGTGCATTATGTAGGCTCAAATGAAGTGCATTATGTAGGCTCAAATGAAGTGCATTTTGTAAGATTATAAATATCAAGTGCACCTTTGATAATTGTAATAAGCACTGTATACTCAGTACTTTCTGAGTCCAAGTGGGAGGGAGGGGGTCCACAGGCGACTTTTGTAGGATTCGAACCCACACCTGCATTCTAGAGCAGATGTCTTAACCACTAGACCACCATTGATGAGAGGCCAGTTCAAAGCAAAAATCCTGTAAGACGGTCACAAGTTGTTCCTAATGCAGAAAAGCCTACATTTTTGTGCCAAGTTCTGTGAAAAGTGAACATGAAAAGCAGCAGAGCATGGAACTTTCTTCGACAAAATCATTATTCCTCATGAGCAGGAAACTCATGTCAGAATCTATGAATCTATGAATCTATGAATATTTATACGCCATGTTTGATAGGGGACATCAAGGTAAATACCACAGCAACAAAATCACTGGTCCCACTGCATGACATTCTAGCTTTAAAGGGACTAGAAATTTTACCTCCCTCTAATGGTGGAAATTAGACAACTTCTCCTGGAGGTGATGGTGAACTGTCCTCATAGTGACTTGATGAGGCAGGGGGAGTGCTCTGCATCTGGGACTGTACCATATTCTGCAAAGACTCATCTAGAGTGGGAACGGCCATGGTCGAATCTTCCACACACTCCTCAGGTCTAATGGATAATTCTTTGCGGTCAGTTTCTACATCTAGGTATGGGTTTGGTATACTGTTGTCTTCAGGAGAGACGCCCACCCAGCAGGAATCTTGGGGGTCAGCCTCGGGCATGTTGGTTTCCGAACCCTCTGGTGTTTGGTCACCCTCACTGATCTTGGCAGAATCTTTGTCAACATCTTGGATTTGAGCCATTGGTTTCATCTCAATGTCCTGTGCCTCCGCTTCCCTCCAGCCTTGACTGAGCCTAGATAAGGAAGCTTGGGCACTCTCCACGGATGTCTCTGACTTGCCGACTGAGGCAGATAGGGGATTCACATCAACGGTGGCTGGGCTTTTCAGTGCAAAGGGAGAAATGAGAGGAACTGTCGATGACGTCGTCGTCGTTACACCTTTTGATGATTCTGAAGATGTATTACTGAAGCTACGCACCCGCTCTTCCGATGCTGGTGGGAGGAGCTTTGGGGATTCAGAGCTGCTCTCAGTGGAATTCGTACTTGGGATGAGAGTCAGGGGAGGTGCTTTGGATTTGGAAAGAGTGGGCGGTACATTTGACTGATCTGCATACAGATCACCTAATGATTGGCTGTTGGAGCAATCATCATCACCACTGGTTGTGCCATTGTTGCTGTTGCTACTGTCTAAATCCCTCCTAATGAGAGCAGCATCTAAGGAAGCAATTGGAGGTGTGCCGAAGGCTGAGGGCGACATAGCATCATGGGCTTCCTCTATTTCCGGTGAGCCTGCGATCGCTTCGTGGTGTGCTCCCCATCTGACTTTGGGGGTGGTGTTGTGGGACGGCGATCCCTGTAGCGGCTGGGGCTTTGTCTTGGCATTGCCACCTGCAAAGACATAAATTGACACAACAGAAGATTAAAAAGATGGAAAAGTGCAACAGCAGATTTGGGGAATTGAATGTCATTCTATACCCCTCTGGTGTGAAAGTTTCATATTACACCTTAAGGTTTTGAATTGGGTGACATTGTCACAGACATGATTTGCAGAGGTCAGATGGAAACTTGACTGTTCATCATACAAGATGATAATTCCTAAGTGCTCAAGGAATTTCTTTTACAGGCAAAGTATTCCTATGGTTTTTGGAACCGTTTGATTGTTTTAATCCTACATCAATGCAAATATACAAAATACAACCGACCCATGAAAATTTCATTTCAAAAGGTGGTAGCATTTCTGATATATCAGCAAAAATCTGGAGCGGTTATGTCCATGCAGGAATAATAATTCATATATGGTTATGTCCATGCAGGAATAATAATTCATATATGGTTATGTCCATGCAGGAATAATAATTCATATATGGAATACACATTTTGAGAAACGTTTCATGCATGAAACAATATTCAAATTGACATTTTTTTTTTATTCCTTTTTCTAAAACCACATTCCTCAAAATGTTATACATTATCAGAAAATGCAGTACTTCTTACCAAGTAAGTTTTTATGGTCATTTAATTTTGGAGTTATTACCAAAGGTATACACAGGCTTTAAAGCATTCATTCATTTCAATTCACCGGTCTTCATAAAACAAAAACCGCTAGACCACTCCATCCCACCCCCACTATTGAAAATGGTTGTTTCTCCTGGAGGCCTTGAAGTTTAAATTCATGAATCATGGACAATGACAGGAAGGGAGATAGAACTTCAACCACTTGCAGGTACACATTGAGGACACCATGCTTAGAAACGGAATGGCATTCTGAGCTTTTAAGCAGAACACACCATTGGTAAAATGGCGGTAAATAATATTTATATTTTAAATATAAAGAAAATGTATGTGGTACTTCGAAATCAACAATGACGAAAAAGCTTCCCCCCAAAATTAAAAAAACAAAAACAGATTCCTTATTTTAAAGCTATTAAAGTTTTATAACAAAGCTGTGAAATTCAGTCGTCAGAGTCACAAGAAAACAGTGAAAAACACATATATATTCACTGTTGTCAAACATCAAGTTTTGGTCTTGTAAGATCAAAACTTATTGTTTTACTCAATTCTCAAAAACTATAGCATTTCAAGCAAAAATACGTAAAGGGAAGTTTTCATACCACGTTAGTTATGTGCAAATCTATTTTCATCGTTACCAATGTTGCCCCAACCCTTTAATGAGAAAAGGTTTAAAATGTCCTTTATTTTACTCCGGTAATAGGATTCTTGCAACTGGAAGACTAAATGGGTTCATGATCAACCAGTGAGGTTAATTTCTGAAGCTTTTTTAAAAATACATTT
The DNA here is from genome assembly GCA_037783415.1 of Leptasterias polaris. Classification (NCBI taxonomy): domain Eukaryota; kingdom Metazoa; phylum Echinodermata; class Asteroidea; order Forcipulatida; family Asteriidae; genus Leptasterias; species Leptasterias polaris. The sequence continues at coordinate 139,370 of JAZGTN010000171.1, forward strand.
TTCAGCCATTTTGTAAATTTGACCAAATGTGTACTGATGTCTCCCTTCAGAAACTCGGTCTAAATGATAAATTATCAGATGATTAAAGAACACTAAAAAAAAAAAAAAAAGTAATTACTTCTACAAACATTTCATAAAGGCAGCAGATCAATGGGCATGCTGGAGGGGGAAACTGGGAGAGGGTGGGGCGTACGGGACATTTACCCCACTGAAATGACCTCAAAGACAGGTCTTAACTGGAAGTTTTGGGCGTATCTGTAACCCTACTATTACGACTCTGTATCCCTTAAAGACACCCACTTTGGAATTCAAGTTATTATACTAATAGTAGTGCCTTCATCCCCCTGGTGTCTTTGGCAGACCTTCCAGAATCCTCCATATCCTCAACTTTATTATAACTCAACAACAAAATGAATAGATAAGATTGGTATGCCTGGCCCTAAGTTATAATAAATTGTTATTAGGGCATAGAGTCTCAAATCAACCAAAGTCTGACAACTTGAAGGATTTTGGATGTTAAGATTTCTTTAACAATCCTAACAAAGCTTACCCTAGTGCAGGTATAAATAGAAATGTATAGTGCACAAAACTATTGTAATAGCAACTAAAAAATATACACATTATATTAAGAAATACAAATATTAAATAACTAAATAAAACATAAAAGTAACATCTATTTTCAATTTGAAAACTTCCCTTTCCAGGTACAAAGACTCAAAGGTCATGCTCACTGGGGGTTTCCCAATCATGCTTAAGTTACTCTCCTCTAAGGTATTAAAAAATGAGTGGGTGGCTTGGCAAGAGTCTAACCTTCTCTCTGTCTTTTGATCTCGCTTTCTTAGTTCGCACTTGAGGGAAAATGGCGGAGGGAAACAAAGTGTTAAAGAATTCAAAAGACACTTTAATATCTATAGGCTACAGAATATGATCAAAAACATGTATAGGCTACAGACTAATAATATGATCAGAAGCATCTGTAGGCTACAGAATAATGATCATAAGTCAAATAAAGATCAAACTTTCCAACAAGATGCTAGTGTTATAAATCTTTTAGGGCAGGTATGCAGAGTTATGTTTTAAGTTATGAGACCCATAGTTGCACAGTGTTAGGGTTTACAGGGTGATGCCAACAATGCCACAAGCTGCAGGACAACACCCTTCTCTCTTACAGGCGCTACCAATTTATGTCCCATGTCTATAAGAGGGCAGAGTGAAATAATAAATGTAGCCATGTGCAAGCAAGGCAAGAGATGAGACCATAATGTGACCACAAAAAACAGTTTGATGGTATGCGATAAATCCATAGAGAGTGTTTTTAATGGACATGCATAGAAATTAAAGGACTGGAATGCACTCAAAAAGCTTTAAGTTTTGTCAGTTATGAATGGCCACAAGAACAACAGTTGGGGTAGTTAAACTTAAGGGGGGCAGGACGGAAAGGAGGAAGAGCTCAAGGACAGACTCTAAAACTGCATATTCATGAATGAGTTAAGAAAGTCATGCCTATTCTATGTAGCATCTTCATAAGAATTAACAGGAGGCATCTCAGGTGAACCACACACTCTGTTTGCCACATGACTGGGTGGGTACATGGAAGTGTGAATACATGATTAAGATACAAGAATCTGTATGCAATATGCATGTTTTACCATATTAATTTTATGTTTCATGAATCTTGGTGAACAAGAACAAGTTTAATGAAAAAGAATTGTGTTCATTTAAAGGTATCGTACACAATTTGTAGAGTAGCCTTGCTCAAGGCGGTCGCAGTTTCACTCCGAAAAGACGCCGTAAAATCCACCACAGCCTATACACAAGCACTGTGCGTAATGTTTGTATCACATCGCACGACGCCCGTACTACTACTGTGCGCAGGTCATCCGCACTCGTATTACTATCCGCATGCGGAGGCCGTAGGCCGACAGCCTTGATGCGTCTGTATCTTCCGGGTTTAATGTGTTTCCTGTTTTTATTTCCGCTAGCCCCCCCATTTTCGTCCACTATTGGACGAAAATGGGGGGGCTAGTGGATATGCTGGTATGCAGATCATGAATATTTAAATCTTTCGTTCGGCCGACTGCAAACAGCGCAGAATGGGAGGCAAATGAATGATTCATTTTTGACGGTCCAATCACAAGCTTCCCTCATTATGACCTTTGTACCATGCTTCCACATGCACACGATTCGAACACCGCGTGGCCGTTGAGACTGGGAGACTGGTTGGACGAGTCCATTTTATCTGAGGGTGATGAAATCTGCAAATGATTGCGCAATGCGCCCCCCCCCCCCATCCTATTAGTAAACATGACTTCCGCCACTGACCAATGGGGTCTTGTCTGATGCACGCATTATAGTAATGACCCTGGCTAGCTCAAAACAGAACCATCAAGGCGTTGATTCAGATAGTCTACGTGTACACATCTCACACCACGCAAGCACTGCGTTACACACACATCCAGAGACTGCACATATAGCTCGGGTGCATCATGGGTATCGCAATGGCGCAATAGCGCAAAGGGGAACCAACTAATCTAAAAAGACAATTAATAAACGAAAGTAAAACTCCAACGCCTTGGTCAAGGCTATTTGTAGAGCTGACAAAATAGTTGCAGCAGTGCTCATTATTTGTGTGATCAACCATATACATGAAATAGCAAACCTGAGAAACTTTAGGCTTATTCCGATGGCAAGTCAGGAGAAAATACTGAAAACCCATGCAGAGTTAACACATTGTCCTTAAAGGCCCTGTACACGATTGGTAAGATCGAAAAACACAAATGTTCACAGATTCACACATAACTTACATGATTTAAAGTAAGTAATGGTAGAAAGTGTTTCTTAAAATATTTCTGCCTGAAATGCTATCGTTTCCGAGAAATGAGTAAAACAATAGTTTTTATCGCGCGCGATAATAAACTCCATGTTTGAAAAACAGAAAACACATAAGGTCTCTTTTCACTATTTTCTCGTGATCTCGATGACCAATTGAGCTCAAATTTTCACAGGTTTGTTATTTCATGTATGTGGTTGATTTCACAAAACATGAACACTGTCTGTGATTATTTTGTCAGCTCTACCAATCCTGTATAATACCTTTAACTTTGGTTGTAACTCAGCTGTTTTTGAGAGCACACATTCAGAGGGAAAAGTTTCACACAAAAAATGGTTCTACTAGTATGAACTTGATAATCAGTAATCTTTCAGACTACAATTAAACAAGGATGTTTTGTATCCTTACCAATCCTGTATAATACCTTTGAATCTCCTTTTAAATCACATCATGCAATATAAGGTCACTTCCTAGTTGTACCATCTTCAAGGAAAACCTTTTTTTTGTTTAACTTATTACATGTGTATTGAAACAATTTCCTTTTGAAATTCAAATCTTTTCCCCAAGGAAGTGGCAAGATGTCAGATGGAAACATTTTGAACTAAGAATAAGTTTCGCTGAAACACGCAATTTAGTAATGATTTTCGGATGATTGAACTGTTTCAAGGAAACCAATAAGCACTACCATATGTACACTGACGTAAAAAATGAAAAGAAAGAGTATAAATAAAATCACAGACAACCGCTTTCCACAGTGCCAGACGAGTACCTCATGTCTGGGGGTATGGTTAACCAGAACAGGTTTAAAAGTGGGTTTGAAGACAGTGGTTTCAAGGGGGGAATGACAGGCATGTTAACAAACCAGACCTCTCTTAGGATGAATGTAGGGTTTGTGGCCAAGTGAGGGTGACTGCAAGTAGGTTAGTGGGTGTCACTGTGGTTTAGGGATAGGGCACACCATGAGTTACTCATATGGAGGAGCATATGTTTGTTTCCGCATCTTGCAGATAACGAAAAACACTAACAAACCATGAATATGTTATGATTATTATGCAAATTAATAATATTATTCATGAGAATGACTAAACTGTTTAAAAAAGTGAGCCAATCACTGAGACAGATTTGTACTGGAGAGACATGCCTTTTAAATGAGACAATTTACTGAATAGACCTGTAAAAGACAGCAAACCTTAACACATCAGACACCTAATTTGCATAATAATGATCACGTGCCCTTTTTGCAAAAGTTTGCCACATTGGTAGAAAAATTGGTGTTATGATCTCCGTCTTTTTTACAAACTGGTTGAAGCCAAATTTCAAGCTAAATTGATTGAATTCAACCTGTATGAACTACTTCAGTCATGACCTACGGACTCATCGCTGCAACGCGGTAACCTCTTATTAATCAAACATTTAACGCAGTTGTCGTTGATAAGTTTGTACACTTTTTTAATGGCATGAATTTGGAATGAATGGCTTTTTGATATTTTTCTTGTGCAATTGACATTTCAGTGCAATTAGGAGGTAAGAATTCTGTTACGTCTCTTTTACAAAAACTTACCATACCATGAACAATGATGTCATCAGTTCATGTGAGTCATGCCCTGACAGGAGAAAGTTGCGGTTTTGAAGGAATCAATGTGGAAACAATTGTATGATAGCCTGCGCTATACGATAAGCTAAGTACTATAAGGGTCGGGTTATACTTGTGCAAACCATATTTAATTCCATTTTATTTAGGCCTACTTAATAATTGTCCCTACTCCAATAGCTTTGTATTTAGCCAAATTAAGTGAACAATTCTCTTTTGGGCGACGCTTTACTATAACATAGTTGCGCAACATTGGTATAATTGAGAGCCACAATTAATTTTGTATTTTCTTTCTTTGATGGGGTTACATTGCCTTCAAATCTCTCACAATGTTGCTGTTTGGAATTACTCCTTAATATCTTTTAAAGAGTTATTCATGCACTAAACACATACAGTGTGTTGTAATAAGTGAGTAGTGATTAAAAACAAAACATACATTTGCTTCTGGAAATACAACCAGCAGAACATAGTTTGCCATTTTGTAGAGTCAAAATTTGGTTCTACAAAATAGCGGACCGTGTTCTTACACGAAATTACACAAAAAACCACACACTTTCAAGGGATATTTATGTGAATCATAATATTCTACTTTTAAAATATCTTTCCAAACATTTCATAACAAATGCTTTTTATGGCCCTAAAGCGCCCAACCTGAAGGCAATGTGTCCCTTTGTTAATGTTTGCTTTGATCAGATTTAACTTGGTCACCAACCTGTTCCAGTAGCCCCCTTTGCCGACTGTCCCATCGGGGGTTGAACCTGTCCTTTAGTCTGAGGATCTGAGTGCCGTCTGTCCGATGATGCAAACAGACCTCTTCGTGCACCCATTACTTGTGCAATGGGAGCCATAGCCCTATATAGAGAAGACAGACAGAAAAGAGGCATAAGTATACATTCCCCCAAAGTTCCTAGAAACATCTTAATATCATTGATATTGTTTGTTGTTTGTTTAGATGATCTATCCATCAACGGAACTCAGCAAAGCTTCATCAAGGGGATATAAACACCAAGCTGGCAACAGCCAATCTCTCTCATACAAACATTGGTTTAATGCTATTATAAAGACTTGCACACATTAAAAAATTGTGATTCAGTAACTAGACGACAATACTTATTTTAGTAATTGTGAAATCAGCAGTTAGCTTGGTCAGTTTCGAACTCACAACCTTAGGATTGCAAGTCCTGTAGTCTGACCACGGGACCACGGTGTATTGCATATTGGAAAATGTTGTAGAAACCTTTCATTAGCACCTTGTTTTACACAGCCAATAATAATGAAACAAATTAATGATAATGAAATCTTTCAGACACGCAACTGCAAATTGTCAGAAGAATAAACGAAAAAGTGCCATATATAGTGTTCTTCAATTTTCAATGGCACAGCTGTATAACCCCAAACTAGGAAATCAGCTGGGCCCAATTCGATAGAGCTGCTTACAGCAATCAACACACAAAAACAACTTAACCAGAATAAGGTTACCAGCCAAAATACCATGTCACATGTACCAACTGTGACTGGTATACTGCTCGTCTTTGCCTCATAGAAAATGTTAAGCGATGTTTTCTGCTGAAGTAGCTCTATCAAATAGAGTTCTGATCAGGTGAAGAAAGTTACTTGCCACAAATCTTTGCCACTCTTAAAACTATTTAATTTGCTTCTCTTGAAATAACATAGACTTGAAGTAAGCAAGGTCATAGGTCTTGCATAAAGAAAACTGTTGCAATAACACCTGGTTGGCACTGAGGTAAACTAATTAAGAAGTACAAATGAAATATGTATAAACTAAGAAACTCTTTGGTAACTATTTATATTTACAAGTATGCTATTTGAAATAAAATAGACTTAAGGTCAGCAGAATGCCTGAAGGAAAACAAGGTCATCGTATGTCTTGTTTTATAACCAGAAATGAATAATTGTTACTGCAAAAAAACCTAATAAAACTGACCATTAAACAAAAATGTGAACGGTGTTTTCATTTTTCTAAAGAACTAACAAAAAAGGGTGAACAAAGGAAGTCACTTGATCAGCTGAGAGATTGTGTAGTGAGTGTCTCCACGGTTACGTAATAAACCATCCATGCATGTCCGGGGCCTGGCCGTCGCCCTTGGGCACGACCGAGCCACGAGGCAGTCGTGCTTCTGAATCCAACCTGTGTGCTTGTGTGCTCTTTGAGTCTCCCTCCACTCCCAGGTCTCGGCGACGCGGCTCAGCCCTTGGACTACTACGTCTTAGGTAATTATAGGAGTGTATTCACAACATTGGCGACGAGGATAAATTGTTCCGTGCAATTTCATAGACAAATTTGGGAAAAAATTACTAAAACTTGGGAAAAAGTACAAACAATTTTTCTTCTCGGAAATAGTCGAGAACCTTTTGCTTCAGTAAAGGGCGTGGTATACCCACACGGTGGAAATTCTACTGTGTGCGCTCCCCGCCTTTTATACGGCGAAATACTTTTACGTTTCGTTTTTATATTCGGCCATATTCATACAAACTCGGCAAGTCCGGCAGTTTGTTGAATTTGCTGTACAGGGATATATATTGTCCCTCAAGTCTTCATACTGTTTAAAAATTTGCTAAGAATTTAATATTGTTTTATATTGTATAAATCTGACAGAAGTCTGCTATAACCCAAGCGAGCTACGACGCGTTCTTAAAAAATATATATATATATAAAAAATAAATAAAAAAAAAATTCACCAAAACGGCGTGTTATTTTCAATTTGAAATATTATTGTACTGCTAGTCAGGTCAAGCTGTCGAGCATCACTCCCGACAGTAGCGCTGGCAGTAACAAGCGATCGAGTGATACGGTATTGAACCATTCAATATTATAGCAGATTTCAAACCAATTTGTCAAGTAGTATTATTCTTATGATTCTGAGACCATGGCCATTTGCATTAACAAAGCTACTGTAAAACAGCTGACTACTTTACCGGGTATTGGTGTGAAGTTTGCAGAACTTATAGTTTCATTAAGAACTAAGAAAGGAACAGTTATTATCGATGATTTTCATGAATCCCCATCCCTCCAAACCAAACTCAATGAATTACATGAAAAAGGGCTAATTTCAATTGAGTACACGGCCGACCTTCCACCTAACGGTTCTGAGCAGGGGGGACCTGAAAAACACAAAGAAACTGTTGACCCCATAACACTTCTTGCTAAACAAATGGGTGAGCTAGGCAAAATAATGATGGAAAATACAAATGCAATAACAAATGCCATTAAAGACCTAAAGATTCAGTCACAGATGTCAGAAAGCCATCTAAGTGATCTAATTCAAGGTAATACAAAACCTCATGGTCCTGTAGCACAATTCGAAACTCCTACTAGTACTACGCTACCTGTATTGTTAGACACAAAGCCGGCATTTATCCCGCTGCAAACTCAAATTCCTAGTATTACGCAACCTGGCGCACAACAAACAGGCGATGCCTTAATAGATGCAGAGCTTAAAGTGATTATGGAAAAAGCACCACCACTCCCACCACACATAATGAAATCAATGCAGAAGGCCCAACACAAACAAAAGCCGCAAACAATAGAAACAGTTAACAATGCCAATAGCAGCTCAACGAGCCAGCTCTCGTCAAATGATCAAGTGAACAATGCAACTAGCAGTCTAGCTTGCGCTAACCAGCAACAGTCGATAGATCTAGTAACGGACCCTGGCCCGGCGTCCGCTGGGTCGAGCCGCCCCCGAAGCCAGGCAGTCCCTAAAATCACTACCTATGACGGAAGTTCTGATTTTCATGCCTTTGCCGCCAAATTTGAAATAATTGCAAAGTGCTGTCAATGGGATGAACAAAATAAGCTGCTACATTTAGTTGGCGCGCTCACCGGTAAAGCTCTTGACTGCTATGCGTGGCAGGAGGCCGAAGTATCAAACAATTACAAACTTACCAAAGACCAATTAATGAAGATGTTTGGTAGAATAAAAGACCCAATCATACAACGAGCAGAACTGGCAGCTATACACCAAAAAGATGATGAGTCAATTGAAGTTTTTGGACAACGCGTAAGACAAATAGCAACACGCGCATATTCAACTGCTAATACGGATGTTTTCGAAACTATAGCAAGAGAAGCGTTTCTCAAAGGGTGTAGTGATGTCACTGCCGCTGAACTTGCATTGTATCGCGACCCCAAAACATTAAATCAAGCGATAAAATTCACACAAACGGCAGCACATAATCATAGTTTGCTTTCCAAGAATAGACCCAAAGTGAGACATGTTTCATTTAGTGGCAATGTTGCCGACGATAGCCCAAGTGGTTCAAAGGTCCAACAGATACAAGTCAAACAGTTGGGGAGGGACAATGTTGACATCCACATTGATTGGTCGGAATTCAACGACAATATGCGCAAAGTTGTCTCTTACATAGAGGGTCGCCCGCATAGCACCGATAGTGCACCGCCGATGCGTACACCTCCCCCAACAGCTAACACGGCCCAGAAAAGTTTTTCTCCGGACCGCTCACCTAAGCAATACCCCACTAGAAATCCTAGCCCACCCCCAGTGAGTTCACCTGGAAGATATAATTGTTTTAACTGTGGCCAGAACGGTCATTTTGCGAGAGATTGTCCGCATAAAACTACAACTCGAGCTCGCGCACGTTCACCATCACCCTCGCGTAGACCTTTAAACGAGCAGAAGCCGGCCGTGTAGGCCAACGACCGGCCGAATTTCAGAAAAATGGCCAAAAAGGGAATTGTGATGATGCATCCAAGAATAACACTAGTGTTCAGCAACCCAGCCCGGCGTTAGATGGGGTGGATTGCTCAACTAACGTTGCTCTCCGGGAAATTCAGTTTTCTAAATCCAGGGGAATTAGCCTTGTCATACCAATAGAGATCCAGGGGGTCCACACCCAAGCAGTAGTTGATATAGCAGCACAAGTTTCTATAATAAGTGAAGAATTAGCAAAAACAATTTCTCCCCCTTTTCAAGTGAAAGAGAAAGTCATTTTAAGGGGGGCAGAAAAATCTAGTCATATGACGGCTAAACGAGTTACAGCTGTCCCTTTACGTATAGGCCGACATAACTACACATGGAACCTTTTGATCGCCCCTATTGCAGATACATTCATTCTGGGGTTAGACTTTCTAAAAGCTCAGGGTGGTAAAATAGACCTTGCGAATGACTTATTGGTGTTAAATGGGGACAAAATCTACGCGAAAATGAGGCACAATGACGACGAAAAATATTCAGTGCAAAGAGTAGTATTGAAGAGTAAAACAGTAGTGCCCCCGAATTCAATCATTCAAACAACTGCCCGATTTGGCGAGAAATCCGATAAATCCTACCTTATTCATGCCCCAGAAAAAGATCACAGAGGGCTACTTATCCCATATACATTAGTTACTTTGAGTGGCAACACCGATAACTTATCATGGGAGTGTCCCATTCACTTACGAAATGATAGCAATCAGTATGTTCGATTAAAGAGAGGTCATTTTATTGGTAGAGCAGAAGAAGTGACGGATATAATGGAAGAAACAGAAACATCCTCACCTACTCCTGCACCCGGTCGATGTTTGTTGGCCGAGTATAATGATAATGCTATTATCAGACAGGTAAACACCATTCCAGAGCATGTTGAAGGATTGTGGAAAGATTCTAGTAAGAATCTAACCTCTAAAGAAGCTGAAGTTTTAGCAAAGACACTTACGGAGTACGCAGATGTATTCTCCCAAAATGACATGGACCTTGGAAAATTCTCGGCCATAAAGCACCCAATAAATACCGGCGGTGCCACTCCCATTAGGCAGAAAATGCGAAGAACCCCACTTGGTTTTGAAAAAGAAGAAAAAACACATCTAGATGATTTGCTCAAATCAGGTGTTATACAACCGTCTTCATCAGCATGGGCCTCACCCCCCGTTTTAGTCAGAAAGAAAGACGGTAAAGTTCGATATTGTATTGATTATAGGGCTCTGAATAACGTAACTACAAAGGATGCTTTCCCTCTACCAAACATAGAAGAGTGTTTAGATGTATTGGAGGGAACCATGTTCTTCAGTACACTAGACATGAGCAGTGGCTATTACCAGATTGAACTTTCGGATGAGGATAGAAGTAAAACAGCTTTCATTACTAAATACGGTCTTTATGAGTATGTACGTATGCCTTTCGGGTTATGTAACGCGCCAGCTACCTTCCAAAGGGCAATGACCCTAATACTCAGGGGATTAGAGTGGACTGAAGTTCTAGCATATCTAGATGACATTATTATTTTGGGAACAAGTTTCGAGAATTCAATCCAAAATTTGGTGAAAGTTCTAGGGAAATTCCGCATTCACAATCTCAAATTAAAGGCAAAAAAGTGCCATTTGCTCCAAGCGGACGTAATTTTCTTAGGAAAACTAGTAACTAGGGATGGTATATCACCTAACCCAGATAGCGTATCTGCTGTACGAGATTGGCCCAGGCCGGTATCTAAAAAGGAAATAGAAAAGTTCCTTGGCTTTATAAACTACCATAGGGCCCATATCAAGGATTTTGCTAAACTAGCTTGTCCCTTATACGAACTTACAAAGAAAAATGTACAGTTTGTTTGGTCAGATGACCATGAGACTGCTTTCCAAGCTTTAAAACACAAGCTCACTACCAGCCCTCTACTAGCGTTCCCAAGAAACAATAAGAATAGCGTTTTTGTGTTAGATACTGATGCCTCGGATACTGCAATTGGAGCTGAACTGCTTCAAATGCAAGACGGAGCTGAGAAAGTGATAGGCTATGGCAGTTACGTGCTTTCTCCAGCGCAAAGAAAGTATTGCACAACTAGAAAAGAACTACTAGCAGTAGTACGCTTTACACGCCAGTTCCGCCATTATTTACTGGGGCGCCAATTTTACATAAGAACGGACCACAGCAGCTTGGCTTGGTTAATAAGATTTAAGCTTATATCTGGTATGTTAGCACGATGGGTAGAAGAATTAAGCCAGTATGATATGATAATACTCCATAGAAAAGGGGTCAAACACATTAACGCAGACTCTCTTTCACGTATCCCAAACGCAACACCATTCTGCGACTGTTACTTTGCAGGTTGTAACGTAAACACCCTTCCTTGTGGCGGTTGCCAATACTGTACGCGTGTTCAAAAACAGTGGAAACGTTTTGAAGACGACGTCGATGATGTTGTCCCCCTTGCAGTGCGGAAAATATCCAATATCAACTCTACTATAACCCAAGTAGCTAGCCCCTCTAAACCACCCGGTCAGCTCGATAACCCTGTTGCGGAAAGCACACCTGTAAACGAGGAGACTGCTGACTCTAACCGACGTCTGTTGGTCGACGAAAACGTCTCCCTGTTCACTAAATATTCAACTCGGCAATTAAGCGAGCTGCAGCACAAAGATCCGGACTTAGGAAAGTTAATAAACTGGACGGAAAATTCCATTTGCCCACAGCAAAATGAACTCCAAAGTTGCTCGCCCAGCGTGAAATATTTTTGGTCCAATGCCTCACTGTTGAGTGTTATAGACGGTGTTCTTTATTACAAATGGGATGAGGGACACTCTACCAAACTACTGTTCATTACCCCACGCACTCTGAAAGATGAAATTCTAAGCTTGTGTCATGACTGTAAAATGGCTGGGCATCCAGGCATAACTAGGACCCTCCAAAAAGTAAGGCAGACATCTTTCTGGTATAATATGAAGGAAGATATTTGTATGTATGTAAAAGCTTGCCAAGAATGCAACACACACAAAAAGCCATCACGCAAGCTTAAAGCACCTTTGACAAACTTCCATGCTGGGGCTCCAGTTGAACGCATACACCTGGATATACTAGGTCCCTTTACCCCATCTAAGTCTGGCAATAAATACATATTGATGCTAATCTGCCAATTCACTAAGTGGGTTGAAGCCTATCCTTTAGCCGACCAAACTGCAGAGCGCGTTGCTAGGGCAACAATAGACAATTTCATTTCGAGGTTCGGGTGCCCATTACAAATCCACACTGACCAAGGCAGTAATTTTACCAGCTCATTGTTTACAGCAATTTGTAGTTTATTAGAGATAGCCAAGACACGAACAACCCCGTATCGTCCCTGCTCGAACGGTCAGGTGGAAAGGTACAATAGAACCCTCTTACAACTTATAAGATGCCATCTAAAAGGAAAGGTAACCGAATGGGATGAGGATCTACCTATCTTAACTGGGGCTATCCGTTCTCTTCCGAACCGTACTACTGGCCTTACCCCTAATTTAATGATGCTTGGGAGGGAAACCAGGCAACCTATGGATCTAGTGTTTGATTTCAAAGGAAACGAACCCCCACATCAGCAATCACACCAATATGTCAGGACCCTTAAAGATAGAATGGTGCGGGTTCACACGCTAGCACGGGATAACATTGGGATAGCCCAAAACCAACAGAAGAAGTACTATGACTACCGAACAAATAAAACATCATTCGAAGAGGGGGATCTCGTATATAAACTCAATAAAGCTCCGAAAGTTGGCACTTCTCGGAAGTTACAGGCCATTTGGATAGGACCCCTACTGGTCACACAAGTTTTATCCCCCATCCTGTATAAGTTACAGGATAGGAGGGCTAGGACACAAGTAGTGCATCATGATCTCCTCAAAAGATGTGAGACCAGTATGATCCCTTTATGGTTGCGAAAGGCTCGTAATAAACTACTAGGCCAACATGGTTTGGAAAAGGATAGAAAAACACCAAAGATGGGAGAAGATTGTTCGCAGTCTGCTGGCGCCACAGACTCGGTGTCTGCAGAGGACGTGGTCCAACAGGCCAAAACAATAACAAGAAGTGGAAGAGAAGTAAAACGGCCAAGCCGTTTTACAGATGGATTCATCTATGACTAAAATGATTAACTACAGATAGGTTAATGTATGAATATTAAACCCGGTTTACAGACGGGTTTAAGTATAAGTAATATCATTGTTCAAACATAAATTTGATGGGTTTACGTATTTATAATATTATGATTATTTAAACTAAGAATTTCTAACTTAATTTATGATCGTCTTTAACTAAACAATCTGGCTCATACTCGGTGTCTGTCGGGGATGTGGCCCATAAAATAGCCCGTTTTACAGTTGGGCGCACAATATAAGTAACTTGTTCTTTTTCAAATAGAGTTATTATGATGGAGGACTTCGCTGATGACGATATCCTAAGTATTCCTTCGCTGGAGCCATTCTCATCGGAGGAAGAGCCCCCCAACGATGACGTGCCAACATCACACAACAGCACACCACCAAAGAGCAATATAGCAGTCGACGAGGCAACACCGCAGTCACTCAATAGTTTACCATCCGAAGAGCAATCCCAACGCAAAAAGAAGCTGCAGCTGTGCCCCGAACCCGGATGCCAGCTGAAGTTTAACAAGATGAAACGTCATGTTGTCCGATACCACGTTTCATCTGGTCGATGGTGGTTCCTGTACCCCCTGGCATGCTGCTGGACCTGCGAGCGATGGGAAATCGCTATCCATGTGAGGGAACATGGTCCTTTCCAGGTGGACCAGCACATCGGTTTGTTAAACAATATGGTCTATGATTTCCTTTATTTCATTGGAGCCGCCCTGGGGTTAAAATCTCCGCGACAACTTCCAGACTTCGTCATCGAAAATAATCTAGGTGACTGCAACTCTTCACTTAACGAAGACGAGGCTCGTGTGTGGGACGCATATGATAAGCTACAAGGCCTTGCTCCAGTACTAGATAGGAATATGCAATTCCCAACACGGATTTCATCCATATTCCACTGGAGGACTCTACAACGCTTACTGTCATTGGTTGCCCCACCCGGACCGGAGATACCTATTCCACCGCCTGAGGAGCTACAGACCCGTGAGCTGCCACCACCCCAGTCAGAGTACTCATCCATCCCCCCACCCGAACCAGAGTCACCTCCCCCACGGGCACTGGATTCTCCACTGGACTTCATCGACTCGCACTGTCACATAGACCGTCTCCTGCACGCAGCAGGACATTCGGGTACCCTCACAGAGTTTCTGAAGGACGAGGCCATTGACACTGCTAACTTCAAGGGGTGTATAGCCAACTTCTGCGACGAGGAGACGTTGACAGACGTAAAGCGTTGGGAAGAGTTGGTTGGAGACGAAACTGTCTCTGCTGCGGTTGGTTTCCATCCTAAGAATGCGCGCCGTTTCACCCAGGACACAAATCTAGTGATCCGACGTTTGTTGGGTCACCCGAAAACCTGTGCCCTGGGAGAAGTGGGACTTGATTACTCTGGAGGGTACGAGCGATCCAAACACATCCAGCAGTCCGTCTTTCGGCATCTGTTGAGAACGGCTGTTGAGTTTGATAAGCCAGTTGTGATCCATTGCCGTGAGGCTAATGATGATTGTTTGGAAATTGCTTCGGAGATTCTTCCCCAACAATGGAAGATTCATCTTCACTGTTTCACCAATAGCTGGAAGACGGCGAGAGCCTGGTGCCGAAGATTTCCGAACCTGTACATCGGCCTTACACCCATCATCCTGTGGGACGAGCCCGATTCTAAGGAGGTGGCAAAGAGAATCCCACTAGAGCGTCTCCTGCTGGAAACGGATGCCCCTCATTTCAGGCCACGGTGGTCTTCACGTTCTGTCAAATTCAGTAACCCGACAAATGCTCTCCTGGTCGCCAAAGAGGTTGCCCGCATGCGACGGATAAACGAGGAGGACGTCCTAACGCAGTGCCTGCAAAACACAAGATCACTTTACAGCGTTAGCTTTTAAAGTATAAACTTTACAGTGTTATTAGCCTGTAACCCATATCCGCCTAAACGTTGATTTACATAAAAGGCTTTTCATACATGTATTTTTGAATTATAATCCTTGCTCAATGTAGTGTCAATGTCTTCAATTAATGAGCCTGCGTTGTAATTTTAGAAAGCAAGCACCCAAGGGGCGTTTGTAGTGAGGCCTACATGTACATGTACCATTATAATAACGTACATCACTTACAGACATTAGTCAATATTAAAACGTTTTTCTTCGAATATTTTTCTCTGTCTAAACGGTAAAAGATCACATCAAAATAGTACCAACCTTTGGAGAGAAAATCCCGGAAGTGTTACTGTCAACGCACTGCAATTTTCAATTTTAGACAGTTCCGCCGCTAGCAGTGCTGGCTTATCACCAATTAAGTTGGTTTATATTTATATTTTGTCAAATGCTCTTTCTACAAAGAAAGCAAGGAGCACTAAACAAACGTAAATAAATAAATAAAAACTAGGTAATAAGGTGAACATTTCGAAATTATTGTTTGTGTACTGTTTCAAGAACACATTTTGGTTTGTTTTGGAAAATGAAAGTTAATTAAAAGTTAGGCAAAGCTGATTTCTTTCGTTTAATAAAGGCCTGATATTTTGGATTAATTCAATAAATAAAAAATAATAAAACGGGGAGGAGTGTAGTGAGTGTCTCCACGGTTACGTAATAAACCATCCATGCATGTCCGGGGCCTGGCCGTCGCCCTTGGGCACGACCGAGCCACGAGGCAGTCGTGCTTCTGAATCCAACCTGTGTGCTTGTGTGCTCTTTGAGTCTCCCTCCACTCCCAGGTCTCGGCGACGCGGCTCAGCCCTTGGACTACTACGTCTTAGGTAATTATAGGAGTGTATTCACAACAATTGCATGCCTGAATAACCTCAGATTTACCCCTTAGTTGGCCCTTCTAATTCAGATCAAATTATATATAAAGAAAAGGGAAACACAAATAATGGGGAAATCTTTGTAGAAATATGAAACTATTAACACTGACAACCTCCAGGGATTGACATGTAATGCATGCTGTTTGAAATGAGATAGAGTTGAAGTCGAAACAAGAAGGCCTGCATTAAAACCAGGTCACCACAGACTGATGATATAACACAAAAGAAAAAAACCTAATCCCAGCGCCATGCTTCAATGACCTTGCAATATTGCAATTCCAGGAAAAACCCTGTGTCTACTGATGAATAATAACTAGAGCAATAAGTGTAATGGCTGTTGCAGCCTCATGATTGTGTTCAACAAGACCCCTGGGTTTTGCTGCATGAGAGAGAGAGAGAGGGGCACAACAGAGCTGTCTGTACACTGTGAATTCATGGGATGAATTGCTTGGGTCTGAGATTTATTAATTATTATGGCCTCCTGTGGATTGTCTATGAATGAAAAGAAAATAATAATAACTGGGTGACCTTGTCTGAACGGAACTCTGCTGGACAAAATAGGTTACTTGCAGAAAATGCTTATGAACAGATGGAACTGGTTAGTAGTTTATGTATTATGGCAGGTAGTAATGGGGGGGGGGGGGTGGTGAGGTGATCCCAAGGTTTATTAGACATTGAGTAAACATTTGTTTTTTTACTTCACCAAAGTCTCTGAAAAACATTTCCATCACATCACATACACCAAACAGTCACACTTATCTAATTTGTATGTGTGTGCCAGCTAGTAAGGAGAGTCTCTTTAAACCATAGAGAAAGGACCACGGAAACAGAGACACACTTTTTACTGCAATTTGTCTCCACTTTATAGCTCCTTCAACTCTTTCCTTTTTTTCCCCCGATGACATTTTAAAAACTTTTATGTTTGTTTTTCTACATGAACTATATATGCTGACCAAAAATAAATATAAATATATATACCCTTTTATTTATATCTTGTTTTCATTTTATTTCTGGGGCAAGTATAACAGTACAACTACAAGCCAGGGATGAGATTGTGAACATTCCTCAATGTCTTGCTGGCCTGGCCTGGGTTGTTTCTTATGCTAGACACAGAACCTCCTCAGATGTTACCATTCAAGAGGTTTAAAGACTCATGTGCATCACTAGAAATAATAAAACTACAGGTTCAGACACAGTGCAGACTATCCCTTTCTCCCTATGGTGAATGATTTACCCTTTTCAATGAGATTTACAGGGAGGGTGTAACTTTGGTAATTATTCCAAAAATTAATGACCGTACAACTTTGTTAAGAAGCACTGTGCACAGCTGTTGATAATGTACAACATTTTGAGACACAATTCTCTTCAAAGGAATGTGGTTTTAGAGAGAGGGATTCGAAAACATTTCAATCTGAAAAATGTTTCTGCAAGAATTGTTTTATTAGATTGTGCATTTCAATTACAGATTATTCTTCTAACCGCTCCAGATTTTTGGCAATATATCAAAAGCGCTACCACCTTTTGAAATGACATTTTCACAGGTTAGTTTTATTGTATGTATCTCTATTTTCATAGGATTAAAACAATCGAACGTCTCAAAAAACCAAATCTATACTTTGCTTAATCTACTTATTGTCTCTCTCCCCCCCTTCTCAGGCTGTAGCAGCTGCCCGCCCCTTGATTACTGTCTACTCGGAGAAAAATGAAACAAGTGGCACCCATGTTAAACTACTGGCAGTCGGATTAAAACAATCAAATGGTTTTTAAAAACATATATTTGGCTTTAAAGAAAATTCTGAAATCAGGAAAAATCTTGAGAAAAACACACACCTGACAGACACATATTCAACTAGACATTAAGTGTTTGTCTTATGGACCAACACAAAGCTGTTCTGGTTATGTTGATACCTGGTGATGACATAAAGGTCAAAGTTGCTTTTCTGACAAAAGAGTAATAATCGTTTACACTGCGGTACACCATATGACATGGCATTTAAGTACAAGAATTCATTCGAATATTTCAAACTTGTCACTAGAGGATGCTTTGACACATTAAAGGGACAGAGTTGAGTCAGCTGAAGCTGACAAGCCTATAAAAAGAAGTTTCAGTCGAGTAGACTCTCCTCTCTAGCTAATGACACATTTTTGTGTTTTTTTTTAAGATAAAATATAATTGTAATTATGTCCATCCATAATAAAAACTCACTCAATCAAGTTGCATAAAAAACTACAAAAAGAAGGATCAATAGAATAATACTATGAAACAGCAATAACTAGGGAAGTGAAGTGAATCTGGTGGTCAAGGAGTCCTGATACCTACTGCTAATGGACGAGAGCCCTATTGTCCGACATGGTTTGCCGTTCACCCACACTTTCTTTTGTCCGGAACTCTGGGTAAATTTTGATGTGGCAAATTCAATGAAGAAATCCACTGTTGGTTGACAATGACTGTGTTTCAGATGGAAGAATTATCAATACAACTGGTACTGCTATCAAGTTCACAAAAAGTAAGCTTCGAGGTGAACATCTTTCATACTTTTTGTTTTTATCATTATTAATCTGGGTATCCAACCTTTAAAGACTGCAAAAGTAGGTAACGTTTGAAATGGCACACTGCTCCTTGATCCATATGTAGGAATGAGCACAAAAACATATAAACACGAATTACTGTTTCAAGAATAGTATGTAAATAAGAAATGGCCTGAAGCTCCAGACAAGGTGTCCATATGTTACGTACATCCGTTTGTTGACAAGCGCATGGACGTGTTTAAATTTAACAACAATGTCCAAAGGTGTGTACTTTTTTTGTAAAAAGAAATGCATCGACTCCCGTGCCCTGCTTTCTCTCAATGCTAAAAATGAAAAAAAAAACTACATTTAAACTCAAAGAAGTAGCTATTATTGTATTTTGTTATGGCCTGTGGATCAACGCCTACCTAGAATTCACGATATTGCATTTTGAACAGGTAATCTATGGAGCTCAATCCCCCCAGGTGTATACAGGAGGCTAGCAGAATGACATTTCAAGCTCTTCACAAATCCCTCTAGCTTATTAATAGGCTTCGAGGCAGCCTCTTACATCTTCTGTCTCAGGGCATTGGCAAAAGTCAAATCGTATTCTACGAAAAACTATCCAGAGGTCAGTAAATATGTGCATATATAGTCGATTTTGTGACTTTTGAGATTAGAGATGTGCCTGGAGAGGATAGCGTGGGCACCTCTATTTTGTACAGTTTAAGCACAGAGCCTTGGGCCAAACTCAGGGGATACACAAGGCTCTGTTCTTGGCCCAGCTTCATGAATCCTGCAAGTATCATGAGCTGGGGGATGCTTTTGAGGGATCCTGCACACCATTTGGGTGTTATTTTGTTTTGTGCATCTCAACAGTGTCTATGATCACCAGATATAACGAGAGCTTGAGAAAATATAGCGTGAAGAGGTCGAAGTTTACAGGGGGCAGTGTTGAGGCAGATCATTTTATGTATTCCAAACATCAACTACCCAGAGACGCAAGTTTAAGTTCCCTATTGAAGGATAACTTCAACAAAGTACAATGAATTATTGCTTGTCAGATTTAAAAACAAAAACAATTTAAAAAATTGTGGGGGAGTATTTTGGCAAAACATCAAAGCATAATAGGACATATTTAAAGAAGTGGTAATAACTTGTTTTTTGTAAAGTGTTAATAGTACAAAATAATCAAGTACCGTAATTTCTTGCGTATAAGACGCGGGGCGTACAAGGCGCAGGGCCGTGAAATTACCAAAAAAATTTCAAGCGTCAACAGACAAGGCGCACCGCCGCACAAGGCGCATGATCTTACATGCACCTTTGACTGCAAACAGCAGACCGTATCGGTACATCGCCAAAAAGGGGTCATTTTGTTACCCTAAAAGTACCACGCTAATCAACATGTGAATAAATAGAAATCACATGTGCTTGAAACATGTAGAGACATGTAGAAAAGTTCATTTTAAACTAAAACAACCTACCGTTCAGCGACGTTTTCAGGAGATTCTTCTCCCGTGTGTCACAAGGGGTTGAAGGGAGTTTACAGGTGACCAACAGAGGGCGCTACCACAGGGCTGAAGGGATCTGTTTGTTCAACAGAGGGCGCTACCATACGAGAAAAATCTCCTGCCATTCCGATGGAGACGTGACATTTATAATTAATGAGAAGTTCCTTTTCTTTATTTTATACCACAAACTTTTATTCAAAGACGTCGGTTTCAGGTTTGTTTTCTCCACAGTTATTTTATATCTTACTTTTGAGCTAAAATAAACGAAACAATTAACTAAGCTGAAGGTCTACCATAGAATTAGTTTCGAAAAAGGGTCACTTCCCGTGATTTATAATTGTTTTTTCGTTTATAAAATACAATCAATTAAAAAGTAACGATTACAGTTTATTTTTATAAAGTTGATTAAAGTAAACCATGGACATGGTCGCACCTTTCACACAATACAGGTTGGGTGAATGCGTGAATCACCGTTCACACAATAGAGGTTGGGTGAATGCTTCCGCAATCGTTCTGATTAATCTGAATGTAGTATTTTCGGTACGAAATCGCGGCCACAAAAGAAGAGATGAACACGTTGCTGCATTGTTGGAATGAATTCACGGTCGTTATGTATAGGGACACGTGGCCACAAAGGCGGCTCAATACATCGCGTCATTGTCGGAATGAAAATCTGGCGACATTGTCTGGAGAGTTGAGCACTGATAATGTACTACGTCAACAATGCGTGGTGAGTTGATGGTTGGCGACCGCATTATTAACCTGACCGCAGCTACATTAAATAGGGCCTAGATTATTTGCACATCGGCCGCGGTCATTTTGATCTCAAGCGACATCATACAAGGCGCACCGGAATACAAGGCGCAGTGATGATTTTGTGGTCAAAAACGTCAGATAAGACGTGTCTTATACGCAAGAAATTACGGTATATGTGGGTCAGCTCACAAATCGTCTACAAAGTTCATTATTATTTTTGATTTTTGAAACCCGAGTGTGTCCCAAAAAACCCTCTTGTCCCACATTCCCACCCATCTTGGCAAATACATAAATGTACATTTGTGAAATATAAATTCATAATACACACAAAAGTTCAACCAAACTTTAACAACTCCCCAGGTTGTCACAAAAAATGACAGCGCTCGTTAAATCTTGATATACATTTTAAGGATAATGACTGTACAGGGACATGTTCTCTCAAACTAGAATCGCAAGTGGGTCACTGATGTGTCAACCTGGGGATCCACTTTGTAGAAATCCCAACGGGTTTTCGCTTTTGAACGTTATGTATTAAACAAGTGCAAAGTTCGTTGTAATGTTTGGATCACATTAGCTATAGGTTATGTGTGTTTGTACTGGTATAATGTACGTAAAAGAACCCAGGGGATAGGTTTGTCCTGGTGTTCCTGGAAGTGGCTGCTGAATGGGCGGCAGCACCTTGTAATATTAGGTGCTACATAAATCAGTCTCATAATAAAACAAATCTAAAAACCTGTCTTAACTGTTTCTCTTTGTTTAAGCATACCTCTATGGTTTAAGCACATCAAAGTACCTCATAGGTAGATATTGTATTTTGTTTGTAATATTGAAGCGAAGTCAGTTTACAACATTTTAAGACTAATCTCCTCAAGTTAGCCATTTACAGGTATCTACTTTTCAAAATGAAGCCCTGTTATTGGAAATGTCTTTTGGGGGGGGGGGGGGGGACAGCATATCAGATTGTCCCCCCACTTTTTGATTGACTGTTCATTAGATAATATGCAACAAAATATTATTATAAAAATATACACCATTTTCTTGATTTAATATTTCATTACAATTTTTGTTCAAATAAAAGAATAGCGAACAAACGGTGAAATGTTTTCTTCATTTTCATCTTTTTTCTGATGGACCACGCAGAAAGGTATTTTGGGCCTATTTCCGTTTCTATAATACAGACAATAGACGACAAGTTTCGTCAAAGACATGAACGCCAAAATCCCGCTTACATACCTTGTAGCATTCAAGTTATGCGTCGTTTGTGTATGCTATAATGTACGGTACACGATCCCTCCACAAAGGAAGTCTGTGTGTGCGTGCAAATGCAAATGTGTTACATTTTGTTACAATCGCACAACGCACAAAATGAAGTAAAATCCATTAAAATAAATAGGAGCAGTTCAGTGTTATTATTTGTTATTCTAAAAACAAAATATAAATTAAAATAAAAGAAAAACGAAAGAAGAAACAAAAACATCAAAAACTCTCCCAATTTTTACTGAAGAAATTGTCGCAATGTGGTTACAATTAAAAAGGATTGTGAATAATTACGATGTTTGTATTTGGTAGAATCTCGGTTTTACATAAGGGAAACCCAGGCCAAAACCCCATTTCGGATGATGTTATTGTTAAATCACCCCCTGTAACTCGCCTCCTGGTCAAACAAAAAATAGGGAACAAGTGTAACACAGAAATTAAATGTAAAAGTGTGGGTTGCAAATAATGTAAGATGTATTTTTTCAAGACTTGCTCGCCTGCCCGTCCCCCCTACTTTTTAGTAGCGATCGACGCCCTTGCTTTTGTGTGACAAGTTCCAAAATGCAACAAAAGGAGCTTGTTACAAGTACAAAACTGCTTTAAAAAAGTACCCCATAGAAATTCTGGGAAGCTGAATGAATGGTTAACTAAACTCTCAATGCACGACCCTTATACCAGGGTGTTAAAACCCCAGGCAAAGTAAACAACGTGAGTTGGATCCCACCATGGCAAGCGACAACACTATTTTAGAAAGAAAGACCTTTGCATTTTCAAGTGTGTCATAACAGGTGGGCCCAATTTCATAGAGCTGCTTAACAATTTTGGTTACTAGAATAAGGTTACCAACCCACAATGCCATTCCAAATGTTTCCTGTTAATTTTTGCTTAGCAGAAACCATTAAGCATAGTTTTCTAATCTATGACATTCCTGGAGAGATTGACCTCATAATACAAGGGTTATGAAGACAAAAAAGGTGTTGGGGAAAAAATTATTTACTGGAATCCACCAGTTTTTACAAGAATGGTCAAAGTTGGATATGGAAATTGGTGACACAATATGTTGAATGTTTTATGCTTGTTTGATATGTGACAATTTTTAGTGGCCTGGCATTTTGACCCTAAAGCAGAGTCTTTCTTGAAAGCTACTCTACTAGGCTTGAAAAGTAAGGTCGTTTACAATGTTCGCATTTATCCAAGCATGATATTTTGCCTTTGGAAAAATGTAGAAAAGGTACATGGGCTGACCTACATTTGTAAATGGAACAGGCTTTTAAAAACTCTTAAAGCTATTTAATAAAAACTTACTGATTTTGTTGAAGGAAAAAAATATATTAATAAAATAAAAATGTAAATCAGATTAAAAAAGAATATCATGCATGTTACATATTAAAAAACAAATACATCATTTCCGAGTGGACCGTTTCTAAAGGCATTCCTCCATTCAATTTTTTTTACACGAATAACATTATGTCTTCACTCTAATTCCAGAATACTAAGGCATGGGTACCAGCAACTAAAAATAGTGGTTTTTTCACCACTCAATAAAACAATCATGAGAGCCTATTCATCTTTTGCTAGCATCTAAATATAGCAGGGCCCAAATTTATGCCTCCGATAAACGAACTCTGTGCTTACAGTCACAAATCTCTGCTAGCTGTGTCAGCGAAGAATGCACACAGTTAAGGTACACATCTATGTTCCCATACCCCAATGTTTTGACACCCCATGTTCCGACACCCCTAATGTATTTTCCTCATCCTAACCCTAACCCTAACCCCACAGTGTAGATCATGTATGGGTTATCAGAACATAGGGTTGTCAGAACATAGCAGTGTTGAACATCCAGCAGTCCAGAACAGAAGCAGCCTTGATTTTACACTGGTTCCCTGTCTTTGTCTGTCATTCACAAGCCCCGGCCCCCAGAAGCAGCCTTGATTTTACACTGGTTCCCTGTCTTTGTCTGTCATTCACAAGCCCCGGCCCCCAGAAGCAGCCTTGATTTTACACTGGTTCCCTGTCTTTGTCTGTCATTCACAAGCCCCGGCCCCCAGAAGCAGCCTTGATTTTACACTGGTTCCCTGTCTTTGTCTGTCATTCACAAGCCCCGGCCCCCAGAAGCAGCCTTGATTTTACACTGGTTCCCTGTCTTTGTCTGTCATTCACAAGCCCCGGCCCCCAGAAGCAGCCTTGATTTTACACTGGTTCCCTGTCTTTGTCTGTCATTCACAAGCCCCGGCCCCCAGAAGCAGCCTTGATTTTACACTGGTTCCCTGTCTTTGTCTGTCATTCACAAGCCCCGGCCCCCAGAAGCAGCCTTGATTTTACACTGGTTCCCTGTCTTTGTCTGTCATTCACAAGCCCCGGCCCCCAGAAGCAGCCTTGATTTTACACTGGTTCCCTGTCTTTGTCTGTCATTCACAAGCCCCGGCCCCCAGAAGCAGCCTTGATTTTACACTGGTTCCCTGTCTTTGTCTGTCATTCACAAGCCCCGGCCCCCAGAAGCAGCCTTGATTTTACACTGGTTCCCTGTCTTTGTCTGTCATTCACAAGCCCCGGCCCCCAGAAGCAGCCTTGATTTTACACTGGTTCCCTGTCTTTGTCTGTCATTCACAAGCCCCGGCCCCCAGAAGCAGCCTTGATTTTACACTGGTTCCCTGTCTTTGTCTGTCATTCACAAGCCCCGGCCCCCAGAAGCAGCCTTGATTTTACACTGGTTCCCTGTCTTTGTCTGTCATTCACAAGCCCCGGCCCCCAGAAGCAGCCTTGATTTTACACTGGTTCCCTGTCTTTGTCTGTCATTCACAAGCCCCGGCCCCAAAGTGATAAAATCAGGGCCCAATTTCATAGAACTGCTTTAAAGCAAAAAATTAAGTTTGATAATTTTCTGCTAAGCAAAAATGTGCAGGATACCAATCAAACATTGTACATGTAACATGACATTTTGGTTTGTACTTTTTGTACTAATAGATACTTTCTGTGTTTAAAGCAGTTACATATAAAACTTAGCCCAGATGTTCAGACTAGCTTTATGTTATCACAAACCACCAGTACTAAATTACATGAATGCATTGAAGTTGGGAATCAAATAGGCTGTAGCACTATTGGGGCTAAACCATCAAACAAAAACCAGATTTAGGCCATTTATTTGTAAGAATGTAAACTATACCAATGTACAAAATGAATATGTAGGCCTACACGAGTACAGTTAACCAGCACCCCCCCCCCCCCCCCCTTCACCATTCTGAATCTGGACTTTCTGAGATTAAAAACTACCTGAATAAAAAGTAACATTTTATGAGCTTTACTGTAGTTGAAATTGTGCTTTCTGCAACAATTCGCCAGAAACTCATACTATTGGTGCCAGCATGTTGTGCACTATAGACTATTTGGCCATCCCTTCCCCTATAATGGTTACAACCAATTATAATTACTGCACTGTGACTGCCCTTCACAGGCTTATAGTTAGTTAGCGATGACATCCAACAAGATGACTTCAACATCCTCGTTCAATAACAACAACAAATACATGGATTCCTGATGAATCAGGGAATTCATGCTGTGGGAAAAAAATTGTATTTATACTGAGCCTATGGTTTCTATGCCACGTGGTGAGGAGGAATTCATGCTGTGGAAGAAAATGGTATTCATCCCGAGTCCAGGGTTTCTCAGGAGGAATGGGACATCGACGAAGATGAGGATGGAGCTGTGGCCACTAAGGCACCATTCCATTCAGACTAATTACTGTTTAAAAATCTTGACCCACCCAAGCACCCCAAATTTTGTGGGTTTTTGTTCATATTGAAAGACTGTTTAATATGCCATTTTACACTGAAGAACAAAGCAATGCCTCAAATGAAGCAGATATTGTTGATGAATGCTCTCCCTGCTCAGGATTTTCCAAAGGTTTTTCCTGCGCTTCCAGCATGCAACTTTGTAGTTAGGAAATGTTGTGCCAACCCCCAGCAGGCATGGAGGTTGGCTATTGAAACAAGGTTGACAGACATTACAGATGATCTGAAAAAGCGGCTAGGTAATTTCCTATTAAATATATCACTTTTTCCTTCTATTATTTTAATTGTAAACTGAACTTCGATTGTCAATTATTTCTTTAGACCCACCTACCAACAATTCTGAAAGATAGACGTTTTAAAACATTGGTTATTCTGAATGGCCCCTAGAGTAAGAAGTATATTTGACCGTCCTGCCTCATGGATGGATGACATCAAAGAATCAAGCATTGGGACATTGAACATGCAGAGTAGCTCAACTGGAATTGATGTAGTAACGGCAGAGGCAGCTTCACACCTTCTGAACATAGAGGGAGTGATGTCACAAACAGACACGCCACGGTTAAGCGGTTCTTAAAGCGGTGGAGACAATTTTGAGAGCGCCGTTGTGTTGTGTTGTTAGATACGTCTTTCATGGCCCCATGTTTTAAGCACGAGATGGGGTTCTAGCTGGACGCATGCATGCTTTATATTTTGAACATGCCCGATACATTATCAGTGAACCAAATGTAAAACTATGGGAAAATCTTGGAACAGAATATAAACACAAAACATGTCATTACACAGGTAACATTGTATTACGAGAACAGTTTCCAACAGTACACAGCCGATGCAGCTTCCTTTTGAGAATCTAATCATTCGGTACTCCTTCAGAGAATTGTGCCCCCCCCCCCCCCCCCCCCAGCATGGTATCCATTAGACAATTCCCCCACCTGACCCCATTTATACAAATTTATTGAAGAAACACAGACATTTTCTTCCAACATAATTGAAAAATAGGAGTAGGTAACCATTAGAAAAAAAACATCTTTCAATAATCAACAAACAAATTCACACTGCATAGTTATAACTTCGCAATTGTATATAAACAATCGAACAGTTTTGTAAAGAGATTGTACCCTTTCCGAATCTATAAATGACCAATACTCAACTCCCTGCCCCAGTTCCTACAAGAATACTTACGCAACCATCACAACAAAAGGTAATTAGACAGAAAAAACAAAAAAACAGACACATTACATAAAAAATGTACAGACAGAAAGAGCGGATACATTACAAGCGTCAAGATTTTTCTCAAAAACCAACACTGCCTTTAGAATAATTATGGGGACTTTCACACACAAACCAATAAGATTTCACAACTACACAACTCATGAACAATGTGCATCACAAAATACAAGTTTGTCTAATCCCAGTGCATGTTTGCTGAGGACACACCCACGCTCTTTCTTATCTTTAATGCACAAAGTCTCCCCTCCATCAAAAGCAGTCAAAACATTTCTCTCTGGATAAACAAAATTTGCCAGGTCATAATTAGATCTCAGCAGCCCCTACTACCCTGGCTGGATTCTGGGAATCCTCCTTCTGCATTGAGGAATTTCATAATCACCCCAGTGCTGTGTGCCAAGGTTTTTTATTTATCAATGGTGAGGCAGCAGAGGCTGGAAACCCTGGGGGTTAATTTCTACATCTGTGCATAACATCACGTTTTGTCCACAAGCCATCCATGGATATATGGGGCTGGGCCTAACACTACAGATGCTGTAGTGTATTAATGTTGCAAAGGGGAGAACAATTAATTTGTTCTGACTTAAAGAATTCACTTCAAAACTAACACTTTCAACATTTTGCATGAATATTATTACCCTGTCCCCAAGGACAATAACAAACTTATCAAAATAGTGAGATTTTTTTTTTTACAAATCGGTCACCTATAAATAGGTGTCACTAATCAGTCTGAAGCCATACCAAGGGATCGATGCCTTGACCAATTTCTGCTTAGCAGAAATTTGTCCATTAATTATTTTCTGCTTATAGTGCTATGAAATGGTACCATGTAAGTAAACTGTGAAACACAAGCATATACAAAAGACAAAACCCCCACTAAAGAAAAACAAACAAATTTACAATCAATGAACAACCTTATAATCCAAGCTATAGGCCCTACAGATATACAGCAAATAGCATTAACTGCAATATTCAATTTATTTTAGCCTTGATAGTGTCCAAACATAACGCCATTACTACTTTTTGGTTTTCAATTCAATTATAAGCAATTAGATGACTGGCTGATACTGAAATCCAGAGCCAACTTGAAGGCCTAACTGTCAAAAGGAAAATGACATGAAATGGCTTGCTGAAGCCACAGCCAAGAGGGTCAAGGATAATAAAGCAAAGCCACCATGGGACAGTCCCCCTTCGACCAGTACATAAACAAAACACAGCCATTGGTACACATTTAACAATCAAAAAAAGTATTTGTTTCTTTTTACAGAAAGTTGTGCTGCTTTGGGTGTATTGTCAGGAAATTTAAAGTTGACAGACTGGAATTGAGAAGCAAATACCCTAAGGGTCTGTGGGAGGACAAATTGGAAGGAGAGTCCAGTTACAGACAATGTGAGAGCCATTTCTAGTACATGAATGTATGGTGTTATAAACTTTGGCATTGGGCAGAGAAAGAGAGGGTGAGCATCACATAACAGCAGAACTCCTTAGGGCCACCTGACAGGAAGAGCAAGATCTTATGTGGGTCATATCATACCCTTGGTTTAGTAATTGGTTTTCATAACCGGAAGACCCAGTAGGAAGACCCAGTATCAACCCTGCATCAGTGGTGGATGGAAATAGTCAGATGCAAGCCTCAACCTTGAACTCGTATTAAATCATTCCAAGAAAGCCAGCCAGCATATCTTCCTTCCCCTGGCTTAAGGGGGTGATTAAAGAGGAATTATCCAGAGTCATGGGAGTGAGTCTGATTCAGGAATATCAGTATTAATAATAAAGGATGGTTAAAGCAGACAGGTGGCTCAGGAAATATCACAACATTTTTTGTTTTTAAATCTACAGGCCAAGATGATCAGTTGTATTTTTTGTTATCAATACCTTACTGTTGGCACAAAAAAAAAAAAAAAAAATTCCCTCACAAATTCCCTGATTTACCGCTTAACCCCCCCCCCCCCCGCCCTCCCTCCCCCTCTGCCTCAAAAATAAACCTACAGTGCAACCCCATCATATGTTTTTTTAAAAACAGATAACACAATCTTGATACCTTTGTACTTCATAAAAAATACTCATTCTCAGGTGTAAAACACAAACCATGGACTAACCTTAACAAATACCTTTCACATTTCAAAAGGAAAATAAAACGCATCTGGTGTACTATAGAGATACGAAGAAAACAAAAATGATGATAAAAATACATTAAGCAAACAGTCCAATTGTAATCTGCCATTATTTAAAGCTTCGTGGAATTAACCTGGTCCATCATGAAGTGCTGCATGAGCCAACAGCCCCATTATACCCACATGGGGTTTCACACAACAGTCATATTAGGCCTTGCTTTCATCTATACAATTATTTACATGTACGGGGAGTACCTGGGAATTCAGAGAAGTACTTACATGTATCAGCGTAGATGGACATTATATGGAAAACAACTTATGTTGCTTTTTGACAAATCCATACCTTACAGTCTTGAGACTGATTGGTAAGTCCACCTTTTAAAGGCAGGGTATACTTTTGGTAAATGTCAAAGACCAGTGTCCTCACTTGGTGTATCATTCAAAACATATGCATACAAAATAACAAACCTGTACAAATTTGGGCTCAGTTGGTCATTGAAGTTGCAAGAAAATAAGTGAAAGAAAGAAAAAAAAAAACGTCGTTGCATAGATTTGTTTGCTTTCAGATGCCCGTGAAAAGCTTCATGCCTAAAGCCTTTCTCAGATTCAAATTTTTGGGTGAAAAGTTATCTCTTTCTCTAAAACTACATTACTTCAAATGGGGTTGCTTCCAACAAACAATGTTTAATAATATCAATAGCTCTCCAGTGCTCTTTACCAAGTAAGCTTTTATGGTCAATAAATTGTGGAGTAATAACCAAAAGCACACCAGGCCTTTTAACCCTTTCAATACCGCATTTTTTATAGGGACCACACTGCTGTGTACCACATTTTTTCACACACACACACACACAAAAAAAGCAACGTGCAGTGTTCACATTTTTTCAATCTTGATTTTCTGTGTGAAGACATATTTTTGTGGAAAAACTTTATGCATACAATTTGTAGCTTATGAAATTACCTTTTATATGATGTCAAATTTGTATACATTATCTTTATGTCCTTTGTCACCTCGATCGGCACAAATGGGTCGAGGCCCGCCGGGTCCACGCCCAAGCCCACGGCGTTGAACGGGTGCCGTGCTCGGTCCAGCTACCGGTATATCGTCAGGATAGTTGTCATAATTGAACGTGCCTGGCGACGAAACATCACGAGTTTCATCTGAATCTTCACTAGGTTCTTCTTCAGATATTTCCGAGTCCAATTCGGAGTCACTTACGACAAATATTTCAACCAAAACCTCCAGGTCACGAACAGCCATGATGGTGATTTTTTGTTGGGAAAACGGATGCGTGAAATCTGGAAGTACTGCTGCATGCAATGTAATTTTTCTCGGAATATCGTAATGGCGACCCCCTATACAATATACACCATTGTGAAGCTCGATAAACAAGCTACCCGTCTATATAAAGGTCAACAGCAGAGGGTGCCAAACAAAATAATTACAGGCTCTCAAACGCCGCTGCTTTTTGTGTCGAGTAAACTCGACATTGGTACGGAAGCAATACACGGCGCACTGTTGAGTAAACTCGACAATGGTATTGAAAGGGTTAAGGTCTGGTTATGTCACAGGGCATTCAGAATATGCATTCAAGGTGTAAAAAAAGCACTGGTTTTTTAGTTGCTGTCCCATAAGGAGGTGAAGAATACTTTGAAAAAAACAGCCATGTTTTTTTTTTTCACAAGCCAGACAAACAAATCTGAGTTCATAAAACAGTATGCAATGTCACCTCCCTGATGATGCAATTTGTGTCGGGCCATGTTTACAAAAGAAAACACCCGTGGTCAAAGATTGGCAATCGGGAGAAATCGATGAAATTGATGGAACAAACCATAGAGCAAGGAAACCAAAGATAAAGATGCTGATGAGGGTGACCAATGTACGGAGCTCTGAAAGTGCCATCCAACA
Organism: Leptasterias polaris; assembly: GCA_037783415.1. Taxonomy (NCBI): domain Eukaryota; kingdom Metazoa; phylum Echinodermata; class Asteroidea; order Forcipulatida; family Asteriidae; genus Leptasterias; species Leptasterias polaris. Next base: position 170,509 of record JAZGTN010000171.1, read on the forward strand.
TGTTGAGATCCAGAGATGATTTATCTCGAATGACGACATCCTGAAATAAGATATCCTCTTCTCAATGTATTTTTATCTTCAGATGTCGACACCGACATCGATTTCCGATAAATTATCTCAGGATGAGGACACACTCAATGTAGGATGTCGACTTCCCAGAATAATTCATCTTGGGATGATGACATCCTAAAAATGTTGAGAACCCAAGATAAATTTTCTTGAGAAGTCAACAGCCTACTTAGGATGTCGCCATCCTGAGATGAAATTTATCTGGAAGACGACATTCTACTTTCAAGATGTCGTCATGCCGAGATCTCGGGATGTCATCATCTTATGTTTATGATGTCATCATCCTGCAGTTAATTGTTCCAGAGCGCCTACCAATGTTTCAATAGTGGGGGTTATATTATTTGACATACATTGTATATGAGATTATGAATAATCTAATAAAGATACTGCAAACATCAGCTCCAAAATAGACACATGTGTGCACTTCGTAATCATAAGCCATTATTTGTCCAGGGGAGATTAGATGACAGCAGAAACCACTCTGATATTGTAGTCTCTGCCTTACCAAGTTAGCATGCATTCATGAGTTAAAATCAAATTCAACGTTATAACTATTTCAATAAAACATATTTCTACAGTGCATAGCAAATTGGCGAAGGATAAGTGACTGTGATACTAACCAATGATTTCAATGTTTGAATAACCTGGGGAGTTCTATAGGCTCAACCCACAGGCGTACAGGTACTACATGTACTTGGGTGGGATTCAAACCCATGACCCCATATATTAGAGCAGATATGTTAACCACCACACTACCCAGGACCCAGCGTGCCTCATAGTGGATGAGAGACCAGTTGAAAATTAGCAATGGGTACCACAACAACTTGATAAATTGCAGGGTTATGGGTTCCAATCCAATCCAAGCTAGTATGCCTGTGGATTTTTATATTGAAGGACTCAGAAAAACGTATCACACATCCGTGTATGGGTAAAAACACACTGGTTAGGTATAATACTATAAAGACAAGCATGAGGAAGTTGTGCATGCATACATGCAGGTCTCTGGAAACGCCTCGGTGTTGATAAACCTGCATGTATTGACCAACGAATAAGCAATACAGTTTAAAACAAGTATGATTTTGATCAAAGAAGGAGTTTTTGAATTGTTCATTCACCATAAAATGCAACAAATGAACACTTCAATGTTGGAACAACCTATTATGTATGTGTTCAAGCAGCTATGAAATATTTAAATACAAATGAGTAAAGTTATAGAATAAGTAGAAGAAGAAACCCTGACAATAACCAGGTCACACAAATACAGTTCACTAAAAACGACAACAACCTCAAAGTACAATCCCATTTATGCAATCACTCCAATTTCCTTTGCTGATTTACTCAATTCAATTGGGTCTTTTCACGGTCAAGAGGAACTTCACCAAAATAATTTGGACGCATCCTGATCCAGTTCCTCACTTCTACAAGCACATTTTTTTCAAGCTCATGTTCCGTGACCTGCAAAGTCTAATGCATGCATGGATAGTTGGCTACATTGTTTGTGTGAATGGTACATTCTTTGAAATGCCATCACGCTGACAAGTTTTTATAAAATAGTAATGCTTTATTGTGTGCTCACTGATGTTATTGATTGAAAGGCGGGGGGTTTAACTGGTGCTCATGTTTCTCGGTAAACAGTAACTGTTTGTTTTGCATGAAATACGCTAAAAAATCTATACATTAATTCGTAGAAAATGAGTGGGTTGTTTTTCTTTCTCCACTGTCTGTTGTACAACTTATGCGGTTCTTTGACCAAATCAAACTTTTGAATTCCTTGTTTTACAGACAGTGTGTTTTCTTTGGAAGACCCTTGATTCGGAGTAGCATTCAATACAGACCCTTGATTCTCGGAGTAGCATTCAAAACAGGCCCTTGAATCACACAGCACTGTTGGCGACATAACGATTTGCTGCTTTTGAATTCAAAGCAAAAGCATTTAGAAAATGCCACAGATTTGCATGGGTTTATTGCCTGCATGATTAATGGTAAGTTTACTGGTTCCAAGAATAAAGTCTCTATAGCATCTAAAAATTACTCTGTAAATGATACCTTTACTTGACAAAGATACACCATTGGGTTTGGAAGAGTAAAATAACTCATAACCTCCAGTTTTCAATAAACACAACTATACAAAAGTAAAAAAATAAAATAAAATAAAACAAAAACCTGTGAAAATTTGATAAAACTCAGAGGTCGCGTTTAAGAGGAAACAAAAATTGGTCATGTTTCTATTCAGTTTTTTAACCAATTGTACTACACATCCAACAGCACAATTAATACCGATGACAGGATGAATAAAGGAAATGAGAATAATTAGATTATAGATGTGGGAGGAAAACCCACATTAAATGGGCAGAGAATGAAACCACTGAGCCAAGCTGATTCCAGAAAACCATATATAGAGCAATGACCACACATAAACCATGCAATGATCTCTTCATGGATGAACTTCAATATCATTTACAGGGGCTGTTTTTGATAGTATTTAATCAGAGTCCTTGTATATCTGAGAGGTAAGCTAATTATAACTGACCCCAAGAAAAAATGTCATGACTTAAAGAAGCATCAATCATACGTAAATTTGACATGGTCATTGGTCAAAAGCAGAGTCCTATTTCATAGAGCTGCTTACAGCACAATAAGTAGCCAAGCACAAAATATTATGTTGCCAGCGAACATACCATATCACACGCAGCATCTTTGACTTGTTTCCTGCTTGCTTAGTTTTGCTTAGCAGAAAATTGTTAAGCAAATAATTCTGCTCAAGCATGAAATTGGGCCCAGGTAATAGCTAAGGAGTTCCAGGAAAACTTCCAAGGGACCATGCCAAATGAAAGCATGGAATGAGCACTTGACGAACCAGGTCAGTTCACTATACTTTTCCCTTATTATTGAGGTCTGGTAAATGAATTATCATGCTATAAAAAAGCTCCATTGTCGGAACTAAAAATAACAGTCATGGCTCATGTGCATGGAATTGAAGTACTTCCTTATTTTCCTATTCATTATAGCAGTACAAAGTCATGGGAGGGTCACGTCTGTGAGACAGGCAAAGACGGGCAATTTATGGTTTTTGTTTGTTTTGCGGGTTTAACGAAAAAGCAAAAAAAAAAAACACTTTAAAAGTCAACAAATAATAATCAATAAAAAAAATATATAAAAAGTTTCAATTTGAAAACCACTGATTAATAAATTGAGTCAGAACTGTTTTTTTATATTAAGGTTTTATATTTTAAGGTTTATTTCAGTTAATAAAAACTTCACTGATTTTCTAAGGCCAAATAAAAAAAAATACCAGTTGATCGTCCTGATTTTTCCAAAAAGGAGGATGAGGGCCTTTTTATTTTTTATTTATTATTATTTTTTCCAAGATGGCCGCCAAGTATTTCAATTCAAACAGCCCACCAATTCTTCAGTTTGAAATCATCGCTAACTTTCTTTATATCTATTTGTTGCATGAGGTAAGTTTACATCAAAAATTAAAATATATATGTCAAGGGTGGATTAAAAATAAAAAAATAAAAAAAATTAAAGGAAAAATCAGGAAAAAAGAAAGAAAAAAAGGATGCGGCCTCAAAAAAGGATGCGGGCGGGGACGATCAACTGGTATTTTTTTTTACTTGGCCTAATACACATTAGAATCAGAAAATCAGACTAAAGTAGGGAGAGTATCATGCCTGAAATGTTATGGTTTTAATATCCATTCAATATCCAACTGTAAGACTTTTAAAGACATTTTTTTGAAGGGTCAATTTTCAGTCCTCTTTTCAAATTTAAAGTAATAAAACATTAGAACAAGCGTCACGGTCCAAAAACCTTCGAATTCTTGCCATGTTCCACAGAAGAAACAAAAACAAACACAAATCGACTAGTTAGAAAAGGATTTGAACCTATGACTGTTGGATTAACATGCCAGCATTCTACCAAGTTATCTACCCCTAATGAGTAATGTTGGCTGTCTACCTATTTTGTCAATATCTTTGTTAGGAGAGAAAGTGACAGTCAGAAACCATTCAGCCTTGAACTGCTGTATAAACCAGGGATCACACCCAAGTTTACAAAGTTATCAAATTTAATTAACCTTTCAGTTTTCAAGTGGTATCTTGGGTTTGAAACCTCAAATCTTTCTCAGTGTAAACTGTAATGTCAATTGTTTTCCCACCAGTTTGGAAGGTGCATTGAATGTGGAGTTGATTTTTTTTCAGAGCAGAATTGTTTGGGGTCATGGTGGTGGCTCTAAAACCAATGTGGGTCACAGACCTCCTGGAAATTTTCCTTGAAATTCTGAAAATCACTCCAATACTGACCTTCAAACCTGACTGTAACAGTAAACACCTGGGCCAAACTGAGGGACTGTAATACTGTTGTCACTTTGGCTATTAGTCTGAACACACCAGTCAAGTGAGGGCACCTGTCCCCACTTACTGAAAAAAAATACCCAACAACATGAAAAATGTCAAGTGGAAAAAGGATTGGTCCAGCTGACCATAGAGAATGAGCTGACAAAGTAGTCGCAGACAGTGTTCATGTTTTGTGTAATTAACCTTATTGGCTACATGAAGTAACAAACCAGTGAAAATTTGGGCTTAATCTGTTGTGTGAGTCAGGAGCACCGTAATAGTGAAAAACCATGCACAATTTCCAGCATGTAGACCTAAATGCATTGTCCTAAAAACAATTGTTGTAACAACTGAAATCAGTTGTTGCGCTTTTGTTCTAGGCTTTCAGATACAGTTTTTGATTTAAGAATATGACTTCATTTCAGAGGGAAATTTTTCACCGAAAAATGATTCTATTGTGAACTTCATAATCAGTAAGCTTTCAAACTAAAATTAAACAATGAGGGTTTTTATCATTACAACCTTTAACATACATGTAGGCCTACACATAAAAAAAGTAGCAGGTTCAGAATAAGTACAACAGTCCAAAATTTGAAGAAAATTTACAAATAAACTAAGGTTGCAATCAAAATTAATGGTTTTGAAGTTAAATTTTGCACACACAAAAATCAAAAGCTTGGTTTCTTAATTCGTAGTAGTGAAAGAAAAAGATGATGTTTTGTTTTAGTTCCTACATGTTTAGATGTTAGTGAGTGTTGTTAGTCTGTTGGTGTGTTGTAAGTTGTTTGTCTATCCGTAGGTACCGGAACAATAGCTTTTGCTTCACCCTAGGCCTAAATGTTGTCCTGTTTTGTGATTATTTGTCCACCTTCCGGGTAAATTGTTATTATCCTTACTTCTCTGGTTTGCCATTACATGTTTGTCATCAGAAGAAATTCACCATCGCGGTTAAAAACAGGTTTTCTGCACTGTCTATCAACGCTACAGACCCCTGTGAAGAGTACAGTTACCTAGTACAAGCAAATAAAGAGGTAGCCCCCAAAATACTTCCAAAAAGGAAGCGTAGAACAAAGACAGCAACCCTGTATAACTTTAAGTCAGTTGTGGACATAAGAGGAAAACTGCAGACAGCAACTGAACAGAATGAGGTACAAAACCGGAAAAGCCAGCTCTCAGAAGCAAACAGAACAGCAGAAAATAACTATTACAAAGAAAGGTTTGATGAAATATCTGGCAACTTTAACTGTAACGATCCTTCAGCAGCCTGGAAAATAATAGACCATGTGACTGGTAGAAAAACAACAACCCAAGGGAGGCTAAATGGTAATACACCTGAAGAAAGACAGAAGCAGTGGAAAGATCATTTTGAAGCCCTACTTGGAGAAGAACCTTCAATACCAGACAATAGTGAAGACATTGAAATAATTTCAGACGGTGACCTAGAAATATCCACAGAGTGGTTTCACTATGGATGAGCTCAATGCAGTTCTCAAGGCTACAAAGACAGGCAAAGCACCAGGTCTTGACGAAATACCCCTGGAATTCTGGGAAATTGACGAGTTCAAAGTTATTCTCTTGACTCTGTGTAACTTCATATTAGGCTCAGCTCAAAAACCAATTGAATTTGCAAGAAGTGGCATAGTTCCCTTACCTAAAAAGGGCAACCTTAGCCTGACCACCAACTACAGGGGAATAAGCCTGACACCACTTGCAGCTAAGATATACAATAGACTTATACTGAACAGATGCAGAAGGCCTGTCGAAGAGAAGCTTAGATGGAATCAGAATGGATTTAGGAAGGGTAGGAGTACTGTTGGGCACATCCTTGCTTTGAGGCGCATAATAGAGGAAGCAGATATTCATAATCTCCCCCTCATGGCAACTTTCGTTGACTTTCGCAAGGCATTTGATTCAGTTCATAGAGGAAAAATGTTCAAAATACTCAGGGCCTATGGAATACCAGAAAAAATGGTCAGTGCCATCCAAGTTATGTACAAAAACACCGAAGCTATCATTCTCTCACCCGACGGTTACACAGATCCTTTCCAAGTCAAAGCGGGAGTTCTACAGGGCGACACACTTGCACCATTTTTGTTCATTATCATACTAGACTACATAATGAGGAAATCAACCACAAATGCAGAGCGACTAGGCTTCACAATCAACAAAAGAAGAAGCTCAAGATATCCAAAAGAAGTCCTATGTGATCTAGATTTTGCGGATGATATTGTCCTATGTAGCGATGATCAGCACAACGGTCAAGAGCTACTGCGCGAGGTTGAAAAGCATGCAAGAAGTGTGGGCCTCAAACTTAATGAATCAAAAACTAAATATCTCACAGTCAACATAAAAACCAAGGACAAAATCGACATCAAAATAAGTAGTGGTGCAAAACTAAATAAAGTCGACAACTACAAGTACCTTGGTTCCCTTGTGAGAGACAGCAAAAGTGAAATCAACAAACGAATTGGCATGGCATGGTCTGCTTGTAATAAAATGGACACTGTGTGGAAATCTGGCCTCAACAGAAAGACCAAACTAGATATTTTTTAATCAACTGTACAGTCTGTCATCATGTATGGCTCTGATGGACAGTAACGAAGGAATTGGAAGCAAAACTAGATGGGTGTTATACAAGACTGCTACGGAAATGTTTAAATGTACATTGGAGTCAACATATGACAAATACTGAACTGTATGGCAATGAACCTAAACTTTCCTGTAAGATACAACAACGCCGTCTCAAATTAGCAGGGCACTCATACAGGAATACCAAAGAACCAGTCTCTCAACTTATCACGTGGACACCAAAACATGGAAGGAGAAATAGGGGAAAACAAAAGCTCAGCTATACAGATGTAGTTGCTAGGGACATCGGGGTGCTTCGATCTGATCTTCCTAACTTGATGAGGGATAGAAATGAATGGGCAAATCTCAACATGATTCCGACTGCTGTCGACTAGAGAGAGAGAGAGAGTTTGTCATCATGTACCTTAGCTTTAACAATGTACACAGGTATTTAATCAACATTGAAACATCAAAATAAATGTATTATCTATCTATCTATCTATCTGTCTATCTATTTATCTAAATAAGTAGTACATCACCTCTCTGAATTGAAGGCTAAACAAGTACAGCAAATCGCTAAGAAGCCTTATCTTAATAAATTAGACGCAATTACCAAAAACCCACCCATCCCTATATTTGTCACTGCAGAGTATTAAAATCAGGTAGAGGTTGTGCCCCATGTACTCAACTTAACTGCGGTAGAATCTCCTTTGTTTACCAACAGCAGTCCATATTCTTAACTCAAAATTGTCAAGATGATCTCTTTCTTTCAAATAAATGCTTTTTAAAGGTAGTTTTTAGTTCAATAGTTAGTAATTCACCCAAGTGAAATCAGAAGAAAATTGACAACAAATTCAAGGTTGTATGGCTTTGATGTTAAAAACGTAGCCTACAGCAAATCGCTAAGAAACCTACATATAACTCTACAGACATAAAGTACATCTACAAAAAGGTTTGAGTCCCAAGTCGGAGCGGTCAAGTCTGAGTCCCCAGACGAGTCATTGACCACATTGGACTTGAGTCCAACAAGTCATGAGTCATACAACACTGCAATACCCCCCACATGACATTCCACAATGAATGATAAAGAAATCTATCATGTATAACTGACTCAACAATGGCATTAAAACATGGCTTATCAAGAATTGTCTATCACATTGATTGAATCACAAAGACACTAGTTGGGATCTGATTGAGAGTAATCTTTTATAAAGCAATCAACAGCAACCTCATTTTACTATCCTCAACCCATACAACAAGAAGGTAAGCTGACCTCAGGAAATCTTTGAAGAGCAATCTCTATTTTGGAAGAAAAAAACCACACCCAAAAAACCCAGTATCTTTGCAAGTTTCAAAAAAACGATTACCTCTGCTTAAAATTAGCACACAATCCAAACAGTAAAACTGAGATAATTACAAAAAACTGTTTCCGTCAAAGTATTTACATTTCTAAATGTTAAAGGCATATTAGATCATTGGTTGTAGAGCAAAATCATTCCCATCTTTTGGGTTTTCAATAAAGATAACACTCAATCTGTTAACATTTTATCAAATTGTGTAGTCATGTAGCAGTGAAAAACAAATTGGAAAAATAGTTAGTGTTGCAACTTGCATGGATTTTGTGAACAAATTAATGTTTAATTAATCTGTTGAATCCCTCTCGCTAAAGCCGCATTCCTTATAAGGGAATTGTTTCATTATCAACTGCTGCAATGCCAGTAAGTTTTTTATGGTCGTAAAATTTGTGGAGCAATTATCAAAGGTATAGGCCTACCTTCCCTTTAACTTTGAAATTATTTCCACAAAAATAAAAATATATGCCCGATACACCTCATAATTTTCTGTTATTGTTATTTATTAATTCCTTCATAAATAGTTCATTTTGGTTGTAAAGCCAATAAATCTCAGGCAAGTGAACTTAAAAAACTTAGCCAAGAACCCCATGGAGAAAATACAAGGAAGGAAGTTTCAGAGAAATAGTCCAGGGTAAACCAAGGCAATCAGGTAGGGACTGAAAACCCAATCCACATAGTGCCCCCGGAGAGAACCAATCTCCTTCTATTTCTACCTTCTTGGCTAGTTCTACCTTCCATCCATTATTAAACCCTATAGATAGTCCATCTAATTGGCAAAATACACACACCCTAATATTAATGGAAACAAACCTCCACTCCATTCCATTATTGTGATCTAGATATGACTAGGTCCTTTTAAATTATCCTATAAATATGCCATACAATAATAATACTATTACTTTTTTATAAAATAATAATAATACTAATAAATAATAATACGTAAAAAGTGATAATAATAATAATAATAACTAGAGTTTGTGGACAAACTCAGGGTGTTCGGCTTTAGGGATTAATCATCAACTTCTGATTTGGCCCGAAGTCGAGGTCAAATAGGGTTACATGTTGATTAGTTTATGAAGACCTTTCAGATGATGTATAGATTGCAAAAATCCAAAATGTGGTTTAGGAGGTTTTTTTTTCTCAATTATTTAACTTCAACTTCCCGATTGAACAGTAATTAAAGGTCAAATGGGGTCAGATTCTATGTGACTTTTTGGAAATTTTTCACGACCTGTCTGATGATGTGTAGATTGTAAAAATCGAACATGTGGTCATGAGTTAAGATTTGTTCCGTTACTAAACTTCAACTTCCAGTTTCAACCGGAAGACAAGGTCAAACAGGGTCACACTCTGTGTATCATCAATTAGGTTTTTGAATACCTTTCTGATGGTATGTAGATAACAAAAATCCAATGTCTGGTTCGGGAGTTAAACAATTTTCAAATACTAAGCTTTGATTTTATAAAAAATCGTAAAAAATAATTTGATGACGTCATCATGACGTCACTCCACATTTTACAAGCCATGGCCAATGTCTAACAGTACACCAAGTTTCAACTCAATCGGCTGTTTGGTTTAGTAGATACAAACAAGGCTTCAAAAAGTGCACCTTTAAGGCCTTACCACGTGACATACGATGACGTCATCAAACTACGACTCCACAAATAATATATGTTGTCTGCATAAAGGTTAATATGTTTACCTGTTTTGAAGAGATTCTAATAAACTTTGCCACAGACATCTAGTAAAAGTGTGTTTTGACCTATTTTCAACCTGCCGCTAGAGGGCGCTTTTGAATTATGTGACGTCACCGGTCCAATTTTTTCAAACCTGACACTTGCAAGAATACATTATCGTAAAAAAAACCTCAAAAAATTATTGCCACTTTCTGCCACAGTCAATATACTAGGCACTTCCGGTTTCGACCGGAAGTAGAGGTCATGTGAGGTCACGCACACAACAAAAAATAAAGACCTATATGACCTAAGTATGATCCCGCATAAAACAACCACCGGCCTCTTAAGTGTGATTTGTTACAGAATTTTAAAGAGTAAAAACAAAATGTCTAAAAACCCTGTAATTCAACACCTGATGACGTCATCATGACGTCATTGTTCGCATGCTTCATGTTAAGGTTCAAGTATGTGCCAAGTTTCAAGATTTTACAACTTTTACTTTTTGAGAAATCTTGTCGAGAAGGTTCAGAAGGAAGAAGAAGAAGTGGGAAAAAAAACCAAAAAAAAACAAAACTTAACAATAACAATAGGTTTTCGGCTGCTAGCCGAAAACCTAATAACAATTTCATTATACCATAATACTTTCCATATTAAAAAATAATCAAATGTGCCTCAATAAGATAAACTATACTTAAGTTAAACATATTCAAAATTAGACCCTCATAATCATAGATAAGTTTTTGTTTTTTTATAATTAAAGAATAATAAAAAAAAACTACAGCCAGACCAGCCATTGACTGAAAACACCTTTAGCACATACAATTAACAGTGGTAATCTTATACCTCTACCAAGTAACAGCTTTCAATTAATAATGTTGTCAGTGTTTTAAAATGAGCTCTACCCATGGTTCTACCATAGAGCAAGGACAGACCAGTACCATGGTTCTACCTTGCTCTATGGTTGCACAGGTATTTATCCATTTAAACCATAAAGTTTGCTCTATTGTCAAAGCACACAATGCCTTCACAGTTATATACCACATAAAGAAGTGTATTCAGTATTGATCAGAAAGCTTTTCACTCTGCTGTGTAATATCTTCTGTGTTCCAGGAAATTATTGATCCTCTCTGCAAACACAAAGAACAAACAAAGGCCTTAAAACCAGATGGTCTGCTACCCCCACTTTAACCTCTGGCTGACCATCAAATCTACCTCCCTGGTCTCTGCCTATTGTTGGACTGTGGTCAGTCTATGGCCACACAATGGAATATGGACCAGGAAGTCAGGAACAATGTCAGATAAACCCTTTAGGAAATTCCCAGTAAATTAGGTAACAATTTTTGTACTTGTGATTGAATTACTAACCCCTGGAAATTCCTGCTAGTGATAGGTAAGGTGGAATAACCCACGGATTTTATACAAAAGTGTAGCGAGTGAGGAAAAAGGGGAGGGGGAGGGGGGGAGGGGGGGAGGGGGGGAGGGGGGAGGGGGGGAGGGGGGAGGGGGGGAGGGGGGAGGGGGGAGGGGGGGAGGGGGGAGGGGGGAGGGGGGGAGGGGGAGGGGGGGAAGGGTGTTAGATTATTATTTTTTTTTTGGCCTTAACATTGATGTGTATTAAGCACTCTGTACTCAGTACTTACCCCCCCCCCCCTTGAGTTCTGTGAAAAAAATGCAGGCACATCACTTTGGTGGGATTAGAACCCACAACATTTGCCATGCTAGAGCAGATGTCTTACCACTAGACCACCACCGAGCTAGCCCGTTGGCTAGAGGCAGGTCAAATCCTACATCTTTAAGTAGGTGCAAGGGCAATACAAAATATATAATAATAATATTCTTTATCCCCAATGTAAAATTAATATCTTTTTTTCTAAAGGGTGATGTTGTTGAGTGAACATTGGCTTTGAATTCCCTGGGATCTACTGCCCCATAACAGCTTGAATAAGTTTCTGTTAACCTATTTGAAGAACACATTATCAGCAATCGATAAGCAAAAAAACATGATCATGCAACGTTGTTTTCAGGGGGGGGGGGGCACGCCAAAGGTGGAGTGAAGAAAATCAAACAAAACCCCGAAGACAGCAAAAGTGTTCTCTTGTTTGTTATCCAGGGAAAGAAATTCTTGGAATTATAGTCTACTCACTCACAGTTGCCAAGTTACAGGGAATGAGTGGCTATTTTTAAGGTGTGTAGGGATATGTTTACACGCGCTTGCACAAAGTCAATAATGGTTTTAAGTACATGTGCAGTGTACCTACATGATGTGCTAAATTAAGAATAATTCAAAGAAAACCTTGGAATCCACTCTTGCAGTCTGGAAATTCACAGGAATGGCGCTCATCTGAAGAAACATTTTGCAGTATCATCTGAGAGTTTATTTACAATTTGATATCTGTAAAATTTTGTAATTGTAAGCCTCCAGGGAAATGTTGCCTGGAATACGATATTTTTAAACCTTGAAATTGCCTTTGCTTATTTTGGTTGCCATTCACAGTCATGCAGCACTAAACCTTTTGGGACAACCACCTTGGAACAAGGCTGCTAAAATCCATGACAAAATGTGTTTACTTTCAATTTTGAATTTTTTTTTTAATGATCCCTTATTTTTATTGAATTTTTCTTCTTATAAACTTCATACCAATACCAATCCTCCAGATAAATAATCCTCTCTAGAATATCGTCAATGTCAATAAAAAGATATTTCAAACCTTGAACTTCACCATTACGTATTTCTGCAGCAATCAAAATTCATGACATAAAATGTTTGCTTTGTTTTTTTACACAACCGATTTATTTGACGAAATGTTCACAGGTTTTGTATCTTGTGTTATAACCATAGATGTTACCATCCATTCAAATAACATAATGATACATTGATGTGTTGTAGAAATAGCAAGTACTGTTTTTGAAATGTTTGTCATACTGGAATGGCTCACAGGCTGACACATGTAATCCAAGAGTAAAAAAACAACAGCCTTTTTTATAAGGTAAATAAGTCAGAATAGCCCTTTAGGATGTTAAGAAGCAGATAGGTGTGTTGCTTCTCCAAGCACTGCTAAGCTGTCACTTCAAAACAAAAAGTGGTTATTAAGGGAAGGTATACCTTTGGTAAATGCTCAATGACAATAAAAATGTACTTAGTAAGAAGCACTGCAGCTGTTGGTAATGTATAACATTTAGAGAAACAATTCCCTTCAAAGTTAGAGAGAGAGGGATTCAAAAATATTTCAATCAGAGAAACTTTTCATGCATGAAACGTTTTCTCAATTAGGAGTTATTCTTCTTACATTGACATAACCTCTCCAGATTTTTTGATACATCTCAAAAACGCTCCCACCTTTTGAAATTAAATTTGTACAGGTTAGTTTAATTGTATGTATCTACAATTATATAGAATTGAAACAGTCGAATGGTTCTAAAAACCAAAGGTATACTTTGCCTTTAATAAGGGTCAGTACTTATTTGTAGAGTTCTAACTTGTTTACAATTCAACTTATAAAAACAAGAAAAAAGGAAGAATAATAAACCAACTATTAGAGAAGCCGTGAATGAAAATATTTTCAAGATGTTATCGGAATGGCTTCTTAGGTTCTCTATAAGGCTGTATCCGAATTGACTGCTACAACTATGGCTTCGACTGTTGCTGTAGGTGTTGCTAAGGACCTCCTGTATACTTATACATGATGATGCGGAAATCTAGCTGTAGCCTTAGCTGTAGGCACTAATTCTGACATGGCCTAACTCTCTACCCTCTGACCCTGACCCATGTGACCCAAGATGCTTTCCCCCTAAAAATGACAGAAAATGTTGGTTTGACAACTTGTTAACTTTGAAGGAACACTAGACATGGTAATGGCCAACCACACTTGACTTTGTACATTGTTTGACAGTTTTCTTTGGCACAAAATTGAAGAAAAATTGGAAATCAGCTGATTAGCTGAAAAGATGCATATGCCTGTTAATTATGTAAAGGTAATAAATTACATCCACTTCCTGACAATCCACTTAACTCTCCTGAAAAAATAAATATGAACAAAATAATTCTTTACCAAACTTTATTTCAAATAAACTGAAACCAAGAAAAATTTCCAAGAAAAATGCACATGTACTGGTACATGAACATCAACTTCATATCAAGACAGCCTGAAGGTCAATCCTCCACATCTAAAAAGCTACACCAGCTTTAAAAACACCTCCTCTCTTTCTCTAGCAAGGTAACTCAATTCTAGCTGGTTTGGTCTGACAAGACCTGGGTATTGATTGTGCAGAATCATCAGTGGGCAAAGCCCTGCAGCCTATTACCCTGCAGAGCTTCCAGGAAATGCCAGGGCCTAGTCCTTGTAGGATATATTCATGATCCAGAGCCTAGTAAATGCATATAAGTACTTCTACGTATAAAAAGAGTGATCTCTTGTGGCCAGACTTGTGTTTAGCCAAACAGAAAGCCCTAATGATTTGACCATCCTGAGAAGTTATATTTAGAAGTGTAAATAACTATGACATGTTTCTTCAATCTGAACTTTGACCTTGTTTTTCTTTAATGCTGGATGGCTGCTAGGAGTCAGAATGTAAAGGAAGTCTGTAGAAACGATGAATAAGGAGTCGTATGATTAGATCAGGGTAGAGTGAATTTTTAAAGACGAAGTGCTGTATTTGGATTTGTGTGTCTTCCAATAAACTGGCATAACCACTCTCTCTGACAAGATATCACCACAGGGCAACAACTGGTCCTTTAGTTTGATCTGTCATCTTTGAGCATTGTCATACCTTGGGTGTAAATTTAAGTACTGTTTTTTATTTTCTCTCATGAGCCAGGAGTACCTCCTTGACAGACACGGTACATTATATATGAACCTTTGAAATATTTATTGATGTGCATGTACATCCTTTTGTAAGCTCTCCTTGTAGTTGTGTACACATGGTTTTTAGTGCGTAAAGCTATGTATTACTATTAATGCAGATTTCAATACTATTTAGACATGCAAAACCAACTGCTTTTCACTGTATACGTGTGTATACATGTATTTGACAATAAAACAAACTATATTACTATACTATGTAATAATTGTTATTATACTGTACTTATAGATCCTTGTCATTTGATTAGAACATGCATCACATGTCATACTTTATTTTGCAGAGTTTACTGTTCTGCGCTCCAAAATTTAATATAGGAGTCCTATATTATAAAAATCCTATATTGATAATAATACAGAACTGTATTTAATTCACTGTTTTTGTCCACTTGTTGTATTTTAAAGAATTCTGTGGAGATTGTCTAATAAACAAACAAACAAACAAACAAACAAACAAACAAACAAACAAACAGTTGGGACACTTCGCAAGTCTGCATAGATTTTACATTGAGTACCGCGTATGGCTATAAAAGCAGAACTGGTCTTAAAACAGCTCCAGCTATGTCTGTATCGGCTGTTTAATTGTTGAAACAAATTATAATTTGAGAGGTATGGATACGACCTGCTGCCCATGGTAGCGCGGCTGCATTGCATATATTTTGATTACCAAAATGGCGGACAGGTTGGTGCAGGTAAGCTGCATGTTGTGAAATGGGTCAATAGGAAAATCAACTGCTTCAGTAGTTGGAGTAAAAAGAGCTGAATCTAGAAAAGAGAAGCAAGAATGAAAAACAACAACAACACCCCAGCAACTGTTTAATCTTTCCTGATGTCTCAGAATGCTTCTAACTGGACCAATTCAAAACCCAGCATGATTATTATTGTGAGCGTTTACAGAATTTCTCTTCTCACTCAGTCACATTTGAATGAAAGAACGACATGCCTTAATAATGACAACACGGACTGTTTAATATCTTTTCCTCATGACAACTTCAGTCTGGCATCTTTGGAAATGGTAAGATGAAAATTCAAGGAAACCCAATTACAGACGATAGAACCCTAGACAATGCACAATGATTACCCACCTTGTTCTAACTGTGTAACGCTGAAGATAAGCCTTATGATAAATACTACACAAACGGGATGTAGTTTCTGGAAACTAGCACAAACCAGCTCATCTCTTATGTCTGCAGAAGCTACTTTATGTAAGATCAAGTCCTGAAAAGCATCACACTATTGGAAAGTGTGGCATATTTCCACTTGAAAGCCCTGTTCACACTACTAAGCCTATTCCCAAGAAATAACACCCCAGGAAAGTCCTGGGATTTTTAAACCAATGGCCACCATTTTTAAACCAACCGCCACCGGATGTTGGTAAATCTGCTGGTCCACCACTAAACCTATTCCCAAGAAATAACACCCCGGGAAAGTCCTGGGATTTGTAAACCACTGCTGGTCCACTGTAAAGCCCTGTAAAGCCAATTCCCAAGAAGTAACATCCCAGGAAAGTCCTAGGGATTTTTAAACCAACCGCCACCGGATGTTCACAAATCTGCTGGTACACTTTAAGCCCTTTTCACATGGCAAAGAGCCAGTGTGTAAAGAAATTGCACAAAACCCCTGACCCAACTTTTCCCCCCAAATTTCCTTTTTCTCTGAAAAACCAATCAGTGACATGTGAATGGCTATTGTGTTCGCAGTGATTTCACAAGTGGTTTGGGCAAACTCAAACAACAATTGAGCCATCATTGATCAGTCTCTTTGAAAAGAAGAATGACTATGAATGTTTCATAATGTTAAAATAGCACCAGCCACTGTGAGATAAATCCACTGAATAACTCTCGCTCAGACCAAACAAAGGTGTCCATCTTGAAGCATGTTAACAGTGCATGTACAGTGTGGCCAAAGTGAAATACATGTAGACAATGAAGATTTAATGATGATGCAGGTGACACTGGTCAGTACTGTCTACAAAATGGTGTGTGGGTGGATGGTGCTGGGGTGGGGGCTTTAGAAATGTAATGTGGTCAGTAGAGGCTCTATTGTGCAACAGAAGACATCAACATAACCAGGAGGAAGTTCAGACAAAGAAACCAGGGTTGACCATTGGTCAATGGCTGCACATGCTCATGCTCACTGACAAACCTAGCATAAAAGCTGACAGTTCAAGTCATAGCTGTAGCTGTAGCCGCCAACTGGGAAACAGCCTGCGTGGTGAGGCTCGAGTGACCATGAGTGACTGGACAATGTTCGAGAGTCATGTTTAATAGTACAATAACATTCAATGATTGTTCTAGTCTGTACTTGCTCTTACAGCTTTATCCAACTTAAACCTCTGCTCCGGCTCCGTTTGATGTTGGATATACCAAGCAAAATGTACAATGCTCAAAAACTGATGACAAAGCCCAAACTGAAGCCTGAGTCCAAGCTAAGGTTTGGAAAAAGCTCCTAGTTTTCAGGTCTCCTACAGTCCCATATCATTCTAACCCACATGCCAAAGTGCCTGACTATTTACCTTCCAACCTCAGTTTGAATACACTTATTTGAATGGGTGAACACAAATGGCTGAACAAAGTCAAGGGTGTTGTACCCCAATGAGATGCATGTTCACGTGAACACATATTCCCATGTGAAAAATCTCCTTTGCAAGGGAAATAAACAGCATGCTTCTGATCTCCCAATCTTCCACAACGGAATTTACAAATGCATCAGTTCTGCTTTTGCTACAAACAAATAAAATAAATTAATACCAAGACAGTAAATTTGTCTGATTTAAGGGAATGATATGCATGTGCATGGATTTTTCAATTCACATGGACCTTTCATTTTACATGGATCTTCCCATCAAAGAAACTTGGCGAATCTCTGAAGCAGATGGATCACAATGATCTACCAAGCAACATTCAATCTAAGTTCAATCTCTGCCAAGTAGTTTTGCAAATGAATCAGTCAGTTGCAGCATAACAATATTCAGAAAAGCCCTTGAGTGCATAGTCTTATTTGTCTCAGTGTGTATGTACTGTGTGTACATGTCTGCATTTTTTTAAAACCATGGACAAACAGACTATGAAATCACGTGCACACTGAGCGTCAGCATTAACTACTGGTAAACATCAAAATGGCAACCCACACTCTTTCTTTCCCTTTCTCTATACAAACACTGCATACAGCAACAATGCTCAAGACAAACTCCCAATGGTTTGCAGGTGGGTGTGAATAACCACAAAATGAGTAAAACAATAAATACGTTGAATATCTAATATGGATATCCATATAATCTGGACGAGTACAACCTATGACCTACTTTATAAAAGATTCACAAGCTCTCTACATCAACACAAATTAATAAGATAGAGGCTATACTTCCTTCAAAAGAAACAATACTATATTCAAGAACGTTTTAAAGTCTAAAGGAAATCTACGAACAAATTCTGAAATCTGTAACAATTCTGATACATCACAGGCTTGATTATGTCCTCTCGGAGTCTACATATTTTCTTTATCACTTTTTACCTTTACAAAAAATGGTCTCAAAGATTGTAGGGTGTTCCTTTTTAGATGTTTATTTGAAAGAAATGGTTTCTTGTTGCATGCTTGGTCTACACATTTTTATTCATAAATTTTTACCAGTAGAACAAGGGAAAACAGTTTTTAAAATGGTCTAGAAAAGATTGAAAGATGTTCCTGTTTAGATGTTCCTGTTTAGATGTTTGTCTGTACAGCTGGATAAACAATCAAATAACAAACTGGCATAATTCAATCAGGTGAGGTTTGATTGTGATGGTTCTGAGAAGAGCCAGTGATTTAACAACTGAATGTTTCAATCAATATGCCCTGATCGTCTTCTGATAATCTCTGATCAGTATACTCTGTTCGTAACCAGGAGACGATCATCCTCCTGAAAACAATCAGAGCAAACTGATCGAAGCGTCAAGTTGTCAAACCACCGGTTCTTCTCAGAACCGCCACTATTAAAAAGAGATTTATGCACATGGTGTCACCTCAAACCTCACGCTATTGAATTATGCCATTTTTACAGACAAACATCTAAACAGGAACATCCCACAATCTTTTCCAGACCATTTTTTGTAACTTTTTTCCCCTTGTTGTAGTCTCATTGTACTCCAACCAGTGTTGTAGTCGAGTCACCTGTGTCGAGTCCGAGTCCGAGTCTCAAGTCACTTGGGTCGAGTCCGAGTCCCGAGTCACTTGGTCCGAGTCCGAGTCACGAGTCACTTGTTTAAATATTGATTGCAAACCAAATGTCGTAAAATAAGAATTTGAAATGACAAAATAAAACACATTTATTTTAAACAAAGTTCTGTTAAAGTTGTTGTTAAAGTTGGTATAACCAAAAGAAACAATACGGGGCGGAACGGCAGATGCCATGATTAAAAAATGTTGTACTACTTTTTACTAGTGACGTGACCAAACTTGACGTCGTGTGTGTGTGTCGACCATGTGTAGAAACTGGTGCAAACAACACACAGCCATCACTGTGCAATATGCAGGCTGTGTTTTACAGGTACCAGACATGCCATTTCCCTGGTAATATGCATCAAGCACAAGCAGTGGCTATGGTGTTAACGTTGACAGAATACCAGCATAATACTGGTGTCGTGCATCCCTGTGTTATTATGCGTATTGAACATACGAATCGAACATACACGCGCTGTACGTAGATGACCATTTACACAATAATCACGAACACTATTATTTATTGTGCTAGACGTTAACTCCATGTGCACTCCGGGAATGACGATCGGATCATCGGAATTGTTTTCAATATTTAAAAAAGGTATTGTTTGTGAAAATACATGACTCGAGTCACGAGTCCTCGGGGACAAGTCCGAGTCATGATAGTCAAGTCCGAGTCCGAGTCTTTTGCAGACGTGACTCGAGTCAAGTCCGAGTCACCGAAATTGTGACTCGAGACGGACTCGAGTCCGAGTCCTGGACTCCAACCATGCAAAACTGCAAATCCTACTTGGCATAATTCACTCAAACCTTGTGGAACAGCAGATTGCCAGTTTCTGAGGGGGAAAAACGATTCTTTAACAGCAGTTTAGCTCTACAAAGCCTGATGGCTCCATTAGTTCCATCAAGTAGTCCACACAGACCTCCAGTAACAATAATAAGACTGTTTGAGCAATGTCCACAAGGATTTGTAATGTGTGGTAACCAGCACATCACAGACATGAGTCACTCTTTCAGTGGTCAGTCATCATGGAGACCACAGACTCCTCACCCCCATTGATCTGGCCACAATAAAGGACTCTCACCACATCCACATTTATAGACACACTGGTAGTGTGAGAAACTGGCCAGGGGTGTGTTCCTGGGGTGGGTGTCAAAGCAGGTGCAGGCCTCACCTCAGAATCTATAATCATGAAACAAACCATTGGCTAGCTCTCTAAAACAGACAACCCCTACTCCTGTGAACCACTACGTTTTGAATTAAACTAAAATGCAAATCAACACTTCTGTAAAATTGAGTGGGAGAGTGGGGGCAGTTCAACAAGGTTTGACTGGGATATTTATAGAAACTAATTATACCCATTTGTAGAACGTTTGGTTGTAGTACGTAAGAACTTGGCAAATATTTATTATTATTCTGGTTTATTAAAAACATTCAAAACTTGCGGCCCAAGGGCCGAATTAAATTTGAATTTACAAAGAGATAGGAGCATGAGATTCATAAAAAACAATGGAAAAAAGATACACACACAACACCATCAAATAAATATGTGACCATCAAATAAAGATTTTTGTATATACAAGTTCTCCTCCAGCACAAAATTTGCTAAATAGTTGAGATCTCTTTCAGATTTTCCATGCACTTAAATTGTCCTCAAACAAAACATGACATTTGGCCCCCCCTTCCCGACTGATGGATCTCTTCCGCACAGCAGTTAGCGTCCAGCATTCTCCTGTAGACGAACAAAGCACACTGATTGAAGCGTTGAGTTGTTAACCATCGGTTCTTCTGAGAACCACCACAGCTTATAAGGAGAGTTAACTACAAGGTGTCTATGCAAACCTCACTTGAAAATGTTAACAGCTCCTCAAGATACTACATGAGGGTTCCCCGTTTCGTTCAATAAAGACGCATCGCTCCTCCAGTAATGTTTTGTTTAATGCATCATTTCCTTACCACAATAGGAGTTAAAGATATGCAAAGAAAAAAAAGGGGGGAATCTGTAAAGTTTCAAATCTGTTTATTGTTCCTTTCTTAGTGAGTAATTACACATAGGCCCTGCATTGGTCCTTTATAGGCAAGTTGTAGTGTTGGAATGGAACATCAGTTAATAGTACCATTTCAAATTCACACTTTATCAGGCTGAACACCTCCTATTCAAACGATTTGTTCATTTTCAGAGAGGAACTTCATTGAAAAATTGGAATTGTGTGTGCGCGTACACGCTTGCACATTGCCATAGTTTAATCTCAGCGATGGTGGCCAATGCAAGCCTGGTTCTTCTGAAATAAAACCAATAGGAGCATGTACAGATCCCCGACAAAGCAAAAGTATATCTTGCCATTTGAAAACAATTTGACCTCTGAAGTTGTTGAGTGTGTTTATTGAAAACTATCGGACAGGAATAAATTTATGTCTCCAAAAAGTTATTTCTATTTAGAAGCTTCTTTTTAAGCCTTTCATCAATATCAAGCAGTTTTACAACAAACTTTACCCATTACAGTCATTTTTCTTTTTAATATTATATTCCATACAAATGTGACATCCCAATTCAGAAATACTTACATTAATGCCCTCAATTAGGTGTTATGTGAAAGCTCTTATTCTCATCTAGTTGGTAAGCAGTTTTGAGTTTTGGTAGGAAGTGCCTAGTTTTTGGCATGGAGTGTCAACTAAGTGGTATTTATATGACTACCTGAAACCAGAAAGCTTCCTTTAAAGGTATTATACAGGATTGGCAGAGCTGACAAAATAGTTGTACACAGTGTTCATGTTTTGTGTGATCAACCATATACATGAAATAACAAACCTGTGAAAATTTGAGCTCAATTGGTCATCGAGGTCACGAGAAAATAGTGAAAAGAGACCTTATGTGTTTTCTGTTTTTCAAACATCGAGTTTATTATCACACGTGATAAAAACTATTGTTTTACTCATTTCTCAGAAACGATAGCATTTTAGGCAGAAATACTTTAAGGAACCCTTTCTACCATTACTTACTTTAAATCATGTAAGTTATGTGTGAATCTGTGAACATTTGTGTCTTTCGATCTTACCAACAGGGCCTTTAAATACATGTTAAATTTGTGTAGTAAATAATAAATTTTATTTGGTTCTACCCATACAGTGATTTGTATTTAGCACTGTATACTCAGTACCCCCCCCCCCCCCCCCCCCACCCCCAGGAAACAAACCACAGGTATATAATACTCTGGTGAGCTTCAAACCTGTGCCCTTTGCCATTCTAGAGCAGACGTCTTACCACTAAACCACTGAGATTGCCCTGTAGCTAGAGGCAGTTCAAATCCTACATCTCAAAAATTAAAACAAATTATAGTACTATTCTTTATTCCCGATGCAAAATTAATATCTTTCTTTCTAAAGGTTGATGTTGTTGAGTGAACATTGGCTTTGAATTCCCTAGGATCTACTGCCCCGAAACAGCTTGAATAAGTTTCTGTTAACCTATTTGAAGAACACATTATCAGCAATCGATAAGCAAAAAAACATGATCATGCACATGGTTTTCATAGGGAGGAGGGGGGGGGGGCATGCCAAAGGTGGAGTGAAGAAAATCAAACAAAACCCCGAAGACAGCAAAAGTGTTCTCTTGTTTGTTATCCAGGGAAAGAAATTCTTGGAATTATGTAAAGGATAATACCCGAGGTGCGCGTCATTCGTGGGTAGAAATGGCCCGAGGGTGAAGCCCGAGGGCCATTCGTACCCACGAATGGCGCGTACACCGAGGGCATTATGCGACTTAACCCACACTTGTGACGTCATGCTATTGTTCCAGCGCTCCATTATTTCGCACGAATGGCGCGATATTGTTTAATATAAGTAAAGTGTTTTTATGTATTACGTAACCATGTTCACTCCTGTGTTACGTGATTGAACGCTTTCGATATAACTTTGATAAATAAATTAGTTAACTTTATGATAAATTTCAGTTAAATTCCTGTTAATTTATATTGATATGAAAGTATTCTCTTTGCAAACATAATTCTTAAATAATTAAATAATCACGTATCATTTTGTGTTTGATCAATTGAGCATTTTGCATCTTAAACATTATTTGTTAAAACAAAACAAAAACTGACTTTATGGCCAACATAAGGAATGTTGTTGTTAACTAATATTTTTGAACATGTCTCAACTAAATATAAATTTAATAATGTGGCTGTTGTTCAAATGTGGAAAGTCTCTATATTATTTAGAGACTTACGACCATTTTGTAAAAAATGCGTAGCTCTAAAGTGTCGAAAACGATAACAAAATTGTTCTATGATTTCGACCCGTTTGCACACAATGGGTGAAATGTACCCATCGCGCCATTCGTGCGAAATAATGGAGCCCTGGAACAATAGCATGACGTCACAAGTGTGGGTTAAAGTCTACTCACTCACAGTTGCCAAGTTACAGGGAATGAGTGGCTATTTTTAAGGTGTGTAGGGATATGCGAAAATGTAATAGACATTAAATTTGTACCAGGATAAAAAACATTATTTGGTTTTCCCTTACACCGATGTGTGTTAACCACTGTATACTCAGTACTTCGGTTATTGTACATTATTGAATGATAACATTGTCCCAAACGTACTTGTTGTGATAATTAAACATCAAGTAAACTTTGGAACAGTACAAACTACTACTAACTGAGTATAAATTTACAATAAAGCCAAAGGTAACAAAGATATTTTTTAGAACAAGAGTTTTCTTTATCTGAATATCATTTGTACTTTGTATCTTAAGCTCTGATGAGACCCCCTGACTGTAATTGGGTTAGAGGGAACCACACAATTTCATTCAACCATTACCAAGAAAAACACCACAACTGAGAACATAGCCAAATCATGCTTGGCTGCAGCTTCTGAAAGTTGAAATAGGTTAATTCTCACTTGTTGTGCTGGATGTACCTTTGAACTGTATAGTATTAGTAAGAAAAGACTTCACGCTATTGTTTGGGGCCCGGGTGTTTTCCATGCACAAAGGAGGGACTGCTGTGTGCACTGCTATGGCACAGGCTGCCATAGCAATGGAACATTTCTGGGCAAAGTCATGCTGGGTTTTGGATCTTTGCCCTCCCGTTATTTACACTTCTTGGAAGCAACATAAAAAAAATGCATAAACAAAATGTTTTAAGGTGAAAAACAACAATATAGGGGATACTCAGTATCATTCCTTGCAGAATAAAAACAAAGCATCTCACATCAATAAGATTGAAAATATAAATGATCACAGATTTGCACATGACGGTATTCAGATGGTCATGGTAGAAAAACTTTCCTTGAAATATAGTTTTTGAGAAATGACTTTACAAAAATTGTTTTGATCTTGTGAGTCTATTTAGATGTTTCAAAACAGTGAAAACACACAACGGGTTTTTGTGCGACTCCAACAGCCGATTGAGCTTGAATTTTCACAGGTCTTTTATTTCACATAGGGGGAATGTTGGGTCATACAAAGGGTAGTTAATGGTGTTTGACAACTACAAATTTTGGACACGTGGTAAGTATAAAGCCTGTTTCATACAAATGTACCTTTATGGTGACATGACATCACAGTAGTGTTTTTGGCAGCAGACATCAATCATGATTGGCGACATTCGCTTTGTTAATGTACAGTAACCGATATTGCAAAATGAATTACTGGAGAAGAGATATTTATGCCAAACAAACATGTGGATCCAGATTTGTAGACTTGCCTGGTTGGTCCGAGCCAGTCAATGTTGCGCCCTCTACTGGTGACTAATACAAAACCTAGCATCGACAATCAAGACTACAGACATACCAGATACTTTACCATTGTTTACTTAGTTATGAGCATGCCCACATTTCCTGAAAATAATGGATTTACCTGGGAAGTCTCCAACAACCTAGTGCTCCTGAAACTCTCCTATCGAATTGTTTGCACCTTTTTAACGATTATGTTTTCCCCAAACGCCCATTGTGTTATTGTTTTATTTCATGTTTACATCTACATGAAGCATCAACCCGGCCTTTGTTCCTACAAATGTTTGCATTCAAAAAAAATTGTTACTATTTATTATGAGAAATGTTTTGTTTGAAATGCTTTTCGTCTATGAGCAGATAATAAAATGATGTATCAACAGCCAAGTATTAATAATGCATGCCCAGGTTGCTTTTTACTATTTTTTGTTAAAAGAGAGGGTATACCTTTGGTAATTACTCCAAAAATGAATGACTATAAAAATTACTTGGTAAGAAACACTGCAGCTGTTAATAATGTATAACTTTTTGAGAAAAAAATCCTTTGAAAGGAATGTGGTTTTAGGGACAGGGATTCAAAAACATTTCAATGTGAGAAACGTTTCTCCATGGAACGTTCTCAGATTGTGTATTCAAATTACAGATTATTCTTCCTGTGTAAACATTACAGTTCCAGATTTTTCAGCAATATCTCAAAAATGCTACCACCTTTTGAAATGAAATTTTCACAGGATAATTTTATTGTATGTATCTCCATTTATATAGGATTAAAACAATCAAACAGTTCCAAAAACCAAAGGTATACTTTGCCTTTAAGTTTATAGGACTGGTACCAGTACCCTACAAGGAAGAACAAACTTATTTCTTCAACGAGGGAAATTTACCAACTAATCTATTTGGCATTATTCATTCACTGTTTCTGTTTAAAATGCAAATGCTAAAAGTGGACTTCTCAGAGTGGGTGCTTGTGTGTACCAGCTTTGAATTTACTTTATTAAGTAGTCTACTTAAGTATGTGTCAAAGAGGGCGGGACACAATTTGCCAGCTTAATAAAACAATAGCAATTGGTAAATTTTAGCTGTTGCCAGCATTATATCCATTCTAAAACAAAAGGGAACAATTTTGGACCAAGCAAAAACTAACAACAAAACATGGATCTGTGTTGAGCTTTTGTTTTCTCAAAACTGACAACCTGTCCACTCTTTCATTGAATTGTTCACAGTTTACAAGGTGTGTGTCCAACATTGGTAAGATTAAAACTATAAATGCTACATAACTTACATGGTATAAGGATGGTTCCTTGAAATATGTTTACCTGAAATGCCATAGTTTTTTAGAAATGAGTAAAACAATGAACTTGGGAGTCCCAAAATCTGATGTTTGAAAACTGTAAAAACATATTGGTTTTTCAATGCATTTTTTCTTTCTTTTAGGACTCTGATGACCAACTGAACTTTAACTTTCACAAGTCATTAATAGCGCCATCATTAATTTTGAAAACTTCCACCGTAATACGAGGGACATTAAACAGTCTAAAAGCCAGAGCTGAATCCAAAACTATAGTTCTGAAACAAGCCTGTACACATTGTAGGAAGTGTTTCTATTTGATCAAAAAAAAATTGTTTTCCCTCAAACAAAGTAGCTGAAACAGTTTGTACCACACAGACCCCTTATGATGTCACAAGTTCATCGGCAAAAACAAAACAAATTCCTCAAGGTTGATTTCTTTTTAGTAATTCCTTGAAAATTGACTCTCTGAATTCTAAACAAATTATGTCCAAGTCCTTTCCCCCTTTTCATAATAAAGAACTACAGACTGGAATAGGAAACTGCAAAAAACGTGTCGATAAATACTGAGAGGAAAACAGGAACAGCAGAAAGATAAAGAAAATTGTACAACCAGATTATGGGCTGATTATGACCCTGGCAGACGGCCACTCCCGTATTTCCAGGAAAGCCATTCCCAAAAGGGAACTAGAGTGATAATTGCAGCAATGAAGAGAGAGGAAAAACACAAATATGTCACTGGAAAACCTGCATGACTATCAATAGGAAAATGCACTGGCGCCTGCAAGGAAACCGCAAACAGAATTGTGGTTAGACGCAGCCTCTTCATGGTGTCTGAGAAAATATGAGAACATTCATTTATTTTTTAAACTGGACACATTTTGATGTGGTGTTAAGGTTTATCCAAAACACATTAACATTAACACTCCTTCTTAATCTACTCCCTGATGATACCAGGTATGGGTCATGAATTACACCCATGCTGTGTTTAGTACACATTCTTACTTCTTTCTTTGTTTCTCGGTATTGACCCCTTGCATATGGTGTCACAAACTCGGCGAACAGCGCCCTCACTGAGGTCCAAGGAAGACCTATCATTGGCTGAGACTAGAGTTGTGAGTGGTGGTACATGCTTGTACATTTTCATTGTTTAACATCGGTGATGGCAGCCAATGCAAGGGGTCTATACCCCAACCAAGGTCACCCCCCCCCCCCCCCCCCCCCCACCTACTTCCCTCTTATCAACCCTAACCGTTATCAACCCCCCAACCCCCTACGGATTTTTCAACACTTTGTGCATTCATGTGATGCACATACGTGGCTTCCATGTTTTGCATGCATGTTGAGAACAGATACAGAGCTCATAGATTAAAACATTTTCAACGGTATTCCTTTAAATTGTGTCATTAATGATATAGGTAAAAATGTGCAAGTCATTTGCTAGCAAACAAATGAGAAAAATGCAGTGTAAACAGGGTCTCTATTTTGGCAAGCTTGCTGGAAACGTTCTTTACACGCGTTCAACGTGAGGGTCTGAAAATAAATAGTCAAACAAAATTACTATTCAATGACATTCTCTTACATAACAAGAACAGATACAAAATGTTTTTGGAATTGTTTTTCTCCCAAAACTTATGCCAATGTGTATGTTTAATTTAGCCTAGGCCTAAAACATAACTCTACGACTGCGAACGAACTCTGACGCGCATCCAACGTGAACGGATACGGTTACCATATCTGTATCTGTATCTGTATCCTTATGCTTACAAAACCTCTCTATTGTAACTTGTAAGTGTCACACTCTCCCTTATTTTGGCCGGCCTAAATATTTCCTATTGAAAATTTTGATGGAAAACCAGGTCGCTTTTGTACCCCCATTCACTCTAATTTGAATGATTTTATTGAGCACTGTTGCATTTCAGCATGATGGCTGTCTAGCTACAACAACAAAGATCAATAAACCAATTAATAACAATGATGATGATAATAATGAAGGTGACGGCCAGTCGTTGCTGTAGTCTTGGTTTTTTGTGTCTATGAAAAATGTTCCCACAGACATTTATTTTTTTCTTTTAATGACAATAATAATAATAATGATAATTTGGTACAGTAGGCTAATCATCATTACTTTCAACTGATAAGCTGAATTGCGAAGGACGCGGCTACAATGTGTTTGAGCATGCAAGGACGCCTTTGGCAGCCAGTAACACCAACCCATATATAACCACAGAGCACAAAGAGATATAGAAAGTGCTTGGTTTTTCCGAAGGGAGGAAAACCGGAGGGCCCGGAGAAAAACCCTTGTGGCACAGGAGAGAACCAATGCATAACTCTACTCACATATGGCCTTAGCCGGGAATCGAACCAGGGCCACAGTGGTGAGAGGCGAGCTCTTTAAGCACAAGCCAACCAGGCCACCCAAAAGTGGCCTTGCCAAAAAGGCCAAGCCTGACGGTAAGAACAGGTCCTCTACACAAAGTATGGTAGTTGCTAACAGAATAAAGAGAGGATAATTCACTTGTTGAATCTCATAAGAATAGATCCAGGCAATAATCCCTTGTACATCACAGTAAAATGATTCAGAAGTTGATCAGTTGCTACTCAATAATATTAGCATTCAGTGTTCAGAAAACAAGTTTAGTTTGAATACTTTGGCATGAAACATTTGCTAGCTGAAGTTGTTCCGTGGCATAATATAGTACTACATCTGCCAACATTTGCATCTTGCAATCAGGGAGATTTTGTACAACAATCAGGTAGATATTTAGAATTACATTCAACATAGTAGGGAAAACATTCCCATAATCAAATTTGAACATCAGAACATGGAAAATCTGGTTTATTTGGGGGGAACTTTCTGAACATGAACACCATCTGGGACTATTTTGTCAGCTCTACCAATCCTGTATATTACCTTTCAATTAACATGTCCCTAGTGACACTTTTCTTTCCAAATAGAACAAGGTTTGCCAAACCATTCACATTTAAACATGTACACATGTACACTGGTCTGGGAAAAAGGGAGAAAAAACCCCAGTTGCAGTTTCTCAGTAATGATACTGAAAATGAAAAAAAAAGATAATTCCACAATTTTGTTTCCCCCCAAGTGAAAGGAACCTTATAGTATACGTCAGTGAGTTAGTCATGTCAGACATGCGAGTAATTTCACCTCTTAAGTGGTTTGACTTCAAGGACTCATCGATGCGGATTCTCGGAAACAAACTCTCCGCGTATGGCTCTCAGACCCGTCAATTATGGCTCGGCATATTATCTAGTGTACTGGCGAGGTTAAAGATAATGAATTGCACTGGAGAAAGAAAACAAAAAACACGCTATTCGCAGAAAGCATTTCATATCGCCGCTGTCTAAAATTTGACTAAACACGCAAAATTATTAACACAAGGTTTGCATTGTGCACAACATGAGACAACAAGACTCCAAACGTTTTTTTAAATGCAAATTTTTGTTCATTTAACTGCATGTAGTTCCCAGGAAATTTTCACTAGAAACAGCATATGTTTGGGGACAGCATAATCTTCATACAAATGAGAAAATTAATTATTTATTTATTTTGTTTTAATTCACCAGAGTAGCCCTATCAAAAAATTGTTGCCTGTGGGGGCCCTGGATACAAAGAATATAAAATACACTATGAATAAAATACAAAGGCAGCTGAAAATTCACTAACAGATAAATGCATTAAGAGTAAAATACAAAAAACAACACACCCAACCACAAAAGAAGCATTCGGAAAGAAGGTTTTTTTTAAAGGGAAGATTGAAAACAACCCCCCCCCCCCCATCAAAAAACCCTTAAACAAAAACATGCAACAAGTACATAAGTGGGTTGGAAGAACAAACACAAGTGTATAAAATGAGAGACGTTCAGAGGGCATGAAAAATAGGTTGCTAAAAGACACAAAGCTTAATTAAATTCAACAATTCTAAAAAAAAAAAATTACGACACAAACTCCAATCCAATTTAAGTATAACAAGATCCTGTGAAGAATCCGATGCAAACCCCGTGGTACTGAGAGATAATTTCCAAGGTACGTTACATAAATCCAGCTTATCTTGTTTTTCAGCTTTAATGAAATAAAAATTGCATTCATCCGGAATCATTTGAATTGAACTTTTTCTGAGAATAAGTTCCAATAATCACGCTTTCTGGCAACGCTTTATGACAACAACAAAAAATCTGAAAGAAATTATTCCCTTGGCCATTGTGAGAATTTCCAAGAATGGTCATCAAGGAATAGAATTGAAATTCAGACGTGCACTTGACAATCCCCTTTTGATGTTAGGGAATATAAATATCAAATTGCATTTCAGATTCATGTGGGAAATAAACATCAAAGGATTCTATACATAATGCTTCTGAGTTGACAGCAATTGCTTCATAAAGAAAGATTTTGTAACTACGATTAGTTTTGCTCCCAGGGATGGGGTAGGGGGTTAGGTTGAAAGAAAATAGTGGGGGGGGGGGGGGGGGGGGGGGGTTGAGACTATTTATGAGGCCTATAACTGAGTTTTAGAATATTTTTGATACACATTTATAGAAACATGTTTTCAGTCATTCTTTAACAAAATGAACTTTTAAAAAGTCAAAATTTGTGTAAATGTGGAAACAAAGTACAAACACTAAATTTGTATGTTAAAAAAAAGAGATAAATGCTCTAATGTCTGACACTTCGTTCTCATGGGGCATTTAGTTTATTTTGTAAAGGGCACTTATGAGGGATATATAAATTAGTAATGGAACATTTTATGAAAGGGCTCTACGGCATGACCAGGGGCATGGAGGCAATAACCTCCGTTGAAGTATTAAACCTGCCTTTTGCAAGTGCAACTTCGACTTTCACATCACAAAAAAAAGAAGGAAAGAAAAAAACATTTTCTCAAAATTCCATTTAATTAACTCTGGTAATTGGATGCGGCTGAATCATTTCACAGAATGGTAATCGAAGCCAATTTGAAAGATGAGAATTGAGTAATGAATGGGGATGTAAGTATTCGGTATGGAGATGTTAATCAAATTAATAACGGGTTTCCAGGTAAGTGAGGCAAGTTATCATTGTTGGTATCTTTTGTATCTCCATCAATTAAAGTAAGAGCTACAACTGAAGATGGCATTAGATGGCAATGACAGCTTCTGTCCCAGAAACTACAACTATTATTGTTGAAGGTAAAGTCATACTACGGTAATGACCCCCCCAAATTGTTTTGTAGTTTTTATCCTAAAGCTTACTTGTTATAAACAACGTAATAGTAGTAAGCATCCTGTAAAAATGATTTCATCTGAAAATGCACCTGTTGAATAGAAATCAACAAAACACATTTGCATCTGAGAAACGATTCACGCATGCGCCAAAGCACCTCATAAACTATTAGAAGATGCTACGCAAATGTGATGCTACGCAAATGTGTCTCTACATAAATGTGTCTCATAGTTCAAAACCTAGCTCTGCTTATTCAGTTGATAAGCAATTAATGAGCACTTTGATACGTCCCTATGGGGTGTGATAAAGCGCTATATAACAACCCATTACTATTATTATGAAGATTGGAAATATAGATGTTCACAGGTTTGCCAGGAACTTACAAAGTGGTCAGCTTTGTTTTTGGTAGTTAAATTTTGAAAGAAAAATAGTGAGCAGTCTCTGAATCAGAAAAATAAGTTCACTTTAATCACAATTTTCTCCAAAGTATTTTGGCTGCCGGGCAGACTCGTGACAACGGTGACGATGTAGTGTCTGAAGGACATAAATGTACATGTAAATGTTGAAACATTATCATGATAATTATTCCCTTTGGGTACAGCTGCTCCAAGAGTAAATGACAGTACGAAATGGCGACAGTACACTCTGCACATTATGCAGAACAGCAAACAGATGTCCGAATAGAATTGACAGATGTCAAAAGTAATTAATCAAAGCAACATTTCCTATTTCCATGAAGTGTTAACATGTTTACAAAAGAGCCACAGAGCCTAGGGTGAAGTTTGTACATAGCTCAATGGAAGAAAACATAAAATCTGACATTTCATGGTGATTGCATGAGTTGATTTGTATATCAACCTTTGATTTGAAGAAAAGGGGCACATCTAAAAATCTGAACAGCTCTTATTTAAAAAATTAATACTTTATGTAGTAATTATGATACAAAATGTAAAAATATTGTAAATATGTGACCAATGAAATATTTTGCCTGCAAGGAAATGCCCTGGAATGATCTGGCCACTCTTTTTTGGTAAACAAGGTGTCACGATTTTTACTTTGGCTCAATGCAAGAAGTTGTTACGTGGAAACAAGGAGCTAATAACAGCTTTCATACAGCTGTACTTTTACACATCTAAATTCCCTTTCACAAAACTTGCATTTTCCCAGGAAATTCCTGTGAAACTTTATTTGACCTCTTCAAACTAAAATTTATGCCCAGAAGAAGCCATTACCAGGAAATAGCAACCCCTGCTTGGGAGTAGGTTTAAGCCGGATAATCCTAGGGTTAGCATATGGAGTCTGGACTGTCCAGGGCTGCCAACATTTACAGCTTCCAATCAGGGAGATCTTGTGCAACAATCCGGGAGATATTTAGACTTGCATTCAGCATAATAGGGAAAAAGTTGCCCTAATCAGGGAGATTGTCAAATTTGTTCATCAGAACATAGAAAGATCAGTTTATTTTCAGGGAACTTTCTGCAGAATCAGGGAGAGTTGGCAGTAGCAGTGGCCATTTTTCAAATCTTAATTTGCAAATGGCTCACAGAATTCCTGTGTGAATTCAATACCAAAGAAACCTCTGATGGGATATGGCATGAATTACTTGGATGCGATATTATTGACTTTGACTGAAACCACACTCTTGCCTAAAATGAACCTGCCGCCTTTGCAGGAGGTATATCAACTCAATCTAATTTCCCGGAAAGCGGTTGATCAAAACAATTCTTGAGGTTTTTAAGAACAATGTGAGAACTCAAAACAGCGGTTGTGGTCCATGGTTGGAAGGTGACATTAAGTCATTGTCACACTTGAGACAAAAAGGAAGTACTGGTTTCTCCAGCACTTTTATGAGTGTGCAAAAAACTGACACTGTGGTCTCTACTTGTGGTTCCTGCTGGTGGAACCTTGTGGAATTTGTTTCACTACTTTAAAACCCACACGATAGATCAAAATAATGTTAATTTGTACAGAATTAGCCTTTCCAATGAAACACTCTAACTATACATTCACACATGCGTCCAAACACTGGGCAAACGCGATAGAGTTGTGTACTACGCAGATCCACAAATGCCTACACATCTTGCCCACATCATACCGCCATACAAAAAGCACAATGTTCCCTTATTTTGCCAAGCAGTGTTAGTGCGCAGTAGTGTTAGTGCGCACGTGCACTGTGCAATTTAAATATTTCAACGGAAGGGTATATTTCATACTTTTGTAGGCTTTTGACAATATTAAGATGTTGAATGTTTTTTTAATTTATTGTTATTATTATTATTATTATTTTATTTTATATATATATATATATATATATATATATATTTTATTATTATTTTTTTTTTTGGGGGGGGGCATTCATAGAAATAAACCACAGGGAATTCTGATCTCATTGATCGCCTGTGTCTGCTGTGTTTGCTCTCTATGTCAGCTGTAACATGGGAAATGCCTGTATTACAAAAGTGCCAACATCAACCAATTGGAAAGCTGTAAGCCATTGGTGTGACTGATACTTTTAGTGATACACTTAAAATTAAGGAAATCAGGGCTCTTTGTTCTGTCCACAGAGCAAGACTCTTTAGTCTGTCCACAGAGCAAGGCTCTATGGTCTGTTCATAGAGCAAGACTCAGTCTGTCCACAGAGCAAGACCCTTTGTTCTGTCCACAGAGCAAGACTCTGTAGTCTGTCCACAGAGCAAGACTCTATGGTCTATACACAGAGCAAGACTCTATGGTCTGTCCACAGAGCAAGACTCTATGGTCTGCCCACAGAGCAAGACTCTATGGTCTGTCCACAGACTGAGCAAGACTCTATGGTCTGTCCACAGAGCAAGACTCTATGGTCTGTCCACAGAGCAAGACTCTATGGTCTGTCCACAGAGCAAGACTCTATGGTCTGTCCATACAGCAAGACTCTATGATCTGTCCACAGAGCAAGACTCTGTGGTCTGTCCACAGAGCAAGACTCTGTGGTCTGTCCACAGAGCAAGACTCTATGGTCTGTCCACAGAGCAAGACTCTATGGTGTGTCCACAGAGCAAGACTCCATGGTGTGTCCACAGAGCAAGACTCTATGGTGTGTCCACAGAGCAAGACTCTATGGTCTGTCCACACAGCAAGACTCTATGGTCTGTCCACAGAGCAAGACTCTATGGTCTGTCCACAGAGCAAGACTCTATGGTGTGTCCACAGAGCAAGACTCTATGGTGTGTCCACAGAGCAAGACTCTATGGTCTGTCCACAGAGCAAGACTCTATGGTGTGTCCACAGAGCAAGACTCTATGGTCTGTCCACAGAGCAAGACTCTATGGTCTGTCCACAGAGCAATACTCTATGGTCTATCACAGCAAGACTCTATGGTCAGTCCACAGAGCAAGACTCTATGGTCAGTCCACAGAGCAAGACTCTATGGTCTGTCGCAGCAAGGCTCTGTGGTCGGTCCATAGAGCAACGCTCTATGATCCGTCCAGCCTAGCCTACAGTCTACTGTTCACAGGTACTTTTACATCTGCAAATAAATTAATGTCAGTTCCCAGACAAGCCCTGCAGGTTACCTGTCACTCAATAGAAGGAGTTTTAAAAAAAGAGGCATCCAGGATTTGCTTCAAGCACCTTTTTTCAAAGGAAGTGCATTATGTGTTTGTGCACCAGACTGGGATCCCTTTGATTAGTAAGCAGTCCCCTAGAGGCTTGAGCCCCCCCCCCCCCCCTGTCCTCTTGGAGTTTCCAAGAAAACTCAGGGATGTCATGGGGCTTTAGGAAACGGATGTCTTGGCCCTGAGGCACATGGAAGCATAAAGGATGTGATAAATAGCTCTTTAGAGAGACTGAGAAGGGGTGTGGGTGGCATAATGCAATTATGGAGGGAGAGGGAATTGTTGTGAAACTTTTTGATTTCAGTCTCAAGTGTGAAAAACATTTGCAGGCCGAGTTGACTTTTAAATGCATACATAACTCACTTGTTATTTCCTTTCAAGACCGATTCCTTGACTGTTTATGACTTGCTTATTTCATGTACATCTTAATCAATCTGCCTTAATAATTGCAACTTCATATTCAAAGGGCAAAAAATACCAATCAATTGCCATTTCTTTGGTTTATTATGACAAAAAATAGTGTCTTATTTATCAAGATATGATTATGTCTTTGGTAATAGAAAATGAAAAAGCAGCTACTGGGTATACAGAAATGCAGATTTGATAGGAATACCTCTGTGACCTAGAAAACACAAAAGCAAACATATGCGAAAGACTTGGCTGATTTCAGAGTGCTAAGCTTACTGCACACGGAGAAGTGTTCGCTTTTGAGAAGAATCAGAACTGAGATATCAGTAGTCTACTCAGTTCTTACTCCCCACACGATGCAATAAGTCATATCTTACTTACTGCACACAGACAAAACTTGCTCAGCAAAAAAAAGGTACCATCCAGAATATCATTAGGATTAATAATACTAATAATAAAAACCATACTTATATAGCGCGTATCACTGTGAGGTTTCTATTTGCTGTTATGAATTTAACAAGTATACAAATTGAACAGATATGTTTTATTATCAACCAGGGTTTGAATTGGTCTGATGTTTCGGCCTGTTTGACAACTTCTGGTAAAGTGTTCCATAACTGAACAGCAGCAGACTGAAAAGAGTGGGAACCACATGACAGGGGGAGTCAAAAGGCGGGATTATATTGGTAGATTTTTAGCTGGTTTGTACTTCTGAACTA
Organism: Leptasterias polaris; assembly: GCA_037783415.1. Lineage (NCBI taxonomy): Eukaryota > Metazoa > Echinodermata > Asteroidea > Forcipulatida > Asteriidae > Leptasterias > Leptasterias polaris. Next base: position 206,523 of record JAZGTN010000171.1, read on the forward strand.
AACTTTGAATCTTTCTGGTAATGACACTAAGAAACCCTCAAAAGGGACTAGTACTGTAACCCGTAGGCCTGGAGATACAAAATGTATCAATGAAGAGACGATGTTGAAGAAGCCCCAGTTTTAGATGTGGGAGGAAAACCCCAACTGGGGAAAACCCACATAATCCACATGCAAGGTGCTAGTTTGGGATTCTAACTGGGGTCACAGAGGTGAAAGGAAGGGTTCTCCACTAATTGTTGCTGGCAGAAAATATTAAGCAATCATTTTCTGCAAAGCAGCTTTCTGAGATTGGCCCTCGAATCCATCCTATCCAGTCCTTTAAATAAAAACATGGCAGTTTTTTCAGACATGATCAAATGGATACCAACATCACACCAAGCAATTCTAACAATGTACCAGAGAATTATTTCAAGCGAAATCCGATGCTGTATTACTAGCTTCAACATTGTGCGTATTTGTAGAGAGTGACCATCACTTTGCCTCCACTTTTCCTCCATGATGTCTCCACGAAGACTTAGGTATTACAATTTACATCAACCGAACAGTGGTCCAAACACAAATTATCAGCCATAACCAAAACCACAGTTTTATTGTATCAATGTATCTCCGACAAATATCATCTTGCAGTATTCCTTTCATGAAAATCTAATCTTGTCCAGTATGCTGACAAAACACCTCTTTGAGGTTGAAAGGGAATCTCACGAAAGCGAAGACCCACACAAAAGGGCAACACACACTACAGGCTCTCATTACAGTCAGAGAATGCAGAGCACTTTAGCAGTTTCCTTGAAATCAGGAATCAGACCTGGGCCCAACTTCAGGTGGGCACAACAAAATTGCTAAGCTCAGACAAATCTCAGCAGAAACAGGTTACCAGCCAAAATGTTTAAATGTGAGATAAAACATCTAAAACATTCTAATGCCTCCTTTAGCATTTTTAATGGGATTGCTTTTTGTGGTTTTTATTTGTCTTTTGTTCATTCTTTTTCTATTGTCACCTCGCCAGTTATATTAGTTGAGATTTTATACATAGAGAGGCATCTGTCTCCTGAAAAGATTAAAACATTACCAATGCCAGCAGGGTTAGGCTATGAAGTAACTATTAGTTCTCTGTTGGCAGGGCAGACATACTGTGGTTTGGGCACTGGCCTGGTAACCTGTCTTGTTCTTTTTCTTCCATTCTGTGCACTGTTTGTGCTTTTGATCATTTTTATGTAAGGGGCGCAATATCAAACTGGAATTATTATGCCAAATAGGTTACACTATTCTGACAAATTCCAACTGGTGGCCTGCTACTTTAAGTGCATGTAACAAAGGAGTTATCCAAGTATTATTTTCTGTTTAAAATGACATAAATGATTTTGGGAAAAATTTGTTCATTTCCATCCGTTAGTTTTCAACAAACAATCCCTCCAACAAGCCTGTGAACATTTCATTAAATTGCAAGGCTCGAATTTTACACCGGACTGCAGGCCATAAGCTAGTCACTTGCAAGTCACTAAAAATGTTATGGGCTAACCCTGCCCTGTATTAAGCAGAGACTGGTAACCATAAGCACAGAATACAGCAGCAAGGAGAGCCTTGACTTTGGGCCATAATTGCACTTCATCTTAAGTGTGATTCACACTTTTTCACAAGCGTCATAAAATTATGATTTATTGTGGTCAAGGAATTCAGGATTTTATTGTGCTGGACAGGATCCAAAATATTGAAATTGCTGTAAAAAACAAAATCTAATTAGCTTAACAAACAAAACTGTTTATATTAACTACCAAGAATTAAAAAAACTCCAGATGAAATGCAAGCTCTAAATGCAAAATGAATAAACAAATTTCAGCCATTAGTTCTTGGAACCACTGCAACTCAACCATAAATACATTAAATTTGGTTACAAGATATACATTTCGTTGAACTGTGAAACAATCCCCACGGCTCAGTAGTAATCACTCCGAGATCCAATCAACACGAAACCGCTTTTCTTTTCTATCCTCTGATAACATTCCAAGAATCTTTCTCAAAAGATTCCTTAATCAAATCACTATTCAATGTTTTCTTTCTGAGAATTGTTTTGAATGGCGCCTTATGAATCAGTCACTTTGTAAACAGAGCAATCATTTCAATGGTGACCTTCGGAAAGAAAAAACCTGCATATGCTTTTAACCCTTTCAATACCGCATTTTTTATAGGGGTCACGCTGCTGTGTACCCCATTTTTTCACACAAAAAGCAACGTGCAATGTTCAGCAGTGGTGTTCACTTTTTCCAATCTTTATTTTCTTTGTGAAGACATACTTTAGTGGAAAAACTTTGTACATACAATTTGTAGCTTATGGAATGACCTAGATTCATATGATGTCCAATTTATATTATCTTCATGTCCTTTGCCACCTCAGTCGGCACGAATGGGTCGAGGCCCGCCGAGCCCACGCCCAAGACCACGGCGTTGAAGTCCAGCTACCGGTATCGTAAGGAGTGTCAACATCGGACGTGCCTTGCAACGAAACATCACGAGTTTCATCCGAATATTCACTAGGTTCTTCTTCAGATATTTCTGATTCCAATTCAGAGTTTCTACTGACAAATATTTCTACCAAAACCTCTGGGTAACGAACAGCTATGCTGGTGATTATTTACCGGGAAAACAGAAGCGTGAAATCTGGACGTACTGTTGCATGCAATGTTGTTATTCTCGGAAAATCGTAATGGCGACCCCCTATACAACACACACCATTGTAAAGCATGGTAAACAAGCTACCAGTCCATATAAGGTTCAACAACAGAGGGCGCTAAATAAAATAAATACAGGCTCCCAAACACCGCGGTTTTTTCCCCCAAATACCGCGGCTTTTAACGTCGAGTAAACTCGACAATGGTAAGAAAGCATTACACTGCGCGTGGTCGAGTAAACTCGACAATGGCATTGAAAGGGTTAACACAATTTAGGCTATGTACAAAAATTACATAAACCTAAAAGCTCACTTGAAACGATTACCAGTTATCCTGAGAACTAGTTCTGTCTAAATGACTTATTTTTTCCCCTAACACTCACTTACTTACTTATTGTGATTTTCCAAAGGATCATACAAAAAGTACCAAACAAAAGAATAAGCTTGTTTAAGACTTTTAAACTGGTCTCACTTCTTAATTGGACACACTTTGTTCAGATATTTGCTTTAGAACGCAGAGATCGTGGGTTCGAATCCCTACTGAGTAGTATGACTGTGGATTTTTTCCCCTGTAGGACTTGGGAAGCACAGGGAGTATACAGTGCTAAACACACATAAATAATAATAACAACTAGAGCTTAATTGCATTTGTGCACAAATGCAGAGCTGTTTCGCTAATAATATTTTCAAATTACTCAAGTGAATATGAAAGTCTTTTTGTATTCAAAGCAGTTATGACGTATCAAGCCTGTTTAAAAAAGAATTTTGATTATAGCATGCTCCGTTAGCAATTTATGACTTAAAGGGGCAAAAAATGAAAAAATCATAACAAATCGTGTAATGACGTCATCATGACGTCTTTACAGGTTTAACGACTTGCCAAGTTTCAACGTGATCAGACCTATACTTTTGGAGATATACGACTTCAAAAAGTGCACCTTTAATGTCACGTCACGTGACCCCTGATGACGTAATCAATCTAAAACTTCATACATATGTTGGCTGCCTGACGTTCATCATGTGTATCAATTTTGAAGCGATTACAAAAAACTTCGCAACACACATCTCCTCAAAGTGCATTTTGAACAGTTTTCTAACTGCCGCGAGAGGGCGCTCTTGTGTATCGTGACGTCATCGGTATTTTTTTTTTAACTGCACACCCTTGCCGGACACTAACATCGTTGAAAGCATTTTCATAACATTTAGCACTTTTGAATTACAAGGCACTTCCGGTTTCGACTGGTTTCGACCGGAAGTAGAGGTCACATGAGGTCACGCACACTGAATAAAATGAAGCCCTGATTAATCCCTACCCAATCCTGCAAACAGAATCCTACGGTCTCTTGTGGCTGATTTGATACGCATTTTCAAATATTTAAATTATAAACCTTTAAGATGACGTCACGTGACAGGTGATGACGTCATCACGACGAATTTGTTTTAGCACCTTCCTTGCACCAATGCCTTTCATCACTGAAAGTTTCATTGCAATTGCTTATCGGGAACTATGAAAAAAGGTGCTTGGAACGAATTGTGCGTTATTTCAATGACTTCCGGATGTCTGAAAAATAAAAATAAAAACTTTGAGTAAAACAATAGCTGTTTCGCTGCGCTGCGAAACAGCTAATAAAAACAAAAACTCTAACAAAAACAATAGCTGTTTCGCTGCGCTTGCTGCGAAACAGCTAAAAAAAACAATAAAAATAAAAACAAAAACTAACACAAAAACAATAGCTGTTTCGCTGCGTTTGCTGCGAAACAGCTAAAAACAAAAACTAACACAAAAACAATAGCTGTTTCGCTGCGCTTGCTGCGAAACAGCTAATAAAAACAAAAACTCTTACAAAAACAATAGCTGTTTCGCTGCGCTTGCTGCGAAACAGCTAAAAATAAAAACAAAAACTCTAACAAAAACAATAGCTGTTTCGCCGCGCTTGCTGCGAAACAGCTAAAAATAAAAACAAAAACTCTAACAAAAACAATAGCTGTTTCGCTGCGCTTGCTGCGAAACAGCTAAAAAAAAATTAAAAAACTAACACAAAAACAATAGCTGTTTCGCTGCGCTTCGCTGCGAAACAGCTAATAAAAATAATAATTTTGGAGTCTAATCATCCTTACTTGCAGCTGGGAAGCTGAATTGCGAAGGCAAGACCACAACATGTTCGGCTTCAGGCATTTTATGGCACCTCCGACAGCCTTGTACATATATGAACACAGAGCGCAGCTAGAGATCAAGAGAGTTTGATTTTTCCCAGAGAAAAACCCTTGTGGCATAGCCTAAGAGAACCAATGCAAAAGTCTACTCACATAATAAGGCCTTTAGCCGGGTATAGAACCAGGGCCACATTGGTTAGAGGCAAGCGCTTTATGTACAGCCACCCATGCCACACATCAATGCAGGGTAAAAACCAAAATGATGTTGTTAATCCCCAATGCAAATTAAGTTGTTAATTGATTAAAAGATAAACCTTTTCTTTTCTTTTCTTTTCTTGAAAAACACACCCATCTAAAAATATAAATACAACCTTTAAGTTTGTTTATGGGTGAGGTTTGGGGGTGGCATATCTTTCCTGGTAAAAGGCTAATCTTTGTGGGAAATACAATGCACACATGTTATTTTACCACTTCAACAAAAACAAGTTGAGTACTTGGGGCTAACCTACAGGCTTTTATTGACTTGTTCATGCAATTTTGTAACAACTGACTTTCTGAGGGCAGAAAATTGCAAATCAGATTAAAACAGGAAGAAAATCAAGCCTGATAAAGTTTCATTGTGATTTGTTTACAGGCACTGAGGAAAAGACTAGGGGTTTTGTACTTAACAATCTTAAAAGTTAAAGTGCTACCTAGTATTGTACTTAACTAAGGAATCAACACTTAACGATCTGGGCGCAATTTCATAGAGCTGCCTAAACAGACAAAAGAACTTAATAATTTTCTGCTAAGCAAATATAAGCAGGAAACCAGATGGCAATGGTACATATGACATGGTATGTTGGCTGGTAACCTTGTTTCTGGTCAGCCAAGTTGAATTGGGATCAATACGAAATGAAGAATAAACCTGCTGACACTCCTGTGACAATTTCTTACACATAAAGGAAACCAAAATTACAAAAACTGTGTGCCATGCCATTTAAAAAAACTGTTAAGTCGGTCTCAAGTCATCAGGCTTGTTATCCCACTTGATACAGCTTACAACTTTCACTGATTTATTACACACCATTTTTAAAAAAATTAAAAATCCATTGAAGTTTAATAATAAAAAATCACCGAATCAAACAAACTGACAAAATTTGAGAGCTCTGCTCACCCTGGAATTCTGCACTAACAGCCCATAAAATGCTGTGCTTTACATGGCTCCATAAGCACAGAATTCAATAAGCAGAGCCATGAAATTGGGCCAAGATGACGGACGCTCCTACACATCAATCAAATTCTTCAAAAGTATGATAACTACTTCAGAAATAAATACAAGTTTTTACTTCCCCTTTAAATCTCAAACCCCTATGTAGCCTTTGGCACAAGATGCTCTGTTTTTTTGCAAGAGAGAAAGAGAAACAAAAGATACTTCATATTTTCATACCAAGAAAACTCACAAAGGATTAACGGCTGACCTGGAGGCTAAGCCTTTTTTCTCAATGCATTCAGTTGTCACAAAGTCTTCCCAGGAGTGCTTTTCATGCAGTGTATCCGTTATTTATTATTCTTGTTAAAAAGAGGAGATTACAGGCTGTGATACTGAGAAATTGATTTGATCAACAACCTGGGGGCTCGGTCTTAGAACTGGGTTGCTCTGGAGTGTTCTGGATTGAACCAGTTTCAAGCTGCGGGGCTCTGACAGCAGATGGGGTGGGGGGGGGGGAGATTATCATCCGCTTTTTGCTTGATGTACCCTTGCTCCATGGGTGCACTAATCTTCAATTTTAATAATAGTAGCACATTATACACACACTGGACAAATCAAAGTGACTGGATTACTTTGCCATACATTGCGCCCAACATTAGTCATTTTGTTTTTAAAATTAACAATGAATTCATTTCCCAATTGAACAGCACCAAGATTCATCTTAAGATGAGGTGTCAGTATTACAAGTGATTTGTATTGCGACATCACACTGTGCTCAGCAGTAAAGATTGATTCGCACTTAACATCAATCTTAGCTCTTTGTGAAATTGAGCCTTGAATTTGGGGGATTGTGCCCCCACCCCAATTGTAGTTCGCTTTGTTATTCTGTTATGTACAATTCAGGAAAATATTAACGTAACTAATAGGAGATGATCTTATTTCATAAATACCCCAGACAGTTTATAATTCTGATAGGTTGACAGGAGATCACATGGCCATGTTTAAATGTTAGGTTTAAACACACGTGTGGAATGCAAGCTTACACAGGTGCTAATACCTGTAATGCAATCAATAAATAAGGTCCTCAATGTCAAGTGCATTTGTACACGCGCCCTCAACTGTTGAGCGACTCATGCAATTCGACCCTTTGCTAGACCAAGCCAGAGGAAAATTTACACAAAGGTTTGATAGATTTTCCCACTATTATCACATTAAAGGGCATATGAATGGGAATTAAAAGAGTTGTGACTCCGTCTTAAACGGCCGTTTAAGACAGAGTCACAATGACTCCGTCTTAAACGGCCGTTTAAGACAGAGTCACAACTCTTTTAATCCCTTATTTTTGTCAAATTACCACTCAATTCATATGGCTTCTTTAAAGACCGGGTGTACTTTTAGTAATTACTCCACAAGTTAAAGACCATAGCAACTTACTCGGTAAAGAGCACTGGAGAGCTGTTGATATTATTAAACATTGTTAGAAACCCTTTGAAGTAATGAGGTTTAAGAGAAACAGGTAATTCTTCACCCCAAAATTTGAATCTGAGAAAGGCTTCACACATTAACCCTTTCAATACCGCATTTTTTATAGGGGTCACACTGCTGTGTAGCGCATTTTTTCAAACACACACACACAAAAAGCAACGTGCAGTGTTCACATTTTTTCAATCTTGATTTTCTGTGTGAAGACATATTTTTGTGGAAAAACTTTAAGCATACAATTTGTAGCTTATGAAATTACCTTTTATATGATGTCAAATTTGTATACATTATCTTTATGTCCTTTGTCACCTCGATCGGCACGAATGGGTCGAGGCCCGCCGGGTCCACGCCCACGCCCAAGCCCACAGCGTTGAACAGGTGCCGTGCTCGGTCCAGCTACCGGTATATCGTCAGGATAGTTGTCATAATTGAACGTGCCTGGCGACGAAACATCACGAGTTTCATCTGAATCTTCACTAGGTTCTTCTTCAGATATTTCCGAGTCCAATTCGGAGTCACTTACGACAAATATTTCAACCAAAACCTCCAGGTCACGAACAGCCATGATGGTGATTTTTTGTCGGGAAAACGGAAGCGTGAAATCTGGAAGTACTGCTGCATGCAATGTAATTTTTCTCGGAATATCGTAATGGCGACCCCCTATACAATACACACCATTGTGAAGCTCGATAAACAAGCTACCCATCTATATAAAGGTCAACAGCAGAGGGCGCCAAACAAAATAATTACAGGCTCTCAAACGCCGGTGCTTTTTGTGTCGAGTAAACTCGACATTGGTACGGAAGCACTACACGGCGCACGCTGTCGAGTAAACTCGACAATGGTATTGAAAGGGTTAACCCTTTCTGAGGCATCTGAAAACACACAATTCTATGGAAAAAGGATGTTCTTTTCGATGACCAATTGAGCCAAAACTTTTACAGGTTTGTTATTGAACACATATATGTTGGAATACACCAAATAATTGATACAATTACCAAAAGTATACCCCGCCTTTAAATATATACAGTGAAAGTGAATTGGATGCAATGTATGCACAAATACTGAGTGGCAGGTCAATCCAAGAATTTGCGGGATCCCGCCAGGCAACAAGCTCAATAAATCATGATGATGTCCACTGGCCATGGATCAACATTACAACTCAATACAAACATACCAGGAAGTCCAACAACTGGAAATCTAACTTTAATGAATTCCGATCAAACAGGATCAAGGATATATTATTTTCTTTTGCTTCCCTTTGCAGAAGAAATATTGTCTTCCTATTAATATCTGAAAAATTCCCGGATTTGATTCCTCATTAAAAATTGAGGCATCATTCAAAGTTGTGCAACACCGTCTGTCATTACAAATTCTGAGAATCATGTAATCAATTATGCAATACTAGACTTGCGATATCTGAATGTTTGTTGTTGGCACTATTTCCACTTTAAGCACTGTGCAATTTATGGTGTCACCATTTATCTATGTAATTTATGTTGTGTCACCATTGATCATGTTTTCCTCCTTATTTATTGCCTCTTTACTTAGAATTTTATATTTTTCTGTAATCATTATATTTAAAGGGTGTGTACAACATTGGTAATTGCCAAAGACCTGTATCCACACTTGATGTGACCCAACATATACATGAAATAAAAAACCTGTTAAAGTTTAAGCTAAATCGGTCTTCGGAGTCATGAGAAAACAGGATAAAGACTTTTATTTTACTTATTTCCAAAAAACTATGGCATTTCAAGCAAAACTATTTCAAGGGAAGTTTTCCACCATGACCATCTTTATACCATGTAAGTTATTTGCAAATCTGTGAGCATTCATATTTTCATTCTTACCAATGTTGTACACACCCTTTAAGTGTAATTTTCAAGTATAGTTTAACCTATGAAAGTTCCACCAAATTCAGCTTTGTGTTGCCAGTTGGATTATGAAACGAAATAAAATAAAATTTAACAAACACAAGCCTGGAAGTTAGATGCCATTTTCGAAACTACTTTTGAGGGAGTGAGCTAGTCTTCACAAAATTGTTCTCTCTGATCTACCTTATAAATGTTAAAACTTTTGACAATCTCTTGTAAACGCGCTTGCACTGACATCACACGCGGCAACACTCTGCTCATGGTTTGTCATTTAGGAGTTAAAAAGCATGTAAAGATAAGAACAAGGCTTGAAAAAGCACACAATAAATACACAATACTACTATTTCAAAAATACATGCATGAGATGTAACTTTAACAATCCTTACTAATTTCAACTAAGGGGAAAAAAGTTGGCTGTTCTGTGAAAGAAAAGGTAAACAATATTGCAGGTATTGGAAACAGGCAGGTATTGTTTGTAAGTGTGACGTAATCCCAGTGTAAGCCACGCCCATTTCACTGGTTACCAGATGCCCATATTATAGGAGTTGCATTGAGCTAGTTTTTGTAAGAGGATTCATGTGAGCAAAGTTTTGTTTTTTGACTTGGCTTTTACATATGTTCTTCAATAACTAAGGTTTTTTGATAAATTAAACACAGACAGCTTTTGAAACAGAAGCAGTGAAAACTTTGGCCATGCAGTGACTTGCCAACAAGACCGCGTAGGTCTCATATTTGGTTCTCATGTACACGGCTTCAACATTTGTAAATGTCAGCAGACTTTATGTGACACTGACACATCGATGAAATAACAAACCAGTGAAAATTACAGTAAATCGTTCATCAGAGATACAAGAAAATAGTGAAGAGCCCTGTTATAAATGTGTTTTCAAACATCAGGTTTGAGACTAGCCAGATCAATCCTAATATTGTTTGACTCAGTTCTCAAAAACTATTTTGCAGGCAAAAATATTTCAAGGGAAGTTTTCCACCATGATCATCTTTATGCCATGTAAGTTATGTGCAAATCTGTGAATGCAGGTATTTCTAATCTTGTTGTGCTCCGTCCATGAACTGATCATGGTAACTAACTCTACCACAAACCGAAACCGAACTTATTTCAATTAGCTAATAGAACATCCAAATCTTTTCATTTTCACCACACACTGAGAGTTTTTTCATAGGGAATTTTTCTGTTTAGTTTTAAGAGGTGTGGAAGAAAACTAAAACCTCATGTGATGACTTTTAAAAGGGTAATGGACCAATTGGGCAACCTGAGTTGGTTGTTTTACTCCGTTACTAGTACTTCACAAAGTAATAACATCAAATTCTTAATAAGTTTTAGTGGCAAAGGTAAAAACCACAATTGTGTGACAATTTGAGTTGGTTAGTTTTGATATTAGAATTCCAAAAAAGGAACAACATAAAGTTCTTATCAAGTGTGGCATAAAAACAAATAATCATTTGATAACTTGAACAGATATGACAACTTGAGTACGTTGTCGCAATTTGTCACAAGTATTTCAAATATTAATAACGTTAAGTTATTATAGAGTGTCAAGGTAAAAAAGTTCATGCGACAATTTAAACTTAGTTGACAGCTTGAGTTGGCTGTTGTAATTATGTCACTATCAAAAAGTAACAACATAAACTTATTATACAATGTCAAGATTAAAAATTCCCCCAAGTTCATGTGACAACTTGATCCAATGGGACAACTTGAGTGAGCACTAATACTCTATTCTTAGAAAAGCTCATGGTGCAGAGCTGATTGAAGGGATAGTTCATGGTGCAGAGCTGATTGAAGGGATAGTTCATGGTGCAGAGCTGATTGAAGGGATAGTTCGCCTTATCTTAAATCTCAACTGATCCAATCTAAAATAAACAGAGCTTTATCAATGTTACTGTATGGTAAGCCCCAGTGGAGCATTCAACTCTGGGTACTTGCCCCCATCCCTGCCACCTGCTCCATCTGCATCTTCAGCATGTATATTGTACTTTGGTAAAAGTGTCCGATTCTAGTGTCGTTTTTCATAATCACCCTGAGTCCTCCTGATTTTGTTTTTCCCTTGCTCAACTACTCAAAGACAGTGGATCAACCAAGGGGAGGGGGGTAGGAGCCCCCTCGTGCAGAACCCGTCCCCCCCCTAAATGAGATCCAAAAAAATTGCACAAATGTATGGTTCCATACCATGAAAATGTCTGGTTTTCCCCTGCTCATCAACCTATAAATAAACTGCTGAAAAGATAAACATGTAATCCACACTACTGTGACCTTTACTACGCCAACAAAATATAACTAACAAAAACTTTCAGCATATTCATTTTTGGTTTAGCTTTCAATGTTCTGTACACAAGGGTGTGGCCAGAATAAAGCTCACAATGGACATTGAAATCGCTCACCTGAAGCCAGGTGAAACATTAAAAGTAGTTTAGCGGGGACACCTTTTAATCATTCATTTCATAAGCAATATGTTAAAACTAGTGGAAGCAATTACTTAAATCCTGTCTGGGGTTTCCAATCATATGACCAACAGATGTACTGTTGGAGAACAAAATATACAGAGAAACAGAGGTTTGCAAAAAAAACATGGGAGAGGCGCAGCCAAATTCCTGGAAAGCGCTTATCAACAGGGGAAATCTACAGCTGCAAACCAATGGAAATGAGAGCCTTACAGATGTTTTCTGGAATGAAGCGTCTGACTGTCTAAAAGTAAACGGCAAATAATAATAAAGATAATGGCTCCATCGTAGATAATGCTACCAACAAACTTGCTGTCGCACCAGGTCTATATCCTGTCTAGGATGTGGCAAATTTGCAGGTGTAATCGCTTCATGAAGATTTCATTGGTCGAGGTGGCGCTACGTCTATTGCATTATTAGTATGCAACAAAAAAACAAAGACTAGCCAACTCCTGGACTACGCACTCGGAGCACCAGGCAGATGGCGCGATACGTGCTGATGCCACCTGTTAAATGGTCAATTTATATTAAAAAATGTATTTCTTTGGGCTATGTCAGAATCGCCAACCACTGACGCATCATGAAACGTTGAGTTGTCAAACCACCGGTTTTTCTCAAAACCACCACTACTCAAAAGAGTATTTATACACTTGGTGTCACCTCAAACCTCTCCTAATTGTACTCCCACCATGCAAGGTTTCAAATTCTAGTACTTAATGTGGCTTGATGGTAACTTCTAGTGTCTTTACTCTCTTTTAATACAAATGATGTACCGTAATCTTCGGAATATAGGCCGCCCGCGGTATAAGCCGCTATGCCAAGAATTTGTCAAAACAAGATTTATGCGTCAGTGTATAAGCCGCCCGGCGTATAAGCCGCAGTAATGACCGCACACACAGGGGGGCGTGCGTGTTTGGCAGTCCTTTGTGGTGATGTACAGTGACTAGCGGACAGCACAACAGTCACTGTACATCGCCACAAAGTGCGTCTTGCGTTGCATTAAAGTAAAAATGTACTGAAGTAACATGTATCGATCGTTATTGAAATAATTTATGAGAATGGTCTGCAGTTAAGTGGGTCTATTTTCTTTTCGTAAATTTTGAATGGTGATATATTTTGGGGTAAATATTGCCGAGATCTCGATATTCGTGAAGTTTTTTCGAACGCGGAAAAACGGTTTTACCCCGCAGGGAGGAAGTGAGCAATTATAAACAAACAAGACTTGACTGTTTGATAAACTGCTGAGGTAAAATCACTGAATTTAATATTCATATTCCATGACAACAGAACGTCTTTACATTTTTATGTGCCTTTTTTCACTAGTTCCGACTCAATTAATTAATGGTTTCTACCTCCACGATTGAAGGAACGTTGCGCGCGATCTCTGAAAGCTAGTGCCTCGCTTTTTATTCTTATACACGTGCACGTGACGTTTCATAGTCTTGGTTCGTGACTACACAAATGGAGCGTCTTGGTCGTGGTGTGGTAGCGGTTACAGGAGAGCGGTTAGGTTTTCGTGACTACACGACTGGAGCGTGTTGGAACCGAGACTAGACGTTTCCCGAACACATGGTGATTTCTCACTAAGGGAATTTCCCTTGCACCCTCGCTCCCACGGCTATATGCCGTTTCTTCATCCCCCGATAATAAAGTATAGCAAAGAGCAAGCACATCCGCGGGGTCAAGGTGATGAATAATATGGGATGGCAGTGGGATGGTAAGCGGCCTGTGGGAAGTACGTTCGTGCTCTGAAAATTATGAAGAAAGACAACCATGGCTAGAACAACTTAACTACTGAATGGCTAACGCTAGTTAGAACGGAGATTTGTAACCATTTATGGAAAACGTTACAACAACGTTAATAAACAACACTGCATGGCGATACCACACTGGTCATCTGCTTCTTCACGGCATTAAGTACGGTACACGCAAGCGATCACCAGCAAAAGTCGAAGCAAGCATGGTGGACGCAAGTTTGACGACTCCTCGCAGCTCAAAAGATAAGCTGGGATTTTCAACATTTCGTAAAAACTGTCACTATATCACACAGGCTATGTTTTGGTGGGATTTTTTTCGTTTTAGAAAATTGTTTCGTTGCAGAAATATTTTACAAACGATCTTTTTAAAAACAAGTTTTATTGCTCGGTGTATAAGCCGCCCGGGATATAAGCCGCCGAAATGTTTAAAAGGGCCAAAATCAATGTATAAGCCGCGGCCTATATTCCGAAGATTACGGTAAACAACTGGTAATGTGATCACATAAAAGTTTCAGCTGTTTGTAAGCATTGTTTGGTTTTTTAAAAAGACAGGGGGATTATTTGAAGGAATTATTGAAAGGGTGATGTTTTCAAAAAAACACAATGGAGCTTCAAAATAACAATGATAATAATAAGGGAATCAATGTGTGGTGAAGAGGTTTTGAACTAGAGGTTTATAAACCCGCCAAAGCCTGTTTCTTGATAATTTTACCGAGACGAAGTCGAGGTAAAATTATCAAGAACCAGCCGTCGATTTCACCAAACTCCAGGATTAGTCCTAGGCAATGCTAAGGACTAGTCTTAAGTTAGGACGAGTTACTCGTCCTAACTCAAGATAGGATTAATCCTTGCGTTTTGTGAAATCGGCTGCAGGCCTCGGCGGGTTTAAACCACTAGTTTAAAACCGATTCAACACACTTTGATTTCCATTCATAAATATCTTCCCCTTGAAAATAAAGACAAAAACCTGTAAAAAGTTGAGAACAAATCGGACAGTTTTGCCCCTTCGGTCGTCCGCAGCTAGCTAGCTCACTTCGTTAATTTCTAGACCCATTGCAAAACGCGGAACGCGGAAAGATGCGCGCCCTTTCAGTTTGGGAGTTAACTCTATGATTCTTGTGTACAGTTTGACTCCCAAAATGGAAGGGCGCGTATCATGTCTGAATGTGCGTTCCGCGTTGTGCAAACTGTGTTTAAACACTTCTAGCCGTGTTTATATCACACGTTTAAACATGGCCACGTGATGTCCTCTGGACATGTCCCAGGTGTTTATGAATGCCACTTAAAGGGAGGGTACACCTTTGGAAATTACTCCAAAAATTAATGACCATAAAAAATTACTTGGAGAAGACAATGGAGAGCTGTTGATATTATAAAACATTCTTTGAAGTAATGTATTTTTTAGAGAAACAGGTTATTTTCCACCACAAACATTTGTTATTTTATGCATGTTGAGATGCACCAAGTGAGGATACCAAGTGAGGATACTGGTCTTTTTCAACTATCAAAAGTATACCGTGCCTTCTTATACTGTGCTTTTTCAATAGCAAACGTGATTTAATTAACTTTTACGGTAAAATATTGTAGGGGATGCAAGATGTATTGAAACACACAGTTTTTTATGACAATATTTTCAATTATTTTTTTACACATGAAACAAACAAGAAAAATGTTTGCTATCCCGCGGCTCAAGCGGAAATGGGTTAAATGACATCGGACATTCACCTGAGCTGTCACGCATTAACAAAACAGGAAGGAACAATTCTGGATGAAATATATATGACCTTTTCCACCCGACAAATGATGCAACATCCACAGGTGAATTCCAGGAAATGAGTGGCCCCTGAATAGGGATGTTAACATCAATCAAAGCAAACTCTTAGGCTACACCGGAAATATTAATCAGCTTTGAGTCAACCTGTGTTCCTTGACCACAGAGGGACTGAGCTGTTTGTCAAAATACACTTATAGGACAACTGTAAATGACAAGAAACACAGTAAAGGAGACCTACAAGAAAAGTTAAAACATTAAAAAATAAAAAATAAATTTTTGATTGCATTTAAATGAGTTTTAATAGGCTGTTGCACAACACACATAAATACATAATCACGATAGCTTTATTGTCTTGATGTCTTACTCATACATGACTAAATCACTGCTTTTACGATTATGCATACTGGGCTGATCACATGACAACAACTCTATTGTGATCTTCGATTGAGTAATTATAACAATTGACTTTGTGTTGTTCTATGTCTCACATGACTCTTTAGAACTACTTCGATCTAAGAGAAAAGAAGCTACCTATTCAATTTTACAAATTGTTGGATTAATTTTTTAAGTCACTCTTACTGCAGTTACAGTACACTTGTTGTTTGGGCCTACTGGCCCCAGTCCTTCTGAATCCTTCACTATGGCAATTGGATATAGAAGGATTTGGGACTGTAATAAGAGTTAAATAGGCCTCAAACTTAATGATTGAAGAAGCGCAATGACTGTCTCCCTGTTAAAGGGAAGCTCTATGAGAAAAAAGTGTTTCAAAAATTATTGGAAGTTTTTCGACCAAGGGCACCATGGCAAACCTTAGCAAAGACACAAGAGGTAAAACCGCCCTTTGATAAATGGGCAAATTTAAGTTTTGATTTAACTCTTTTACAATGTAGCTCTTACAATAAATAGAAGTAGGCAACAAAAAGCACCAAGCCTCTTAATTCCCCCTTAAAAGCAAAAAAATTTCCATCGGGATCAATAAATATTTATCCCCAGCGACAGCTGTCAGCGGACCTATGGTTTCTAAGAAAACAGGAGATAGCAAAACTGTAATTGCGGATGAAAAAGATTTAATATCCTCTTTTCTCTTGGCTATGCCCCCTTGAGATCAGCCATCAAATCCAGGGTTTAACCCTGGGGAGTTTGACATTCCCTGCAGACTGTTAGCCTAAGGGCTGAAATTATTGCAAACATCTCTCAGGGTGACATCAATGTGAAATAGAAAATCTTGATAAAGTGGCGTTTGCCTCAAATGTAAAGGTCAAAGAGCACACGCAATAATTTTGAAGCAATGTACCTCGGTTCAGTTCTTTAGATTCCTTATAACAATTGATACAAACTTTATGATTTTCATTTAATATATTTTGAAGCATGTTGTAAATTGAGTTTACTGGTGATTTATATTCTCCAAAGTCTTTGTTTAGCAAAGATAAATAAGTATTTTAATTTTGGGTGAACAATAGGTTTTGGTGTACTAGCCTGTGCTCTGCAAATTTAGCCCAATGTTGGCAGTCTCTCTATTTTGCCAATATCTCTGTTGGGGGTGGCTAAAATAGGCCTAGATAGCTCAACAAAACCAGTTGTTGCAGGTTAAAATCCAACTTTTCTATTAAATTTGTTCTTTTACAATTACCCAGTCAGTCTCCCTTGTGGTTGAATACTACAAATATTTTTAATTTTTTCACATCCAACAGCAGTTAGCGCCAATAACAGCATTTCAAAAGAAAGCGGGAAGAAATGTTCAGTTTTAGATGTATGAGGAAAACCCTAAATGGGGAAAACCCACACAATCAGGTAAGGACTGAAAACGCAATCCACATACAAGGCTTCGGTCTGTAGCGAGATTCAAACCGGGGTCCACAGCAGGGGAAAAAACAACTAAGTCAAACTGTTCTCCATTTAGGAAAACATTATTATTAGTGGAGTGTGTCATTATTTTATTCCTGATTTATAACCAAATTACATTTATAAGGCCCTTTTGATGATTACAACACGAAACTGCAAAAAAGGACCTTACTCCCAGAGCTGATGATTTTTTTCCTTAGAGAAGAGCCTAACCAAATGGGGGATTCGAACCCGAGTCCTGTGTAAGCCGCCCTGACACTCGAAATGGAGTATCCTCGTTGTATTACTGTCGTTTCTTAAATTCAGAACTCCACTAGATTATGCTCCATTACATGGCTTATGAAAAACCCTTTCAAAAAACTCCTATTGGAATCCTAAATGAGAACAAGCCTATCGAATCCTAAAGGGTTTAAATAGGATACGTATAGGATTCTTATAGTTTGTTTGTCATTTCCTAAAGGAATTATTTTCAGAATTTGATTCCTAGAAGATTCCTGTAGGACTTTTTTGTAAGGGAAAGCAGTCAAAAACAAAATAAATAAGATCAATAACCTGGAGGTTAGTTCAATGAAACTAAGGCAAAATGTGTGACCAGGAACTCTTGACAATTTTGAGCCATCCTGCAGAAAAACATGACAAAGGAAACATGACATGACTTGGCCTACCTTTGAACTGCAGAACCATCTCCGACACTGAAGCTCCCTCTCGCTGCTTGCTGAGAGACGGGTCTGGCGCTCCCTGGGTGTGCTGTGCCAAGGGGAGGGTAAGGTGGTGCTGAGGCGGTAGGTGATGGCAAAGGGGGTATCTCAAGGAGCTCAGCAATGTCTGCCATCTTAGCCTGGCGGGCACGTTGTCTGCCTAGTATTATTGAAAAGAAAGAAACAAACAAATACAATAAATCACACAAAATACTCTTGTATCAGTACAGTCTTCAAGGTACACTAAACTGCTTAAAACAAAAATTTGCTGAACAGAGAAAAGTCTCACTAAGCTAAGCAGAATTGGGTTACCAGCCAAACTGCCATCTAAAGAATATGGTTCGTGACTGGCTCTGTTTGAATTTAACAGGTTTTAGTTTTACAACATAATGCGATGCAATCTGCTGCCAACCATGCCTTTCTCTTATGAAGTGTACAGGGTCCTTTAACATGAATCAGAGCTGCCAACATTTGCATCTTGCAATCAGGGAGATTTTGTACAACAATCAGGGAGATATTTAGAATTACATTCAACATAACTGGGATTTTTTTGTTTTAATCAGGGAGTTTTTCAAATGTGTTTAACCTGAACATGGAAATTTTGTTTATTCTGCAGAATCAGGGAGAGTTTGCAGCTCTTGCATTACACAACACATAAGACCTACGGCTTTACGTCTCATTCGAAGGATGAAGCAATTATGGTCAAGCATCTCGAGTCCGGTGTACTAGACTGCTAGGCCACCACACTCCACTCCCTGCTTACCATACAGATTTGTGAACTAGTTGTGAAATCTTTTCAGAACTAAGTAGTCTCTCAAATTCTGAAATCTACTTTAGGGCAGCAGAATAAATAGCAAGACAAGTTCTTAAAGAACAAATATAAACAGCAAAGTAGATGGTGTTACCGCAAACTAAATTTACATTGATACCTCACCATGCAATACCTCAAAACCCATGTTATATATTGCTTTAATTATTATCTCTTCAGACGGGATATACCTCAATGAGGGAAGATTAAAATAAAGTTCAACTTGATTTTTGTCTTACCTTTGGTAAGTCTTTGCTTGGCAGCCATGCAGCGAATATGGTCATCAAACTGGAACCTAGCCGCCAAGAGGGGAATGGGTTTTGCGTGAGGGGAGGCAGTGGCTCGCTTGTGGATGGTCACATGAAGAGATCGGCTGTCGTCCTTGTCACCTGTCACCTCCAAGTCCTGAAGAGTCAATAAGTATAAAAAATTACCCCCAAAATAATAATTTGTGTAAAATTTAGTTACTTTATTACCTTTGAATTAGGGATCTTTTTAGGGTCCAATATTCAATTTAGGAAAGGGTAGCCCTTGTTTTCCTGACCATAAAAATAATGTGCTCTCAATGGAACTTCAATGTAAATGTTTATGTGCAATCTTGAATTTCATAAAAAAGGCACCTGCTTCATATTTTGAATATCATCTGACCATGACAAGTTAGTAAATGAAACTGGATCAGTTTTGTGTATCTTACTGGAACATCAATGTTTATGTTCAAATGCAAAAACAAGGAAATGGCAGAAGATGTATTTTTCAGAATTTGCACAACTGTCACAATATAAATCATCATTATAAGTGTATCAGCAATATTTATTTGATTATTTTTGTAATTAAATAATTGGAACTTCAATGTTTATTTTCCAGTGAGGAATATGAAAAATTCTATTTTTTTTTTAATCCCACCTTTAAATAATCATCACACAATAACAATTATCATTGAAAGTTACAAAGTTAAATTCTTTATTGTTTTCCTAAAGATTTACTGCCTAGCAGTCCAGTGGGTATGTGTCAATTCACACTGTTTGTACTTTGAGAAAATCTATGAATATTAATCAATATAAAACTAACAGTAACAGTTGCATTAATTGTCAACATTCTGAGAAAAGCAGAAAAATAACTACAATTTCCTCAAACTCATTAATCAATCCTGGCGTGATTACTTAACATATACATTTAAATACTTTAACATAAATTACCCATTTATATTTACATCGAAGCCAAAAATATGTGGGGGGATGTTATAGAATGCAATGGTCATGAAAATGTTTTTTTTCCTTATATTATGTACATGTAATTTCCCAATATTATAAAAAATATTGAGTACAATATAGAAGATAAGAACCATAAGGTGAAATCTGGACTGTTCCATTTCACAAGGCGAAGCTTAGAGGAATGGAGCAGTCCAGATTTCACTCGTGATTACAATTTGAATAAATTGCATCCTATATTTGTTTCATATACATGTACCTCACACATAGATCCTTGACATTTACTATTTGTCACGTAATTCATAATTAATAATAATAAACAAAAAATAATAAAAAGTTGTGAACAATTTATAACTTATTTCAAAGATCGATTTCAAAGACTATTTAAGACTGGTTGGCTGTTACCTGGTAAGACTGGTAAGACCCTTACCTGTGTTAATATGGCGTAATGCAATCAATACATACAGTACTCAATATAAAATCAAATAATACGTGCTTAGGTAGTTTTTGTGCTTACAAGCTTAATGAAATTGGGCCCAGGTCTGAGAATAGGTCTACCAACAAAATGATCAACATTCTGAATGACCCCACTGAACTTTTAAGCCAGTAATTTGGGGTTTATTTTGAACCAGTAAATTCATGGAACAAGACTGCTATTTTTGCATTTGTTCCTTTCTATTACAAACCACCACTGAAGCAAGAACCACAACTTGTTTTTCTACACAGTGATCCTTTGTACAGTGCTTTTAATCACCATGTTCTTCCAGCACACACCATAAAATATTCTGAGAAAATTTAATGGCTCTCAGACTTCCAGATGCTTTTTATGTGGTCAGAGGAATCTGTGGAGTGTATTGTGTCTGTTTTCACACCTTTATGCACTTTTGTGGTTTGTGTATAGATGGACTGTGGTTAGAAATAAGGGGAAACCATGAATGAGGGGTAACAAAAAGGTGAAGAGGTAAACGGGAGGTCATGGAGTGAGAAGTTTACCGACTTTCTGCTTCAAGGACCAGTCAACTTCTCAGACATGTAGGAATACTTGAACCCAAGTCACACTTGAACCCTAGTTGGAAAGTTGTTGGTCTGGCAATAGAGTGGTATGACACTGTGTACAGGTCAGGTCTTTAGGCTTACAGTGTTAAAGCTCATTCACCAAGCCGCAGTTTTGGGGGAATCGTAACTGCAGTGGGGAAAGGCTCGCCCAATTTCATAATAGTATGAAAGTATCTTTTTTGGCAGTAAGCAGACTAATATCTGGGATTAATTTCATAGAGCTGCTTAAAAGTAGAGTCCTAGATTGGTAAATACTCCAAAAACTAATGACCATAAAAACTCACTTGGTGAGAAGCACTGCAGCTGTTGATAATGTAAACTGTTTCCAGAAAGGATTCACTTCAAAGTAATTGGGTTTGGAAAAAATTTCACCCAAAAACAACTGAATCTGAAAAACAATTCATGCATAAATCATTCTCAGGTTTCTGAAAGTTGGTGTCCGCTCTTGAATGCTGCAGCCAGAGATGTGGTTGGTACCTAGTGTCACCCACCAAACGTGGATGGATTCGATATCCATGTGAAAAAATGTTTTTTAAATGTTTTCTCAGCAAATACATGTAGACCCTGTGTTCAACTGAAACTTTTACAAGTGACTTTTATTGTATCGTTTCTTTTTATAATTTTGACAAAAGCCAATCAATGACCCTACCTTTAAAGGCCCTGTACACTATTGGTAAGATCGAAAAACACAAATGTTCACAGATTCACACATAACTTACATGATTTAAAGTAAGTAATGGTAGAAAGGGTTCCTTAAAATATTTCTGCCTAAAATGCTATCGTTTCTGAGAAATGAGTAAAACAATAGTTTTTATCACGCATGATAATAAACTCGATGTTTGAAAAACAGAAAACACATAAGGTCTCTTTTCACTATTTTCTCGTGACCTCGATGATCAATTGAGCTCAAATTTTCACAGGTTTGTTATTTCATGTATGTGGTTGATTACACAAAACATGAACACTGTCTGTGATTATTTTGTCAGCTCTACCAATCCTGTATAATACCTTTAAGCAGAATACATTGATAACAAATTTCCGTAAAAAAACAAAAACAAGCAGAATACCATTCACAGATGGTACATGTCACATGGTATTTTGGCTGGTAACCTTAATCTGGTAAGCATAATTTGTTGTGCTTAGCATGTTTTTGTGCTCAAGCAGAATGCTGGTAAAGCACACAGATTTGCTTAGCAAAGAAAATGCCATTATCATTCACATTGTTTTGACTGATGCCCTTTTATGCTTAGCAGAAAAATAATTGCTAAGCAATATTTCCCATAACACAGCTAAATGAAATTAGGTCCTTAAATTGCTCACTACTTAAGAGTGTACTTATTTCTTAGAGAATAAATTTATACAAAGAATGGTTGAAATAAGCAATTTGAGTGTTGGATTTGAACATAGAGTTAAATATTAGAACTAGAGGGCGAACAAAACAATGTGAAACGGCCCGACAAGAAGCGTTTTGGGTTTTTGTTTTGAGAAAATGTGCTGACCCATCTTATAACACAGGTCACGCACCAGTTCACACAAGGGGAAATCTGTATGTAATTTACCCATAGGGATTCGAACCAATAGTGTTTTAATGCTACATACGAAGTGTGGACCTGAGAACAAAAGAGGCCATCATATTGTAGGGACTTGAAACACTATGTGGACAGAAGCCCACACAGTGTTTTTTACAGTGCTGCAGTACAGAACAAAGGAGAGTCCATAGAGTGACTCCAATACTCCAACACAGAGCTACATGTATGTGGGCCAGCGCTGTTATGTGTGTGTAATTAGAGTGACTCTCTAGTTCTATTATGTAACCCTATGGATTTGAATGATGTCTGGTACCAGTGCCTTCTCTGTTCACAAGTGAATGCTCAACTTGAACTCCCCAGACTATACAACCAGTGTCTGTAAAATGTATGTCACATGGTTAGGGGCAATTTTTTTCTTAATTACATACACATAAAAGACGACAACCACCCATACACAATTCTCAAATATATGAAATGTGTGGCACAAGGATACCAGTACGTTGCATTGTAAAAGCTTGCCCGAACCAAACAAGATAGCAACACTGTATTTAGTCTGGGGAAATTCAATTTGAGTATTGATTTATGACCAAACAAAGCATTGTACCAGACATCATTCAAATTTAACCTGCAAATATGGCATGTTATGCACAGGACTCTAAGTAGAAATTACGTTGTTTATGACAGCACTAATTACTTCTGCCATTTCTTCTTTCAATTTCATATCAGAAAATATTATCTTTCAGAATAGAGAGGACGGTTCTGGCACTATTTACTATTGATGTTCTCACCTGTAGAGGGCCGACAAATCTGGCCACGCCCCATCCCAGTTTCTTGACATCAGGTTCAACCAGAATGAGCTGATGACTGTCAATCACAAGGAAACGACGGACTCTTTGTGGACTGTGAAGGAAGAGGAAATAAAAATAAGATTAAAACAAAGAAGAGTGAATAAACTAAAGTAAAACAAAACCCCGGACAATGGGTTAGTTGGTCTGGGCCTTTACTTGATTTTTAAGAACTGACCACTTAATACTCCTTGGTGTTTACATTTTAGACGATTTAAAGACTTTGAGAACAGAGCACAATTTATGTCATAGCCCGACAGGAAAGTGCAAGTCAAACTTGGCTCTTACTTGTCTTAGGTAGCCCGGAGGCTAGTCAACTTGGCTCTAAGGTAGTCTGGTGGGCTAGTCAAACCTAGCTCTTAGATAGCCCAGTGGGCTAGTCATACTTGGCTCTTAGGTAGCCCAGTGGGCTAGTCATACTTGGCTCTTAGGTAGCCCAGTGGGCTAGTCATACTTGGCTCTTAGGTAGCCCAGTGGGCTAGTCATACTTGGCTCTTAGGTAGCCCAGTGGGCTAGTCATACTTGGCTCTTAGGTAGCCCAGTGGGCTAGTCATACTTGGCTCTTAGGTTAGCCTGGTGCTAGTCAAACTTGGCTCTTAGGTAGCCCAGTGGGCTAGTCATACTTGGCTCTTAGGTAGCCCAGTGGGCTAGTCATACTTGGCTCTTAGGTAGCCCAGTGGGCTAGTCATACTTGGCTCTTAGGTAGCCCAGTGGGCTAGTCATACTTGGCTCTTAGGTAGCCCAGTGGGCTAGTCATACTTGGCTCTTAGGTAGCCCAGTGGGCTAGTCATACTTGGCTCTTAGGTAGCCCAGTGTGATAGTCATACTTGGCTCTTAGGTAGCCCAGTGGGCTAGTCATACTTGGCTCTTAGGTAGCCCAGTGGGCTAGTCATACTTGGCTCTTAGGTAGCCCAGTGGGCTAGTCATACTTGGCTCTTAGGTAGCCCAGTGGGCTAGTCAAACTTGGCTCTTAGGTAGCCCGGTGGGCTAGTCAAACTTGGCTCTTAGGTTAGCCTGGTGCTAGTCAAACTTGGCTCTTAGGTAGTACAGTAGGCTAGTCAAACATTGCTCTTAGGTAGCCTGGTGGGCTAGTCAAAATTGGTTCTCAGGAAGCTTAGTGTGATAGTCAAACTTGGCTCTTTGGTGGCCAAGTGGGCTAGCCAAACTTAGCTCCTATGTAGTCCATCAGGCTAGTCAAACTTGGCTCTGAGGTAGCCCGGAGGGCAAGTCAAAATCGTATGGCTGACTAGTCACAATAAAAAGCATACGGTCATTCACAGGCAACATCTTCCACACTTTGTGGCTTGAAATTTTCTTGCTGTTTTTGTGAATTAATGACCATAATGAAAAATTGCTCTAACATTTTTAATTGCTCAACTGTATTCTCAAACTTAATGAATTTGAGCAAATGATCTTAGAATAGGGCCCGAGGGCCAAATTCATAAACTTTGTAAAGACCAAAAACATGCCAAGCAACTTTATATCTTGCCAGGCAGAATAAGTTTACTTGCCATTTCCGGTTAGGAGCTTTTTTAAGATTGGGCCCAAGACTACACAGAATGCACACTCATTGAGACTGATATCTCACCTTTTGTCTTTCATCAGCACAGTACAGGCAATTAAATCACTGTTATCTGTAAAGCGAAAAATAAAAATAATTACACTAATTGTAAAAATTGAAACAATACAAGGAACAAACATAGCTTTTTGTTGATTCTAACCCTCCAGCTAACATTTAAATTGTTTTTTACTCAGCGGATGATTGTTTTCGGCAAGACTGCTGTCAAACAATCATTCTCAAGCACACATTTGTTTCTGAAAATAACAGTACTCTTAGACTGCAATTTTTTATCACTCAACAATTTAAAACCAAACATAAATTTTTTTTTTACTGTTTGACCGAATGACCTAATAACCAAACATTTATCTCAAATCATCAAGTTAAACCCATTGAAAATGAGAACGGAAAATGCTGGGCTTGACTTATTTGTTTGTTTGCTATTCTTAACACAAGACACGCACGTATCGCAAAATGGCGACTTGTGTATGGGAAATGGCAACTCGCATTGAGCATATTTCCTCTATGTTTTCCAGGGGTGAAGTCATTGCTGACAATAAAGTATAAAACTGGGATCCAGATCTTAGGAGGTACATTCAAATGATGGCATTTCCACTTTTTGGTAACCCCTGGAGTAATAGATTCCAAGGAGCTTTTGGGAACAGTATTCTCAGTGGTAGAGAAGTTTTTTTGTTTACCAGGCAGACTTTACAGGGTCTGAATTCAGATAAAAATCTGAAATATATCTTCCCTCAGCCTCGCTACCATGGGCAGTGTTCCGTATCAATACCTCTCGTCACTAACCCCTGGTAGGGATGTGCTGAAAAACAACGTGTGTTGAAAACTTTCGAGCGCTAGCATGGCGCTTGAAGGCTCTCAGTACGCGCGTGTGAAAATGCAAGTTCGATTTGATTTCAAACGAATCTTGTTTTTACGCGGTCACCCTAAACTGCATACAGTTAGACATGTCACAAGATCATAGAAGAAGGAGAGGGCACCAGTTGCTCTTTGACTTGATGCCGGCGGTGGGTGGGCTACCATACTAGAGCGCGCGTAGAATGGTTCGACTACAGGCCTAATTGAAATGTGCCAGATATAGCACATTTTAATGAACCAATTCCAGGGGTTATGAGGGAGCAAGGCATGCTGGGAAAAGATGGCGCGGCGAGATCGATCACCCCTGGGAACAAGGTTGATCTTCCCTAACTTTCTATTGGTCAATCTAAATGGCATAGTATCTATATAGCACAGTTTTGCCACAAACCTATGTTTTGTCATATCATAAAAAATCAACAAGAGTGGCGGAACAAAATGGCCGCACCCTTCTCTGTAAAATGGTCTCACAACGACAATGACCCACTCAGCGTTCTCCTGGCTCTACAGTTACTTCAGAGTAGAATCAACTTGAATAATTCGCATCTCTATCTTGAATTTCCTGGTACTACAGGTGCCCAGGATCCTGTCAAATAATCAGTGTTTTTTCCCCCTCCAAACACTAAAATAATCCTTATTCATGCCATGACAAGTTATTCAAAAAAGAAAAGCACAAAATCTTCAATGTCCTGTTTTCAGATCACAAGTTTGGCAGTGGGGTTTTTGTGGTTTATGTGCACTTTTACCGTGTAACATGATGACACATCTTCCAGCAGAGCCGAGGACTTAAGGTTCACAAATCTCAGAAATAAAACTTTACTTGGGGGTGGGGTTGTGGGCAGAGTCAAGGGGGAGGCATTCTGACTAATATCTTGACTGTTTTAACACAGGGTAAAAATTCAATATCATGTTGGTAGATAAAGCCATTTTTATCATAGCATAATCACTGCTTAAATATCCAAACATAGTTTTGTAGCATAGAATAAAAAGGTACACAAGTACATTAACCCTCCTACTGTTCGCAACATTTTCAAGTGAGTTGACCAACCATTTCAAACCATTCAACTGCCAAAGTTGTGTATGGTGGCACAACTGTGCACAGAACTAACTGTGTACTGTGTACATGCATTCCCTCATGGTATCATATTGCAAGGCTGGCATAGCTTATCTATCATTCAAAACCACAGTGAATGGTATTGAATGGTCAGACAGCAAGAGGGTTAAAGTAAACAATGTTTAAAATTTTAGATTTTTAATTATTGACCAACTATTTAGTAATACACAATACACTGAAAACAAAATGATGAAGAAGATATCTTATATCAATGCTCTGCAAGCTCAGGAGTTTTCTATGGTTTTTCCGGCTTCCAGCATGCAACTTTGCAGTATTTTTCTACTATCTAAATCGAAAACTACATTTTTTGTATTATTTCTTTTAACCCAACCACCCACAATTTAGAAGAAAAGGTAATTGAAGTTTTCAAACATTGATTATTCGGAGAGGCCCCAAAAACTAGTTTTTCTCCTGTACTGATTGAAACATCAAGTTGTTAACACATCAGTTCTTTTCAGAACAACCACATTCGAGAGCCAGTTCCACTGTGTCACCAAAACCATAACTCTATAGATTGCTTCATTCCCACCATGTAAAGTTTTGAAGTCTCACTTTAAATGCTTGTTTTCTTTGCTTGTTTGCTGTTTATCTGCCGTTCTCATATATTCCCTATTCCCATGAATTCCAGGGTTGGAAAGTTTGAATAAGTTGGCTCTCGGTCAAGAGCTTCAGTTTGATAGGATGTGGTTAGGAACAGCTTGTTTCTGTTTATTCTAAAACTGATTACACTTTTACATCAGGTTTTGCTCTAAATGGATTTATTGCATTATGATGCAAATTTTAGAATCACATGATGGCCTTTCAAATCATGCTTTCTCAGAATTTACTGTTTGTGAAAGCCAACATTTGCAACTCATTTAATGGCAGGGTATACTTTTGGTAAATGTCAAAGATCAGTCAGTAACCTCACTTGTTGTATCCCAACATATGCAAAAATAACAAACCTGTGAACATTTTGGCTCAATTGGTCATCAAAGTTGCAAGCAAATAATGAAAGAAAACAAAAAAGACATCCTTATTGCAAAGAATTGTGTGTTTTCAGATGCCTGAGAAAGGCTTCATGCCTGAAGCCTTTCACAGATTAAAATTTTGGGCGAGAAATTACCTCTTTCTCTAAAACTACACTTCAGAGGGTGTCGTTTCTAACAATGTTTTAAAATATCAACAGCTCTCTTGTGCTCCTTACCAACTTAGTTTTTATGGTCATTAACTTGTGGAGTAATTACCAAAAGTACATCCTGCCTTCCCCCTCCCGTCAATAATGTACAGTTTGTATAATTATAAAGCATTTGTTACTCAGACACATTGATGGGAATGAAAAGCTGTAACCTTCTGAATAAGCAGTGACTGCTGGATGTTATGACATCTCTACTATGTTCCCAGATAACAACTTAATCTACATGCTAGGGTTAGGGTCAGGGGTTAATAGAGTTCGGGTTTGGAGATTTATATAGGAAAATACAAACTTTCCACCAGGCAAGTAAACGGTGTGCCAGACCGAAGTACGGTACATGCGAGCAAACATAAAACACTGGCACATGTACCTGCGCATACGTCTGTGAACTATGACAGTTGTCACCATATTGAACTTCTATTTTTTATTTTTAGTGCGGAGTGCCATTGCCCCGCTGGTCGTTGCCTTGGTGCCTCATAAAATGTTCCGGTACACATTTATACTTTGCTTCATTGAAGCCCCCTTTACAAAGGTGGGACTGCCTTGCCCTTCTAAGAATGAAGTATCAGGCTTGATAAGTAATGATTCCGTTTTCCTTCTTGTGTGTTCATAAAGTAGGATGAGTGTACATAAAGATGAAATGGGGGAAACAGATTACACTAGATTTGTCTTCAGAGTTTCTCCCACCATATTCATGCAACTGATGTCCTACTACAAAAAGTAGAAATTTTGTCTTCTATTTAGGAAAACGAAGAACAGTAACATGTGCATGTTGTTCTGAAAACCTACATGTTTCCTATGTACTTTCAAATGCAAGTATAACTTGAAATATAATTTTTTTTAAATATTACTTTGATCATTTCACATTAATAAATGTATTTTGTGTGTGTTTCATTTTGCCTGTAACACAAGAAAACCTACATGGTACATTGGATAAATCCTTCAAAATGGAAAAGCATAAGCACACATTGTAATCTTCAATCATTTCGGATTATGAATTTACTTTTTTTTAATTTTTATTGTGTTCCCACCACTAACGCAACCTCCCAACCTCACAACAATTTGAACTTAAACACAATTTCTGATGTCCTTGTACGAGTCAATTTGAATTGCTTGGATCATTTCTCATTAGTATGTATTTCGCTCTACCAGCAATACAATCCCACAATACTGGGGAAAATGTGCATGTCTATTTTATAAAACACTGAGCGTTCGTCACACACGATTACAGACCTCAGTCATGTGTTAATGCAATGGTCAGGGCTCAGGAGGTTTTTCCAGGAAAAGCATTGAAGCGATGCGGGTACTTCAATTGACAAGCCCATAATACTGTCAAGTTACACAAGGGGGTCAAGAACGATGCAGACATTAATTCCAAGGGGTGTTTTTTTTATAATATCAGTTAAGATTCTATGTTTAGACTTTCAGAGAAGCAACATTACTACTATACAGGATAAATGCATTTTGTTTAGAGTCCGTGTAAGAAACACTAACCTATGCCAACCGATTCACAAATGGCAATAATAGATTCTCTTTTGAACAGGATAGGTATTGTATGGGGAAAACAATTGTACAAAGATTATTGTATGGTTGATACACACTACATTATGTCTTTTTCCAATATTTAACCTTTATTTTTATTTTTTTGCTCATTCGCATCAGGCTTATTTCTTTTATGTGGCAAATTGAAATAGTAAATAACAACAGTTGTTTGAGGGTCTTCAAATGCTATTTTCGTGACCTTGACAGTATGTTTAGATTCGGTGACTGGTATAACTTTATAACTTGTGAGGCTCTACATACAGATTGAAACTAATATCCTCCCCACCCCCCCCCCCCCCCCCCCGCACTTTCCGATATTTACTGATCTTGTATTTCATCCTGAAGGTTTTTCTACAGATCATGAAGGAATTAAAGGAATGTCTCCATGGACAGATGCAGATTTGCAGGTGTCAGGAGAAGTAAATGAAAAGTGTAAAGTGCACCTTTTCTCATTTTGCTACCCAAGCCTGGAATGCAGTTACTATCTCCATCAGAAAATCAGACTCTTTATGCACATTCAAGAAATGTATCCAAAATTATTGATACCAAATCTAACACCCTGCGTTCTTGTAGACTGTCGGACAAGTCGTAAGTGTTTGTCACGGTGATTGCCGAGTCTCGGTGGTAGCGTAATACAGACTGCTCTTGTGAGATCACTGCTCTTGTGCGAAGTTGCTGGCTGCCTCTTCGCCATTAATGTGACCAGTCGTGAGAGCAGTAGTCTTGCGCAGAGCAGCAGTCTCACGCGAGAGAGCTGTTCGCTGTCACTGCAACAGACATTTAACGACTTGTCCACAAGTCTATGTCCTTGATGTAGTGGCACTTTATAAATTCCTTATATGTATATGTAATGATTGGATGCCATGGCTTTCAGTTTGTTCTGATACTGCCTGTTGCAACTCTGTCTTTCTAAACTAAACTAGACATTAGACAACCAAAATAATTTGCCATGATTGAAAATACTCTGAAACCAGATCATTAAATTCAAGTTTTTGTTTCTGTTTCTTTAGTAATTAGTTTTATTTGTAATGCTTGCTTAAAAACCCAGGGGCATACCCTACTGTTTATTGACCATTCGCTTTCCAGGCATCTAACAATCATTATTTTTATTATGTGATTATTCATTTATTTTTTATTTGTTTATTAATTCATTTATGTTTATTAAATTACTTAATTTTGTTTATTTGTTTATTTATTTTTTATTTTTTTATTTTTTTTATTTTTTTATTTATTTATTTGTTTATTCATATTTTGTTTTTTGGGGGCAGGGGAGGTTTGGGGTCAGAGGGAGTTCATGAAGACAAGACAGAAACACCAACGTTTCATTTCAGAGCCACTAACACAAATTCACAAGTTAAAAAGTAACAATTACTTTATTTCTTTCATTTACTTTTTTGAAAAAGTTTGTTTTGAAACTGATGCCCTCGCACATATTTTTTGCTCAGTGCTATAAGTTTATAAGGTCGTTAATTGCAATTTCATATGCCTAATAACCAAATGGGTGTTACTTGAAAAATTAGCACAAATTTGAAGAAAATATAAAACAAAATTCACAAGTAAATGTTTAACTTAGAAACTTAATATTTCTTTTTGCAAAATGATTGCTTTGGAAAACACTCTTCATCAATAAACTCATTTAACCAGGAGCTCCAAAATATGCAAAATCCATTTTATGAAATACATACAAACTGCACTAACGACCTTACAAGGATATGAGAGTTTGTGTTTTTCGCACAAAAGTACACACATAGTAAAGTGTACATTCAGTGTATGACTCTATAAAACAAGAACAAGAATAAATGCACTAATATGCAATGAGCTGTACAACAGCCATATACAAAGTTTCAAGCTTTTTTACATAAGTTTGTAGACACACATGGATAAGACAACATGGCTTGAAAACACAGAGTAAGCAAGTGCTGCAGTCAATAGTAACAACTCCATGTGTATAATACAGTGCATGTACCATTATTGACTCTAACTTATGGTGCGTTCGATTAACTTGCCGGGGTCAACCCCGGTGTGCTCATCCCGGTGTGCTCATCCGGGTGAGCCCCTGACATGAGCTAATCGAACGCCAACTTCCCCAAGCATTTACACCGATGCATCTTGGGACAGCCAATCAGAACTACTTTCATTTTGTGCATTACGTCCATGGTAAAACTTCAAAACTAAGTTGATACAAAAGTATGTGTGTACAAATAAAACAATACTTATGGCTCACAAAATCGCTGTTTTAAATGTGAAAATGTGCGTTAAACTTCCTGAAAATGTCCCGCTGAATTACAAACAAAAATGTGCCAACTGAGAAAGTTTTTTGATGTGACGTTATGAACCAGGGTCAGCCCCAAGTAACCCGCTCAACAAGCAGGTTACTTGGGTCTTACCTGGGTGAGCCACAACATTGATGTTAAAGCTACTCGAACGCACTGGGGTCAAACCTGGGTCGACCTGGGAAAGCTAACTGAGAGCATCCATTAAGTTTTCCTTGAAAGCTGCATCCTATAGTTGGATCTACATAAACAAATCTAAAAGTAGCATCAAAACTTCCCTGAGTTCAAAGGAAAGTACACCAATTGTTACAGACCCCCTTGCATTGGCCTATATCGTGATGAAGCATGCAAGCATGAAGAGCTATTGTTGGCCGAGAGTAGTGCCCAGTGTGTTCATGCATGCCTGTTTCCCATTATAATTTGTTTTTTTACCCTTACACCGATGTGTGTTAAGCACTGTATACTAAGTACTTAGCCGAGTTCTGTGAAAAAAATCCACAGGCAAAACACTCCGATAGGAATTTGAACCCACGACCTTTGCATTGCTAGAGCAAATGTCTTACCACTAGACCACTGAGCTAGCCCGATGGCTAGAGGCAGTTTGAATCCTTGGCAGCGGGTACCGCAACAATTTAATAGATGTTAATTTTTGCATCGGGGATAATGAATATAATTTGGTTTTGTACCCTACACCGATGTGAGTTAAGCATTGTATACTCAGTACTCTTAAATTAACATCTATAAAATATTTTTTTTAATATAAAATCTTTGCGATACCTGCTGGATTCGAACTGCCTCTAGCCATCAGGCTAGCTTGATGGTCTTGTGGTAAGACATCTGCTCTAGCAATGCAAAGGTTGTGGGTTCGAATCCCATCCATGATTTGCCTGTGGATTTTTTTTTTCACAGAACTCGGGTAACTACTGAGTATTCAGTGCTTAGCACACATCGGTGTAAGGGTAAAAAACCAAATTATATTCATTATCCCCGATGCAAAAATTAACATCTAATTAAACCTTTTTCCATTGTTTGTCATCAAAGATGGCGGCTCAATAAAAGAAAAAAAAATTGTTTTAATTTCGGCTTTTTGTGCCCCCTCCTAATAATGTTTTCATAAAAATAGAATATTGCATCCATACAATGCTTTAGTGGTTGACCTGCCCGTTCAAATGCGAGGCTGCCCACCAGGCTACTTTCACTGACCTTCTTGCTCATGTTTTGTCAATATTACCATCTCATTGGGGGAGGGTTCCCATAAAAAAAATATTGATAAAAACAATTTCTTGTTTGTGTCATTTATAATTTTTCTTTGACAATTTGGATGTGTAGATGGAATTTTCATGCATTTTTATGAGCAATGCATTCATGTCAGTTTGCAAGATTGCTTGTAGCACACAGACATTATTGGTAATTGTCAAGTATCTGCACTTTATGTGACATGAATAAATGTGAGTCACGACAAAATAGTGGGGAAAAAACTTAGATATTGTCAATGTTTTCAAACATCCTGTTTTGGACTCTTGAGATCAAAAAATAATTGTTTTCACTAATTTCTTAGAAACTATGGCGTTTAAAACAAAACTATTTCACCTTTTAAATCAATACTTTAGGTTTTTGTAACCAATGGTCATCTTTCCACTTTTTGATTTCCTTTTCTCTTTAATCTCCTTTCTTTCTCTACAGCCCTCACCTTTAAAGACCTGTTTTGGGGCTTTTAGATTGGCAACTTCCACACAAAAATAGAAATCATTTCTTTATTTAAATCAGCCAGAGAAAACACTCAAATGATTTGAATCAACTGACGATAGAAAAGGTTAGAGAGAAACAGGCAAAACATCACAATCGCTGCATGGCGAAAGCCTTTGACTTGTTGCTATCTCTGACGGGAAAAAATGTTGAGAAGGAATTCAGAGAAATACTGTGTGCATTTTGGTTAAATCCAGGGCCTTTCAAATGAATCATGTGACATTACACATCACCAGGAGTTACATCTTCATGTACATGTACATGTAGGATAGAAACATGCCATATCATGATGGTCTTGGTTTTGAAACTAAATGCTCAAAGGAGCGCCTACTTTGCATGTATGTTCAGTTTTAGAAGTGGGAGGAAACCCCAGAAGGGGGAAACCCAATGCAACCACATAGGGACTAAAACCCCAATCCAAGGGAGGATCTGGTCTGAGGTGGGATTCAAACCAGGGTCCATAGATTGAGGTGAAAAGCAGGGAAAGAAACCACTGAGCCAAAATAACCCCCAAGTTTGGGCATACCCCGGGTATAGAAGTGTAATAGTGTGTTTTGGGGTGTGTTTTTTTGTACATGTTTAACCTAAAATTAAAGTTTTCTGTGCATTCTATATCATCAATTTTATATTGTTTAAAATGAACAAGGTATGGGAGGTTTGTTTTTACTGTTGACCTTCCCTGGATGGCTTCTGCTCATTGCAATGCCCAAAGAATCAAAATAAAACAAAACTACTTCACACAAATATGAAACAGATTAACTGATATTCAAGCTGTGGGCATAAAGTATGCTCCTTTACAGGTGGAGCTACATCTCCATGCAAAAATAAATAAGAAAACTAGACTTAAATTTTTGTTGCATAACAAAAACGAGGTGTTCGGCATGACATTAAAATGTTGGTCGTAATACATCCCAGCTGTCGTATTCGTAATTTAAAAAAAGCCATCACTTGTCAAGTAATGGACAAAATATATGACAAGTACTGTACACGAAGTAAATTGCGACGTTTTTTGTAAACGATGATATTTACATAAATCTTACAATTTTCATCGCCGTGTCTGAGAGACATACTCAGCGGGCCTAGAGCGCCTTCGGCAGGCATGGTCACGTCGATCAACGTGCCGTCGGTCTCGATGTTTGATGAGAAGCGAACCAATTTCGATCTTTTTCAGATTGAGTTTAAGTCAGTTATTAAACGTCATACATATTACTAAATCAGGTGGACATCTCAGTGAGAACTCGTCTTCTGTTCGTTGTTTACCATCAAACCATCAGACAGGCAAACCATCAGACAGGCAAAAGGGAAATCACACTTCGCACGAGTTAACGATAAACTCATCGTGCCAAACACCATGTTTTGTTCGATGGCGTTTGACATGTCCAGCTGCACACATACACAATACATGGCTGGACTACACACAAGCCTCGTGGACTTACGACACTGTCATCAATGGAGCGGAACAGCCAGCCACACACAGCGCTGTGTAGTTAACATGTAGGTTAATACATACGTGGGCTTTATCGTCCGATTTTGAAGAAAATATTCAAAGGCAAACTTTGACCTTCCGGTACGACCAGAAGAAGGGGTCATACGATTTTGGCGTTAACTTTTCAAATGTAGCCCCAGTCTTGATCTATCAGATGCTCAATTATGAATATCATAGTTGTAAAATTCAAAGACATACAGCGTATAGCAAATGGTAACTTTTTAAACTTAAAAACCTTGTAATTTGACACCTGATGACGTCACCATGACGTCACTGAAGCGGTTTCATCTCCTAATGGTTATCTAACTATATGTAAAGTTTCAAGTTTATATGAGCTTGGGAAGTGTGCTTTTGTTAGCGGACAATCGCGGGGGATAAGAAGAAAAAGAAGAAGTATTAACTAGACATAATTTTTTGTTGGAAACAAAAAAGAGGTGTTCGGTGTGACCTCGTGTTTCAAAGAAATGTTATAAACATGTCTGTGTATTAAATATTGTATACTTCTATAGAGTCTTTAGAATGGTGGTTCTAAAGATTTGACAAAACTTTTTGGATGTAACACATCCCAGCTTGAGTACATGCAAAGTTTCCATTTGATCACCAAAGTTGTTCTGTACATATAGATCTTGTAAAACACTACCTTGGTGGTGACATAACATGAAAATCGATGACGTCGTAAAAACGTCACTCAACATTATATCCTTGTAGGACCTTCCAAGTCTCATGCAAAATGAAATTCGATTATAGCTTGCTTTGAACTGAAGATATGTAACTATTGGTCAAAATTTCAAAAATTTGTATAAAAAAAATTGATGACGTCATCAAGTCGTCACTCTAACTTTAAGTAGTCAATATCACTGTCTATCAACATGCCAAGTTTCAACTCAGTCAAACTTGTGGTTTTGTAGATACACAGCTTCAAAAAGTAAACCTTTAATGCGATACCACGTGACACATGATGACGTCATCAATCTAAAAATTCACACATATGTTGTCTGTATGAAGGTCATTATGTATACCAATTTTGAAACGATTATCATAAACTTCACCACAGACATCTAGTAAAAGTGTATTTTTAATTGTTTTTAACCTGCCGCTAGAGGGCGCTCTTGACTTTTATGACGTCACTTGTCTTATTTTTTTAAACCAGACTCTTGCTCGACTATAACACCGTTAAAAAAAACTTCAAAAAGTGTGCCACTTTTAAATTACAAGGCACTTCCTGTTTCTTCCTGTTTCGACCGGAAGTAGAGGTCATGTGAGGTCACGCACACGACAAAAAATAAAGACCTATATGACCTAAGTATGATCCCGCATAAAACAACCGCCGGTCTCTTAAGTGTGATTTGTTACAGAATTTCAAAGATTAATTTATTTTTTTCTAAAAACCTTGTAATTTGACACCTGATGACGTCATCATGACGTAAATGAAACGGTTTCGTCTCCTAATGGTTATCTAACTATGGTAGAAATTTCAAGTTTATATGAGCTTGGGAAGTGTGCTTTTGTTAGCGGACAAGGGACGAAGAGAAGAAGAATCTGAAGAAGTAAAAAAAAAAGAAAAAACCGAACAATAACAAGAGGTGTTCGGAGCTACGCTCCGCTCCGAACACCTAACTAGACTTAACTTTTTGTTGTATAACAAAAAGAAGGTGTTCGGAATGACGTTCAATTTGGTCGTAACACATAACAGTCTGAATACATGTAAGCTACATTTCGGCTTGACCAAGCATACTACTCAGTATATAGATCTTGAACCTGCACCTTTAATAAGGTGACGTCATGTCACACTCGATGACGTCATCGTGGTGTGAACAAATTTTGTGGATGTAACATATCCCAACTTGGATACATGCAAAGTTTCAGCTTGATTACCAAAGTCGTTCTGTATTTATAAATCTTGTAAGAACTAGCAGTGGCTCAAATGTAATTGAAAATTTATTTGGTAAACATGACTCTGTTAGAAATTTGTACGATAAGTTTTTATCAAAAGTTAGTGAATGAGTCTATTTAGAAACAAATTATTCCACAACTACTTTCACAAGAGTTTCTCCCTTCCATTGTTTGAACCCAATAAAGTGACCCTTTTCCCGTGCAATTTGGACTTCATGTATTACATACTGAAGTACCTACTCATATCACGCATAGAACAGAAGCACCACAATGACCTAACTATGTCCCTAGTTTGCATTAATCCACTAATCCCAAAATGTCTGTAGCGCCCGCTAGAGTTGACTTTTGAATTGCGAGTTTATTTACTTAATTGGTTTTTGGGCGGCCATTGGCTGGAAGTATAATGTTTCTTGATAATTATGATCGGCTGGTTCCATTTTACTTGTTTTTATAATGATCACATATGAAATAACCGTGTACGATTTTTTTTCACAACAATGCTTACAAGTTTAGAATGATAGAACATAATAATCAAGTGTTTGACGGGCGCGGGCATCGATCTGCATGCTAGTTTCCATGGTAGTCGCTTTGGAATCAAAACCCAATATTTTTGAATGATTATCCACTTGATTACAATCCTAAAGATGTTATTCAATATAATAAATAAAACTGCCACACTTCCTGTGTATACGAATGCAACAATTAAAAAGTCGTTATTACCGACAAAATTGGACCTGAGTATTTCCCTTCTTTTGCACGGGAGAGAACAATCGGTCAAAAACTAAAGTATAACAAGGCACTTCCTGTTTCCACCGGAAGTAGAGGTAACGTAATGTCAGCACATAATACAAAAATAAGACCTAACTTGGTATAATCCCGCAATAAGCAACCTACGGTCTCATGTCCGTGATTTGATATAGAAATTCAAACATTAAAAAATTCATATTTAAAAACCTTGTAATTTGACATCGATGAAGTCATGATGATATCACTGCAGCGGTGTCATCTACCTATGAATATCTAACTATGTGTGAAGTTTAAAGTTTATGCGAGCTTAGGAAGTGTCCTTTTTTATTGGACAATCTTGGGGGAAAAGAAGACGAGGAGATATGAATTCATGAAATGTTCAACTTTTGGTTAAAAAGCACACGATCAAAAGCCTAGCATTTGTTTGTTAACGAGGTTTGCATAGACGGCTGTTTTAGAGACTAACAAAGCGTATTGTCAAAAGCAGGTTGCGCGAACCTTGAACAGAGAATAGACCACAAGCATGTTTGATGGACTTTGAACCTTGCGGTTGATTTGCTCACCGTATACACACATGTGTGTTCGCGTAGTAGTGTGTGTGTATCCCGTGGTTTTACAGCGGGTCAATAAATACCGGTAATAATCGGTCACAATTTCAAATAATTGTATAAAAAAAAGGAATGACGTCATCATGTTTTTTTATTTTATTTACGTAGTCAATGTCACTGTCTATCAACGTGCCAAATTTCAACTCAGTCGAACTTATGGTTTTGTAGATACACAGCTTCAAAAAGTAAACCTTTAAGGCAATAACACGTGACACATGATGACGTCATCAATCTAAAACTTCACACATATGTTGTCTGCATGAAGGTCATTATGTATACCAATTTTGAAACGATTATCATAAACTTCGCCACAGACATCTAGTAAAAGTGTATTTTTAATTGTTTTCAACCTGCCGCTAAAGGGCGCTCTTGACTTTGATGACGTCACTTGTCTTATTTTTTAAAACCAGACTCTTGCTCGACTATAACACCGTTAAAAAAAAATTCAAAAAGTGTGCCACTTTTAAATTACAAGGCACTTCCGGTTTCTTCCTGTTTCGACCGGAAGTAGAGGTCATGTGAGGTCACGCACACAACAAAAAATAAAGACCTATATGACCTAAGTATGATCCCGCATAAAACAACCGCCGGCCTCTTAAGTGTGATTTGTTACAGAATTTCAAAGATTAAATAAATTTTTTCTAAAAACCTTGTAATTTGACACCTGATGACGTCATCATGACGTAACTGAAACGGTTTCATCTCCTAATGGTTATCTAACTACAAGTTTATACGAGCTTGGGAAGTGTGCTTTTGTTAGCGGACAATCGACGCTGAGAAGAATCTGAAGTAAAAAAAACAAAAAAAAACGAACAATAACAAGAGGTGTTCGGAGCTATGCTCCGCTCCGAACACCTAAAAAATATCAAACTCAAAACTGAACTTTGACTGAGTATCTGTCAATACTTGGCATTTTCTGTTTAATCTCTGACCTTCAAAATCTGGCTGACCTAGTTTAGGGACAACCTATTGAGATTTTACCTTGGGGAAAGAAAAGAGCCTTGCCTCTTTGTACTTGATAATTGGAATCAGAGAGAATTGATGAGAAGGAACTTTTAGGCAATCAGAAGTTTAATCCGGAGCTTATTCTTCCAAGCAATAAAAGAAAAAGTTATAAACGGATCTCTTTAGATTTTGAAACCATTAGTTCTATAAGTGTGACAAAACCTGTGAAAGGATACAGATTTCTTTTGTGTTGACATTACAATTCCCACCCCCCCCCCCCCCCCCCTCCCTTAAATGAAAAAGACTATGACACACGCGCGTGAAGTTGAAGGGTCAGAGTAACTTGGTGTCTATGACATGTTCCCTCAACTGGTCAATCAACCTGCAAAACATGTCAATTCAAATGATGCTACATGCCCTTTTAAATAGATTGAAATTAATTATATTTATATAAATTTAGCAGCGAACAAAATGTCAGTGACATTCTGCTGATAAATAACACAATTTATAATGTCAATGTTTACAAACACTACCCTTCATGTTTATTCTAATGGAAAGGTCCCTCCTATACTTAGATGCCTGTGAAAGGGACACACGTTGCCTTTGGATTTGGCACTTTGGGCTTTAAAACTGTTTATTAGATAACTATGGTTGGAAAGATGTTTAAAAAGTAGAATATAATAGTCCACACAAGTATATTACAAAATTGTGTGGTTTTCCATTTACTTTGTAAACTAACACGGTCTGCCATTTCGTGGAGTCAAAAATTTGGTTCTACAAAATGGCAAACCGTGCTAGTTAACGAAGTAAAAGGAAAACCACACAATTTTCAAAAGTATTTGTAGACATCTTTCCAACCATTGTCATTTGATAACAAATGATTTTTATTGCCCAAATGCTAAATCAACAGGCAACATGTCCCTTTAACATTGTGATTGAGCCGTAGATGTAGCCAGTAATGGCTTGATCACCATGTTAGCATGTGCTGAAATACTACAGGAGGCCCATAGCAACAGCCTAAGCCACAGTCACCAATAAAAGGCTGGAAGGGAAAAATTAGTCTGGCTACTTTTCGCTATGATAAGAATCATTGTTCATGATTGCTATATGCAGACAGGGAACCTAACATTGATGGTGTACTGCTAGAACAAGCATAGAAATAGGTCTACTACCACCAACCGAGCTGTACATAGTGTTCTTGATTCAGGCATGCAAATTACTATTTATTCTTACAGATCCCCGCCTCCCTCGCCCGCAAAAAAAAGGGGGGAAAAAGAGGAAAGTGGAAGCCATCAGCTAAAAAGTCTGTTAATTACACAAACCTAAGTTTCTAAGAAAGTCGTTAATGCTAATCTTTGTAAAGTATGTGGATGTGTTGAACCTCCAAAGATTAGAGACAATAATCCGGAGGAAGCGCTCTAAATTTAGAAAAATACCGAAGCACAAATTCAATTTCCTTATGTCTCCGGTGACTCCGGGAAAGTACAGGCCTGGAATTACACGTAGACCACGGAGGCCATGGCCTCAGTTGCCCCTAGTTTTGACCTTGGTGCCCCTTCAAAAGTTTCCTATAAAATTAAAGATCTTCCAATGGTAGTGCCCTTTTTAAAATGAAAATGGTCTTACCCTTTCAAACTTGAAATTCCAGGCCTAAAAGTAGTTTTACTCCAGGGCCCAATTTTAATAGAGCTGCTTGTAACAAGCGGAAAACAGAGCTAAGCAAAAGCAAATTATGCTTACCAGAAAAAGGTTACCAGCCAAAATACTATATCATATGTACCATTTGTGACTGGTATCCTGCTTAAGTTTGCTTAGCTGAAAATTATTCAGCAATTTTGTCTGATTAAGTAGCTCTATGATATTGGGCCAAGGTTGAGGCTGAGAGACTGAACTTGGCACTCCCTCTACAGTATGGGGGGGGGGGGGGTCTACAGGAATGGTGTGGTAAAGAACCTGGCTTCAAGATTCTTGAGTTCAGTACAAGAAAACCCTAACCACCCAACCCTAAGTCCAACTTTGTGTTTTGTTGGACAGAGGATAGCATAGTACACTGGTTACGCTTCACATGGGATTAGGCATTCACAATAATCAGAGTCCAACAGTTTGAGTTCCAATGTGCTGGATTTTGTGAGTGAGGAAGGATCATTGTTCATCACTCAAGGCAGTTAGGCTTAATGCCCAGGAACTTTTAAAACAGCTAGAATTTTAAAAAAAAATTTGTGTTTTTATCAAATGTTAACTTTAAGGATCAGAGTGATCACGAAAGAACAACTAAACCGCAAAAAAGTAAAAAATAACTATTGCAACACAGGTAGCGGACTGCAAACAATAAGAATACAAAAAACCACCTCAGTCACAAGGTTGAGTTTCATTTTTGATCCGACCACAATCGTGACAATGCAACCCACACAAATGACAATTCTATGAAAAAGAGATCATGTGCAATTAGAGTGTATTTATTGACTTGATCCCCCCTGGCATGTGCTCAATTTAAATATATAACATTTCCTTGAAACCCAGACCTGGACTGCATACAAACTAAGTTATGTGAGACATTATAAATCTCCCTTGAGGTGCACGCCCACACCAACAAAGGTGACTTCAGATAGAAAAATGTCAGTTTCTGGTTAAGATTTTACTTTTTTCGAAATTTGCCATCAATTACAAATTTCAAAAATACGAAGCAATAAAAAACATTCAGGAAATGCACATTCCTGCTATCTTTGGTCAATGTAAAGTTCTAGAGCAGCAGTGGAGTTGGCCTAGGGAATGGTGGTTTTTTGACATGGTACTGTCTGCAAGTCAATTGCTATTGAGCACCTACCAGGCCTGGAACGGCTACATGAAGGCCACATACATTGTACATAATGTAGGCCATGGCCTCTGTTGCCCTGGTCTTAGCCTTGTTGCCCCTTCATAAATTTTTCATACACTTTAAGATTTTCCATGGAAAGTACCCTTTGCAAAATAAAAATAGCATTGCCTTCTCAAAGATGAAATTCCCGGTCTAACCTACTTAAATGTTCAAAATGTTAGAAAAGGGTTTTCAGCCCCTGCCAGATTGCATGTTTTTTCCCCCATTTGGGGTTTTCCTCCCATATCTAACAATTAAAAGCTCTTTTCGCTTCATTTATTCATCCTGTTATTGCGCCGTTGGATGTGAAAAGAAATATATTTCTCATTTGACTTTCTAAAGAGTTTTTATAGCTTTCTTTTGTTGACCAAGTCCTTTAACTTGTTGCATAGTTTTGTGATTTCCCTGAGTTTGAAATCATTGGCATCTGTGATTTTTCTTTTGGTTATGACACCACAAAAGACCTTAAAAATGACAACAAGTATTTGATAGTTGTTTCCAAATCAAACAAAGTCTTTTATCTGGAATCACAGGTTTCCCCAAGTTTCCCCAACACCACAGCACGAAACCATCATTAACAAGAGCTGTGTGAATCGGAACAAAACAACATGGTCTTGCAATACTGCGTAAACAAGCATTTGACAA
This sequence comes from Leptasterias polaris, assembly GCA_037783415.1. Classification (NCBI taxonomy): domain Eukaryota; kingdom Metazoa; phylum Echinodermata; class Asteroidea; order Forcipulatida; family Asteriidae; genus Leptasterias; species Leptasterias polaris. Next base: position 249,328 of record JAZGTN010000171.1, read on the forward strand.
CTTGACTATGAACAAAACCTTTTCATGATACTGCCATGCATTTCAGGACTTGGTGTTTCCCCAAACTATGAAATCCTCCCCTGTTCTGCTCCAGTGACTTACAGCATGAACCACAATTCCAGCATGTAAATGGCAGGGCTTGCAATACCAACTCCATTTGCACAGGCCAGGAATCTCACAACGACAAACAAGTTCTGGGCCCAATTTCATAGAGCTGCATAAGCACAAAAAGTAGCTAAGCGCAACAAAAATGTGCTTACCAGAATAACATTTCTGGCCAAAACACCATGTCACATGTACCATTTGTCACTGGTATCCTGCTCATTTTGCTAAGCAGAAAATGTTTAAGCAATATTCCTGACCTCCTTCTCAAACTTATAAAAGGGTTCTCTATTTGGTAATCTTTTTCTGTACTGCAAAATAGTTTTCATGCTCAATTTCATGAAGCTCCTAAAAACAAAAAAGTGGTTCAGTACAAAACAATTTTGCTTTACCAGATTATGGCTACCAGCAAACAATCCATGTCACATGTACCGTCTGCGACTGGTTTCCTTTGCTAAGCAGAAAAATGTTAGACCATGTTTCTGCTTACACATCTCTATGAGAGGGGGACCTTGTGAGTCTGTGGACAAAGCCTGTGCTAGATTGTGTGCACAGACACACACACGCACCCTTACAGATCCGGTTTGTGGGGTACTGCTATTGTTGTTCTATTATTCCCTTTTCTGAAGAATTCCCTTGTGGGGTCCAATTGTTCCTATTGAAATGACCTTGTGGGGTCCATTGTTCCATTGTTGTCAGGACCCCACAAGTGCCAATCCGTGCGAACACATGTGTGTGTATACGCCTGCAATTGTGGACCTCCTATTGTCCCTCTTTTGTTTATACTCGTAACTTTTTTTGCAACAGCTCCCATTGGTTTTGTACACGTTTTCCAACCGTGGACCTTTCCCGAACCGTGGACCTATTGTCCTCTTTTGTTATAGGTTCCCGGTTTGAATGTGTATACCTACTCACACTGTCCCCTGTATGTCCTTTGTCCCAACTGTTCCTTCAAGACATTAAAATGGGATATTGGTTTTCCGATTGGTGGGTTTTTTTTACATCATGTTTGACCCCCTGGGAACATGGTATTATAGGAACAAGGATGCAAAACATCAGAGCCAGGTGGTATACCAATCACTTCCTACTCTGTGTTGAATACCATCAAGTTGTTGGACTGTGTATTTTCCCTTAATAGATACCCCATGTGGGTTAAGGATATGTTTCATAATATGCTTAAAGTGCAGGTTACTGGGTCTTTTCTTACACACAAACACGTAGTGTTTCCTTCCTTTTGCTTTTCCTTCGTAACGGGAGGGTTGGGGGCAAGAAAGGGGCTCTCTGCAGTAGCAGTTAATTTTGCTAAGTACGTACATGAGTTGAGAGAGTCTCAAAGAAAAAATATTAAATTTTTCTTGGAGAGTGATATTGCTTTAATCTACATGTTGTCATTTTTCCCAGGCTACCAAATTCTAGCATTGTACACAACCTCTATTAAGCAAAAAATATAAGAAAAAAGTCCCAAGGTCCAATTTCATAAAGCTGCTTAAGCAGAAAATATTGTTTAACAATTTTTCTGCTTAGTAAAAAATGAGCAGGATACCAGTCACAAATAGTATATTTGACATGGTTGTTTGGCTGGTAACCGTATTCTGGGTAAGCATAATTTTGTTAAGCAATATTCCTGACCTCCTTCTCAAACTTATAAAATGGGTCTCTTTCTGGTAACCTTTTACTGTACTGCAAAATAGTTATGGACAGATATTATAGTATATGAAAAGTGACCACACCAGTTCTTATTATTGTCGAATCGAAGGGTGATTTGACCGTCTTTGTTTTTTATTTCTCTCAGTGACAGCTCTGTGTACAAAAATCCCATTGGAGATGCTTTTGAGGAGCATTCGGAGTATCCCCACATAGTGGGCATTTCCAGTTGGAAGATGGTGCAGAGTGGTCCTCAAAGTCTGTTTTTTGGATGCAGGAATATCTAAGGAACTGCCTTATAGTAATAATTGTTGAAGGATTTTTCTTTGAAATTCAACCGTTAAAAAGTAGGTTGGCGAAGAAAAAGATCTACTTGAACGAAAATGGCAACAAGTGATCTTTGCTGAAATTCATTTAAAATGTTTTCAATCAATGGAAATTGAGTTCAAATGAGATTAAACAGTTTTTAATTGTGTAACTATCATTTGTGTTCCCATGTGACAGGCCAGTGACCAATCAGAATGTGGTAGTTGGTGCATTTGTGAATGGGAAGTTCATAAACACCTCACAATTCAACCTCATGTAATATTAATGTCTCCATTGGTTTTGTACACAAAATTGAACCAAGTACATTCTCGGTTTATGGAAAAACCCAACCAAAACTTTTCAATAAAGTCATTGGTGTTGACAGGTAGACTCGCTCATCCACACATACACAACAATAAATTTAATCAGCTAGTGGTAAATAAAACCAAAAGGCAATTTCCAAAGTGTTAGTTTACCCTGTTACAACATTGTACCTACTTTAGACCCCGTTCCAATCAAGTCCCAAAAATTGAATCTGACAGCAGTTTTCATATTCAGTGTGAAAGTGGTGGCATAAATAAGGGATGCTAACGCTGGCATGTGGCATAGAACTTGAGACTGTACATGTTTTTTCACTTAGAAAACTCCTTCAATCAGCTAAAGCCTAGAACCGCAAGTACAGGGGTCTATGAAACCTAATGGTTGTCACAACATTTCCTCTTTATATGAAACAAGGCAACCTTGAACACGACTCCGGTTGAAGAACTATTCTTCCAACAGTTGGAAAAACACATGGGGAAAATGGTCAGGATTCTTTTGTGTGTGTGTGTGTGTGTGTTTACTGAGTATAAGACCAGGAAATTATGAGAAAACAAAACAGGAGGTTTGGTTTTGCACTTACTGAGATCAAGCTTGTCTGATGATTTGACGAGCTGTTCTTGACTGGCTAGGGGTAGTTTAGTTTCTGTCTCGTTACGTAGCGTAAGGGAAAGATTCCGCAGCAGGAAAAACATGCGGATGGCCTGTGTTCAAACAAAAGTTAAATCATTGTTTACTTGGGTAACCATTGTGAAAATCACTTGATAAGGGTGCTGGAGGCAAACAAATCATGTAGTTGTTTCATGAAGAGATGAGGAGCAACTATTTTTGGTATATTTTTGAAGTTTGTAAAGAAAAAACAGTTAGGGTAGGGGGTTTTGAGGTGTGTGAAAGATTGAAATGAAAGAAGAAATTGTGTATTAATTGCAGAGACAATTCTTTAAAGGCGGGGCTATGCTGGGGGAATAGGGTTATGCTAGGGGCTCTTCTCTTCAACCCTGGTGGGACACCTTAGAGGGTAGGGCTATGCTGGGGGTAGGGGGGGGGCTATCCTTAGAGGGTAGGGCTATGCTGGGGGTAGGGGGGGCTATCCTTTGAGGGTAGGGCTATGCTGGGGGTGGGGGGCTATCCTTTGAGGGTAGGGCTATGCTGGGGGTAGGGGGGGCTATCCTTAGAGGGCAGGGCTATGCTGGGGGTAGGGGGGGCTATCCTTTGAGGGTAGGGCTATGCTGGGGGTAGGGGGGGATATCCTTAGAGGGCAGGGCTATGCTGGGGGTAGGGGGGGCTATCCTTAGAGGGTAGGGCTATGCTGGGGGTAGGGGGGGGGCTATCCTTAGAGGGCAGGGCTATGCTGGGGGTAGGGGGGGCTATCCTTTGAGGGTAGGGCTATGCTGGGGGTAGGGGGGCTATCCTTAGAGGGCAGGGCTATGCTGGGGGTAGGGGGGGCTATCCTTTGAGGGCAGGGCTATGCTGGGGGTAGGGGGGGCTATCCTTTGAGGGCAGGGTTTGGGTTATTGAAGAAGTAGGGGAAGATGGTCAAGGGTTGACTGTTTGTGTAGGGACAAACTAATGGGAGTGTTTCTTTTTTAAGGTAAGAACTATTTAGAGTTGGGGGTTAATGTATAATAAGATCAGTCCATTATCGTTACAGAAAAATCACATCAAATCATTAAATGGTTTATGACTTAGAACTGAAATTTTTCTTGTATCTCCGCTAGTAACACTTACTCTTCTGGTTCTTTCCAGCTCCCCAGAGGGAAGACGCTTAATGAAGTCAATACCCGTCAAAGGGGTTCCAGTGGGAGGGAGTAGAATAGACTCATCCATCATTAAATACTCTACATTAAGTGGCCGTGTCTGAAAAATAAAAGCAGAAAAATAGGGTTAGATTGAAATCTTAAACAACACACACGAATTCATAGAAAATGAAGAGACAGTGTACAATTTGAAGCAGGCTTGAAACATTGTTCTTTTAGCTGGAATTTTAGCTGGAAAGAGCACCAAGGCACTGACCAGGGGCATGGAAGCAATGTTAAGTATAAGGCCTGCAATAGTCATTTGTAGATCTTTTGCAAAATATTGATTTCCTTAGAAATTTCATACTGTTTTGAAGAAAAAGAAGAAAGTGATCAAAGGTCAAAGAGTGATGTTGTGTATTTGCTACTATGACAACAATCGCAAAGTCTGCCAGAAAAGAATAAAGCCTTGTCATTAGGAGTACATATATCATACACACACGCAGAAAGAAGAAATGTCTACATGCTAATGTATTCCCTACTTTCATGCTCTTTCATACTGCACCATACAAATTGATTTGAATATTTTCCCAGACATTTTAAAAGCAGGGTATACTTTTTGGTATTTTGTCAAAGACCAGTATCCTCACTTGGTGTATCTCAACATATGCATACAATAACAAATCTGTGAAAATTGGGCTCAGCTGGTCATCGAAGTTGCATGAAAATAATGAAATAAAGAAACTCACATGATGCATAGAATTGTGTGCTTTCAGATGCATGAGAATTCTCAGATTCAAAAATTTGGGTGAAAAACTATCTCTTTCTCTAAAACTACATTACTTCAAAAACAATGTTGTTTCTAACAATGTCGTGTACTATCAACAGCTCTCCAGTGCTCTTTACCAAGTAAGTTTCTAGGGTCATCAACTTGTGGAGTAATTACCAAAAGTACACCCTGCCTTTAAACCAAAGTACATTTCAGCTTCACAAGAGGGGGATTATTGCAACCATACGGCTTGTTTTCCTATTTATAACAAGTACTTTCCACCAGACTCGGGAAGGAACCTGAGTGCTTCACACACATCGCTGTATCTGTAAAAACACAACTCATATTCCTTATCCCTGATGCAAATTTAACATCTTCTAAAAATCATTGCAGTAACCGCCACTAAAATATAGGATTCAAACTGACTCTAGCTATCGGGTAAGTTTGGTGGTCTAGTGGTAGAATAGCAAAGGTCATGGGTTTGAACCCACAGGACTCGGGAAAAGTATTGAGTATACAGTGCTTTACACACATCGGTGTATGGGTAAAACCCTGATGCAAACTTAACATCTACTTAAATTTTGTTATGCCGTTCATCTTTAATCTTTGTTTCTTTGAACAAAATAGATCCACTGTTCACATTTTCTTTGGTTTCACAATGAAAAAAACCAAAAAACATGAACTCATTCTCAACCCATGTCACATGTTTACCCTTTCTGTTTTTCATTTTATGGCTTCCTTCCTTCCCTGTTAAGATTAACAATTCCACAATACAAGGGACTTCATTATTATTCACACAATGACTGTTCATTGTGGTTTCTGGTGAAGGGCTAGCAGCACAAGCAATCATTTTGAAGGAGTGTGGGGGCAATCACAGTCTTCCACACTCCTTAACCTTGTCCGAGGAGCACCCAAAACGAGCCCTCCTTAAAATGTTAAGTGAATTTTCTAAATATTTTGAGTTTTTGTTAATGATCTATCGATATGGCGTTTATTTGATTTGATCATGTTACAAAAAACACAATCCTGCAATCCAGTATGCACATATATAAATGTGATTGTACACAAATGAAAAATGGGTATAACTCCTTTTGGTTTAGAGATAAAACCCCATGAACTTTGAGGATGTTACAGAGATGGATTGCAGACTCTCCGCATGGAGTTTCCCTCCTTGGGTTTCCAATACTAATCTTTCTACATACATGCAAGTTTCCCCACAGGTTTCCACCAAAAACGTGCTAATCTTTCTACATACATGCAAGTTTCCCTTAGGTTTCCTTTACTTACCGCCATGCTCTGGTACTCATCATCAAACATATCTAGGAAGAGTTCATCCCCGCGGTAAAAATTCCTGAGTAGCAGCATACTCTCCTCTTTGGATCCCTGATGACAAAGGAAATAACAATATGGCGTCAATTTTAAAGGCATGTCCAACCCGTGAATTCCCCTAACACCAAGAAATGGCAGATTTTACCGACTTCTAACAGACACTTTTTCAGTTTGAAAAAACTAAACAAAACACAGAATTTGTCTCTTTGTTTTTGGAAATGATAGATATTATGATAAAGTGTGTAAACTTGGGAAATTCTAAATTCAGGCTGGTACTCGGTAAATTGATTTATGTTTATGTGCCATGTGCTGTACGGAACAGAATAGCAATATTTCTGTCATCGACCTGTTCATCTGATTTTTTAACTGTGCCACTTTCGTCGTTATAATGTTGGAAGATGACACCAGATCACCTCCAAAGAAGAGGAATCTATTACCATAGTTTAACAAAATAATTGTTGCACGCTCTGCGATGGGATCCATGGGTCTGTGATGGGATCAATGGGTTTTACCCTCCAGGGCAAGTGGCATCCAAGGCTTTGCCTCGGGTGCCATTGGCCCCCAAGGGTGTACAAAACACCATGGACACCCTTAACAGACCCACGGACCCCATCTCAGAGAGTGCAACAATTGTATAGTGGATATCATTGCAAGAGAAAACTAGTAACTACTCATGTACACACATACGTGGTATAAACCCACAACCAACCGTTATAAAAAAAAGAAAATTGGTTGATTTGGCATCCCCCCCCATGACGATGCCTTTGCCCCACCCACTGCACCCAACCCACTGCACCCCACCCACTGCACCCCACCCACTGCACCAACTGTGCAAGATATAACACTTGTGAAAACTTAAAATGTACAAACTACCTCAAAAAGTTAGTTACTTTGCAAAAAGTTTGTGGGGTAAAAGTAGCAACTGTTCAGTTTCTTGCCACTAGAGGGCAGTATGTAAAACAAATGGGTCTGGTGTAATACCTCAACACTGGCTAGGTGTTTATCCTCCAGGTAACAGCGGCTAGTGTCCGGGGAATACACAAGCTGTTTGAGAAGGAGACTAGCCATCTCCAGCGTGACCGGACGGATGCGACTGTTGAACTGACAACTCTGCCCCATGGTGGTGATGAGACTGTTCACTAACACCTTGCTGTAGCTACTTTTGTCCTGCCATCAGAAGTGAAACATTGTTCATAATTATACATATTATTTGGGGTCAACAAAGCAAAATTGACTAAAGGGGGATTAGAACAAACAACTTCTGAATTATTGCCCTCTGAATTAATGCTAGACATCTTGCTCTATGTTGGTGGTCTCCCTATTTTGTCATTATCTTTGCGCCAGTCAGAAGCCATTCAACTGTTAACTGCTGTGTAGCCAGGGATCACAGCCAAGTTTAAAATACAACCTGGGAAGCGGCAGCAAAGCGAACACCTCAACCGGATGCGACTTTTTTATTTCAAATATCGAGTAATAAACCAAAAGGGAAACCGACTTTGTACATTTGTCTTTGTTCAACCCCAAATTATTTCAAATTTACCCAGTCGGTTTACCTTGTGTTTTATTACTTGATAATTACAAAAATTAAAACACCCAGGTATACTCCTTGAACATTGTACCAGCCTTCTTGAAATTCTTGAATTTCTGAAATAGCGGCTGTGACTGCTGCTTGGTCACCATGTCAACATGTATTAAAGCATACCCTTAGCAACAACCATAGCCGAGATGCCAACATTTCAAATTCAAAAAGAGTAATTTGCCCTCAGGCAATATATATAGCATTTAACAGAGATCAGTGTCATACATCTTCTGTGCTTTTTGACGATGTCGTATGCTCCGGCGCGCTGTGTGCAATGTTGATGTCGAGTCACAGCGACCGCGAGCAGATTTCACTACAAAGTTGTAATCCTCTATAAAATCATAATGAATCCATCGTTGTACTCCAACAAGCGAAAAACTAATCAAACTATTGTATTATTATATTGGTTTTACCTGGCACGCGTAAACAACGAGCACCGTAATAAACATGATTTTATCAACAGTAGTACGACGAGCAAGACTACACGCGATTTTCTCAAACGCCCCAATATCAACATCAGTATACCTGGGGCGATTTGGTTAGCAACTGACCATGGCTGGTTGCCAGTCTTCTAACACACATTGTCTACGTGTAAATCGAGGACACCAGCCTAATATACTTATTACGCCCAATTAGGCTCTTCTACCGTGGGCGTGTTGTTTTCACCGGTCGTTTCGAAAAGGGCCTACGTATGCGCTGTTTCATGCGCTACAATTCGCACAAAAAGTCAGATACCGAATACATTTTAGTGATACGCGCTATGAAAATAAATAGGATTCAAGACACAACACGTATATTACGTACATTACTAGATATTTATAAAATCGTAAAGAACGAGGCGATGATCGTATTGTCGTAATTTTATAAATAAATCGTACAAATTACGCCTAAATCGTAAATGTTGGCATCTCTGCCATAGCCGACAATTCTGACCAGGCAATGTGACCAAAATGAGGCTGGAAGGCATATAATAATAGACTGGCACCTTGATAATAAATGTTGTGTTGAACAATTATCCTCCAAACATCTCTCGATTGATTCCAGTAAAGGTTTAAAACCCTAGAAAAACATCATTTATTAAAGTTTATCACTCACCTTAGACCTACTAGTCAAGAACACACTGCTCAAAAGATCTTGTTTAATACCTGAAATAAAACAAAAACAAAAACAGATTGTTGAATGAAGGCCCAATTGTTTAATACCGTTAAACAGAAAATGGTGCTTAGCAAATATTTCTGCTAAGCAAATATCAGCAGGGAACCAGTCACAAACAGTATACATTACATGGTATTTTGGCTGGTAACCTTTTTCTGTCCAGCAATTTTTTGTGCTCAACAGCTTTATGAAATTGGCCTATATGGTTGACGTATTTACTCCATGTAGACCAGGCAAGTTTCCAGCCATTTTGGGGAGTGTTGGGTTCCCATGTACAATGTACATTGCTTTTGCATGTGACGGGAACAGAATTGTGTCAAACCACTCCTAGGCAGAAGAGCATGGAACTGAACTATGCCGGCACCACATAAATTTTCCGAAGTAGGGGAGCAAACTTACACGAGTGAATATGCGCAGTGATATTTTGAAAGTTTTGGCACATATGCTGCATGAACTATCCTTCAATCAAGTGGCAAGGATCTACTTGGGGGTTGTATAAACTGAACTAATTGTTGTTGGCTAAACATGGTTTTGGGGGCAGTTACTCAAAATAATAATAAATGAGGCATAAATAGAATTCATTCAGAGCTATCAAATACCTTCATTGGTTCCCAAGGCATACAGCAAACAAAGTGAGAACAAAGTTCGGTAGTCACTGGTTCCCGCATCCAATGAACTGACGATGGCTTGGAAATATGGCCTGCAAGTATCATCAAAAATAGAACTCAGCATTGAGTTATTGTGGTACGGAAAATGGACACACAAAGGTGTTGATTTGTGTACAATGTCGGAGGGCAAACATAACCTGTAAACTCATTGACACATCCCTGTTTGAAAGGTAAGCTGCTAAACAAAAGATCATTAAGTATCTGAACTGCATTGATCAAGGACTTAACAGGGACAATGGTTTCCTGTCCCACTACAAGGAATAGATGCTCTCTAGTAACTTTCTCGTAAATATAACATGTACTTGGCTCGTCTTCTTCATTGCATCTGATGTAGTTGCTGCTCTGAAAACTCATGCAATTTTTGGTATGTAGTCTTTAAGTGCCACCACTATCTTCATTCTTGTATTTTAATATCTATCAGTCTTGTCCTGCTTATTAGTTCTGAAAGAACTTGACCTGTTTAATAGTTCTAAAAGAACTTTGTCCTTCTTAATAGTTCAGCTTGAGCTTGTCCAGCTATTTATCTACCGCGGACCGGGAATGGGATTTCTGATACTTTAGGTGTTAAGTTGCTATAGGCTGGAGGATTCTGATTGTTTTGACTCAGGAACACCAAGTAAGCTAGTAGGGTCAATACCTTTTGGTCAGCTGCAGCTCTGATTGTCTTGTTCCTTGTACAGCAGACGTCTTCTCTTCATCCGTGCAGTTCTGATGGATGACAGGGCAGCTCTGGCTGATGCCGGAAGCACCCAGTGTTTTGGTCTCTGTAGCATTCATGGAAATCAAATATCTGGTTTTAAGTGCATGGTGTGAATTGGAAAAGGGAAAGAATTGCTGGACATGAGTACAAGACAGTGAAGGTCCAGAAAAGAACCTTAAATGGTGTTTTCTTTATTTTTGTATCAAAACAAAATGTGTAAGGAAGTTTGCCCCAAACAAGGCAAAAGCTAATCTTGTGTGATAAGCATTGTATACAGCAATCCTTCACCGATCTTGAACTCTTGGTGGCAGCAGATATGCCTCCATTATTGCGGTGGTACCTGGGTGGTACTGAGCTGCCTAGCGACGGGTTTAAGCGATTTGTAAAGTAAAAGGTGACTGATCAGATGATCGCCGTGCAGCCCTACCCTTAAACCCGTCGCTAGGCAGCGCAGTACCACCCAGGTACCACCGCAATAATGGAGGCGTATCTGCTGCCACCAAGAGTTCAAGATCGGTGAAGGATTGCTGTATACTCAGTGCTTTCCCAAGTCCTGCTGAAAAATAAAAACCACAGGCATACTACTCAAGTGGCATTCAAACTCATGAAGACAGCCATTCTAGAGTAGATGTCTTTAATACTACTAGACCACCAAGCATGCCCGGTGACAAGAGTGATGGCCTTTCAGAAGGTCAGGGGAGTAAAGATTAGTTCTAACTTCATGCAAATTGCAAAGCGAAGCAAATTTCCTCAAGTAACAATTTGAAGAGAGTGCAGGCATGATCGTTTGAGTCACATAATTTGCTTTGCATTCACTTTCGCGTCAAGTATAAACAGGGCTGAATGGAGGCATTTCTTCTTTGATCCTCCATCTCACAAGACTCTCTTTACCTTCTTCATCGTCTTGAAGAACCCAGATCTTCTCCACTTCATTCCCTGCTTTCTCCTCCAAGCTCCTCGCAGTCTCCTTCATCTCCAGTCCACCAGCAAAGAACCCCCCTTCTTCTACCTCCTCCTCTTCCGTCGGCGAGTCCACATTGCGATAGTTTGGTCGTTTCCGTGGCAGCGGAGTACTGCCTTTTTCTCGGTTGCTCTCCAGTGAGCGTTCCAATGTTTCTTGGGGCTTGACAAAACCACGGTATTTCACCTTTTGTGTCAAAGAAACATAAACCTAAAACTTTGAAACACATACAGAAATTATCTTGATTCCTGCGGCGCTCACTGTTTGCAGACTCAATATGCCAAAAAACTGCAGCAATAGAAAATATTTTGAGCAATGGTTTCTACTATAAATCAAAGGCAAAATATGTGTGACAACCTGCTGAATTAGAAAACGATATTTCGCCCCGAATTATGTTCACGTCTCTATTTATTAACTCCTACACACAGGTACCACAGACTTCCACAAAGTCCCATACCTTCTAGGCTAGCATTGGGTGCAAGGGTTTCTTCCATCTGTACAGCTGGTATTATTAAAACCACATGGATTCTGTACTGTGGACTCCACCACAGTCTCCTGGGGAATTTTGTGGAATGAACTAGTCGGGCAGGAGAGTGTACCGATAGTAATATGGTTTAAATCAAAGTATTTTCTTTTGTTTTATTTAAACGAAAATGACATGAATAGGTATCCCCGAGACAGGGTTACTTCCTCTCTTACTTTGTCAAGAAGGTGTACAAAAAACCTAACATACCCGCTCTATGCCACTGGTATCTGTGGGCTGCTGCGCAATTGATGCTTCATTCCCATGGAAGATGAGTCCAGCAAGATTGGACACCAGTGGAGGATGATCCAGAATGAGAAAAACCTGGTGAACAAGAGTCACTCTATTTATTCAGATTTCGATCAGAATTTGTTCATTATTGATTATTAAGATTTTACATGGAATATTTTTTTTTTTACCAGCAAAAACTCAACAGACGGCACTTTAATGTCAAATATGTTATTTTCTTCATTGTGCATTTTAGGTGATGCGGACCATGAGCAGACAATGTTTCCCCGCCAATCAGATTACCAACTATTTAATCTTAAGCAGAGTTGTCTGTAAAGCACTATAATCAAAATGTTCCTAGCAGAGCCATTCTTTTAGCCTCTGAGAAAGACTCAGCTAGGGTCGAAACGCGAGGCCATTAAAAACATTGTCCAATGGAAAAGATTTAAACACGTCATGGGACATAAAGTGGTAAAGAATCAAAATGTACACCTGATAATACAGATGCATGTACTTACCTGAGATAAGAGGAAAAGTGACACCACGGAGCCGATGTGTGGAGGATCCTCCTGGAAGAAGAACAACAACAACCAACAAATTGATCACAACATCCAAGCAGTATAGATAGTTCCCAGTAGACGCCATCTTTACGGGCAAATCGTATTTTGGCTTGCAGGCGCGTCAAGCGCTCAAATTATTAACGCAGCCGCGTCGTTCACTAACCAATCACGCAATGAGTTTTGTGAAATGTGCGCGTGCTGCACGCCGTTCTCACGCGTAACGCATGACTGTGTGTTCCAAATTGCCCGTAAAGATGGCCGATTTACGTCATATTGCAACCTATCTATTTGAGTGCAACTTTGGTTGAGTTGGCCAAACTGCTCGTTGAGAATAACATCAATTCCTTGAAAACTATAGTAGTAAACTTACAGGTCCAACCATGTATAAACTCTTTTGGGATAAGTTTTGATTCTGAGAAGAACCGGCCTTGTCTCGACATTTCGAACAGTATACTCTGCTCGTCTTTAGTACTACACGGTCCTTATTACAAGCTGTATGAATCTGTAAAAAACTGCTCAATCACATTTCAAATTATCGCGTAAAAAGGGGTGATCTTCCACAAAGCAATTGTTCGTCATAGATAAACACGACATTTATGAGTGGTGTTTGATTATTTTCTGATGTATTGATCAAATTCACACGACATCATTATCTTGCCGTATTGGGAGTCAATGTCCCTCTGTGTCATATAGCGTGAAAGTGCATTTTGGGCAACGCGGCGTTTAACCTAACTGTTACGTGCAATATTTGACTCCCAAGAGTAGCGGCATGGGCCGTTGGCGCAATGGGTCAATTGGAGTAAATAGCCAGTTAAGATTTAGAATATGAAAGTGAAAATGAGGATCTCATAGCACTGAGACAATGGTTCTTAGCCCGTATCTGATTTGGCAACTAAGGCTACGGCTACGGCTGAATTGCTGTGTCATCATGCATAGAAGTATAGGAGGTCTATAGCAACACTCTTAGCAACAGCCGTAGCCGACAATTCAGATACGGCTTTAAGCTCAATGTGGCACCATTCATTACAAGGATTACTTTGCCCAAGTTAATGTGTGCAATTAAAATGTACTCATTAGAGTAACAAGACTAATTACATATAGGTCTCAGTTTTTTGTAGGGGCAACCTTGAGCACTTTAAAAATGTTGTGGATCCACAAAAAAATTAATAAGAAGAAGAAAAAAAAAGAATCTGCATGCTTTGAATGAAAAGGTAATTGTTATCAACTAAACTATTGGTTATTTCCCACCAAATTAAGTTGCGGGGGGGGAGGGGGTTAGAGATAGTTTTTGTAGGGGCAACCTTGAGCACTTTAAAAATGTTGTGAATCCCAAAAAAAATTAATAATAAGAAAAAAAGAAAAATCTGCATTCTTTGAATGAAAAAGTAATTGTTATCAACTAAACTATTGGTTATTTCCCACCAAATTAAGTTGCGGGGGGGGAGGGGGGGAGGAATTTTTTTTAAAGCAAAAAACAACTCTTTTGGATGTTTTTTTAGCAGCAGTCTCACTGGGTAAATTCAAGTCCTTCAGCAAGAATGCACACGCTCAGAACAAAGTTAACAGTACAAAATTATTATAATAATAGATTTACAAAACAGGCTATTTTTAAGCATATTTCGAAACTGAAGGAATTGTCAAGGCAGGCCTGGAATTTCCACTTTGAGAGGGCAAGGCCATTTTCATTTTGTAAAGGGCACTTCCATTGGAAAATCTTAAATTCTTTGAGAAACTTTTGAAGTGGCACCAAAACCAAGACTAGGACAACAAAGGTTTCCTAGGCCTCCGTGTAATTCCAGGCCTGTCAATGCCCGGTTAGTCTGCTGCCACCTAGCGCCTTATTTAATGCACACTAAGCGCAAGATAGTGACTTACTGCCATTCCATACGACCTTTCCCTCAACAGTGAGTCGACATAGAGTGGCGTAAAGAGACGATTGAGTAGATGGTCTGTTAGGACGTCATTCAGGGCTTCAATCTTCAAGTTGAGGATATCGTTTACATAGTGGAGATGGTCCAGATGTTCAGCAACCAGAGATGACAGACGATTGCGACTCTGATGGCTAGAAATACCAGTAACAATACAACTCAAAATCATATATTGAGAAAATAAAACCAGCCAATTCCCTCTATACCCTCCCCCTTCTCCTTCATTGTTTATCCCTTGCCTTTTTTTGTGTTTTCTGCCTCTCTGTCTTTTCTTTCCACTTGACTGTTTCTGTTGCACCACTTTACTTGTTTGTGTTGCATAGTCATTTGCCTTTGAGAAAGACTTAGGTCAAAATTGTAAGGTCATTAAATATTTTGTGCACAAAAAATGTATTGCTTAAAATTTTATTTTTGTTTCGTTTTTCCCTTTAAAAACCACTTATCATGTTTATGTCGGATGAGACATGTGCTATTCTTCAAAGACACCAAAATGGATGGCTTGTCTGTACGAATATAAAATTTCCAGGCTTAATGTCCAAGGTAATCAAGGTACTTCGACACAGAGAAGAGAAACATTTAAAGACTTTTTGAACTTTTTGAATTATGAGACCGATTTATGTAGCACCTTATAAGAGTTTAACAACGTGCTGCGGCAAACCTATCTAAGCAATAAGTGTATAGTGGTTCTTTTACATGCATTACACAACACATGGAACCTAAAGCTTTACATCCAACACATGGAACCTACAGCTTCACATCCCATCCGAAGAACAAAGCAGTCATGGTTAAGTGTCTTGCAAGGAAACCCACACTCTGCAGATCAGAAACACAAAAGCGTGAGTCTGGTGCTCTTAACCGCTCGGCCATGGCACGCCAAAGCTATTAATCTCTCACATTGCAAAACTCCCAATGTGTTTGATACTCACTCTATATCATTCCTCACACAGCTGTCCAACTCCAACACATGGTTACCGATAAACCATACCAGGTTAGAAAAGTAAGGTACTGCCGTCTTGTTCCTGATGTACATCAACATTGCATTGTCATTCACTGTAAGAAAACATAACCTGGGTTAAGAGTGTCGTAGGCACCAGCTCAAGTTAACGGTGTTTTTGAAGTTGTGCAACAAAGTTTTTTCTCTATGCACAACAACCCTGGACAACGGCGGCAATTGTCAAAGACCAGTATCCACGTTTGATGTTATTATTAGTATCAGTGTTGTAGTCGAGACCTGGAAGTCCGAGACCGAGACCAAGACCGAGACCTTGACATCCGAGACCGAGACCGAGACCGAGACCAAGACCGAGACCAGCCCTACCGAGACCGAGACCAGCCCTTCTGAGACCGAGACTTTTGCAGTCCAAGACCGAGACCGAGACCGAGACCAAGGTATCCGAGACCGAGACCGAGACCTACCCCATGCAAAATACATAAGCATAAAGAATTAAGGTGATATCAGCAAAAAATAAAAATAATGAGTATGCAAGCTAATACAAATTTAGAAAACACACTATCCCATTTAAGTTTCCACCAAACTTCACACTTTTTTTTCAAGGCATCATTTTTGAAAAAATTGCATTTTTGGACGATCTTATCCCCTAATTTATGCCCTAAATATTACTTTTTCCATCAACAACCATTTCCATGATTTGAGGATCGATTGTTTAGAACTTCGTTGGCAATAAAATCATCGAGATTCAACGTCCGGTCGACAACGCACATTGAGAAAAAATTCAATGAACTTTGCCCCGCATCGCCCTCTATCGGCAAAAGTTGTCAATGTTTGAATATCCTTTAATCCAAGGCTGTATGCTGTACCAATCTGCAGGCTTGCGGCACACTGTGCGGCAATTCTTGACTCGGCTCGTGAATTTGTACTGCGTTGGAGTCTAGCCAAGCTCTCTTATGAATATGGTAATTATCAACGGCCATCAACGGCCAATCACAGCGTGCGGAATGTTGGTTAGCTTGGACTTTGGACTCTGCTGTTGTCTATGCGCTATATGCATGGACTCACGTTGTGGGGCCCGGGCCGATGCACGTGGAACTCAGCAGTCAGAACCATGTGGTTGTGTGCATCGTGTTTTAACGTTGGTAAACTGAAATGAACCATCGCAATTCCAATGCTGCGGTTTGGAAGTCGGGCATGGCTCATCGGCTACTCGTTTGATCGTATTAATTGCAGGCTAAAAATAGTCCGTTTTGTCATTTTTTTGGCAGCGCGGCCAATTCTTTGGCAGGGCCGGCAGCCTTAAACTTTGGGAGGGCGGCAAAACCCATGTGTGGAGAACACTGGTGGTGTGTGTTTTGAATGAAGACTTCAAAGCAGCGCATTGCAATGTCAGCGTATGCGTGTGAGAAACTTGGACGGCGGTATTTATCAACAAAGCAACATGGCTCTAGGCCAAGACGACGTACTTCATGTGTATGAAAAGCATTATTTGCTGTGGTCTCGAGGGGTCTCGAGGGTCGAGACCGAGACATTGGCAGCCGAGACCGAGACCAAGACCGAGACCAGTTCTTCCGAGACCGAGACCAACCCTTCCGAGACCGAGACTTTTGCAGTCCGAGACCGAGACCGAGACCGAGACACCAAAAAAAGGTCTCGAGACGGTCTCGAGACCTACAACACTGATTAGTATTATTGTTATATATTTCTGGTAAAGAAACCAAGAATGCCTAATATTTGAACTTAATCACTGTAGCTCCCAAGCCCGAGGAAACCTGCCAAAAAGGGTGCTAGCTATGTGAACATCAACACCAAGGTTAACACTACTCTTCCACATTACGTGTTCGGAGCTCCTTTGCCTCCAATCCTAGTTCAGTGGAAGTACGGCTGTCCCATCCAAAAGACAAAGCAATGCATTGCAATGATGGTAAAGTATCTTGCTCAAGGACACAAGTGCCACGGCTAAGACTCAAACCCACACTCTGCTAACCAGAAACACCAGAGCTTGAGTCAGGTGCTCTCAACTGCTCGGCCATGACACATCACCAACATGAACATGAAATAATAAACCTGTTTATCAGAAGAAAACGTATGCCACAAGAAAATAATTTTGGGTTGAACAAAGAAAAAGTGACTAAAGTGGGATTTGAACTCCAGATTAGCGTGCCGGCGCTCTACCGACTGAGCTATCTAGCCCTATGTTGGCGGTCTCCTTATTTTGTTCGGAGGTGCCAGTCAGAAGCCATTCAATTGTAAACTGTCGTGTATCCAGGGATCACACCAAAGTATACGATACAACCTGAGAAAGGGGATACACCTTTTTTATATCAGATATCAAATAATAAACCACAAGGGAAACTGACTGGGTAAATTTTAAATGGTTTTGGGTTAAAAAAAACTTTTCAATGCTTTTGAAAATTAGGGTCAAAACTAATTGTTTTACTTATTACTCAAAAGCTACAGCCTATGAGGCAAACAATTTCAAGGGAAATTTTCCATCATTATCATCTTCATACCCTGAAATTTATGTGCATTTATATTTCCAATCTCATCAATGTGAATTCCTGACCTACTGACCCTATTAAAAAAGGCATGTAAACGGAAACAGAACTTCTTTTTAGCCTAATCACTATCGCCTGTATAACCAGGGACCACACCCAAGCAGGAGAGGGATCACCTTAAGGGGATGCAACTTTTAGGTAGACCGCTAGATAGCTCAGTTGGTAGAGTGCCAGCATGTTAAGTTGGAGCTTTGCATGGTGTAAAAACATAATAATACCTTGTGGGTGATAACAAAGTGGGCAAAATCCCTAAAAACCATAATTGCTTTGTAAAAAGTTGGGAAGGTAGTGCATTCTGGTCTACCAGCAGGCTACTCGCAGAGTACACTGCTTGAAGCGTTGACACCATTTCTCAATTCTGGTCAACAAGCAGGCTACCAGCAGAGTACACTGCTTGAATCGTTGAGACCATTTCTCAATTCTGGTTATTCACTGATCCAACACTTCTCATAAGAGAAATTTCACCCTAGGCCAAATTTCACAGAGCCACTTAACCCTTTTAGCACTTAACCCTTTTAGCACTTAACCCTTTTAGCACTTAACCCTTTTAGCACTTAACCCTTTTAGCACTTAACCCTTTTAGCACTTAACCCTTTTAGCACTTAACCCTTTTAGCACTTAACCCTTTTAGCACTTAACCCTTTTAGCACTTAACCCTTTTAGCACTTACGAGCAAATTCAACAGAGGTCATTTACTCACTGAACAGGGCAAGGAAAAGTCACACAATTTTGTATTACAAGTTTGGTTTATTTTGTAGAGGATAAAATTATCTTTTGAATGATTCACACATATGTTTTTTTGCTTTTACTGAGTTGAAGCTTTTAGATTGTATACATGATGACACATCAACGAAAATAGAAAACTTTTAGTTTGCATTGCGTTAACGTCAGTGTTTCACGGAAAGTTGTGTGCACACAACTTTTTCAACTATGCTGTCGTTTCAAACAAAAACAAAATGTTGACAAAGTGATTGAAATATATCAAAACATACCTTTGGAAATGAGCAATCTAGTCTATATTACTTATGGATAACAATAAATTTCTTCTACAATGTAAATTCCTTTCAATAATGTGTGAAAAACATGGCGAAAGCCCAGCGAAACATCGTCACTTTTGTAGCATACATTATAGTGCGTAAAGCATTGCACATAAGATACGGTACGCACTAAACAGAGAAACGTTGACACGTTGAATTAGATTTCCGACCTTTGAACCTTTGGAAGTAGATTACATGTTTTGTTTTAATGGCGACCACGTGATATTTTTTAGACTGTCGCAATCTTTAGATCACGCTCTTTCGACGGCTGTTTGCTGCGACCTGCTAGCATGTGTAAAACCCAAGATTCAAAGTGTTGTTTAATCTCGGGCGGTTTCGGGTGGTCCAGTGAGTAAATGGCTGGGCGGTTTCGGGCGGAACAGTGACTAAAGGGTTAAGCAGAAAATATTGCTAAGCAAAAATTAGCAGCATACCAGTCATAAATGGTACGTGACATGGTATTTTAGTGGTAACCTAAATCTGGCAAAAGAATAATTATTTTGTGATTAACTACTTTTTGTGCTTAAGCAGCTTTATGAAATTGGCCCCAGATGGTTGTCACTGGCAAGTTCAGAAATACAATAAAAGTATTATTTGTTTTACCTTTGTACACATTGAGTGTGAGAGTTCTGACAGCGATTCGTACCATACTCTCTGGATTGTTGAAGAACTTGATGGCTTCTGTATACAGCGCAAAGTCATTGGTGTGCTAGATTAAACACAATCAAGAAACAAATTCATAACTCCAATGGTTTAATGGGTAGGGACATTTTACAAATGGAATACACTATTTCAATCCTCTGCAAAGTGTTATACATTTTGCCTAGTGCTCTGTCCCACTGTGGTTTGTGGTTTTGTGAATGTAAAGACTGGTTTACAGTGTTACATCTGAGAAAAGATTCGTGCATGAGTCTTTTCTCAGACTCAAAACGTTCTTATTAATTTCTAATCAACGGGGGCATTTCAGACAAAATAATTTTGCAGGATGCCTACTACTATTCCCATCTTTATAACAAGTAAGCTTTTTGGATTGATTCACATACAAATGAAAATGTTGTGAAAGTTTTTGTAGCTGTTTTCTCAGCAAGTAGACACTGTATTCAGCTGAAACTTTCACAAGTGACGTAAGTTGTATCTTTCTTTATAATTTTGCATTTAACTGAGCATTACGTTGACAAAAAACAAACGATGACCCTTCCTTTCATGGATTATCACTTTTATGATACTACTTCTCAATAATTATCCTTGACAACATTTATATGCTTCTTACTTGGCAAACCAAATATATTTCAACACAAAGATGGTCAAAATGGATGCCTTACCTCATTGTAGAAGAAGTGTATCGTGTGAACATTCAACTTGAACGACAAAGTCTTCAAAAAAGAGATGTAGTAAGCGAGAACCTAAAATAAAATAATAATAGTAGAGAACATTTATATTGCGCAAAAATTGGAAAAAACAAATTGACGCATTCAGAGCAAACCAGATGATAGTATCAAAAGTAACATTCACATTAACAAACAAGATGCAAGGATATGATTTACCAATGAAAATACAGAATAAGCATTTACACATGATCCTGACTATATAAGCTCTTTGCATGAGGTGTGTTTTCAGCCTGTTTTTGAATGTCTCGAGAGATGAAGAAGTATGAATATGATTTGGAGGTGAGTTCCATAACCGGGGAGCTTCGACAGAGAAGGCTCTGTCTGAATAGGGAAAACAACAGACAGACACCCAAGTAATTTACACTAGTGGAGGTAGTTTGAGTCATGGAAAATGGAGACCATGTCACCACTACTTCACAGTAACATTAAAATTCATTTATCTATTTAGACCACTGCGTGGATCAGGCATGAGAATATGCGATGATATAAAAAAAACGGAAAAATTTAACGCTAAAAATTGCATGTCCGGATTTTGGGCAAAAAACAGAATTTTTGCATGTCCGGAATTTGGGCAAGTTTACCCAGGCGTCAGCGTCGCACTCAGTGAATCCCTCTGGCGTTTTGGGGACCATGTGTGGGATCGAGGACATGTTAATAGGAGGAAAATACTTTTAAAAAAGATGAAATCATAACAGTGATAGACGTATATTGTCTTAAAAAGCTCAAAATAAAATGATATTCGGAACTTACTTCCATGAAAAGAAATGATTTTTGAGGGTCTGTTTACCTGTGATAGTGAATAATTGTGTTAAGTGTTGCCCCCCTTTGGCCATAGAAATTTGTTCTTCAAACACCTTTTCGTATCTCCAAGATCCCGACAGTTTATAAACCATAGCATTTTGGAAAAATAATGTGAGGCGTCAAAAGTTAACGAATCTCCCCACACGTGTGTCATACACTCATCCATTGTCTAGAAGTTTCTTCCAGGCCATAGTTCAATGCGTAAAAATATCTCCAGCCATAAAACACATTAAACGTATCGAAGAAACGGCACTTAAGCCTATGAAGGTGCGTACTGACGACTGGTAAAAAAAGTCTAATGATGCGCGCGCATCCAAAACACAATGCGTTGTTGTCAGTAGACTTTTCAATGTCTCCACGAATGTTCCTTTGCTGCAACAGTAAACGTACATGTATTACGGTCAAACCGTACCATGAATGAAGCGGGGAAAGACTGAAAGAAGTCTACACATATCAATTGAACGCGCTGCATGCACATGGAAGAAACAAATCAACGCATATTTGGCCGGCCGCTGCCGGGCGGCAATTTATTACGAACGGAAGCGTGTAAAGGTAAATGAGTAAACTTACAATTTCTCATAAGACCAAGAAGAAGGATTAGCGAGATCCAAATGTATACCCCAACAACTCACCCCCCAAATTTTATATCAAACTCACATTGAACTCGAAGACCACAAATTTTAAAGGAAAAAAACGGAATTCCGGTTTAAACCGGAAGATTCTCATGCCTGGTGGATGCTGTCAGCACTAGATTTTGTAAAGAAAAGCCATTGGAAAACATTTTACTTTTTATGCAAATTAAGTGTCTTCCTCAACGATTTACACTACTACCCGACACACATTGCATGAATTCTAATACCAACTTTAAAGACTTACCTCTTCATCTGAGAAATCAAACCTGTGCTCAATAATGGAGTTCACATGATTGTTGGACAGCAGGTAATCTAGGGGATTAAAACAAAATTGATAAATTACACAGTGACACCGCATTCACACTTGATCCTGCTAGGAGGATCAAAGGAGGATCAGATCCCGAAAGCGAGATCAAGCATTTTTGTGCCGCGTTCACACTTGAGTGTGATCGCGCATTGATCTCGCATCGTTAAACGGAAGTTCAGTTCAGCTGACGGCAAAGGTTACTGTGCGAGGTCATTGATTGTGCGCGCGCATGTTGTTTTGTTCGTTGTGTCGCGCCATTTTTTTATTTGGTGTACATGTGTAACTAAACGATACGGCGACACACGTACGTTGCAGTTTCCGTTATCTATGTGAACAAGCATTATTCTCCTTCTTCTCGAGGTATTTTTTTCTTGATTTACGATGGAAGATGTCTTCAATTTCTTAGCAGTTATTCTGCCATTAGTTTTGGCCCAACTACATCGTCGACATCGCCGCAGAATGACAAATATGGAGGACATTTTAGTCCGGCGACAGCAGCATTTTCAGCGTATCCGGCTGGAACAGAGAGCAACGTTTATTCAACAATGTATATACACAATGTATATTGTACAATAAATCCCCCATGTACATGACACAGCGTTGGCCGGCCACGGACGATGACGACAGGTAGGCAAAGCGTTGTTTACAATTTCTTGTTTCGCGGTTTGTTTTTTTATGACCTGACACACCGGATGTGAGCAGCTTAAATTGCAGGATCTGATCTCGATCTGCGTTCACACTTGTTTTTTGATCGCCTTTGCGGGATCTGATCCTCCTTTGATCTCGCAATAAAGGGAGATCAAAAAGGAGGATCTGATCCTGAACCACTAGTTTTAACCCACTGAAAGCCCAGTGTTTAATGTGCAGGGGCAACAGTCCGGACTCTCCTGATGAGCCTTCATAACTGCTATAGAGTGATGGTGCCCGAGTGGGCACTTTACTCTGGAAATTTACACCTGATCGACGCTTGCTGCACATCTCTTTCACACTGATACAAGTTTCATGCACTAGTCTATGTTAATAATAACTAGTTTTTAAAAAGCGCTTTATCTACAGGCATCTCAAAGTGCTTTTTAAGACAGGTTTTTGAGTTTTAAAATTATGAGACAAATTCATGAGGGTTTACAAGATGCTGCGGCGCATTCAGCAGCCACTGCCAGAAACACCAGGGCAAACCCCTTCTTTTATGTGCATCACACAACACACTGGACCAACGGCTTATACATCCCATCCCTCTGCATCCGAAGGACGAAGCAATGATGGTTAAGTGTCTTGCTTAAGGACACAAGTGTCAAGTCCGGGACTCGAACCCACACTCTGCTAACCAGAAACACCAGAGCTTGAATTCAGTGCATTTGACCGCTCAGCACAACACACCACCAGTGAACCCTGTAAAAGTGAACTCCACAAGACTTAGCCAACCAAGATACAGAACAAACAGGCCATGAGTGAGGTCGTAGATGAATTTGCGGCTACAGCTACTGCTACAACTCGTATTGCTAAGTACGTACTATACTTCAACGCATGATTACAATGAAATCTAGCCGTAGCCATAGCTATAGCCACCAATTCAGACACAGCCTTCTAATACAACTTACAGAGCGATGTCTCATTTCTGATGTTTTCAAACAGGATGTTGAGAGTCTGCAGGAGCTGTACACAGATGTAACGACCAGTCTTCTGACGTAAGATCTTCAAGAAAAACAGGAGCATGTTCTTCTCGAGGAAAAAACTGCGATGGGAGAAAACATGAAAGGAGAGAAAAAAATGCAAGTTGTATTTATATTTTAAGTTTTTTTAAATGCATCTCAGACTACCAGGCCAAACTGCACCCATGGACTAGACAGTAATTTAGTTTTTTTGAAAACAATGAAAAGATATTGTCAGGTGTTTAAAAAAAAAAAACTATTAAAGTTTTTCTGCTTATTGTCACATATCTGTTTATTTATGTATTTATTTATTAATTTATTATATTTGGGAGAGGGGGGGGTGACTGATTTAGCCAAGTCTTCAATTGTCAGGGTGTCCTTACTTTCCAGATAAAACAGGAAACACACACGTTTTCCCTTTTTGCTGTATTTCAAACTTTTGATTGGTATTTTGTTTTAGTTCTTTGAACCAGTCATTTGCCCCTTTTGTTGTTTTTGGCGATGTACATAGTTCAATAAGACCGAAACAAAATTGAATTTCAATTGAAACTAAATAAAAACAAACCAGACAAGAAACCTTTTAAAAACAAAGTACAGAATTGTTGATTGACAAATTGACAAACTGACCCACCAAAAAGACCAGTTTTCATCTGAAAGCTCACTAAAACTTGTTTCCATTGTTTTCACTTAAAACGGCCCAAAACAAATTTTGTTTAATGGTGCGATTATTACAAAGTAGAGGATATATAGCCTATGAATTTGGTCTTCTTAAACCAATGATCATATTAATAGCATTTTGCAACAAACTAAAAATGGAAGCTCAATACCCGGATCTAAGACGACGAGTCAAATTTCACTAACATACGCGCATGTAACAAATCCAAGCTTCAAATGTGTTTACTCCTGTGTACTGACTGTACTACTACTGCAGATCTGGCAGGGCGATGCAGTAATCCCAGGATTGGTGATTCCCTTAGAAGTACAAATGTAATATGGTTTGGACAATTTTTCAATTTTTCAATTTTTGCATGCAAGATTTACTTTTTTCAGATTTCCGAGAGTTGCAGTTGGTACCCTCTGTCCCTGCCCCTGTCACCTTTATACGCCGGGTGGATGGATTAAATTTTTTAGAGAAAATACCTTGACAGTTTTGTTGCTGTTTTCTCAGTAGACACTGTATTCAGCTGAAACTTTCACATGTGACTTTTATTGTATCTTTCTTGATAATTTTGTCAATAAATCAGCATTTCGTTGGCAAACCAATCTATAATCCCACTTTAAAACAAGCGTTTTTCTTCTTCATTGTTTAACTACGATGACTTACTCAAATACAGAGCTATCATTCTGGTCTCCCCATATGAGAATCTCAGACATAGAGCGTACTGTCTCAACCAGAAGTCCTCTATTCTGCTCTGTTACAACCGAGTTCCTCATTAAGACCTGGTACAGGTACCTGACAACAAGAATGAAACAAATTTCTTTTAAACAGTATTATTCAAGGCATATCAAAGCAGACATTAGTTGTAGTGTAATAATAATACCAGCCAAGGTACTCAAGGCGCTTGAAAAATGAGAAACATTTTAAATACAGGTTCTTGAAACTTTGAATATTAGACTGAATTTATGTAGCATCTTATACAGGGTTACAAGGTGCTGCGGCATTAGTAGGAGCCACTGCCAGAAACCCATTCTCTTAGTGATAAAGTGTAACTGGGTTCTTTTACGTGCATTACACAACACACAGGACCACTTGCTTTTATATTCATTTCATTGTTTTATGTTTTGTGTTGCGCATAGAGGCTTCTGCATTATGCACTATATAAATATCTCGCATTATTATTATTACGGTGTAACCAGTCACAAAAAAGGGCCATTCGTACTTGTCTGTTACCCTGAATGACACACTCTAACTCTCGCTGATATCAATATATTTCACACTGATCTTTATGTAGTTGTAATAATAATCTCCTCGGGCTCGCACTTTTTCAACTTACTTCGCATTGGTTCATGAAATTCATAATTATTCAACCAGATCCAGAAACAACCTTTTTATTTTGTTCACCAACCACCGTGTACACTGAACTATAGTAACACCCTTCATTTTACGGTCCACATTTATGGAATGCCATCTCCGATGATGCAAGAGAGGTGCAGTCCATGGGTCAATTAAAGCGGTCTTATAACAAAAAAGTCTTTCTCTCTCACTATGTAAATAACATAGCTTTTCTCTCCTTATTTATTAACATACTGTCATTAGGTTATTAGTCATCTCAGATAGCAAGTGTTCTCCCTCCCTAACTAACCATGCTAAATGCAACAATATGCACCAAATGGTAATAGTTGTTGTAATCTGTTGCATTTGGCAGTCAACTGAGATGTCATTCTTTGACTGAATTTGTTGCATTTAGCAGTCAAGTGACTTCATATTGGTGTTGCATTTTGTTGTATTTGGCAGTCAACTCGAATTCATACCTTGATGAAATTTGTTGCATTTAGCAGCCAAGTGATTTTACTGTTACTGATTTTAGTGTTATGTAAGCTCTAAATCATGCCTCATTATGGAATTGTATGTAAACTTAGAGCTTGGGTGCTTCCATTGTTTCTGAACAAAGCAGCCACACACCACAGGAAGAATGACTTGGATATTGTTGCATTTGGCAGAGTTCATTGTCCCACATATTAGCCAAGTCACCACTACACTTATGTGCATACTGTTGCATTTAGCAGGGCAAACACCCTTGCTCAATCCTGACACAAACAACATGCCTGCACAATGCAACAAAATCCCTTGTTACATTTTGTTGCATATGGCATGGTTCTCATTTCAACTGTGTTGCATTCTGTTGTATTTGGCAGGGTATGTAGAGGGACCCTTATGGGGGTTAGGGTTAACAATTGGTCCGCATGCCAATTGCTAACTTAAATCATCTAAGGACCTGTCAAAATACTCTCCAAGTGGTGAGGCTAGTTCAGTGTTGATAAGCACCCATAAAAGCCATATTTAATATGAATCATGGACCAGTGAACAAGATGGTAGATGAGTGAAACCACAAGCTATCTGGCCCTGCTGGTTAGTCACTAAAAAAGTTAAGGGCAAACCCTGATAGCCCATTACATTCTGTCTCTGTACATTCTGTCTCTGTATTATTTTATAGTACACTACATGTACGTCTTTTTCCCATCTCGTCTTAGCTCCATTTATAGTGCCAATACTCTGGACTTCCTCCGATCCTTGGCCCAACGCCCATGTACCTCCAGGAGGTGGGATAATTTTTCGAATATAAACTCACGTTTTTATGCCGAGATTTTTTCCCCAGTTGTCACTCATTGTATCCGATTTGTGGACAGCACATTAAAACGCCATTGTGCGCGCTCGTTTTGATGTAATTTTGAAGAAATTCTGAGGCGTTACTGCCACCGATTTGACTGCCCGGCATCCATGATGTTTGCTAATGCGCATGCAGGCGGCGTTCGCGAATTGCGCAGAAATTAAGACAGCGCGGTGTGCGCGGAGCCTTTTGCCTAGCTTCCAGCGCACACTGCGCCATCTTAAGGCTCCGCGCACACCGCGCTGTCTTGATTTTTGCGCAATGCCTGAACGCCGCCTGCATGCGTATTAGCAAACAACATGGATGCCGGTTAGTCAAATCGGTGGCAGTAAACGCCTCAGAAGTTCTTCAAAATTACACCAAAACGAGCGCGCACAATGGCGTTTTAATGTGCTGTCCACAAATCGGATACAATGAGTGGCAACTGGGGAAAAAATCTCGGCATAAAAACGTGAGTTTATATTCGAAAAATTATCCCACCTCCTGGAGGTACATGGGCGTTGGGCCAAGGATCGGAGGAAGTCCAGAGTATTGGCACAATGGGGCTAATATCGTCTGTGGCCTGTTTGTCTGTTTGCATGGGTTGTTGTCTATAAGTCTTGGCTTACTTTAATATTCTTCCACCTCTCTTCATGCTCTTGTACATAGTTAGAATTTGTTTAATTATATTTCGCCAATTCCGTAGAGACTCACCCTGTAGATTGTTCCTTGTGTTGCAATCTGATCACCCTTAGAAGCTAATGGAATAACCTCATTAGTATGCAAAACTTCTTCCAGTTGCCTCAAATACTCATTGCATGCTTGGGCTTGTTGTCTTTGTTATTTGTGTGCAGTCTGATCGTAACATCCCCGTTCGTGGCTTTTTCTTGCTAGTAGTACATTATGCCCAAAGTCTTCCCTTTTAAGTTTCCCGTACGTTCTTCAACTCCCGCAACGATGTCTCGACCACCGCCGGACGACGAGGAGCAGGCCCCTGTAGACATCCTGGCTTTGGCAGCAAAGGAGATAGATGATAATTCTGGGCCTGGCACATTGGGTCAATCCAAGTCTTGGGTTGCACCAACACCGACAGTGTGCCAAACTTCTGTCCTGTTGGGGACAGAAAGTTTTTCAGGTGGCGGGGTGTTGTACCCAAAACCTACTTCGGCCTTTACTACTGCTGCAGGACAGCCCTACCTCATCAGTGCTTCAAGCTCGGCTATGAACCCACTGGCGATGTCTGGGCCCAAGCCGCCCCCGGCATACCTGCCCGGGCTAGCACGACTGATTTTGTTTGGTCCGGAGCTCCATGGGCTCAGCAGCCACCATTTATGCCTATGATGCAACCTCCAGCGGCGGCCATGCCGGCCCCTGGTCAATTTCCCTGGCACTTTCAAGGACAGAATTTTGCATCTTCACCAGTTCCATGTTTCTATAACCCATGGGGTGCCCCTCCTCAGTGGTTTCCCTTTGCTCAAACTTCACCCATGGAACAGCCGTCTGATAACCGAGCAACCGCAGTACCAGGGACCGTTTCTGCCGGGCGACGTCATACATCCGGGAACGTTGATACTTTCGTTGCTGATGAGGGCGCTGTTGTTATGGACGTTATGTCTGACGACGACCCGACTGATGATGGCGATAGATCTGTCGCTGGTGTGAAAGCAAAGGAACTTTTCCGAAATCCTCATCGTAAGGAGTCTGGCAACCCCATTTCAGACGGCGTTGTGAAATGGTGGGAAGAACTGAGAACTCATCGACTCTCGTCTGACGAATTGAAAGAAGAGGTTGGTTCTTTTTCTGTTCCTTTTGAACAAGAAAAATTGTTCACTGCCCCGGAACTACCGTCCGGTATTAAGAAGGTTTTCAGGCAAGCTAATTCCGCATCAGTAATTGTAGATGAAAAGTTACGTAGGTCTCATAATCATGTCCTCAAGGCGGCTCTCCCCCTTCTGAGACTTTTTGACGCCGTCGCCATCATGCCTTCCTTTTGGACTTTGCAGTGCTCCCCGCACATTCACAAAGATTTTGAAACCAGTAGTTTCCTCCCTCAGGGAATGAGGGATTCGATGTGTTATATACCTGGATGATATTCTTCTTCTGGGTTCTACTATGGGGGAATGTTTGAACAACACTCAAGAGGCGGTCAATCTTCTTCAGAAGCTAGGTTTCCTCATCAACCACAAGAAGTCAGTTCTGACTCCTACGCAGAATGTCCAATACCTGGGATTCATCATAGACTCTCAATCAATGACTCTCTCTCTCGGCCAAGCGAAAATAGACAGGATAATCCAGCACTGTCAGGATATCCTCTCAGCAAAGACGACATCAGTGCGCGAGATCGCCAGCATCGTGGGCAGATTGTCGTCAACAGTTCAGGCAGTGTTTCCTGCGCCGATATTTTATCGCAACCTACAACTCGACAAGATTGTGTCCCTACACAAAAACAACAACTACGAATCCAATGTCGTCCTCACCCAGGAGTCCAGGGAGGAACTTGTCTCTTGGATTCAGTGTCTACAGTCTTGGAACGGCCGCAGCATTCTACGTCCTTCTCCGGATGTCACCATTCAAACGGATGCATCGATGTCAGGTTGGGGGGCTTGCATGTCAGACCAGAAGGTCAAGGGTCGATGGACAATACAAGAGCAGTCACATCACATCAATATGCTGGAGCTAACTGCAGTGTATTATGCACTGAAAACTCTTCTCAAAGATCAGCACGATCTCCACGTTCGTCTCCAGATAGACAACGCCGCGGCTCTCGCCTATATCAACCACAAGGGTGGAACTCACTCCAAGGACCTTGCCAAGCTAGCCATAAAAATCTGGCTTTGGTGTCTAAAGAGAAACATCTCTCTATCAGCAGAGCACATTCCAGGTTCACTCAACGTCACGGCCGACGAGTTATCAAGAGTTTTCAACGACAGGGCAGAGTGGCAGCTCAACCCAGCAATTTTTTACAAGGTGATGTTGGCATTAAAATTCTCACCACAGGTGGACCTCTTCGCAACCAGACTGAATGCTCAGCTGAACACGTTTGTCTCAGGGCAGCCGGACCCACTGGCGTGGAAAGTCGATGCCTTACTTCTCAATTGGAAAGTAATCAAGGGTTACATCTTTCCTCCTTTTGCTCTCCTTGCAAGGTGCTTGCACAAGATCAGCGAGAACGCGGCAACAGTGGTCTTGATCGCCCCAGTGTGGAAGACTCAGGCTTGGTATCCAATGCTGCTAGAACTAGCCATACAAGTTCCAATTATTCGGCCCAAGTCAACAGATCTGCTTCGTCTTCCGCACGATCCGCAACTCGTACATCCCATGGCGAACCAAATGCAACTGGCCGCATGGAAGTTATCCGGTGAAGTTTGCAGACAGATGGAATTTCGGAGACAGTGTCCTCCACTATTCTCTCCTCTTGGCGCAGAGGAACGAACAAACAGTTCAACTCTTCTTGGAAGAAATGGAACATCTGGTGCATACAGAGGAAAATTGATCCAGTTCGGTCATCTGTAGCTACATTTTTGGATTTCCTGCAGTATCTGTTTGATGAAGGTTTGATGTATAGAACACTGAATGTGTATCGTTCAGCTGTTTCTTCAGCGCATTGCTTTGTGGACGGTGGTCCTATTGGTCAGCACCATTTGGTTTCACGTTTCTTCAAAGGTATTTTAAACCTGCGACCTCCACGTCCTAAGTATACAGTTACATGGAGTGTCGTTACAGTTCTGGACTTCATAAAGTCTCTGCCAGATAATAGACGATTATCCTTGAAGCAGCTTACTCTAAAACTCACTATGTTGTTAGCTTTGGTAACTGCTAGCCGTTCTTCATCTTTAACGGCCATTCATATCAACCAGATGTCCAACCGTGCTGATGGTTCTTATTATTTTTGGTTAGCCAATCCTTCAAAACGAGTAAGCCAAAAGTCAGTCAGTAAGCCTTTTCATGCTATTGAAGTGGTCCGCTTTCCAAGTTGCAGAAATCTCTGCCCAGTTCGCACTTTACATGAATATCTGGAACGAACTGAGCATGTCAGAGGTCAAGGCGATGCAAAGTTGACTCAACTCCTCCTCTCTCATGCCAGGCCTTTTCATCCAGTGGTGCCCTCGACAATCTCGAGATGGCTGACAGACATGATGTCTCTATCAGGAATTGACATTTCAATTTTCAAAGGTCATTCAACAAGGAGTGCTTCTACATCAGCAGCAACCCTGGCAGGGATTGGTGTGTCTGATATTCTGAAAGCAGCAGATTGGTCTTCAGCCAGTACCTTCAATGCTTTTTACAACCGGCCATCAACCTCTTCGGATTTTGGTCGAGCAGTTTTGGCGTCATCATCAGTGCTTTAAAGTCTACAGGGTGAGTCTCTACGGAATTGGCGAAATATAATTCCCCAATTACATAAAGGTACTCACCTGCAATATAATTGGAATTATATAAGACAATGTAGGAGAGACTCACACTCCCTCCCTGTTCTTATATTTTTTTCTACAGGCCTATCAAGCCTTGATGATCTTTTGATGATCGACGCTTTATCATCGCACATTACAAGCTTCAAAGAGACAACAAGCCCAAGCATGCAATGAGTATTTGAGGCAACTGGAAGAAGTTTTGCATACTAATGAGGTTATTCCATTAGCTTCTAAGGGTGATCAGATTGCAACACAAGGAACAATCTACAGGGTGAGTTTCTCCTACATTGTCTTATATAATTCCAATTATATTGCAGGTGAGTACCTTTATGTAATTGGGGAATTATTTTCTAGTTAGATATTATTTTCTTTTACTTTTGCAACGTCCGTATGCCCCACCACCAGGCCCGGGCAGGGAGTCAACATAAATTAAACATTAAATCCCTTCTCCTATTTAGTTTTACAGGCTAGCTCTGTTATTCTACCTTACTCTGAACCCATAAACCTTATGTAGCTATGTTATAGGTCGCGCGATATTGACATTTCCTATTCTGGCCGCACACAAAAAAAGAGGTTTTTCAAATTAATGTTGCTTCGACCTAACATGCTGTCTGAGCTTCAAATTACTCCTGTAGGTCAATAAAACTCTCTTCTGTCATAATCCTTTTGAAAAAGGGCACAAATTTACCTCACTTTTTCACGCATCAAAAAGATTCAGAGCATGGTCACCGACGCGACTACCGCGAGCGCAGCCATTTTGGAACTTTTTTGATAGAAAAATTTGGTCACAGTTTTTCAATTAATACCGCCCTCTCTTGACTTCTACCCCCAAAATACCGCCATCTATTGATAGAAAGAGGATTGTGAAGTTTACGGTGCTTTTTTCCCCGTCTCAATCGGTGAAGAAATAAGGTTTTTATGTATTTACCATTTTGGGCAAAATTTTGACTAAATTTCCCATTTTAAAGGAATGTTAAAATTCAGCGACGGTGGTTATGCTGTCAAACCTATATCAGTAAAATCCTTGTCCATTTTTGAGTAAGAAAAGTTGGGTTTTGGTCCCGCGCGAGGTCGCGCATGCAATTTACGGAGGTTTTAATTAAACCAAGTGATCGGTAAAATCTCATTTTTGAACCTTTGAGTGCGCGTTAGGGATAGGGCTGATAAGCTTTAGTAGTGTGGGTGGTCTTAATTTAACAATTTCTTTACCTCAGTCGGCGGCCAGAAGAGTACCGCGTGTTTGTTGTCTTTTGGAAGGCATAACTCATTAACGAAAGCACCCATGACAGTGGCGTTTGCACCATTGAATTTCTCATGAGGAGACCTTTAATTTGATGTAAAATTTTAATATATTTGAAAAAAGGAAATTTTTACTATAACATAGCTACCTTACTGTATGTTTAGGCAGTAGTGGACAAATGTAAGTGATATTATAAGGGCACTTTATTAGGTGTTCGTGCAACTCAGCACGAACACCTCTTGTTTTTGTTCTGATTTTTTTTTTTCTTCTCCATCTTCTTCTTATGTAGAACTCTTCTCGGCAACATAACTCAATATTGAAACTGAATTGAACCTTGAAACTCATCAGATAATTGAACCTCAATATGAAGACGGCACAGTTGTCATTACGTCATGATGACGTCATCAGGTGTCGAATTACAAGGTTTTTAAAGTTGAAAAATTAGCTTTTTGCTGTATCTCAACGAATATGAAAGCTATGATGTTCATACTTGTGCATCGCATAGATCAAGACTGGGGCAACATTTGAAAAGTTAACGCCAAAATCGTACGACCTTATCTTCCGGGTCGTTACCCTAGGTCGAAGTTCACCTTCGTTTTTTTCCTTTAAAAAACAACTTTCGAGCTTATCTACGGAATAACTCAAGATTGAGATTGAATTGAACATTGAAACTCATCAGACAGCTGGACCTTAATATCAAGACGACACGCACTTGATGATGTCATGATGACGTCATCGGGTATCAAATAACATTAAATCAAAGTTTAATATTTGAAAAAATCATAACTCGTGGATCACAACGTTGATTTTTACAATGTACACATCATCTGATAGGTTGTTAAATGTTCTACAAACGCTTCAAAGAACAGATCATTTTGACATTGACTTCCAGTTGAAATCGGAACATTAAGTGATTTTCCCACAATTTACCAAAATCTCAGAAATCTACTCACCAGTTTCACTGTGAATCTTATCAGCTGTTATCAGTTAAGTAATTGTTTTATAAACATTCACCCTGGAACCCACTTCCCCAAGGCCAGTGATCCATAACCCACAAGCCTACTTGCTAGTGTCAAATCACCGAAATGCTGAAGAGCAGAGAGAAAGTCCTATTGTTTCTTATTCAATTTATCGAGATATATTTGGTCAATTTTTATGATTCACAGTTGCTTTAATGATAACATTTAACTCACTTTCCCAATACTTCACATTTTAAACAAGAAACTGTGAAATTTCGTAGATGGTTCTGTCTGTAAACTCACAGGCAGTGACACCCTAAACCACATGTTTGCACTTATGAACTTTTGATCAGATAAGAAAGATCTTGTTGAAAACTGCTCATTCCCAAACCAGTTCATATGAACCCGAGTTTGTCATACTGTACATGTAGGCAAACTCAGATCTGCTTTTAATGTGTGATTCACGTATTGAGTTGAAATTTTCTTAATATCTTATCTTATTCATTTCTTTAAAACTACTATTTCAGGATAATTTTTATATCAGGTTGTAGAATGTTAACCTTGCTCAAACTTTTGGACAGACATGACAACATTTTGACATTTACATGTACATCTGGTCGAAAAAGGACAACAAATGACGCACGATAGTATGTGCAAGCAGCCTTGCCCTGGCCACTCAAACTTTAAATTATGTTTCTCAAGCATATTTTCTTAGAAGTCACCTTGCAAGTGTGTTGCCCTTGCCCTGGCCACTCAAACTTTAAATTATGTTTCTCAAGCGTATTTTCTTAGAAGTCACATTGCAAGTGTATTTCAATTTATACACCTATCAATTGTATGACGCACTATGAGACCCCCGGGGATGGTGCGTCACTGTCCATACATGTATGTGGGGACGGATTTGCGTGTCCAAAGACCCACCCTGAGTCAAAAAATTGACACACTTGTTGCAGATTTGGACGGTCTTCCAAACGTTTTTTTGACTCACCTTTCGCGGATAGCAACGCACCACCGACGGACAAATCGACGCACATAATCGCTTGCTATGCTGCAAACGATGCACGCGCAGTGAATACCAAGTATTTCAACCTTGTATGTACGAGTTTCCCAGCACACATGCTGAAAATACATGGCAAGTGTATGCACGAGGCGAGAATGTACTACTTGATCTTCGAGACGTGCGGTTCCCAACGCACTAGCTATCAAACACACGAAATAATAGAGAGGGAACCAGTCTACTAAATAATGCATCTTCGTATCCATCCATGACTCGACGATCGACCCCCAGTATCGTGCATGTGAGAGATATAATATACCATGGGGCAGAGGTTGACAAAACCACCGCGCCATGAATTACATGTGATTAAATAACACACATCCTCGTAATAACTGGTCATGACTGGCCGCTTTCCGATTGGCCGATCGCGTGAATAATTATTTATGACGTAGTGCTTCTCACAGCGCTGTATTCATCACTGCGATCCCGCGGATGTGCTTGCTCTACCTAACGTTGTAAACTTTATAGTTAGGGGGCGAAGGAATGGCGTGTAGCTGTGGGAGCGATAAGGCAAGGGAAATTCCCTTGGTGAGAAATCACTGCGTGGTCAGAGATGTTTTTACACGTGCGTGAGCAATACTGCAGTTTTCGTTTGTCAAACTCAAATACACACGGAAGTGATGGGGGATATTCACACGACTTCGACTCTGCGGGATGTTGTGCTTATAAAGATCGTGAAGGATTATCTCTCGGTCGGTAAATTTTTGGAAACAACATGAAACAACAAGGATTTACAAAATACACTGACACAGGTACATGTACAGTCTCGATGTTAATTGTCAAAACATTTGGGCTTCCTTATACATCGTCTTTGTTGTTCGTGTATTTTAGATACACTTGCCGCCGACAAACGGTTAACCGTTTAGAAAAGTTTGAAACGGATAGTAAATTAAACGTATGGTCACAGGCTTACCTCGTATCCATCTATGACTCGACAATCGACCCCCACTATCGTGCGTGTGAGAGATATAATATACCACGGGGCCGAGGATGACAAAACCACCACGCCATGATGCACATATGTATTGGGCTTGGGCAAAAGGCTTGCTATGTGCAGTGTGGAAAATAAACGGCCGTCTGAGCTGGCATGTGGTGATTGCTGACTTTCGGGCGGTAAATTCCCGACCCTCAGGCAACATAAATGTTAACAAAATAATACCAACATCATTTTACACAGGCGGGGAGGGTAGGTGCATTTTTATTCTCCACTAAATAAACAAAATAAATGTTGAAATGGACATCGACGGACCATGACGTACCTCGACGCACCGCTCGAAGATTTTTTGACTGACCACTATTGGACTTGACGTACCCACAGTCACTTTTTCCGACAGTAAAGACGCAAACTTGACGCACCATCCCCGGGGGTCTCATTGAGTCATAGTGCGTCATACAATTGATAGGTGTATTACACATAAAGTACATGTATGTACTTGTACTGACTACTGTATAGGTACATGTAGGAAGACATTTCGCATCAATCGGTGTTACAACTTATAGTGCACCCTAGAAGGTAATCCATCTACTATTTCAGTATTTGGAATATTTATAACTCAAAAATATGACCCCCATTTTTCACCTTTACTTCTGGTTCATACTGGAAGTTGTTGTTTATTGTTTGGCATACAACTCCTGAGCCAGACATTGTCACATTGTCATTGGATTGATTTAGGTAAAATGTTATCACCAATTCATTTAATCACTCACCACGAACACCTTGTTTTTGTAATTAACAAAAACTGGATCTCTAGTTTACTATTAGTATTATTTCACATGTTCAGTCAACAGGAAACAAATCGAGGGAATCGTCCGGGAACTGGGCAACGTAATAATGGGTTAATGTTCTCATTTGAAATTTACTCACCGAAGATGCTCCAACGAATGGACATTTTTGGGCCTCCCCTGCCCAGATCCCAACCAGTTTTTAGTCTTCGACAACATGAGTGTTCTGCAAATCCGTCAAAACCTACGATTTACTTATCATTATCAGGGGTTTTTGAAACACGGGCATTAATATTACATTTACATGTCAAGTAAAAAAGATCGTACGACACGACAAGTACGAAGAATAATTATGTTGACGTCGTCAAAATGACCTTGACCTGCCTGCGCCTGATGGAGTGACAGAATTGCTTCCGGGTCGACGACTGTTCTAACAAATTTTGATATAACCGGCAGACGGTGCATGCAGCGGCCGTTAGTGCTGGGTGGTGTGATGGACTGACACTGTCTGGGGGTCGTGGGTTGTTTGTTGTTTGCTCCTTTCTATGAGCTCGGAGAGGGAGGTAGAAATAGAAGAATCTATAGATCGACAGCTAGATCAATCTTCAATACGCTGTTCTGCCTGTGTGCTCTAAAGGACGAGACTCGACGGCGCATTAAGGTTATTTTTTACTACAAACAGTTTGCGAGAACCTGATTCGTTTCTACATCCAAGTTCAAGAAATAACGGAACTTCAAAACTGAGTGAGTATACCATCCATACCAACCATTCAATATTTATGAATTACCGGCCTCCCGGACGGCTGACTGGCGGGTTTTGGAACCGGTCCTAATATCTTATAATAAAACTAACAGTAACAAGTAACACAACAGTGACAAGTACGTATTACACAACAGTAACAGTATCTGGGCCGCTGCTGTACTAAGTTTTTGTTTTGGGTGTTTTTTTTTTTCTTTTCTTTTCGTTTTTTTGGAAATTTTGACATCTGCGGTCGGAAGTGTAGCAATTGTGTTATTTTGTTGTGCCCCACACTTCCCCACAATGCCATTCCCACACCCAGACACCAGCAGTGTCCAAGACTGGCTGTCTGGTAGTGGTAGCCCCATGAATAGGGCCAATCCACTTTGTATTCTTGGATATTCAAGGATACGAAGTGGATTGGCCCTATTCATGGGGCTAGGACTTGACAAAATTATGACCAAAATGACCATCTAGTCTGTTCCCACAACTTTTAACCCTTCAAGTTATGTTCATCCTTAGAATTAGATTATTCTTCACTGTTTAGACACGTTTAGACAGACCCTTCTGGTTAGCCCAGTGCAACATCTTGCATTGTGGCCCGATCCAGTATTTTTCTTCTATTTCTCTTTTGGAACTCTTTCTTTAAGTTTTACATCTTCAGCTAAGGATTATTAATAAAACATCACTATCAGGCTGTATCTTTAGCCTGAAAAGAGAAGCATCTACATTTGAGTTTTTATTTGTTATCGGCCAGTCTTTATAAGTGACACTTACTTTGAGGCCTACTGATGACTGAGTCTAGGGCGGAACAGATTCAAAGATAATTGATAGTCACTTATTAAAAAAAAAAATTATAGACCAAAGTAATTCAATACAAGTTTCAGGCTTTCAGCTGTTAAACTTTCATTTTAAAGCAGCCGGAAAGTTACAATTTTACATCACTGGTCCTTGCTCTATGCTTGCATCATGTACATGTAGTTTTAGTTTTAAACTTAAAATGCAAAATAAGTTGGATTGCAATCCCTCATTTTAGTCAAAAAGTCTTTTTATTGAGTTGAACTGTAGAGGCATCAGCCCAGCTAACAGTTTGACATTCTCAGAACATTGTACTGAATCAGACTTCGGTGTTACAGGCAGGCCCTAAGCAATATTATAAATTTAACATTTGTTGTAACAACAAAATTTTGTCGACTGCCCTTAACGTTTTTCCAAACGTAAGAATGTGATGTAACGACCACATTTGTGACATTATTGGCACATTTAAGACATATTTCCAGTGACCTTATGACCTTATTTTTCTTGTATTTCCTTAGTATTGTTTATTTCATGTTTTTGTATTTTTATGCTCATTCATTGCTTCGGTTTCGCTGTATTTTTAATATTGTGTAGTGTATTGTAATTTTTAGTGGTTTTCCCTTTTTTTATTGTCATGCGCTTTTGAACAGGCTTGCCTGGAATTGGCGCATTATAAATTGAATTATTATTATTATTACAACTTATAATAAATGTTATGAAAACGTTGCCTGAGCGTGTTAGTTATATCAGAATTTAAGTAAAAAGTAACGTTGTAGCGAAGAAACTTTGTCGACTCCCCTATACATTAGAACTAAAGATGCAACAAAATAAAATCATTTTCAAAAGAATGCGTTCTACAATTATAACGAATATTTGTCCAGTACCAGTTGTTATTGTATGCTATATCAGTTAATTATTTTTAGTTTCATTTAAAACTGTTAGTTGATGTACGGCAGGCCTCTACAAATCGCCTCTCTGATAGCCCAGGAAATAGTGACATTTCTTCGGGCAACCTAGATGTCTGAATGGTCTGCCTGATCGGGGCAAGTACTCTTAACCCTTTCTTCAGCCCCAAGTTCTTTTGACATAATGATAAACAACCACTGGAGCCCACATTCTTTGACCACTCAAGCGTGAAGCACACATTCTCACACAACTGGAAACTTGTGTTCAAAGTTCGATTTTACAAACTCTATTGTTACCTTCAGGGCTCGAATTTGGGGAGAAAATCCACAAGACTACAGGGCTTGTAGCTCAAAATCTTTACTGGACCAGACATTTTTTTACAAGACCTGATTCAAAATGTGAAAAGAAAAAAACTTGCTGCCACAGTTTAACATGCACTTGACTGCTTTTATATGAACCAGAACTGAGACAAGTAAGAGAAGAGTATACTTGATTACTCATAGAATTGAAAGATGATTTATTAGACCCAAAGTCAACACTTGAACATAATGTGTTTCTGTTATTCAATTGAAAAACACAAGACCATCGGACTTGTTAGTTCATAAGTTTACTGGCCCAACACCAAAATTACTGGCCTCGGGCCTGTGGTCCAGTGTAAAATTCGAGCCCTGACCTTGTAGATTTCTTTTTAGAGCATAATAAGTAATAAAGTCTTACTTATTGGATTTCCTTTCATATAATTAAAAAATCATTGAAATCAGCCAATAAATGTCCAAGTTCTTGGTCTTTGTTTCCTCAGAGTGTTCTGTAAACCCAAACACTTTTTTGCACACAACCTTATGGCGCTTCGTAGGTGTTTGGCATTTCGGATCCTTCCGCTCCAATATGAGGTGATTGCATTATAACAACCCTATTTTATTTTACTGTCATTGAAAAGGTCCAATCTTTTTCTTTCCAATGATGGCAAGCTTGGGTATGGAGGATGAACGTGGACAAAACTACAGCTTTTTAACAATGGCCTTTGTGCTCAGAGGCTTGAGTGTTTTTTCGTGTGTTATCTTGGTGACTTTAGTTGCCATTAGCTTGGTGATTAAAGCTTGCCCAGTCGAGCAATTTTAAAAGAAGAAAAAAAATTGTCGAGGCCTGTGTATTTTTTTATTTTTATTTTTTTTCCTCGGGGGAAAACAACTTTTATTCAATTAAACATACATCTGTCTTTCATATAATCGGCACAATGGATGTCTTGAAGACAATATATAGAGTACTGCTTGGACCTCAAAAAATTTAAGACATCCCTCCGTTTTGAGTGGTCGGCTAGACCACGGCAATTCATGGAGGCAATGGATAAGTTATTTAAACGCATGGACTGTCTAATTCTTTGCATTCCTCACATGCTGTATTGTTGTTCGATCGTTTTATTCAGTTAAGAATATAATGTGTAAAATTAACTACACAGCGTAACAATTTGAGCAGCCACTCATAACAACATTATTACATATTAAAACAATGCCTTTAGAATAAGTATATATTACCTGAGCAGTGCCTGTTGGATTTATTGCAGGCTATATAATGCTTTAACAATATCATTGATACTCATCATATTGATGAGTGAACCTGCGGCAGGGTTGCAACCTACAGCCAGCCACTGACAATGCTGAAGATGGGTCTTATCAAATGCTGTTTGATTACATAGTTTGCAAATGCACATATTTGGCCTATAACAATTTGACGTACTGCAGAGTAGATGGTGAAGACCATTGCTATACCACATGCCTAAATTACGTCTAGTACGGTCACAGGAGAGACTATCAGGAGCAGGAGCATAATGAAGTGGGTCAAGACGTGTATTGTTTTGGAAAGACTCTCTCACTAAAAATGAGGCTGGTTGCCATCCAATGGCAGACATAAGAGAGGAGGTCGACGCATATTTAGACACACCAAACCACAGTTTGATTAGTCTCCCTTGAATCTCATCCAGAAACATATAGTCATTGTCGGTGAGGTTTGGGGCTAGTGTTTTTAATGCATAAGTTGAGGTTGGAAGGACTATACTAAGGAATATGCGCTCAAGTGAGGACAGAGATATTCTGGTAAGTGGGATTCTCATAGCAACTTTTGCACATGTTGAGATACCCTTGTTACGAAGATGCTTGGTGTGCCCTGACAAGCCACCTTTCGTTTGGAAAACAACACCCAGATATGTAAATTGATTTATGATGTCCAGACTTTCTCCCTTATATTTGACTACATCAGATGATGCTAGTTTCCCTCCTTTGCGAAATTTCATGACTTTAGTTTTACCAGTGTTGACTTTCATTCTATTAGTTTCACAGTAGTGGTCTAGATTGATCATAGCCTGATGCATTGAGGTCAAGTTATTTGAACAAATAGCTACATCATCCGCATACATGAGAATGTGGACATCTTCCATGTCACCTATCAAGGCAGAGGGGAGGTCAGAGGTAAACAGCGAAAAAAGGTGTGGTGATAAACATTCACCTTGGGGAACACCCCTGGTCTGTTTTATTGGATCGCTCACCCAGTTACCGACGGTAACTTGTATGAAGTTCTGTGTTAGCATTGCGGCTAAAGCGTGTAAGAACTTGTACGACACACCCAGATGTGTGAGTTTCTGAAGAAGTAATGATCTATCCACACTATCGAATGCTTTGGTGAAGTCTACGAAAGTTACGTAGAGTGGACATTTTGGCTTGTCAATTGAATCTTTTACTAGTGCACGCAGTTCAGTTATAGCAGTTTGTGTGGACTTAGAACGCCTAAAACCATGTTGTTGCTCAGGGATTATATCATTTTTCTCAGCCCAAACATAAAGTCGAAGCTGAGACAGTATATATGTGTAAAGCTTCATTGCACATACCTGGAGGGCTATTCCTCGGTATGCATCAGGTGATGTCAACTGACCTTTGCCCTTATAGAGGGTAAGGAGGTGGCTTTCCAGCCATATAGCAGGGCATGTACCATGTGTGAAAATATAGTCATATATAATGCTTGAAGGGGGTGGGACAAAATGTCTATGGCACCTTTGTAACAGTCGTACGTTATACCGTCTGGTCCTGGGGACTTACTGGTCTTAGCATGATTGATAGCTCTTCTAACATCAGTTAATGTGATAGGTGCATCAAGAATAACATCAGATATACTAGGAATAAATGCAGGTATAGCAACTGGTTCGGGGGATTGCAGCATGTTCGAAAAATGGGTATGCCAGATCTCAGGTTGGACTTGCATAGGAGATGATTTTGTTTTACTATGTCTCCAGAAATGCCAGAAATCATTAATATCATTCTCAGCCTTAGCAATCTTGCGAGCCAACATTGTTTCCTCGTGTATTGCCTTCTTTTTCCTCTTTGTTCGTTGGAATTCTACTACGAGGTCACTATGGTGTTTGAGTAGTTCCACTTTGTTACTCCCTTTGGAGCGCTTTATGGCGTTATATGAGCGCCTGACCTCATTTTTCAAAATGTAGCAATCCCTATCAAACCATGCCTTTGATTTCCTAGAAATACCAGTAACCTTGGAATCATGTATGGCACTAATTATACAATTAAAAGCATTATTAGCATTCCCAGTCTCTTGGAGTGATTCATAGAAGATAACATTATTAAAGTTGGTGACAAGTTGTCCATGGTCCGTGCGGCGTATAGGTCTGGGACGTTCCTTCAGAGACAGAGAGTAGGTCATGTCGAAAGTGGTTGATACGATCTGGTGCTTTGTCTCCAGGGACGGCTCAACGGCAACTTTGAAGTTGTCACAATGTTGCTTTGATACGAAAACCAAATCGATGGTGCTACTGCCATTAGTACACAGAAATGTTTTGTGCATTGGATCATTCAGGAGGATCATTTCGGCATCTTGAAGAGAATCAGACAGGTCATACCCGCGTGTGCCAGTATCGATTCTGCAGTTAAAATCCCCTGTGACTATTAGGGGTCTCTGGCGAGGGAGGTGGCTGATGGCATCGGATATAGTACCTACAATATCTAGGAGATCTGTGTTGGGCTTGAAGTAACATGCCACTATCTCAACAACATCAGTTTTAACACAGATGACATGTTCATTTTTGTACGTAGCCATAGCGTTCCATTTCCGTGCCAGTTTTAGCCCCACTGAAATTCCTCCTGTGGGTCTCCCAACTTGTAGTTTTGTAGCTGTGCTATTGAACCATATGCGTTCCGCAGAAGCGATTTCATTGACAGCAAATGTTTCTGTTAATATCAAGACGTCAATGTCACTGAGGTCATGTGATGTGTGCGATATTGTGGACTCATAGCCCTCAACATTCCATGTGTATAACAATAACGAATTTGATTGCTCACTGGACGGTAGTCCCACAATACTTGTATTACGGGAGGCTTTTTCGATCAACATTTTCATGCGTTGACATTTTGGCTTGTGCCTAAGCAA
The DNA here is from genome assembly GCA_037783415.1 of Leptasterias polaris. Classification (NCBI taxonomy): domain Eukaryota; kingdom Metazoa; phylum Echinodermata; class Asteroidea; order Forcipulatida; family Asteriidae; genus Leptasterias; species Leptasterias polaris. The sequence goes on from JAZGTN010000171.1 coordinate 292,724, forward strand.
CCATGTTTTTGTCTTATAGGGCTTCTTGCAGCCATGACATGCAATTACGTTCTTTCTACGTCTACGACGATTGTACTTGCGTTTTCCATGAGTCTTTGCTGTTTTGCGGTTTCTTTGTGTTCTTACTACCTCCGCGTCTTGTTTGTGCATGGGCTTCCATAAGCCCCAAAATTGTTGATCAGTACCCGTTCCATTTCCAGCTGAAATTCCGAGATTTGCAAGTAGAAGAATGGTCTGAAGCGATGGTTTACCAATTGTGTGTTGGTATGCTAGTAGTTCTTCACGTTGGTAGACAATTTGCTGAGTAAAAACGACTGAAACGGGTGGTATTGCTTGATGATACGCAGAGAATTCAACACGACAGCTTCCGTGAGCGGCCATTTTGTATTTAGTACAGAAAAGGGGGTGACATAACTACGTAACAAAACTTTAAATACGGGAGGGCCCTATTTCATGGATCTGCTTACTGTAAGTGAAGAATCGGCGCTTACAGAAGCAGGGAATTCCATGCTTGTATCAAGTGTATTTTTTCAAGTGTCTCTTTTTTACAAATTTTATTGTGGTCACAGCTGGTCTGTTTTTACATTTACTTACCTTTGCATTTTAAAATATTGCATATTTCTATAATTGCTTGTAATTTTTTGCTTGTAATTTTTGCTGATTTTAAACTTATTTTAATACCTTCTTGTTAATTCTGTTAATGACTTTGTGTTTATCTATAGGGTTTTTGTTTTTAAATGTTACTCTGTAAGCGCCATGGAGCATTGTTTTCGATGGATTTGGCGCTATATAAATTTTTTACTATTATTATTATTATTATTATTTTACTGAGGAGGGTGGGAATTTTGCTTGTGCGCGTACATTCTCCATGTTGCTAGGCTTTCTTTGCTTACACAGCTAGCACAGAAATTTGGTGCTTCCCCTTGAGCAAAGAATGGTTGATAGAAACGCTTCTCAGATTCAAAATTTGGGGCATAAAAACTGATATCTTTTTACATAAAGCACATTACTTTGAAGTGAAATGTTTCTCAAAATGCTTTTAATGCTATCGAAGGCTGCTGTAGGCTTCTAAACAATTTGTTTTTAGTGCCAATAATTTTACCAAACGTATACCTTCCCTTTAAACCAATGGTCAGATTTTAGGGAAGAATGGGGGTTTTGGGTGTGTTTTTTTAAAGCTTTGAGAAGAGGACTTTATCTTTAAAACTTTGATTATGACATTTACAGATTCCTCAGTTAAATATTTATAGTTATACTTCAATAAAAGACATGATGATTGATTTAAGAATTAAAAACTGAAAACCATGAGGCCTATTTTGCTGTTTTTGTCAAGATTAGAGTTGTGAAGAAATGTTCACAGGGTTTGGAATGTACTGAACATGTTCCCAGTTCATAAACAAAGCTGTTTTTTATGCACATCTTTCATGTATGTATACATTAATTTAATTAAACCGACAAAAACCGACACATCTTACCAGCTTGCAATATGTATCTCTTGAATACTCAATGTAAAATGCCCCCACCCGACCCATACCAACCAATGATTCATTCTTTTGACAAAATGTACAAATAAAACAAATTCTTAGAAATAGTAGGAATTTTTTTTTTTTAAAGTGCATTTTCTTTATTAATTTTTTGAATACTATGAACGCATTTGAGTTCTTGTTTTGGCCTTGCCTTGGTCCTGTTTATCCCAGAGTCTTAGACTTTCTTGGAATATGCCAGAAAAATTTGGCCTTAAAGCTTTCCTTGGTCTTGAACGGCTAATCTCTGGCTGTCATCACAAACCCACACTTCTAGGCCACCTGGTAAATCTAAATCCAGTAGTGATAGACTAGATCAATGGCTCTAGGGACATTCTACATCATACAGGTGGACCCAGAGTATTGGATTTCATTTGAAATATCTTTTGAATTTGACATAAAATGTTTTGAGGGGCATTGCAAAAGGATGTAGACCACAGGAAATAGAATTGTCATAAATTGACATACTTTTGCAAGGTTTCAAATACACTTTGAGGTAGAATGCAGGGCAGGTGACTTGAAATTGGCAGCACTTTTTGTGGGATGAAAGTCATAGCAAGTGTGATGTGTCCAGGGCTGGCTTAAAAAGACCTTTTTGGTGCGTTTTCACGTACAAAAAACATCACTGTCCTCAATTGCCTAATTTGTTACTAGTGGTATTTATGTATTTTTATTTAATTTTTTTGACTCGGAACTGCAAGCATCATGGTCTTTGTAGCAGATTTCCGAAGTGACACTGTCACCAAGCCATGTGCTGACATGAGGAAAGCTATGATGGAAGCTGAGGTCGGAGATGATGTTTTCGGAGATGATCCTACAGTGAAAAGTAACTTTTGGTGCCCGCTTATACAATTGCGTTTTGATGTGGCTACATTATTTTTACATATTTTACTTCTGACTAGAGCGTAATATTTCTGTTATAATTCAATCTTGGCCCAACACATTATAAGTAAACCATTGTTTTTTAAAAGTAATTTTGCTATTTTCGACAGTTGTTCATATTCTTTTAAAATTTACTCTAGTCCACTTTGAACTTGAGCCTCATTTTATTAGACATGTAGATTTGATTTTGGGCCGAAAAATTTTTATGTTTCAAGCCATCGCCTAAATTGGCAAACCTGTAAAGAATCTGAAATTAACAAAGGCTAGGCACTGAAACCACTTTGAAATGCCTTAAAATCTCCTTAAGGGGATCAGGTTGACTGAGTGGTTTCTTTCCCTGCTTTTCACCTCTGTGGACCCCGGTTCAAATCTTGCTATAGACCAGAGCCTTGTAGTTTGTACATATGTAGATTGGGTTTTCCCCATTGGGGTTTTTCGCTCACATCTAAAACTGAACATTTCTTCTCGTTCCCTATTCACTATTGGCGCTAATTATGCTGTTGGATGTGTAATAAATTAATAAAACAAATTAATCAAAACAAAACTAAAAACAACTTCTGTTTCTCTTGGTTTTTGTTTTCACTCGGTCATGTTGACTGAGTTTTGGTAATATAAAGCTTTGACCCAAGTTCATCTTGACATTTTATGAGAAGCTTTTAATTTAAAATGTGACTGGTTTTTAGAACTGGAACAGACTGTTGCAGCCCTGTTGAAGAAGGAAGCTTCATTGTTCGTGCCATCAGGGACAATGTCCAACCTAATTGCTGGTAAGTTAACCATAAAAGACAAAGTATTACAACTTTCCAGACAAAGTTGTCTATTATTATTTTGCTAAGAAAGGTCAAGCACCAGGGGTCTGTGTTCGGTTTTCAGAATGTTTGTAGTTCAGAGGACTGGGGAGAAATAACGTAATTCAAATGTTTTATGCAATGAAGCATGGTTGGACAATGCAGAATATTAACATTGAAAATTAATAGTTCAGAGGTCCCTTGCAAAGTGAAAGATCTCTGGATCCTTGGCTGTAGTTTGGCAATCCCAACTGCATCGCTCAAATTTGGACCAGTCGCAATGATTTTAAGAATTGGGACAGAACATAAACATGTACCCAACATGTGTCTACAATGCACTCAGAGCTCACTAGTATCCCTACACCTTACCTATGATATTTGAAAAGGTCATATTTTGTATAAAATTTGACAAACACATGTTCATGTTTACACTTGCTGCTCCCCAATGGTCCAAGCCCAGGAAGACGTGGCCTATTTTCTCTCTTGGCTGACCTCTTTTTATTTCCTTCATGTGTTTACACTCGCTCCTCCCCAATGTTCCAAGCCCAGGAAGATGTGACCTATATTCTCTCTAATAGCTGACCTCTTTTTATTTCTTTAAACCCTGCAGCAAGTAAGTTGAGACATTTATTTCTTTCATTCGAGTGTTCATTTGGTTTGAGAGAACAGGAAAGTAACGCTGCCACAATTTATTTTTAATAGGTCAAAAGCTTCATGGGTGTGTGTTTTTTACATTATTATATTAATGTTGCATGGCTTGATTTTTTGAAAGAATTTTTCCGCTGAAAAAGTTTGACAGATAATGCTGTTTCAACAAAACACTTTGACATATGCCACAAAAACTGCACAAAGTACATGTAACATACAACATTGTTTGTCCGACAATAACTAACTAACTAACCTAACATTGTGGATTAAAAAATATGGGGTTTTTTTAATGGCAGACAATGTAAGTTCAAGAAATAAAGGAAAACCACACAGTTTCAAGTGATATTTGTGTGAATCATTGTATTCTACTTTAAAACATCTTTCCAGTCATATTAATTTCATGACAAACACTTTTATTGCCCAAAGTGCCCAATCACAAGGCATTGTGTCTCTTTAAAGATTTCCCTCCTGAAAACAACTCCAACAAACCATGCGTAGGCACAGCCGATGATGATTTGTTTGTCACATGTACTTGGTTCACAGGCATACATGAAACCTTTGTCTTGTTGTCAGGTTGTGTACTGCCCTAGCATGTTCTTATAGTTACGTATAATTCCAGAGCCAACCAATGAGCTTCTAAAAGTAGTTAGAACAATAAAATCAACAATGCTGTTGAAAGCTGTGACTATATTATGTTTTTGTTTGCCTTCTTCTTAGTAATGGCACATTGCCAGGGCCGTGGGGAGGAGGTTTTACTGGGTGATAAGTCACACATCATGTTGTATGAACAAGGAGGCATTGCACAGGTGAGATAACACGTAATGTTGGTGAAGTTGCTCCTTTTGCTGCGCTCCCTGCCTTTGGAGCAAGCAGAACTCAAAGTTATGTGTTTTCTTTTCCATAAAACTTGTTGTGACGGTTGATCATCATAGGGCCAAGCTATGAACTTAAGTGGGAGTTGGGGTGTGATTGGGGTGGGTATTGACTATGCTAAACATTGATGGATTTGATGATCTTATGAAAAATACCAGGCCGCAGTTGGTTTTTTTTTTTTGTCTTTTATAATTATGCCTATAAACAAGCATTACATTGACAAAATTAACCAATCCATGACCCTACCGTTAACTGGTACACTCAAGAGATGGGGCACCTTACGGGTTATGATTTATAATTTTATTTTTGATTGATCATTGTTTTAACAGTTTGCAGGGGTGAACCCCCGGACTGTTGCCAACAAGCCAGACGGCACGTTCGATCTTATAGATGCAGAGTCTAAGATTCGGATGGAGGATATCCACTTACCCAGAACTCGACTGATATGTCTTGAGAATACACACAACGAAGTAGGAGGGAAGGTTGTCCCGATTGAGTTCATGCAAAAGGTACAGGGTCTGTCTTTACATTTGATTATTATTATTTTTATATATATCTGGTAATGAAACCAAGGAAGCCTCTTAAAGGGAAGGTATATGTTTCGCAATCACTCTAAAATTAATGACAATAAAAACTTGTTGGTTAGAAGTTTTTGACAATATAAAGCATTTTGAGAAACATTTCACTTTGAAGTAATGTGGTTATGTAAAACTAAACAGTTGTTATGCCCCCAATATCTCAAAAACGTGACCTTTTGAAATGAAATTTTCACAGGTTAGTTTTATTGTATACATTTATATAGGATTAAAACAATCGAACGGTTCCAAAAATCAAAGGTAAACTTTGCCTTTAAGCGAGATCATTTACATAAAAATGCATTTTAGTTCAAATTTCTTTCCAATGGCAGTTCATTATGTAAATGCAGTGTAAGTTAGGAATTTCTGCAACATGCAGCCATAAGCTTACTGCATCTACATGTAGGGTATACTTTTTGGTAGTTGTCAAAGACCAGTAACCTCACTTGGTGTATCCCAACATATGCATACAAATAACAATTGGGCTCAATTGGTCATCAAAGTTGCAAGAAACAAATTAAAGAAAAGAAAACCCCTTGTTGCATTGTGCTTTCTCAGATGCCTGAGAAAGGCTTCATGCCTAAAGCCTATCTCAGATTCAAATTTCGGGGTGAAAATTACCTCTTCTCTTTTTCTATTAAGTACATTGTTTCTAACAATGTTTTATAATATCAACAGCTCTCCGCGAGATTTATAGGATTGAAACAATTGAACAGTTCCAAAAACCAAAGGTATATTTTGCCTAAAGGGTGTGTACAACATTGGTAATTGCCAAAGACCTGTATCCACACTTGATGTGACCCAACATATACATGAAATAACAAACCTGTGAAAGTTTACTATAAGCTCAATCGGTCTTCGGAGTCATGAGAAACCAGTGAAAAACCACATTATATGTTTTAACTTTATTTCAAACATCAGATTTTATTCTGATAAAGACTATTGTTTTACTCATTTCCTAAAAACTATGGCATTTCAAGTCAAACTATTTCAAGAGTAGTTTTTCACCATGACCATCTTTCTACCATATGTGCAAATCTGTGAGCATTTATATTTTCAATCGAATGTTGTACACACCCTTGATCCAGATGAGTGTTCTGGGTTCTGGGTTTTACATGCACTGCTAATCCTAGTACATGGGACCTAGGGCTTAGGGCTTAAGGGACCTAGGGCTTAATGTCCAATGACAAAGCAATTACGGTAAAGTATATTGCTCAAGGATACAAGTGCCACAACCGGGACTCGAACCAACACTCTTCTGATCAGAAACAACCAGCGCTTGAGTCTGGTGCTCTTAACCGTTCGGCCACTACACGCCACATTTTGAATGACTTTATTTGATTTTTCATTAGATTTTATAAACATTTTATTAGTTACATTTACTTGTTGGTAAATTGTGCTATTATTGTTCCATTTTTATTTAAAACAAATTTGTTATGTTAGTTTGTTCAAGAGTCAAGTGTCTTTACCTGAGCATGTGCTGTTTTGTTTTGATAATCGTAGCCCTCTAATCTTCAGACAATAGACGCCGATCGGAACGGAGGGTTACAATTATCACAACTAGTGCTATTTGTTTACACAAAAGCAAGATTATTCAGTCAGTGCTTTTAGTTGTGTAAATAATTATATTTAAATTTTGTTTTCCTACCTCACAAAACAGCTTGTAAAAAGTGTAAAGATCATTCTTTACAAAAACCAGACATGATGTTTTCTTAGTTCAATTTTTGTCTTTCTTGAAGGTTCGTGAACTAGCCAATAAACACAAGCTCTTGGTCCACCTGGATGGAGCTCGAATGATGAATGCCGCTGTTGCCTTGGAAACGACCCCAGACACCATTGCTCATTATGTTGACTCCATATCAATCTGCCTTTCCAAGGTAAAATAAAAAGGGACCTAGACTTGCCCCAACAAAGTAAGATTAAGAAAAGAACAACCTTTCTTCACTAAGCAAGGTCAACCACCAGTTCTTTTCAGAACCACAACTACTCATGGAGATCTTTATGTACATGGTGTCTCTGCAAACCTCTAGAGATTGTATTCCCACCATGTCAAGTTTCAGACCTTACTTTATAGACAAGGTCACAGAATCTCCTGAATTCTGTCAAACATGTTTTTCAGGAATGGATTGGATGTACATCTTTTGTTTATTCTGAGTGAACTATACTGACCTCAGTTTTGTGTTATTTCAGGGCCTAGGAGCGCCAGTTGGCTCATGTTTGGTTGGCAGCAGGGAATTTGTTGAAAGGTAAGTGACACAGTTGTCTGTTATTTAGTTATTTCTTGTTGGGAACCAAAGCAGCCCAGCATGACCGAAATCTGAAAAGGTCAATTGTGTCTTGGCCTATGACATAGAGTAAGTTTTGTTTGACTTTTGACTTGGACTTGAAATTGAGTCTGTCTCCAGTCACATTTTTTAATGACTTGGACTTGAGTCATGATAATCAATAACACAGACTCAAATTCCACCATCTGGAAAAGTTGAACATTCCTTTTGAATGGTTACTAGTGTTCAAAGAGTTGTGAACTTCAGGATTTCATTAACATTTCAACCAGCCTCCTGCTAGCCTTCATCAGGGGACTGGAAAATAATAGATAAATAAATAAGTAAATTGTAAAACATAGACTGTTGTTTGTACATTGTTTGTTTGTGTTGGGTTTTTTGTTTTTTTATAAAGTAAACATTAATGAAAAGTAAAGCCAACATATTCAGTACTTTTTCCCATTTATTTTTAAAGCTATCGGGTTTTGTTAATTTTTTTCACAAACTTTTTTAATTTAAGTGACTAAGGACTCAGACTTATGACTCATGACCTTATTGACATGTGACTCGAACTGAGATCCAACATTATTGTTATTATTATTATTTATTTCACCAAAACAATGCAAATCAAAGAACTATAAAACAGAAACAGAAACAACAAAGCAAGAAACATAGGCCTAGCCCAAGACACATACAGAACCGCAAAGTACAAAACAGATGATGACAGGAAGGCAATTAGATGAGCATAGAGAACAGCAGAATTATTGTCATGGGGGAAAAGTAGGTGTACAAAGGAAACATGCAGGAACAAGAAGTCAATCTGGGGAAGGACACAAGAAAATGTTCCAACAAAAGGACCAAACAATACAATGTAGGTCTGGGACAACAAAAGTAAACTTAATTACTGTTGTACAGAAGCATGTTATCCCGCACAAAGGAAAACTGGAAAAAAGGACAGACATGAAAACATGAGGGAGAGGAAGAATAATCAAGTTCCCACATCTGCATACTTCTGGGTCATTCCAGATTCCAGAATGATTAAATAACAGCAATATTAGACGGGATTTAAACAGAATGCTTTAATTGAGGACTAGGACTTAAGAATTAAGGACTCGGATACAAGACTGCATGTAGTGCAAGGGGGTCGGTTTACCTTTACTTACCCCAGGAACTCTGAATAATACAATTTTGTTTGTCATTATGAATTTAAACGCACAATTTAGTATCAACATAGATGTTTGTACATTGTACAGACTTCCAGAATTTCTCCTCCTTGGATTTGTGATTTGTATAGCACTGGTATCTCATCTAGAAAAACTATTCACTGCACTAAGAATGAGTTCAACAACTTCCCGAGGATTGATTGAAAAACAGTCCAGCCTTACGGTGCTGTATAGTATTTAGAAAGCGGCTTGAAATCTATAACTCCAGGGATAAACTGTGCAAGTCTCACGCCCATTGGAACATTAGGACCTGTTAAAGTGCGCAAGTTTGTTTCCTTAATGCGTAGAAGTTAATGCGTAGAAGCAATGTATGTGGGACCAAAGTGGTCACCAATATGTTTGAATATGCAAGAGACATGTACAGTCCAATACCAAAAGGATTTCATGCCATTACATCAAAGTTCCTCCTCAAATTTGGGTCCTACTTTCAGACCTTGTTGTAAGCAATGACTCACTCCCTGAATATTTATTTTTAGATTTGCTGTGGTCTGCTTCAGAATTTGAAAATGTATTGAGTTGAATTGCTATTTCCTTAAAAAATGGTACATTGGACGATCAAAACAACTTTTTCACATGAGGACTTAATTTATACAAATCTTACGATGGATATATTGAACATGGTTAACCAATACCACATCTCCTTGTAGAAGAGGTCTTGGAAATATTTCTGATAAATGTTTTTTTCTAGTCAAGTTTTTGAGAGATTTTCCACAATGTATATTACAGAGGGCGTCGGCTTCGTAAGGCCCTAGGTGGAGGTATGCGTCAGTCTGGTATCCTTGCGGCAGCTGGGCTTGTAGCATTAGAAAAAGGAATACCGAGGCTAAAGACAGACCATGAGAATGCAAAGATGTTAGCTAAAGGTAATATTAAAAGCTTGAGGGCCGTGAATTTTTGAGGCATGTAATTCGCTTATGCCCATGATCAAATAGGTGTATTGAATTCCTCATTAACAGTGGCCCCTTCCGGTATCCAATATTTATCTTCTTCCGTTCTTCTTTTTGCTTGCTGTTTTTTTTTTCATTTTGCTTTATTAATTCATTCTCCCTTGTTTATTTTGAACCAGTTGTTATGTTCTTGAGTTCCCTGTACATTTTATGTTGCTTATGTTCAAAGATTATAGAGCACCGAGGGCGCAAGATGGGGAACTCAGGTGAAACGTGCAATGGACGCCATTTCAATAGATCAGTCCAGACAATGACCATTGCTATCAATGATTTAACAAAACATTTCACGTGCCAACAATAGACAGATCTTCAGTTCTTCAAAACGTACTGATTTTATGAGGGCAGAAGGATCAGAAATTAAAAAGAAGAATATCATGTCTGACATCTCCCTGCAGGAATTTGTAATGGGAAATACTCCAGCTACACATGTGATGTAGCGGCAACAGAGAGCAACATGGTGTACATTAAGATGAGTACAGGGGTGTCGGCCATGTTGGTTTATAAACTCTTAGATGTGGTTTTGGAGGGAGAAGAACAAGAAATGGGCCAAGGCATTCAGGTAATGATAATAATTTGACCCTGGAGGGCAGCAGATAACTAGAATTTAATTATATTTTTTGTTTAGCTTTTTCCCCAGAGTACGGTGGAAGGTAGTTATAAACTTTCATTTGAGACATTGAATGAAACAAACGGTCAACAGTTAGTAATAGTCAGTTAAAAGATACAAATGAGTTATTTTTGGGGGCCGATGTTATCTTAAGTTACTGGCAGCCATGTGCAAACATTTTGCAATGTTATAAGTAATTCGTGTACTGTGTGTGGCACAACCAAAAGTATTTCATGATTTTGAAACGGCATCATCTGTCAAAATTCATTCGTTTAGAGAAAAACTTTTTTTCTTTTTTTTTGTAAAATAAAACTCTGTGCTCTTCTTGTGAGTGAACGAGAAGGATCGTTTGTTCCTGGATTCTCCAGATACAGATGTGCAACCATCTTTGTATTGCACAATGGTACTGGTACTTTTCAAGTACAGCTTTTAATCTGAAAGTTCATACCACAGTACCAATCTTCAAGAGAAATATTTTGAATATCATGTAATAAACTGCAAAGGAGACTGACTGGGTAACTTTTAAATAATTTGGGGTTGAAGAAGGACAGATTGACTAGAGCGGGATTTGAACTAACAACGTCCAGATTAATGTTACTGGGCTCTCTAGCCCTATGTTGGCGGTCTCTCTATTTTGTAATTATCTTTGTTAGGGGTGCCAGTGAGTGGCCATACAACCTTGAACTGTTGGTAGCCAGGGATCACACCCAAGCTTACGATACAGCCTTGGAAGCGGCAACCAAGGAATTGCCTTTAAGGAGTCTTCTTAAGAGTCAATATTCCCTTGTGTTTTACAGTGTGCGCATTTTAGGTGACTTATTTTCATAAGTTCTCGCTGCATATTCTTTCTAACTAAAATGCCACTTCATTGATTCTACTTCAACAGGTACGAACATGCCCCATGAATAACACCTGTATCAGAGCGGCAGTGAACCTCCACATCACCCCTGAAGCTGTTGAGATGACCCTCAAGAAGCTAGCCTTCCTTGATCGGCTCCTCGTGAGTGGGGAGGCAGCCAGTCATCTTCCGAAATAAGGAAATTCACAAGAAGTTCTACGTCAGAGCCTCAGGTTTTCCTGCAAAAAAGAAAACCTAGCACTGCGTATGGACATTCTAACAGTATTCATAGAGCACACACACAATGGAATGTGGCACCCTTCCAAATAAAGAAAAAGCGATCATACTGAAACAAATAAGTAAAATAATAATGTTCATAACAACTTTAAAATCCTACCCAAGAACATCTTGTGTAGGCATTCTCAAAGGCATTTTTTTTTAAAGCATTTAAAGGAACACGTTGCCTTCAAATCTCATGAAATTTTACTGTTTGGAGGTGTTCCTTATCCTTATTAAGAGTTGTTCTTGCAATAATTAAAACACCTTTAATGTGTTATAACTAGTGAATAGAGATTTTAAAAAAAACATTGCCCTCTTACCCCGCGAAACGTATACTTATTTCCAGCCGTAAATACCATCGTCCATGTAATGGGCAAAATACGCGATGAACAGTAGTTAGGCTGGTGCCACAGCCAGTGGCCTAGTAAACCTATCAGATACACACCGGGTAGTATACCATTCTCTACCTCTCACGACATGTATGTATGTAAACACCCACACCGTTCACATGTCAAAACGGATCGCCACAAAAAAACAGATGAAGATGCGTCCAAAAAGAAGAAACCTCGTCACTCAGGGCAAGAAAACTGTCATGGGACTATAACCGAGAGAAAGGACCGGTGTTGTTTATACCAATGTTTATTGTGGACAGGAGGAGAGAACTAAAACACAGCACATCACAGCAGAATTCTGATTAGCAAATAGTTTAGCATGTGATTGCGAGTACGTACTACGACTGGAAATAAGACTAGTGGAACACATGAGCCATTTAGTGGAGTCAAAAATTTGACTCCATAAAATGGCGGAGTATTTTGTGTCACGAAATTTAACAAAAGCCAAACATTTCCAAGGCATAGTTGTGTGGATCATTATATTCTACTTTTAAAACACCTTTCCATGCCTTGTTCATTTCATATCAAACGCTTTTTATAGCCCAAAGCGCCCAATCCGAAGGCAATGTGTACCTTTAAACCTTCATTGGTAGAAAATTTGATTTTACAAGGTTGACTTGAATTTTCAATCATGTATAAAGAGGGTGCCAGAAAAATCTGTGATATCTCTTATTACTATTTTTGAAAGATGGGATAAGACTTTGGTGATGACTCAGAAAAGAAATTGTGTAATTTTTATCTGAATGCCTACTTGTTATAATGATGGTAGTGGTATGGTAGTAATGGTAGTAAGCATTCTGTGAAAGTGAGTATTAGAGGGGTGAGTGGAAGTGTAGGAAGGGTGGTGCTGGACATCTCAAAGTCCACTACACATTGCAACAGCAGTACTTAAAGGGTTGCACCACTAAATACCTTATTTAAAGGGACAATGCACTAAAGGGAAAGTAATAACTAAGCCTACAAGAACAGATATTTTCTTGTAACATGCGTTCACTGCATTGATACAGTGACATGTATATTGTTTTTGTCCATGATATGGTTTAACCATGTGGTTCCACACTCCCATATTTTTTGCAGCTAAACACCAGCTAGGTACCTATGGAACTACTAGCAATGAGTTTACTTGTGTCAAGAACAAAATATTAAATTTTGATTTTTTTAAAATTGCAATTAGATGCCCACAAGTGAAAAAAGCCTGTGGTCTACTCAAAAGTTTAGTTCATTAGTCAAGCCAAGGAGTGAAAAAAAAAAGTTAAGGGAAACCCCTCGGTATTCTTAATACTAATACATTGGTTTGGGGAATGAGCACACTCATTCCAATCCTCATGCAGTCATGTAAAAACATGTTAAGTGTACACCTATTATGTCTTGAGAAAATATAATGAGCTGTTCCAAACTGCTTACTAACCAAACTGACCTATGGTATAAATGCCCCCCCCAAAAAGCTTGACATTTCGACCCTAGCAGAGTCTTATCCGATGTTGTGGGCATTATTTGATTACATGGATTTGGATTTGGCAAATTGAAATATGCATCGAGTGTTGTGGAACAATTTTCTTACATACGGCAGAAAGCTGGAACATCTATCATTGTGCATCACTTTGGCATATATTTTTATAACAAAAGTATTTCATAAAACACTTTTATAGTTGTCTGTATACACCTATTTTTTATTCTGTACATAAAAGCAGACAGTTATCAAGTAAAAGCCATTCAGAACATTTCTATCTTTTTTCGAAATAACTGAAAATCTAAATTCAGTTTACAGTTAAAAGGGGGAAAATACCCCTCCAGCGACGTCTTGTTCCGTTGTTATCGGTCAACCTTTTGTTGATAGCCGACCTCCATTTTTTTTTTTTTCATTTCATTTCGGTTTTATTAAAAATACCAAACAACAAGTCCGGAGACTAAAAATATTTAGTTTACAAAGAGTGACATCAAAAAAAAGTTAACAAAATTAAAATAAGTTAGAGATAAAACATTAGGATTTAAAAATATATAAAAATATATATTACAATAAAAGGCTGGGGACAAGAACTAAAAATTGAAAATTTTAAAAATTATGCACAATTAGTGGGGGCTGCATTTAAAAGGCTAATCATATAAGGAATGGATGACTGCTTATATCTAGAAGTTCTGATTTTGGGAATATCTAGTTGTTGAGAATTTCTGAGGTTACGACCTGATACTGTTTGTCTAGTTTGTGGAAATAAGTGGCGGTGTTTATCAGATGAAAGGCAGGATTTGGCAAATTGTGAGACTAATTGATTACGTCGGTATGAGAGAAGTTTGACATTAAGAAGATTAAGCAAATCATTGTATGGCAATTTATTGGGATAAGCAATGATACGTAAAGGCCTTTTCTGGATGCGCTCGATATTTTGAGCCTGTGAACAAGTTAAGCCAGACGACCATACAGGCGCTCCAAATTCAAGCAATGTACGAATGTACATCTTGTAAATAGAAACGAGATCATCAGTTTTAACACCATTTTTCCTAAGTTTACTCATGATGTACAAACGTCGAGAGGCACTACTCACAAGGTGTTTAACCTGTTGGCCCCACTTTAGGTCACTTTGAATAATTACCCCTAGTAATTTAATGGATGGGACAACATCTAGTTCGATATCGTTAATCTTTAATTTAATGGCAGGTGGTGGATTGCGAAGGAAAGAAATTTGCATAGATTTACATTTTAATGGATTTGGTGTCATGTCATTCACATAACACCAAGCAACAAGTGAATCAATGTGAGATTGTAAATTTGAACGTCCATGTTTGGGTAGGATTTCAACAAAGCTCAGATCATCGACATACTTCCAGCGATTGTCAAGGGTGGCAGCTGCATCATTGACCATGGCCAAAAAAATGATTGGGCCCAGTTTCGTACCTTGTGGAACACCACAAGTAAGGCTAAGTTGGGATGACGTTGCTCCTTGGTATCGAACAGTTTGTGAGCGCTCCGAAAGAAAACTGCAAATTGTGGGTAAAACGGCACGATCAACGTGTATCAACTTCTCAATTGCAGTAGTATGATTTATATGATCAAAAGCCTTGCTGAAATCTATAGCACACACATTAGCAAAATGTCCAGCCACATCAACACCTCTGTGAATCGTGTCAAGCATGCTGATAAGATAATGTAAGATTGAGCTGCCTTTAATGGGGAGATAGAAACAATTTCCTCTCCTGTTTCAACTACAAAGTTGCATGCTGGAAGCCAGGAAAACTTCTAAAGTATCTGCTTCGTTTGGGATTATTTATATAAACAATTCATTTGGGACGGATGGAGGGGTCAAAACAAGTTCGAAAAAAGATTGAAAATGTTAAACATTAATTATTCTGATTTTCCCCCCTAAGAATTATACTGGTGTTAGAATGTCAACTTAATGAAAAACAAAATGCAACATGTGTACATGTATGTAAATTAATTTTGCCTCATTAGCTGTTCATAAATATTGTCTTGTCTTTTTCGCTTTTTACTTTGTTCTTTGGTTCTGTGTTTGTATCGGTGTATTTCGTACACAGCATTCTCCCTAGTCACTGAAAACAGTAACCCTTTAGAGACCGTTCATTTCTATGTAATCATCACCAGATGCCCAGACATTGCTTATTTTGTCAATTCTTTGACTCCTTTATTTTCAGGAAGAAATTTCAGGAAAATTATTAAGAACCACAAATACATGGGTTTGTTTTAGACATGTTAGAACTGTAGATTCTTTGTCAACATGGGAAACAGGAAAATGTAAATTGAGAAAATAGAAATAAGCTGTTGCAAACTGCTTACCAACCAAAAGGACCTATGGTAGAAATGTTAGTATTACTTTTTCTTGCTGTTGCTCTTGATTGAGGGTACAGGCTTTTCCCTATAACCTCTGGCCTCCTCTGCCACCATGCACTCTAGATATCCAGAGTAATTCATATACAAAGAGTTATCTATTGGTTACTTATCTACACATATACATAACATCTGTACAGTACTTTGGAAATAAACAGAAATGTTTCTGGCCAAACCCTAAAGAAAATTCCAACTTTTCAAAGGTGAGATTTGGGTTAATAGATTCTCTAGATATTTATCTTTTATTTGATACCAGATTTGTAAAACTTGGTTACAAATTGAGAAAGTTTATACATTTTAAAAGAACACCCCCCCCCCCCCCCCCAATTTTAACAAATGGATAATTCATTAAATGCATGGCATGGCTGAGTTTTGGGGTGTAGGTGAAAAAGTGGCAGCTGGATTTCAGCAATGTTTCCTTTAAAGATATATGCATGACATTGTTTGGATTGAAAAACACAGGTACAGATGGTCATCGTGGAAACTTCCCTCCAAATATTTTTGCCAAATGAGTAAAACAGTTATTTTTGATCTCACCGAGGGTTCGAATATTTGAAAACAGTAACACATGTTTTGGGGTTTTTCCCCCATTTTCTTGTAACTCCAATGACTGATTTAAGCTGAAACTTTCACAGCGATGGGGGGGGCTTATTAATGTACAAAAATATTAATTTGTGCATTTTTTTCGATCTCGGGGGGGTGGTTATGCCACTGATTCACAGGTTTGTCCGTTATTTGACAAGTATTTGCTGCATGCTTTAACTGGTACTAAAGTCTCACTTTTGGGTATAGTTCTTCATCATGATGCCACCATCCAGTAACAGCTAATACTCTTCTTCCAGCCTCGGTTTGGTATCATTGAGTTGAATGGAAGAAAATCAAGATGGCTGCACCATGACAAAGGTCTATTGGGATAAGTTTTGGGTTTTGCCAGAGCTGGTCAAAAACAAATTTTGTTTAAGTAGTTGAGTTCAGATAAAGGATTATTATTTGGTCTTTTTACACTTTAATAAAAAACACAAGTTTGCAAGATGCCCAATAACTAAATACAAACAAACTGCAAGTATGACAATCTACACTGTGACAAAACAGGTTGACAGAAACTGCCAAAGTACACAAGCCAGGTCTACTTTCCTATGGTGGTGATTACTGTCGGTAATCCCAGTCCTTAAGTTCAACCACAGCAAACTGTGCCCTGTGCTGTGGAGTCCTTTGCAAAGTTCCGATCCAAATTGACATTTAACGCATAGAAGTGCTCTTTACCAAAGAAAATTGCCCTGCCTGCCCCTTCATGAACAAAGTTCAGGGCAACTGTACTCTTTATCATATTTGTTGTTGAAGATACATGTAGAGCAAAACATGTATTCTTATATTCAGTTTGCGGTAACACCATCCGAGTATAAGTATGCTGTGTAGAACTTCTGAACTTGCCCATCTATTTGCCAACTACCATGGAGAAGATTGGAAAAATGTGAGATTTCTGATTCAATTTTTTGTTTTAAGAACAGCTTTACACAGCAAAGTAGACATTGCTAGAAATTTCACATAGTGTTAACCACCATCATCACAATAATCCCGGTTGAGCCATTTTTGGAGTAAGGGGCCATTCAAAATTGCTAATGTTTAAAACTTTCTTTTTTTCGAAGTTGTTGGTGGGTGGGTGGGTCAAAAGAAATAACTAAAAATCGAAATTGAGTTTACAGTTAAAATAAGGGAAAATACACCCAGCAGTCTCTTCCTGATTGTTTGCCGTGTCTATTCGATCGCTGACCTCCTTGCCTGATGCAAGATGACAAAACTTTCCTCAACTACAAAGTTGCATGCTGGAGCTGGGCAACATTGAGCTGAAAATATCTGCTCCATTTGAGGCACTACTTTTTCCTTCAGAGTAATAGTCTAACTATTTAAAAATTGAAATTTGTGGTGCCCGTGGGTGGGTCAAAACAAACTCAAAAAAATATCACAATTGTTAATCAATAATTACCCTGAATGGCCCCAAAATGTCCAAGTGTGTTATATGGTCATGAAAAAAGTTGGGAAGGTAAGTGCATTCTGCTCTACCAGACAGGCTCCTAGTGGATGATGCCAATGCCTACATCCTTAAGGACTGTAAAGGGGATAACCCTGTTTCAGCCCCAGGAGTAGGAGGCAACGTGCCCCTGGTTTCAATTGATTTGGGTCGATAGCCCAAATCATTTGGGTCGATAGCCCAAATCAGTTATGTGTAGCCCTCACCTTCACCTTGAAGTTAGGCGATATCTCATTTTAAAAAAAATTAAAAAAAATTAAGGTTGCACAGCTTACCAGATTTTTTACAAAAATTTAACTCTCAAAATTGGGAGTGTGGCAGACAGTAGCCACGAGTGACGTTGGTGCAATGTATTAATACTCCACCAAATCTCATACCAATACCCCACCCAAAATAACTGTTCATTCATGTGAATTGTTGATCAAAATACTAATTTCACAAGAAAGCGACTACGATAAAACATCCTCTTTCTTGTGGAGGGGGTCCACTTTCTGTTGAGGGTTTGAATCCCACTCAGGTAATATGCTTGTGCAATTTTCCCTCTGGACATGGGAAAGTATACAGTGTTTAACACACATCGGTTATGGGTAAAAACACAAATAATATTCTTTATTACTGAGGCAAATTTAACACCTATGAAATCCCTTTTCATATTTGAATGGTTTTTGTTGATCATTTCTCGAGATACATGTAATCTTTGACCAACAAACAATTTCGGGGAAACCACTGGCTTGAATTTTAAATAGCCTCCACTGTACTACAGATCTTCCTTGGGATAAAAACCAAACATTTGTTTTTCTCTTAATGTTTACTTAACTGAGAGGAGATTGGGACTTGAAAAGTGGAAGTATTGGATCATACACATGTACAGTAAATCCTGAAAATATGAAAACACTAAGACTGCATGGTGTTCAGTTGTGAGGCTACTGGTCCCATGCTAACTGGCCATTGATCCAGTACAATACACATTTCAGGGGTAGAACACGACCAATTGCGTATGAAGCATTTTGGTGCATGTTCTAGATAACCAGCTAATCATTTCTCAGTTTTCAACGTTTTTTTACGACAAAATGTTCCCAGACCATCTTTCTGTCCGACCTCTGATCCTGAAGAAACTTCAGAATCACATCAGTCATAGGCAGACCGCACAATATCTCCTTCTTATTTCTGACAGCTTCGTCCCTGCAGAAGACATCAAACAGCTTCTCTGACTGCTGGTTAAATTCTGCAATATTACGAAAGTATCGTTCGTTTTGTCTGTCTGTCCTAGTCTGACAGAGCGACATGAATTTCACGTATGAAGCCAAAATGTTTTCCTGAATGTGTTTGACATGAACGGTGTAGATGTTACAGCAGTTCCAATGCTCTTGAAGGCGCTCTGCTAGAAGTTTTGAGGCATCATCTCTAGACCGTTGGGCTTTTCCGGCTCGTTTTGGACTCAGAAGATACAGCATATTCTGTATGATGTCCTTTTGAGTTGGGAGGACTCCATGTGGAAATTCGGCTTGCTCATTGTAGTCTACTTTTCCCAGTGTCCTGTTTCCTTTTGGCCTTGTACATGTATTAATGCTTGCTTGTGCCATTGTTGAACTTGTCGATGCAGCTATTGCCTGGACGTACAAGTAAAACAGGAACACATGATTTTATACTACACTGTATAATGAGTTAGCAGGCAGCATTCAAACCAAAGCTTAGGCCTATAGCTATAGTAAAATTGTTTTGGGTTAACCATGTAATTCTGTCCTTTGGGAGAAGGTGGGGGCTCTGAAAAGATTTGGTTGCTTCACAACAGGCCTGGAAATTCATTATTGATGAGATCAAGGTTGTTTAAATTTTTGCAAAGGGCAGCACTTTCATTGGAAAATCTTGAAAGGGCACGAAGGCAAAGATCAGGGCAACAGAGTAGGGCTTTAAATTTACATTGAACTGCAGGCCAGAAGCCAGTAATTTAACCCTCCTACTGTTCGCAACATTTTCAAGTGAGTTGACCAACCATTTGAAACCATTCAACTGCCAAAGTTCTGTATGGTGGCACAACTGTGCACAGAACTAACTGTGTACTGTGTACATGCATTCCCTCATGGTATCATATTGCAAGGCTGGCATAGCTTATCTATCATTCAAAACCACAGTGAATGGTATTGAATGGTCAGACAGCAAGAGGGTTAAGCATCGGGCCAGTAAAATGACTGGACATGTCCGGTGGTCTGTGTTTTTTCAATTGAATAATAATACATACTTGTACAAGTACCTCACTGTGTTAATGGTTGATTAGCTTCTGACTGGCACCCCCGAACAAAGATATTGACAAAATAGTGAGTTTGCCAACATAGGGCTAGACAGCTCAGTTGGTAGAGTGCTGGCACGTTAATCTGGAGGTCGTTGGTTCAAATCCTGCTCTAGTCAATTTTTCTTTGTTCAACCCAAATCATTTAAAATTTACCCAGTCAGTTTCCTTTGTGGTTTATTATTTGATAATAGTTATGGTTGTCAAAACGCTGACCAATTTTGTTACTTACATCTCCGTTAACACTCATCTGACCTCCAGCATCTTGGAGCCTGCTCTCAAGGCCTAGCAAGTCCTTCCTTTTGGGGTCCATTGTTTTCATCCATTTTCTATCAACAAAGTCAACCCTGACCATCTTTCTATCGGATCTCTGATCCTCAAGAAACTTAAACTCCAAGTCAGTCATATTTGATCCGCACAGTATTTCCCAGTTTCTCCGGACTGCTTCATCTCTGCAGAAAACATCAAACAGCTCATTAGCCTGCTTGTTAAAGTCTTCCAAAACTTGTCCGAATCGCTCGTTCTTTCTGCCTTTCCTTGTTCGAAAAAGGCAGATGAACTCCACGTATAATGCCAAAATGTTTTCCTGAATGTGCTTGACATGAACAGTGTAGATGTTACAGCAGTTCCAATGCTCTTGAAGACGTACTGCTAGGAGATGTGAGGCGTCATATCTAGACCGTTGGGCTTTTCCAGCTCGTTTTGGATTCAGTAGATACATCATATTTTGAACGACATCCTTTTTGGTTGGGAGGACTCCATGTGGAAATTCCGCTCGCTCATGATAGTCTACTTTTCCCAACGTTTTATTTGCATTTGACGTGGTACTTCTAGTTGGTTGTGTCGCCATTCTCGGAGATGCAGCCATCTCGAAAATAAAAAAGAAATAATGATAATGCACTTACTTAAAAATGTATACAATTGATTAAAAAGTAAATGAAGATGATGTTCTACAGAAATAAATTAGGAAACGATGCTGGATCAGACCGCAAAAGTTTATCAAAAAGTTGCAGGGCAGTTTATTTATCACATGGGAATCTGGCAGCGAGATTGTACCGTGCTTTGCAACAAGAATTTCTGAAATTACAGAAGTTAAGATCCAGCAGAACACTACTTTGAACTTACTTTTTAAATTTCTTTTCGTAAATTCCCTTCCTACATCGTATATTTCACAAAAAGTGGTGGAATTATGGTTGAACGACAAAGATCGCGCAGTGTTTAAAGTTTGCGCCCGAGCTACCCTGCGCAAATTTTAAAATCATGCAAGGAAACAAAGTTTGCGCTGTCACAAAATGGCACACCACACGAATTTAAAAAAATGACGACTACAATAATAATATCGGCTCTTATATATAGCGCAACTCCAAAGAATGATCATTGCGCTTCACACATTATTACCCCTGATCACTGGGCCATTTATTGCATTCCTGAAACCATCTCAGCTCCCTGGGGAGTATACAGCCTGTGCTGCCAAAGCGCACTAAGCTAAATCATTCACAAGAACCATCTCTGCCCTCACAGGTACCCCTTTTACCCCTGGGTGAAGAGAAGCAATTATAGTCAAGTGTCTTGCTCAAGGACACAAGTGTCATGACCGGGATTCGAACCCACACACTGATGACTCAGTCACCAGAACTTGAGTCCGATGCACCTAACCGCTCAACCACGACACGCCTAAATACAATGTAAGTATGCAACCTATGTGTGCAACTACACACTAGGCCTGAAGTTAAGTATGCACTCTGATGGAGATAGTGAGTGCATTTTTATGTTATTTAACCCAGGGGAGCCCCATGTGACACATATGTCACATTTGAAAAATCTCAAAATCTCAAAATCTCAAGGTTTTTTTTGACTTAGTTTTAATGTTACAGTAGGCCTACTCTGTTTTTAGTACTACCATGGTACTACTACTACCGCGTGTCATGACCGAGCAATCAACTCAAGTGCACCGGCTGGACTTAAGCTCTGGTGTTTCTGATCAGCAGAGTGATGGTCCGAGTCCCGGTTTTACACTTGTGTCCTTTAGGCATTAAACCATTATTGCTTCATCCTTCGAATTAGAAATAAAGCTGTTGTAGGTCCTGTGTGTTGACTGTTGTTTAATGCACGTAAAAGAACCCAGTAAGTATTCCACTTTCCAGCAACGTTACACTACTTATCGTCAATAAGAGAAGGGGTTGGCCTCTCAGTGTTTTCTGATATGCTTGGCTGCAGATTGCCCATCACCTTGGAAACCGTTTCTTGGTGCTATGTAAATAAATGGGTTCCGAACATTGCTCCGCATACCTTGCTTGTTGTAGAAAAAAAAATTGTACGCAATTGACAATTTGAGACGCGTTTGGGAGAGTGATTTAAAAAAATTATATTTTATAAAAACTGCATCTTATAATTATTATTACTAAAAATAAATTCATCTTGACAAAATATACTTTAAGATCACAGATTAACATAAAACTTACACGGTCTAATGATGATGATAGTAGAAAACATCCCTTATGTCTGAAATATTTATGTCTGAAATATTTATGTCTGAAATGCCATATTTGATGAGAAATAAATGAAACAAATTTCCGATTTGAGTTTATCGCTCAGTGAGCGTTTTATTCATTTTTTGAATAGATTTCGTAGATACTGCCCTCACACGACCAATAATAGTTATTTTTTCTCTCAATTCGGCACACGCAAATAATTCGCGAACGGTCGGTTCTATCATGGTTCACAGCAAACGTCGTTCTGAAGGATGATCGATCTCGCACCAAATTAACCCGCCGTCGAGATGAGCCAAGCATATGAGGTTGTGTACTTGTACGTAGTCTGGCTCCCGCACACCACACAGATCGACCATCAACAAAAATGGAACAATTATTAAAATGGAAGATCGTAAAAAAAAGCCAGGGCGTCCTAAAACAGTGAGTCCGAAAGTAAAACAAAAAACACAGAAAGATATTACAATGTATCTTTGTTATCCACGTCGATGAAACTACCACTGGTAGTACCAGTATCCGTTATGCAGAGATGGCGTCGTACATGTACATCAACTGAATTGAAAATGTCTCATCCAGAGCGGCGTGCTAGTGCTACTGCTAGTGCTAGACGTCGCACACGGACGTAGGCCTCCATGCATTTGTCGTCGAGCACAAGAACAAGAACAACCACAAGCAGCACTAAATTCATGCCTGAGACCAGCGCTATGGCCAATTCAATCCCAATGAAGTGAGTGTTTTGTTTATTTTAGAATCCAACAAACTTGTCATGTCATCATCCACATATCACCATTTTTGTTTTGTTTGTTTTGTTTTGTTTTGTTTTTTCAATAAAAAATAAATAAGAAAATCTTCACCGTCAAAAGGGATGTCAGACACTTCGTACCTTTACCTTTTCGTACCCCGGACACTTCGTACCTTGGCAAAGCTGGTCACTTCGTACCGTCGGCTGAGTCACTTCTTACCGTCAGTCAAGTCACTTCGACCATTTGAAAAACCTAAATATTTTCTTCTTATTCGTTTTAATATTTTAGATTTATATATATATATATATTTTTTTAACAATTGTTCATTTTGTAAAGACAAAAGGTACGAAGTGTCTTGTATGAAGGTACGAAGTGACTCGGCTGACGGAACGAAGTGTCCAGGTTACGGAGTGTCCAAAGTCACTTCGTACCTTGTAAAAAGGTACGAAGTGTCCCGGGTACGAAAAGGTAAAGGTACGAAGTGTCCTGACACCGTCAAAAGCATTCTGTAATACTAGTCTGACATCTCTGTGAATTCAGGTTTTGACAATTTTAAGAAATTATTTCTCTCAAACCTTTTGAGAATTTAAGGGAACTTTGAAAAAAAAAATCCAGACAATAGACTGGCCTCTGTGAATTTGTTCAGTCAGTCACTGAAAATAAGCTATATCTTATTTATTTCCACATTTTTGTCCTAGTGGCAGTGCACCCAGTCCTGTATAGGCCCCGCCTACTACCATTTGCTGTTTCAACACCTATGGATAAGGAGTTCCATGAACTCTGTTAAAATGCAAGTTATCAAATTTGTGTCCGACTTTCTTATTGAGTAAGGTTTGTATCAAAATATGATTGACAAAACTGACAAGTTGTGATAAACATTTTCTCTAATAAATGTATGAAACCAGGAATGTGTTTTTAATTGGTTATCGAGGGTGGTTCATCACTGACAAGTCAAAGGTGTTGATTTATTTTAAAAGGTTATTATGTGATGGCTGAGGTTAAAGCTCATACACAAAAGGAAAACAAAAGACTGTTTTGTGTATACGAGGTTGTGCAGTTTATTCGCAAGGCATCTAAACAAGACAAGGGGAGACTATAAAAAGTTTTTTTTTAAGACATTTTTTGGTGTGGCTTCTCTTTTTTCAGCAACCCTGTGTGAGCTACCACTAGTGCACCCTATAAGTTCACTAATCATTTGTCCTTGCTTTTGTACATGATGTAAATTTATTTAAAGGCACTGAACACGTTTGATAATTACTCAAAATATATATTAGCATAAAAACTTACTTGGTAACGAGCAACAGAGAGCTGTTGATAGTATAAAACATTGTGAGAAACCACTCCCTCTGAAGTAACGTAGTTTTTTAGAAAGAAGTAACTTCTCACTAAAATAGAAAGACTTCATGCATGAAGCCTTTTATTAGCATCTGAAAGCAAACAAAATTGTGCAACAAGGGTGTTTTTTCTTTATTTTCTTGCAACTTCGATGACCGATTCAGCCCAAATTTTCACAGGTTTGTTATTTTATGCATATGTTGGGATACACTGAGTGACAATACTGGTCTTTGATAATTACCAAACATGTTCAGTGCCTTTAAGCCTTCTTTTTTGTTTAAGGTATGATATTTGCAATACAAGTCTTTTTATTCAACTTGCACTTTGTTTTAGTGCATTTATATTATAGTACATTTTGGTCTTGAGTTGTCCCAACTGGGTTGACGTACTCTGTTTTAAAATATATATTTTGGTATCTGCGCAGATGTCAAAATTTAGTCTTTAGCTTGACCATTTACGTTCAGGTAATAAGACATTTCAATGCACAGTAAGCCTGGTTAATTTGATAAACTTATAATTTTGAGTCCCTTTTCAGTAACCGATGGGACCTGGTTGAACAAGACAAAAGAATTTGGTACAATTAAAATATTATGTTACCTGATACTTTTTTATTTTTCAAATTTCAGGTGTAGCACTTTCTGTGACCTACTGTTTCAAGTTAAAGTTTTGGAGGATTCCACGCAAGGGCAGAGCAATGTGATTTGCAACTGTGCTGAGCCCACAAAAAAAAATACATATAGTTTGGCAGAAAACAATTGTTGGGTATTGATGGGTTTGGTACTGGAGCCCTAAAATAGAAACAACTACACATTCCCCTGGTGTACCCACTCAGCCAAAATCCAACACCCCAGGACTGTTGGAGTATGATGGGTTGTGTACTGTTCCAATAAGTGCACTGTTGGAGTATGGTGGGTTTGGTACTGTCCCAATCAGGGAACTGTTTGAATTTGATGGGTTGAGGAAGCTTCCTAGTGAGAATCACTAGGGGGTTAGGGTTAAAGTGAAATTAAAAGTATTTAAACTTTGATGGTTTATTAAGGTCTCCTTATTGCCAGGGTGTCCTTGAAGTTGCTTTTAATTATACTTAGCATTAATATTTCAATGGTCAATTAAATCATTTTATACATGAAAATGTGGGTATGTGTGTGAGCAATTCATGCAGCTGAAAGAAGAAACTTAAAATAAATAATGTTTCAATAAAACAAGAAAACAAATGTTAACGTGTTGTCATTAACCCTCCTACTGTTCGCAACATTTTCAAGTGAGTTGACCAACCATTTGAAACCATTCAACTGCCAAAGTTGTGTATGGTGGCACAACTGTGCACAGAACTAACTGTGTACTGTGTACATGCATTCCCTCATGGTATCATATTGCAAGGCTGGCATAGCTTATCTATCATTCAAAACCACAGTGAATGGTATTGAATGGTCAGACAGCAAGAGGGTTAATGGTGGTAAACAATTATCGAAATTAATTAACTGACCATAGGTTCCCTCGAAATAAGGGTAAAACAAAACTATCTACTGATATCATCGGAGGAATGGAATAATGCTTTAAAGGCACTGAACACGTTTTGTAATTGTCAAAGACCAGTATTCTCACTTGGTGTATCCCAACATATGCATAAAATAACAAGCCTGTGAAAATTTGGCTCAATTGGTCATTGAAGTTGCAAGAAAATGATGAAAGAAAAAACACCCTTGTTGTACAAATTAGTGTGCTTTCAGATAGGAATAAAAGGCTTCTGGTCAGAAGTCTTTTATTATTTTAGTGAGAAATTACCTCTTTCTCAAAAACTACATTACTTCAGAGGGAGTCGTTTCTCACAATGTTTTATACTATCAACAGCTCTCTGTTGCTCGTTACCAAGTAAGTTTTTTAGCTAATATATATTTTGAGTAATTACCAAATGTGTACATTGCCTTTAAAAAGATGTTTATTATTTTTTGTAATTATTTTTTATAATGGGCGGTGGGTAGGCCTCTTTCTTTAGACGAATGCACCAAACATTTTGTGAGCTACATATGAGAAAGCCAAAGTGAACAGTTTGTAAGACCAAAAATGGTAACATTGATGGTTTTTCCTTCTCAGTAATCTAGATGACTGGTGTAAAAGTTTTTCAAACAAAACAAACAAAACCTTTTATTCTAAAACAACGACGAAATAATTTATTTTATTAGCACCGACTTGTGTGTTTTCACAAGATAGTCGGGCACCTCAATGTTTACCCAACACCGCATTCAGTTCTATGTAGCAAGTAAGGAGCGCGACCATTTTGCCTAGCGTTTTCTTACGCAGCAGCTGATTGGTTACATAGCAGTTTGGTTCACGATATGACCAATCAAGTTAGGGCTCACATTTTACAAACGAGATAAGACGGACATTTCGATTCTGAACGGTAACGCTGACGAAGACAGATTCTTGACTGTTTCGCGAATCCTTAGAAATAAAGAATACAGCAAAATACTAGATCAATAGTGTAGCTAGCACTACATTAGTAAAATTCTTCTGCCCAAATCCGTTAACTATTAAGCAAATGACTTTTCCGGAAACCCTTATTTCATGCACACGGAGGCCTATGTTTTTGGTCTCATATTTCTTTATTTTGAACACAGAAAAATATGGCATAGTTTTTGTAGGTACAATGAAACATTTTTGCTTCGTTATATGATGCTTTTGTTTTGTTAAAGAGTTATTTATGTTCCTGAAATGAATTTTTGAAAATGTCTCCTCCAAGTTCAAAACCGTGGACACGCAGCAAATGACATAATATTTTTCTAAAACCCTGCGCGCACTGACTGTGTGGTAGAAAATAATACCTCCATGCTATGCAACACACATGCCCACACACACAGTACACGTATGTCGTATGAGCTCATTATTTATGCGGATGACCCTTCAGTGGCCTTTCAGTAGACAACCGCAAACGGCCACCTCTCCAAAGCCTGGTTAGGAACGTACTCGTTCAACGGCTGTCCGAGCTGAAACGCATGAGGGCGATATTCAAAAATCTATCCAGGGAAATTTGCAAGCCCGAACCATGCCTTGATATTCAACTGATTTCATGCAAATATGTAATCGGGTTTTCACTATTTTCTCGTGACCCAGATGGCCGATCGATCTCAAACTTCTACAGGTTTGTCAGTTTATGTATATTGTGGATTACATAAAGATCTTACACTGCCAGCGACTGTTTTGTTAGCAAAAACCAATTCTGTAATGTTCCTTTAACAGAATGTAAAACACAAGGTACACATACACAGATATTGTACATCAAAACTTTTCAGAATTAATACATACTATGTTTATGATATCACGTTGTACAGAAAGGTCTAGGGACAGAAATAAGTGCTTATGAGTTTTTCCTAGACCAGGTAACTGGGGCGCTGGTGTAAAATGTTAGGGTACAATATCGCCTACTGGATTCTCAAATGTCAAATGATGTAACATCAGGCATTTAATTGTACTCACGATCATTTTCTGTGCTCCAAATCGATGATTATAACGATGTCAAGTCTAACCTTTAAAAAAACGAGTACTTACACCATGCGTCCCAGTTACTCTGGGTCTACGTACTTGCTGTCCTGGCTAGTCTGTCAACATTAAAAAACAAAAACAAAGGAGCACAGCACCCTAGCCCCACTTGTGAACTAGCTGGTTTAAATTGCCGACCCGGAATGCGCTTTTTATTTGTTTTCGCTTAGGAAGCCTTAGCTTCACAAAAAATGGGCCCAGGGGCCCATTTCACTAAAGTCCCCATTTGCGATCATCGCTATCGCACTTGCGACGCCGATGATTTTGCGTTTCACTAAAGTCATCGCAGTTGCGATGATATTAAAAGGAAAATAAATGTTTTGTACGAGGCTAAATGTAGTGACCTTTGACATAGCCCGCCTAAAAATCGTCGGTCCTCGCATGGTGGACGTCTTAATGTCAAAATGTTGTTGCCGCGGTTCGATTAAAAACGAAATGCATAAATTGCAGTTTAAATGTAAATAATTTTCATGCTGATGCATCAAAAATAACAACAGGTGGACTATATTAATGTTTAAACTCTAACTAAGCATTCATTTAAAAAAGGTTCACATGAAATCATATTCAACTTGTTTCATTTGTAGGCTTATTAATATAATTAATTTTATAACATTTTGTAAATAATAATAATGTAACGTAGAGATTTATGAACATTTGACAAAACTGGTTAAATCATGTATATGAGAATGACGTCAAAAGTGTTGTCACCGAAAATTGGTACATGATATTAAATTGGAAAGGCTGAATTCTTGATGCAATATCAATAGGCCTACATTAATTTTAGGCCAAAATGCTGGCTAAAATAATTGAACCCAATAGATAGAGATCTCCTTTTTACCGATTTTAAGCTCTCTCGTTAAGAGATTAAGGGTTTCCCGAGTCTCCCAGTAAAAGACTGGGAATGAAAATAACGCAATGTTATTCTTTAATTCACGGACAAACTACCGTCAAGACGTACACCAATAATAACATCCAAGCACAAAACGGCGCAATTTATCATAAATTTGCGATGAACTTATACTTTGCGGACACTAACGAGTAATCGCAAGTTGCTCATCGCTAATAATTGTTTTGCGATGAGTATAAAAGTTTGTCGCAAAGATTTAGTGAAATCGTTATTCAAAATCCATCGCTATTAAGTTGCGATGGTTTTGGGATTTAGCGATCGGTTTTGGGGTTTGCGATGATCAAAACACGTTAGTGAAATCAGCCCCTGGTGTGTGGCCAAGGATTCAGCTTGGCCACACAAACAAGTGGGGCTAACAACAGCGCCCCAGCAATCCAGCATGCCCAGTTGCTGGGTTCAACTTCCAGTTGAGTTATTAGTCATGTTTTTTTAGTGGGTTGAACCTTAAGTTTTTCCGTAGGGAAAAACTCATAGGGAGTAATTGCAGAATACCCCGCAACCCGAAAAAGCACCTTTTTAATGGAGTGGCAACGCACTGCGAGCGGAGCGCCGATGTACATGTACTATCATGGTTGTGTGCAAGTACATGTACAATCATCCTAACCCTAACCCTAACCCTAACCCTAACCCTAACCCTAACCCTAACCCTAAACCCTAACCCTAACCCTAAACCCTAACCCTAACCCTAACCCTAACCCTAACCCTAACCCTAAGCAATGGGAGTATTGAAAAAAAGTCTAAGTCCAAAGTGTGTGCCGTAGAGTGGCTACGCGGCTACACCGACCGTCCTATTACGGAACACGTGTATAATCAGGGTTGCGTGCAAAAGCAATGGGAGTATTATAATCATGGTTGCGTGCAAAAGCAATGGGAGTATTGAAAAAAGTCTAAGTCCAAAGTGTGTGCAGTTGAGTGGCTACGCGGCTACGCGGCTACACCGACCGTCCTATTACGAAACACGTGTATAATCAGGGTTGCGTGCAAAAGCAATGGGAGTATTGAAAAAAAGTCTAAGTCCAAAGTGTGTGCAGTTGAGTGGCTACGCGGCTACGCGGCTACACCGACCGTCCTATTACGGAACACGTGTATAATCAGGGTTGCGTGCAAAAGCAATGGGAGTATTGAAAAAAAGTCTAAGTCCAAAGTGTGTGCAAGTACATGTACAATCATCCTAACCCTAACCCTAACCCTAACCCTAACCCTAACCCTAACCCTAACCCTAACCCTAAACCCTAACCCTAAACCCTAACCCTAACCCTAACCCTAACCCTAACCCTAAGCAATGGGAGTATTGAAAAAAAGTCTAAGTCCAAAGTGTGTGCCGTAGAGTGGCTACGCGGCTACGCGGCTACACCGACCGTCCTATTACGGAACACGTGTATAATCAGGGTTGCGTGCAAAAGCAATGGGAGTATTATAATCATGGTTGCGTGCAAAAGCAATGGGAGTATTGAAAAAAAGTCTAAGTCCAAAGTGTGTGCAGTTGAGTGGCTACGCGGCTACGCGGCTACACCGACCGTCCTATTACGGAACACGTGTATAATCAGGGTTGCGTGCAAAAGCAATGGGAGTATTGAAAAAAAGTCTAAGTCCAAAGTGTGTGCCGTAGAGTGGCTACGCGGCTACGCGGCTACACCGACATAGTGCGGTCACTAAACCGTGACTGCGTAGCCGTAGCCGCCGGCTACGAGGTGGTGCTTATGAGTTGCGGGGTATTCTGCAATTGAGCCACTCATAGTCATACAGTACACTCACTGGGCAACAATGGTCAACTACACAGTACAACCCTAGCCACAATTTAGGGCCAATCCACTCTGTATCCTTGGCCCTAGCGCGACTGCAAACCTATTCTTGTGCCCTCTTGGTATTTTTTTCCGCCACGATCTGCATTATGAAAACTTACCGATTGAGTGCCAATATACTTGTAAATAGCCGGACAGGTGGAATTTTTAAAAAAAATCACACGTTTTAGGTGAAAAATCAAATGATTTTCGAGAGTGAACTTTTAAAATTATCTCAACGATCTTGACAACTTGCTCATTGAATTGAAGGAGATGTACACACGTTCTCATAATTACGTTAAAAAAATTGCTTTTCAACGTTATTGTACGACGAGATCGAGCACCAATACAAACCTTTGAGATCGAAAACAAGGTTTCGTCGGGCTCCCTCAACAACATAAGGACAACGACACGATCAATTGCTAAAATTGAGTTGGTACCAGACTAATTTACTCGGAGAGGCGCCGCGGCCGGCGATTTTTTTTTCCGTTCCACACGCTGGCTATCGCATACACGCATAAGGTATGGGCGCTTTCCAGGATCCCTTCACTGCCGCGGCGCCTCTCTCCGAGTAAATCAGTCTGGTACCAACTCAATTGTAGCAATTGATCGTGTCGTTGTCCTTATGTTGTTGAGGGAGCCCGACGAAACCTTGTTTTCGATCTCAAAGGTTTGTATTGGTGCTCGATCTCGTCATACAGTAACTTTGAAAAGTAATTTTTTTTAACGTAATTATGAGAACGTGTGTACGTCTCCTTCAATGAGCAAGTTGTCAAGATCGTTGAGATAATTTTGAAAGTTCACTCTCGAAAATCATTTGATTTTTCATCCAAAACGTGTGATTTTTTTTTTTAAATTCCACCTGTCCGGCTATTTACAAGTATATTGGCACTCAATCGGTAAGTTTTGATAATGCAGATCGTGGCGGAAAAAAATACCAAGAGGGCACAAGAATAGGTTTGCAGTCGCGCTGCTAGTGCTAGGCCAAGGATACAGAGTGGATTGGCCCTAAATTGGGGCTAGTACAACCCACAAGTTCTACTACGAAGACAAGCAACAAAGCCTGAGATACGGATAACTTCAGTGCCCCATCCCACGAGTGACTTTACTACAGAGTCAGAATCCGCTCAGTTTACAAACGCTTTTTTGCAATGCATGCTCGTCACTCTGACCTGACACTGTCACTGTCTCTGCAGTAGTCAGATGTACATGATGTACATACATGTACATGTATGTATAATAAAGAGGCCGTAACACCAACACTACGACTGGATGGATCGGGATGGATGATGGATGAACTTACCATAAATAGTGCCATTGTTTACCAACTTCGAAAGCAAGCAGTACAATTATTGATGTATGCACATTTACAGAACTAAATCATTCTCCTTTTTTACATAAAAGTCCCTCAACCTCGTCAAAATTGAACTGTTGAGTGCTGACTAAATTTGGTAAGCTCTGCGAAAAACATGGAGGAAGGAAATAGTTATGGAATCTTTTGCAAATTGTCAACAGAGAGGGCGCACAAACTCAGACTCCCTTGCTGGCTGCTGGTTGCACTACTACACTAAAATAAACTCACTCCCAATAATATGCTAAATTAATGCTAATTCAAAAATACTCAAAACAATATTTAAAGTCTCTCAGCCTCTTGAAAACCAATCAAATATATTTTTCAGACTGTTAAACTTGAGGGTTTTTTTTGTTTTTTTTGGCAGGTCAGCCGTTTGGAATTTTTGCTAATAATACCCCAGAAAAAACACCCCCGAAAATGTGTTTTTTTCCTAAACCGAGTACTTGTGCGGCCAGTTTTCATGAGGCACTCCTCCCATTCCCAAGTCAAATAGGATCAACTTTAAAGCCTAAATGTATCTCCTCAAAAATTAAAGCACAGCAGAGCCCCCAGGTTGTGATAAATTGTCATAATTACACAATCTGTTAGTTGCATGACCACCAAAACGTTATTATTCAAAAGATTGCCTACACACAGACAAAGATGTCATCGTTTGTAGACAACACATCAGAGAATCAGACTCCAAGTTCACCAGCCATTCTGGTAGTACCCTCCCCTCCCCCTCCCCTCCCCCTCCCCCCCCCCCCCCCATGGGGGATGGGGTGATGTGTTTGTGTGTGTGTTCGTCTGGGTACGGTGACATTGAAACCGGAAAAATTATAACAAAAGAGGACAATAGGGTTCCCGGTTGGAGAAGGTCCCCAGTTGGAAAGTGTGTACAAACCACCAATGGGAGCTGTTGCAATAGGAGGTCCACGATTGCCGGTGTGGACGGTAAATCCTGTCCCCCCCCCCCCCCCCCCCCCCCCCCCCGGGCTTGTCTAGAGTACAATGTCCCCCGAGACAGTATCTCCTAGGATAAACTGTCTCTCGTTAGGTTATTCTGTCCGTCGTGCTCAACGGAGATTATGTCCTCCAACGGAGAATATGTCCCCCAGGCATCGTCCACCGACGGAACTACTTTAATAAACTTGCTTTATTATATACCTCGCGCTTTTGCTGGTTTATAATAGAAGTATTATCTATTTGTGTTACTTATTTTAGCCAACATTGATTAGTCACCAATGTAATAATTATTCTTTTGTGTGTTTTATATTTTCTAATATATTTTTGTTGAGCCCTATAGGCCTACATTCCATTTTCCCTTATTTTTGTATTTACAATTTAGCCTCATTTACTTTTCTTATTTACTTGTTGAAATAATTCACGAGGCCATTAATATTCCATATGTACTTTTTAATAGATTAGCATTGAAGTTAATATAATTGAACTACATTTCCAGTAAAACAAATAATAAATTCAAACACAATTGACAAGTAAATACAAACAACTGACAACAACCTTTTTGAAATGTCCAACTGTTTTCATTTTCTAAATGGACAGTTACCGTGATATTCCTCATTCCAATTCAATTAAAAACTCACATTTATTTACATCCTTCATGAAATATTTTAAACAATGCATACAAAAGAAAACTAACTCAAGAAGTATTCATGAATCCAGTTTTACAAGACAGAAAATAAAATAAGTATGCAGGCCACAAACTAGAAGCCAGAGGCCGTGGTGAGTGCCTGGCGGACAGAAAACCCTTATAGCCGGGGGACACATTCCCCTAATAGGGGATTCTGTCCCCCCGAACCGTTGTGCTGGGGGACAGAATTCCCTGTGACACCGGCAAAAATTGCAGAGCTGATAGACGCTAAAGTGAACCAAAGCCAGAACAGGCTTTTAAATAACAAATTTGGATAGCCTGATATCCACGAGTCTGACTTCTTTTCAGCAAAACATCAATGACAGCCAAAAAGCCTTAAGTGATGTACAAGTAGCAAAAATAGAAGAGATGGATCGATTTCACAAAACTCTTCCTAACTTTGGACTAGTCCTAGGCAATGCTAAGAGATAGGACTAGTCTTAAGTTAGGATCAGTAACTTAAGACTAGTCCTATCTCTTAAGCATTGCCTAGGACTAGTCCTAAGTTAGGAAGAGTTTTGTGAAATCGGCCCCAAGACAAACAAGACATCGCGAATGCAGTAACAGAAGCACAGGGGAAAATATCGGAAGGTATTAACATTATCGAGCAAACTTAGACAAAAACTAATCAAATTGGCCGACAGTTCTGTACATGGCTGGAAGATGGTGGCGGAGTACGAAAAGAATTCTCTAGCTGACAATTTAGACGACGAGAAACGCATGGTGAAAGCAGAATCAAGGGCTGCTGGAGAGGAAGTCAAAGCAAAGCAAAAGGGAGCATGGGTTCAGACGTTTTCAACCGTGAGCGCAAGCCGAAGCCAGAGTTTAGAGCTCATCAACCTTCCACAGAAGTTAGGAACCAGCAGAATGGCAACCACATCATGCGGGGACAGGAAGAAACCGGGGCTCTGCTTCGCATGCGGCAAGCCCTGGCACTGGAGAGCTGAATGCAGAGAATTCAGACGGGACAGAGTCGAGCCTCAGATAAGTCAAATTCAGTTTATGCGGGAGAGAGAGAGAGAGATTGATAAAATTATAGCTCAGTTATACGAATGGTGGGAATGAAAGAAAAGAGAACGAACACACATAACATTATGACAAATAGCAAATGTATCGTTACTACAGTTGGGAAGTTGAAGGCAAAAATCGGCAAATTGGGGCAAACGCAGACATTTTAAGCATCATAGAAAACGGATACAAGTTGCCTTTACACACTTTGCCTGATGAAGTAGAACTGCGGAATAATAGATCCGCTCTTGATCATTCTTATTTCGTAGAAGTGGAAATCGAAAAGTTATTAAGAAAAGGTTGTGTGACCGAGACGAATCTAAAACCTACAGTAGTGAATCCATTGACGGTTTCAGAGACAAAGGCAAATGTAGGATGGTTTTGGACTGCAGACATATTAATCCTCACTTATTCTAAATTCAAACACGAAGATGCCTCAGTGGCGAGGGACATTTTGGAAGTGGGCGATCTGGTGTTCACATTCGATCTCAAATCAGCTTATTACCACCATAATCATGGAGATTTTTGAGCAGCATAGACAGTACTTAGGTTTTGCTTGGTTCCTCGAGGGGAAGAAAATGTACTTTAGGTTTAACGTACTGCTTTTTGGCATATCTACGGCAGGCATGCAGTATGTATTTTACCAAGAACAAGGGCCCCAATTTCTTACTGGAGGGCACAAGGCAAGAAGGTTGTCATTGGATGACAGTATTTCGGGATGCACGGGGCCAGATAAAGCCAACAAATTAAGTTGTACCGTCAGAGAAGATCTGACGAAACTGGGTTTCATTTTGGCGGATGAGAAATGTAATTGGGATCTGAGAGGGCAGGCAACTTGGTGACTAGATTGTAATTTTCATAAGGGGGAGGTGCGATAACCGATCAAAGAATACAAAACTAAAGAAGTCAGCAGAGGCTCTGTTGATCCGTTCGAATAAGGGAAACAAATTAGTTCCGGTTAAGGGAATTAGCCGGGGTAGCAGGCCAGGTCATATCAATGCAATCTGCAGTGGGTATGATTGTTCAATTGAGGGAAAAAGAAATGTTTAAGTGCATTAACAGCAAAGCCAGCTGGAATGCCCCAGTGATCGTGTCAGGCGCAGCAGAATTGGAATTAGAATTCTGGTATAAGAATGTACAGAAGTTGAATGGCACAACCATATCGTGTCTGAAATCAGATTGCTGCACAATGTTTACGGATGCCTCAGGTACAGGTTATGGAGGTTATGTATGCGAAAACATGGACCTGGAAATGGTTAGACTTGACTCAAGTCCCAATCCCGTGCAAGGCCCTTCCTTGCCTCATCGTCAGAAAACTATTCTTTTGCGCTCTGCATTCCCCAACCTGTTCCGCCACCACAATAGCTACATTTTGTCGGTGAGGGCGCACTGCTATTTATGTCTGTACTGTGGCTGCATGCTGGCGCGTTACATGTGTGTTAGGGCCTCGCACGAGAAAGGGACTTGAATCAAGTCTAGGAAATGGTCGGCTCTTGGTCAGAATCAGAGCAGAAAAACAGTTTCTGGTGGAGAGAGATAGAAGCTCTAAGCAGAGCATTACACTATCCTTTGGATGTAGCCTGGAAGGGCAGAATGTGCGTTGGTATACACAGATATTAAACAGAAATGTTACAAGCATTGTGAGAAAAGGAAGCAAAAATTCCGAACTACAGAACATCTATGAGAATACTGGTTTGTGTGAACGGTTTGGGATAACAATAGATCCAGTATGGATACCGAGGGCTCAAAATAAGAAAGCAGACGAATTGAGTAGAATATCGGATAGCGACGACTGAAAAGTCCAGAGGTTTTCAAATCCCTAAATTCAGAGTGTGGGGTTCATACACACATGACAGATTCGCAAGTGATTACAACACAGAGTGTGTACGTTTTAATTCGAGGTGGTGGTGCCCAAATACAGAAGGGGTCGACGCATTCAGTCATTATGTGGAACAATAACCTTAACTGGTGAGTGCCTCCGCCCCGGTTAGCGGCAAGGGCGTTAGATGAGATAGTGTGCTTGAGCAAGCAAACCAGGGAACTTTGGTAGTTCCATGAGATCGGCGCCTTTCTGGCCCAAAGTATGTCAGAACTAAAATTACCTTGAGTTCGTTAGGGATTTCCGAGTGCTCACGTCTAGAGATGTGATACACTGGGTAGAGGGAATAATGGCATATTATTCGGGTCGCAGAAACATTATTTCACGCTCATTGCCCTAAGATTACAATTCTAGATACGGTTTCTGTTTTTGAACAACAGGTCTATAGGAGTCCGTACACTGCAATCAATGAGGAGCTGAAGGCCGCAGGGAGACTGACCGGCATACTTTTGGCATTGGGAGACAGTATGGCAACACATCTTGTATAGTCTCGCAGTGACGGAACTACTAGCAAGTATTTTAGCACGTTCATCAAGAGATGAAAATAATTCATCACGGCAGAAGGCGGTACAGCAATACCCGCCGAACCAATTCACGTAGCATTATAACTAGTTTAATAGATAAAGGCAGTACAATTAGCGTTGTATAAGGGGCTCCATTAAATGGGCGCACAAGTTGAGAGGCTTGACGGACCCAACAAACAACCCTTTCGTAACAAATCTAGTAGAAGCTGCCAAAAGGCAAAATGTAAGAAGGGTAGTCAAGAAGGACATTTTGTCGTCAGAACAAATAGTGTCTTTATGTGACAAATACCATGATTCACAAAATGTCTTGGTACTCCGGGACTAAAAGCCGTGTTCCCATTGGACTTTTTCTTCCGCGGCCACGCGGAAACTTACCGTGACTGGATTAGATGTAATTCTACCGTGCGTTCCCACCTACTGGACTTAAATTCCGCGATGGAACAGTTAACTCGCTGTTCGAAACTGGCAGAATGTACACATTGCGGGCGCTGTGCACAGTCACCTTTGACCTATGCAGGATATGACGTGCCTGTGACGTAGTTTTCTCGCACTGAATTCATCCACATTTTCACGTTTATCTAGCCCAATTAAACTCCTCACAAAATTGATCAAATCTGCCATGTTTCTAACCACAGTAAAGCAAAAACTTGCTGCCGCTGGACGAGATAGAAAAGGCGTTGTTTTTGTATTGCATGTACACACGCTACATACCACACGGCCATCAGTGCAAATGAAACAGGGAACCATACCATTTTCGCGCGCCCTCTGTGTATAGTTGTGTCGTAAACAGGAAGTGGTGTTGTTTGTATAGCGTTTTACACCGTGGTCGCGGTAGGTTTACAGCGTGGAGCGTTCCCATTGGACTTTTTAGCGGCCCTGTTAAGTTACCGTGGATGAGCGGAAGTCTTCCGCGACCTCCTTCGGCCTGTTAGTTTTACATCACGGCCGCGGTAAGTTGACAGGGAGGTCAGTTTACCATGCGTTCCCATTGGATTTAATTTTGTCATTCTACAGAAAAGTCGCGGTACTTTAGCAAAAATAAGTCCAATGGGAACACGGCTTTAGCTATTATCGTAATTTGTTTCAGTGGTTTTTTGAGGTTTGACGAGGCGATATCGTTGAGATGTAAAGACATTAAATTTCACGAGCATTACATGTCAGTTTTCTCCCTAAAAGCAAGACCGACAATATCGAAAAGGTTATGATGTAGGCCTATATAGTGATAAACAAAGGTAACACAAACGCATGTCCCATGGTAATTCTAGGTCGATATCTAGAGTGTGCAAATATTGAAGCCGATTCCGATCATTTTCTCTTCAAACCAGCATATCGTGCAAAAGGGAAGACAACACTAATACACAACAATAAATCACTAAGCTACAACAGAATAAGAGAAACCATTGTAGCTAGGCTCAAAGAGGTATGCGGAGATAGTAATGATATTGTTCTTCATTCTCTGCGCGCAGGCGGGGCAACTGCAGCCGCTAGAGCTGCGGTAAACGATAGGTTGTGGAAAAGACATGGGAGGTGGAGAAGTGAGACAGCCAAGGATGGTTACATAGAAGATAGCCTGGATTGAGAGTTACACAGGCTCTGAATTTATAAAGCAAAAGAGTGAACTACATATAAACATCATAAGTGTAAACTTTAAAGTTCGTATGTATTTGTAGAAAATCAATGATTCTGCTGTAGTTTAGAGTAACGTATCAGCTGAGAAAGTTTAGAAAAACATGCAGTAAACGCATTTTCAACGTAAATGTTTTTTCTTGCGGGCGAAAAACAACCCCATTCTTTGTTTTTTCTAAAGTCGCTCGACAGCCTTATCGCAAGTATTTTGTGTTGTTATTTGAGTAAAGTGTTGTAGGTAAAAGCATGGAGGTAGGAATCTATTCCTACCGCATGGTAAAAGCGATTGTGGTGGAGTATTTGGTTTATGACTGTGATAAGGATGAACATGCTTTTATACCTGCGTTACAGGGTATAGCAGGTAAACATTGTTTATGCATTATTGACATGTGGGAACACATTGTTGTTCTTATGTATTCGCAGGGGAATCAAAATGTATTCCACTGAGTTCCGCCAGGTGGCGGTATATCGAATATGAAAAGGGGCAATGGTGCCAGGAAAGGCGTGTGCTGAACGAGGAGTTCATTCTAGCATTGCACTGCATGCAACTAGCACGTCTTTTAACAAATGTTATTCAATTTAAGTAAACCACATTTACATAGATAAGACTGCATGTTTCGTTTTCACTGTGGCTTATTAAGCCATGGCCGAGGGTTTTTCGAGTTTTGCGGTTTTTAAGTTTTATCTCTGGTTTTTTAATCCCAGAACAGATTTGTTATCTGTATGTGAGATATTGACAGTAACAAAAGATAGTCTTCTGAGAAATTCAAAGTTTTGTGAGAATTGATTTAGAGCAGGAAAAAATTAAATTGGCCGGCTTATCGTGCAAGTCGCTCGACAGGCTTATCGCAAAATTATGTATTGTGTGTTGTTATTTGAGTAAAGTATTGTAGGTAAAAGCAATTGTGGTGGAGTATTGTGTTTATGAATGTAATAAGGATGGACGTCCTGTTATTCTTCAACGTTCTCGAGTGCAGCCAGCGGCTGCCACCGAAATCACATGATTCGGACGCAGCATCCAGGAGCAGTAATTCGAAAAGGGCCCTTTATCTTTTTATTAGAGAGAGGGCGCTCGATCTGTTGTGTGGTTAAAAATAAGATGGCGACGCCCACAAAGTCACTTGCTGGGTCACTGTACCGTTCTTCAGGCGATGCTGCAGCCCATTTTCCGAATGCTTGTGTTGCATCAAGTCAAACCAAAGCCTCAGAGATTGGAGTAGGTAAAGACTGACAGGTTTCAATATTTAATTGAACTAATTAATTACTATAAAAATGCCATTACAAAATACAAGTTAAACATTTTATTTTCCTAACTGAACTAACTAGTATATCGTAGGACGCCCTGTATTCAGGGCGTCCCTGAAATCGAGGCAAATCTTTTACCTCTCTGTGCGCGATGTAAACAGTCCCTAGATACAATTTTTGTGGTTTGACTTGCCAAGCAAAGAGTCTCCTCTCATTTGACCAAAACTTAGAAACATGTAAGGCTCCACTGGTTAGTTGCACTTGTAAATGCAAAAAGTTGTGGTATTTTAGGCATTTCTGCAAGGTACAAAAATATGTCATACTGTCGGGGCCATAAAAAAAAATGTCCCCACCGAAAAAGTTTCATCAAACACTTTTTCAATTCACAATTCACGATGATCAAATCATGTGACTGAACATTCTGCTGAGCATTCTGGGGGAAAAAATACAGAGGCTTAAAGAAGCCACGTGCCTTATATCATTTTCTAATAGTCTGGATAATTTTTTTTTGTAACACTCTATCATTTTTGTTATTAATATTAAAATTTAAACATCAGCTTTGTGATTCGATTATCACTGTTTATTTATATGCTTTATTATAAATGTTAAGAAACATAAAAAGACAAAACTAAATAAAAATAAGATTTCAAAGCCAAGAATTATTT
The DNA here is from genome assembly GCA_037783415.1 of Leptasterias polaris. NCBI lineage: Eukaryota > Metazoa > Echinodermata > Asteroidea > Forcipulatida > Asteriidae > Leptasterias > Leptasterias polaris. The sequence continues at coordinate 333,437 of JAZGTN010000171.1, forward strand.
ACATATTATTATTATTATTTTTTTTTTTTAGTTTTTGAAAAATACCATGGTTATTTTTTAAACTAAATAAAAAATATGTTGAATAAAATGAAGAAAACTGCTGGCTATAGAGTCATACACTAAGTCTCACAGAACACTTGTAGTCACTGCAGATGTTTCTTCCACGTATGGCTTCACCCGGACACCATACTTTCTTGTTTGCATCGAAAACAGGTCAAACTCAAAACAAATGGGACGCTATTGAAGTCATCGAAGATCGGTGCGTGGTGTGAAAGTTTCAATGTCCATCACGTTTTAATATATGTTTGCATATTTCTTATAAACAAAGGAAGGTAATTTATAGGGCATCAGTTGATTATGGAATATTTTTATTTTGTTTCAATTCAAAGAAAAGGGCATACTACATCGAAAACCGGACAGGGGAGGATAAACTAACCTTTAGGCTTTACTTTACTTTCAATGAAATGCTACTCCAGAACTCAGGAGTCAGATGGTCAGAGTATACAAATTGGAACATTTTCTTCCATTTTGTCGTCCACTTTTTTGAAAAAATTAACACAATTTCTTTTCAGGATCAATTACTCAATAGTTAGTCAACTCATGTAATACTAAATAAAAATTAGTAGCCCCACTTATCCTTGGCCACACGTCGTCGGGGCCCATTTTTGTAAAGCTAAGTGATACAAAATTTAAATAATTAAAGCTCATTCCCTACGGGCCAGTCGGCAGTTTAAACCAGCTAAATGTGTTCACCTAGCTCTTAGCTTGCCTTGGGTGTTTTGGATGTTCAAACAAATAACATTTGAAAAAGATATTTCAAACAATAAATAATTGTGCGACTTACTCCGAATTACTTTCCTCGATGTGTACAGAGCGCGGCCATCTTGGAATGATCCCTATCATGCTAATCAAATCACAACGTCATTGAAATATTCGCACACTCGCTCCACCTAGCCCACAGCCACCTAAGAAAACTATAACTTTGCCATACAGGTCAATAGGTATTCAGGTTAAACCTGATGATATTGACACATTAGACGATGGCACGCACAGAACGCTGGAGAACGATCACAGTTACGTACATCTCCCTTTCCGTAACAAGCCAGTCAGTCAAGTATATGTGGCCCACCTTGAAGATGAACTTGCTCAAATAAAAGACAACTGTGACAAGCTCAGTTGAAGTCTTCTTGAAGCCAAGATTGACAGGGAAAGACTTGAAACTGAGTTCAAATCTACAACCAAACAGCCATTTTCAAATAGAGACAGTTGCCATTCAAATGAAGTAATTAAGCTCTATACTGGATTGCCCAATTTCCAGCTCTTTCAATGGCTGTTTAAAGAAGTTAAACTGCACACAAAATCATCCACTACCATAAAGGCAAAAACTTCAGCTATTAGATAAAGCCTACCAGATCAACCCTACCAGATCAAGAATAATGACAAGCCAGGGCGAAAGAGGTCAACAGCTTTAGAAGACGAACTTTTGATGACCCTCATGAAGCTTTGTCTTAATCTTAGACAACAAGACCTGGCTTTCGCTTTGGAGTTTCACAAAGGACTGTGTCACAGATCATTTCAACTTGGCTACCCTTCTAAAATAAAGAACTTGACGCTTTCATTAACTGGCCCAGCAAAGAAGACATCTGGAAGTACTACCCTCAATGCTTTCACAAGTACAAGGGAACAATGCGCTGCATTATAGACTGCACAGAGATTCAAATTGAGTGACCCTCCTTAGCTGCATCCAACTCACAAGTGTACAGCCAGTACAAGTTACGAACAACATTAAAGTGACTTGTCGGAATTACACCAGCAGGAGACAACACATCAGACAAGAAAATTGTTAAGATGACTAACATCATAGATCGCCTGAAGCCCAATGACATTCTCATGGCCGACCGGGGCTTTAACATTTAGGAACTCTTGCTGCACAAGCAAGTGTAGCTTGTCATTGCTCCTTTCAAGTACGACCAGTACGTCCCAGTTTACAGAGTCGGAGGACACAAAGACTAAAAGACCCTCGCCAATGCGCGCATTCATGTTGAGAGGGCAATTGGAAGACTAAAGGAGTTTTCCATACTGCAAGGGCCAATTCCATTAATTATGATTGATCTCATGGAATCAGCCCTTGTAGTATGTGCTGCTATAGTCAGTTAACTTTGTTGAAAAAAACTATGGACATGGCAGGACAGGTGTTTAAAATGCGTCATTGTAGCTTTTAAGTATGCCAAGATTTTGGTGATAGAGATGCACCTACAGATGATTTATCTGAGATTTGTGATCCATGTGACCCCTGATGTGGTCACAGGGTGACCTCGAAAATCATCAAAAGTCACTCCTGGTTGAATAAAGTGCCCACTTTGGGGGCAATTAACTTAGAAGTTAGATGAGATATTTATTATTTAGGGCCAGATTATGCATCTAGGGCCAAAAGTTAGTTGGTATACACATTTGCAGCCCTATAGCTGTTACCGTTTTAAAATTATGACGCGTTTTCGCAACCCGGCATGGGGGCGGAGCTCCAAAAAGGTGAGGTTTGGGGAATATGGAGTATGAAATAAATTTTTGGTGTTATAGTGGAACAGTTTGACAAAGTTTCATGAAAATCTGAGAGGGTTACCTGGGGACCTCTGGTTGGTTTGACACGGAATGACCCCACAATATTTTTGCAAGAAAGTCAAATCCATCCATGTTTAGCGGGTACCAACCACATCTCTGGCCGCAGCTTTTGCAAACGGACACTGGCCTGTAGAAGGTATTTATGCATGAATTGTTTCTCAGATGCAAATGTTTCAAAGTGAACAATTATCAAATCATATGACTTTCTCAAAGTAGTTTACTATCAACAGCTGCAGTGCTTCTTACCAAGTGAGTTTTTATGGTCATTCATTTGTGGAGTATTTACCAATCTATGACCCTACCTTTAAGTTGTAACTGTTGACAGGTGTACTGAAGGCCGGAGGTAATGCTGCAGATGCTGCTGTAGCTGTGGCTGCTGCATTGAATGTCTTATCTCCGTGTTTCAATGGTATCGGTGGAGACTGCTTCTGTCTCTACTATGATGCTGCTAAAAAGACAGTCAAGGGACTGAATGGAAGGTGTGGTTTCTTTATTTATGTTCACAACTTATTTTATTACATGTTTCATACTTTATAAACAACCTTATGAATAAAAGACAACTTTATATAGGTATAGAGGCATTTGCACAATACGTTTTTATTGAAAAATTTTGATGACAATTTGTTCCTTCCCACCCAATTAACCTACACCTGTCTGGTAACTGACCACCCAGAGTACAACTAATGTAGTTTATGCTGTTTCCTTCTGAAGATATTTCCCTGGTTTTACTTTTAGTCTTTGTGGTCAATTACAGATCCAGTATTAAATCTGTGGTTTCTGAGGCATGTGCAGTAATGATTGCGCACCTTCCCCAAATTACTAAAGATGTGTAACTTATGACCTTTGTGTTCATCGTTACAGCGGGCGTTCACCTTCAGAGATGTCCCTTGAAGCTGTTGAGCATCTTGGTTTTAGCAGGGATCAGCACATTCCAGTGACCCATGGACTTAATGTCACTGTACCAGGAGCAGCAGCTGGATGGGTGGACACTGTAACACAATTTGGATCAGGCAAAGTAAGCTGCAGTCCTTTACAATCAAGATCTGTATTTATCCTGATAAAAACTATGGAGTCCTAATGAGGTTGCTGTGAGTACCTAAATAGTAACCTTCTGGGTAGTAAAGATCTTTGAAATTTGAGACTTTTATCTGAATTCAGACATTTTACTTTTGCCTGGTGAAGAAAATCATCCTGCAAAGGTCTACCCTCTGGAATATACTCCAAGTCCTGTAATCCCATCTGTGTTTTGTGCTTGATTTCAGCTGTCATTGCAGCAGATACTACAACCAGCCATTGATCTTGCTGAAGTTGGTTTCATTGTGCAGCCTGTAGCTGCTAATGGTTGGCAAAGTGATGCAGAGAAACTACAGGCTGATTCCAACCCACATGGAAAGACTTTGCTGAAGGAAGGACAAGCACCTAAAGCAGGTGACACTATGAGACTACCATGGCTGGCTAAGACATTCAAGGTTAGTTTATTATTGCTCTTATCACAATGTGCTACATTTTCAACTTTGGTGGAACTGCATTACCTCATCCAATTCCATCGCTCTGTAATAGACTTGCTACCTGCTTAAGTTGAATACAGTTACCCCTTAGAGACCATACCGTCCACAAGCAGTTTGTTCAAAAATGCCCAAAGTGGCTGCAGCCGGCCGCAAGATTTGCTCTCCTTCAATTCGTCGCGCGTACCACGAACCGACCTAACTGACAAAAATCACACACTTTTGCAATTTTTTTTTTCTTCAAATTATTAATATACTCATTACTGTTAACATTTTCAGCAAGTTTCAGAACTAAATACGTAGTAGTTTTGTAATTACACTAATTACTAAAAACGACGTATCACTAGATTTGCCGTTTTGTCTTTTCACAAAGTGACCTATCTAGATACGCCACTTTACCAATGATGTACTATGCGCTACAGCGCGCGCGGTCCGGGCGCGCGTGTAAAATTTGCGTACCACGAACTGACCTAACTCAAAGCGTGGTATTTTCACAAAGTGACCTAACTAGATACGTCTCTATTATGCATTGGTTTGTACACGGCGCTCTGCGGGCAAAACTCGGATTTTAATTTTCACAAAGTGACCTATCTGTTTAGGTATTATTTACTAATTAAAATAGTTGCGGGGATTAAATGAAATTGACAGTTCTGTATTAATAAAGTAGTCGGCTTTATTTTTGTCTTAAAAAATTGTATACAAATAGTTAGCAGAACCCGAAACAGCAGTTTGAAAAATAGTGCAACTTCATTCGGGATTTTCTCCAAACATGTTTTTTTATACTGTGTACGAGTTAGGTCGGTTCGTGGTACGCGCGACGAATTGAACCAAAAATTTGCCAATGTATTCCTTGTTAACAAAAACTATACATAGACTATTTGCAATTCTAATAATTTATCCAGACATTTTATTGGCAAAATTATGTCAAAAAAAACAGTGAAGCTAGCCATGCCTGGGCATGTGGCTACAATTACACAGAAATGAGTGTTACTTAAAAGGTTTCTGCCTCAATGAATCATTCAAAAACAAATCTTGTACTCTTGATTTTTTTTTATTTACAATTCATAATTTAAGTCACTAGGTAAGGAAAGGGTAAACATTTTTATCCAGACGTTGGTTATTACAGGATAACAAATTGACTTGATTGCTCATACAGTCGGCAGAAGTGACTTGCTTAACCCTTTTAAGACCTTTCAGTTCTGTATAATCATCACTGGTATGGGCAATTTAGTACAAGCTGCTTGCGAATGTTCTCTAAAGGCCATATTACACAGGGCAATTCTTATGGGCAACTTGGAAGCAACCAACTGCACTGCACACAAAAAGGAACACTTCGGGATTACAACAAACATTTTACTGACAGTATCTTACTGTCCTGAAGACAATTTTGTAGATGTTATCATGTAAAGTTTTTTCTTCTTGGAACTGGTTCCCTGAAAATTGCCTCTCGTGACATGGCCTTAAAGGGTAACAAATTAAATCCAAACCAAACAAGACTAGGACCGCTCTCTTATGCTCAGTCTTTGTACATTTCCACAGGAGCTAGCATTGAATGGTAAACCAGGTTTCTATGAGGGTAGGATTGCTGAAGCCATCGTTGACATCGTGAAAGCTAATGGTGGAGTAATGAATCTACAAGACCTGAAAACTCATAATAGTTCCATTGTGGATCCAATCAAGGTCAACTATAAAGGGCTGGATGTTTGGGAAATCCCTCCAAATGGTCAAGGGATGACAGTCTTACTAGGTCTCAATTTACTAGAAGGAATTGACCTAAAAGGTAAGGGTGTAAGTGTTGAAACTAGGGTTAGCATACACACAATTTAACTTTTTCTGTACTGAGATTTGTTTTGAGGCTAATACCATCACCAGCATAATTTAGATTCATAAACCTCAACTTGTACAGGTAAGAGTAATAAACCTCAACTTGTAGTGTACAGGTTAGAGTAATACACCTCAACTTGTACAGGTTAGAGTAATAAACCTCAACTTGTACAGGTAAGAGTAATAAACCTCAACTTGTAGTGTACAGGTTAGAGTAATACACCTCAACTTGTACAGTTTAGAGTAATACACCTCAACTTGTACAGGTTAGAGTAATAAACCTCAACTTGTACAGGTTAGAGTAATAAACCTCAACTTGTACAGGTTAGAGTAATAAACCTCAACTTGTACAGTTTAGAGTAATACACCTCAACTTGTACAGGTTAGAGTAATAAACCTCAACTTGTACAGGTTAGAGTAATAAACATCAACTTGTAGTGTACAGGTTAGAGTAATACACCTCAACTTGTACAGGTTAGAGTAATAAACCTCAACTTGTACAGGTTAGAGTAATAAACCTCAACTTGTACAGTTTAGAGTAATACACCTCAACTTGTACAGGTTAGAGTAATAAACCTCAACTTGTACAGGTTAGAGTAATAAACCTCAACTTGTACAGGTTAGAGTAATAAACCTCAACTTGTACAGGTTAGAGTAATACACCTCAACTTGTACAGTTTAGAGTAGTAAACCTCAACTTGTTCAGGTTATAGTAATAAACCTTAACTTGTACAGGTTAGAGTAGTAAACCTCAACTTGTACAGGTTAGAGTAATAAACCTCAACTTGTATAGGTTATAGTAATAAACCTTAACTTGTACAGGTTATAGTAATAAACCTTAACTTGTACAGGTTAGAGTAATAAGTCTCTGGTACAGGTTAGAGTACTAAGTCTCAACTTGTACAGATTAGAGTAGTAAACCTCAACTTGTACAGGTTAGAGTAATAAACCTCAACTTGTATAGGTTATAGTAATAAACCTTAACTTTTACAGGTTAGAGTAATAAGTCTCTTGTACAGGTTAGAGTACTAAGTCTCAACTTGTACAGATTAGAGTAATAAACCTCAATTTGTACAGGTTAGAGTAATAAACCTCGACTTGTACAGGTTAGAGTAATAAACCTCAAATTTTACAGAAACCTCAACTTGTACGGGTAAGAGTAATACGCCTCAAAGGTACAGTCTCCTCATGAGAAGTAAGTCCAACTAAACAGTTTGTGGTATTTGTTTTTTACTTCTTTGTAGCCAAGGGACACAACTCTGCAAAGTATTTGCACACTGTAATTGAAGCTATTAAACTAAGCTTTGCTGATAGCCTGCAATACTGTGCCGATATGGATCATGTAGATGTACCTCTACAGCAGTTATTATCAAAAGACTATGCAGCCAAGAGAAGGACTATCATACAACCTGACAGGTAAGTTGAAGGCTTGGCCTCGCTACCATGGGCATTGCAGCAAGCCGTAGTAATACATCTGGTCACTAACCCCTGGAGAGATGTGCTAAAAATCAATGCTGAATGGCTTCCAAAGGCAACCGTTTTGCGCGCACGTTAAAAGAAAAGTTTTTAGTACTTGTTTGGCACTTGCAGGACACTTGATGCGCACCTGTCAAAATGCAAGTATTTTGACACGATTCTATTCTGTTCACCCTAAACTGCATACAGTTAGACATGTCACAAGATTACAGAAGAATGAGAGGGGACCAGTTGCTTGCTCTTTGACTTGATGCGGCCCCTTTTGATGGGCTACCAACCATACTTGACCACTCGTAGAGCGGATCAAGCACAGGCCTAATTAATATTTGCCATATATAAGCACATTAAATTTACTATTACCAGTGGTTATAAGCCAGCAAGATGTGCTTGGAAAAAATGGCTTGGCAAGATCAATCACCCCTGGAAACAAGGTTGGCTCAACTTTACTTGTCTATAGTATGGTGCTGATTTGGATCATGTAGATATCTCATGCAGATGAAAAAACATCCAATTTAAATGTACCTTTTTTGTGTGTGCATTTTGTAGAGCTCTTGAGAATGTTCAGTATGGGGAAGTGAATGTAGGCGATGACACAGTGTATTTCTGTGTAGTGGATGACCAGGGAAATGCATGCTCCTTCATCATTAGTAACTACATGCACTTTGGTACAGGTCTGGTGCCCAAAGAATGTGGCTTTACTCTACATGTGAGTTAAGTTTTAAAGAGCTCACTCATTTCATCAGTGGCATTAGGAAGAGTACTAATGGTGTACTCAGTCAGCAAATAGTTAGCTTCAAAAGTGTTGATGTCTTTTGTTTTGGACCCTTGAAGAGTATTCTTTGGGAAGGACTCTGCTAGGGTCCAAACCTGAGGCCATTAACAATTGTTTTCCTTTATACCTTGGGTATACAGTGCTTAACATACATCGTGTAGGGTAAAAATAAAATTATATTCATTAATATCCCCGATGCAAAAATTAACATATTGAGTGATTTTGTTTTGTAAGCAGTTTGTAACAGCTAGTTCCTTTTTTCAAACAGTTATCTTTAAATTTGTGATAAATTTTGTTCTGCACTTCCGCTGATGTCCGGTATGAACATATTTTATGTTTGGATTCATACAAGTGATGTTGTTTTGTACAAGGGCTTGAAATTTACACTGGACCACGGGCCTGAAGCCAGTGTTTTTTAGCATCAGGCCAGTAAACTGACTTTCAGTCAGATAAAATCTCTCACAATTCTGTTGAGTATTGAAGAGTACTTTGCCAATAACAGAAATGAGATAAATCTTCCCTTAGTGCTTGTTCAAATTAAAACAGTTTGAATTTTAAACAGTCTCCGGTTTTTTTTCTCAATTTAAATTCCGGTCTTGTTCAGGAAAAATGTTGAGGTATAAGCCCTGCACTCTTGTAAATCAGGCCCCCCTCCCCCCAATTTTGAGCCCCTGCTATACTTGCATGGCGAATCTGCTACTTGCAGTGCTCCATTACAGTACTGTTCTGTGCTTTTTTGTTAATCAGTTTGAAACTTGATGTAAGCCAGTTAAAATGTCTGGTTATACAACTGCATTTACCCATCTTTGAACAAAACAACTACATATGTAAATGAATCAGAGTTTTTTCCCCTTTTTTTTCTTCCTGCATTTACAGAACCGAGGTGCTAATTTCTCCTTACAACGGGGTCATGCTAATGTCCTAGCACCAAGGAAGAGACCGTTTCATACCATCATCCCTGGTATGATTACTGCAGCTGATACCGGGGCATTACTAGCGCCGTTTGGCGTCATGGGGAAATTTATGCAACCACAAGGGCAGATACAGGTTAGTTTGGCCAATAATGACATGTTTTATAAAATGCTGTTATAGACAATGGAAATGAATAGTATTTATCAAGGTTTCACTGATTACATGGAAATATCTCTGTCTGAAATGCTGCCGAGATCCACGAATCACAGTTGCTTAGTTCAATAGCAGCAATCCAAATATTATGCCAAAGATGAACTTGCACAAATTCCCTAACAAACACAAATGGAGTTTGGTGCCCGAGTGGTCTAGTGTCTAGACTCAAGCTCTGGTAATGTCAGGGTGTGGGTTGCAAGAAAAAAATTCTGTGGCTCACAGAAATGTCCCGTTCCCTACGGAAAGCCGCTCACAGCGGCTCGTTGATGTCAGTGTAGATAATTCGGGGAATCCCCATGACGTGTGCCCTGAATTATCTACACTGATGTCAACGAGCCGCTGTACAGCGGCTTTCCGTAGGGAACGGGACATTTCTGTGAGCCGCTGTGAGCGGCTCGCCGTAGCGAAAGAGTTAAGCAAGGCACTTAACTATAATTGCTTCTCTTCACCAAGGAGTAAATGGGTACCTGTGAGGGAAGAGATGGTTGTTGTGATTGATTTAGCTTGGTGAGCTACATACTTGGCAGCACAGTCTGTATACTCCCTAAGGAGCTGAGATGGTTTAAGGAAGGAAATAAATAGGATTCAATAATTAAATAAATGGTCCAGTGATCAGGGGTAATGTTCTTTGAGTGCCATGAGCATCACTGAGTGACGGATTTGAGCACTATTCAAAAAGCATTTATTTGCCTTATAACTCAAGAAATACATTTTAATTATAGGTGACACTAAACTTGTTAAATATTCCCATCCATAAAGATGTATGTTTCTCAATAACCAGTGGTTAGTCAAATCTACATGCCTGGGAGTATTTTGGTTATGGGGTTTAAGGGGCATGTTTCCTCCCAGTCTCTTAAAATGCTGCTGTTTGGAATTACTCCTTACCCTTGGTAAGAGTTGTGTATGCACTAGAACACCTGCAGTGTGTTGTAATTAGTGAGTAGTGATTACAAAACCATAAATTTGCCTGTGGAAATACAACCAGCAGAACATTGGTCTGCTATTTTGTGGAGTCAAAAATTTGATTCTACAAAATATCGGACCATGGTCTGTCACAAAATTACGAAGAAAAAACCCCACAACTTTAAGAGATATTTATCTAAATAATTATATTCTACTTTTAAAATATCTTTCTAACAATATTCATTTCATAACAAACTCTTTTTAAAGCCTAAATCGCCCAATTCAAAGGCAACTTGTCCCTTTAAATGTTGATGGATTTAAAGTTGCAAACTCGATTTTGGGCCATTGGTTCCTTGACAGGTTCTACTGAGTATGTCTGAATTTGGAATGCATCCCCAACAAGCCTTGGACAATCCTCGCTTCCTTGTTGACATTGAGCAGACTGGAATATCTGGTAAGGTGTTTCTGGAAGACGGATTCAGCAGTGAGGTCATTCAGGAGCTACGCTCCATGGGCCATGATGTTATTGGACCAGTCAAAGGGTGGGCTAGAGGCATTTTTGGGAGGGGTCAAATAATCACCATGGGTGACTGGTGGTCCACTAAAGACACTGCTTCTGCTGAGACTGGTGAAGTCTTACTGTATGCAGGTAGTGATCTTAGAGGAGACGGGGTACCAGTCGGTTATTAAGAAATGTGTTGGTGCAATGTTATATTAGAGTGCCTTTTCCAAAAGTGGATCATAATTAAGAGATTTTAACTACAGCCCAGTTGGCTGCAAAAAATATTTACAAAGAGATATTAATTTTTGAAAAGTTAAGACCAGATTGCTGGAGATGCAATCCAATGTAAAATGTCATGTTACAAAAACAAATATTTCTCAACAAAATATTTCTCAACAAAATATTTCTCAAATTGGTTTCTGATGGGGCACCGAGTGAGGGAGACAGATAAACCTTACCAGCTATGTAGTACTAATGTAATGTTTTTAATTTAAAGTCTGGAGACAATAAGAAGGCTTGACACCATGTTTGGGGTTGCTCAGCATACTCCAAATTCACTCTGCAGACTGCTTGTATTTCAGAAAACCAACCGATCCTTCTTCTCTAGTTATTTTTAATTCAAATGGCTCCATTAGAGGGTCTCCTCAATCACTTCCTCCACCCAAAAGTCAGATTTATTTTTCTATTGATCACTGAATTTTTAAGGAGACTAAAACAGAAAAAGGGCACAATAAATAGACCTCGCCTCCTAACCCAGCTAATCTGACTACGCTGATTAAATACCAACCTCACCCATAAAGAACTGAAGATTGAAAACAACAAGGAACATTTGTATTATTATGTACAATTAATTTGAATACCAGCAATGATGATGGAATTGAGACGAAATAATATTTGTTTAAATAAAATAATCCCCAAAGTTATGCCATTTTACAACCTTGCAATTTGTATTAATGCAACTACCATTAAAGCATAACAGCGCCCTCCTTTGGATAACAAAATCTTTCATCTAAAATTTCTATCAATGCAATGAAATGCCCATGTGTATTAAACAATTGACTCATCACACTAATAAAGACCTTGGAGAGTGTACACATTCTGATTGGTCAAAACTTGATCATGTATAATAAAAACACAAGCTTTCAAACTACAACAGCTCTGACTATAGCTAATGGACTTAACATAATGTCATGTCTGTCATTCTGTTTGGGTTTACTTCTTCAATCATAGTCAGTTTGAGGGATATGTAAAGATCTGTCTGTGCAGAGGAGTTATTTAGTGTTATAATGCTCTCTATGACCTCGGTCAGTATTGTTATAATACTCGGGGAAGATGTGATAGAAAATATAAATATAGATATTGACTGCTTGGAGTGCTATGGTAAATGCTACGACTCCCAAAATGATCCCCCCCCCCCCCCCCGAGTGTTAATTAGACTACTCATGGGATCACTGAGGGCATCGTAGTACGAGTGAAAGCAGTCAATATTTGTTTTATAACACCCCATACTTATGTTGTACCTAGACCTCCAAATACTAAAAAGCTGCTGTTGCTACGGCGATGCACGGCTTTCTAGTAAAAATAAGATACATCATGTGACGCGCTCTAAACCAATCACAATGCAGAATCTTTTTAAGGGGTGTTTAAAATAATATGCAATAGCTTTGTTTAATTCACAGGCATTCACTTTTTTCGCTGAGCAGCTAAAAAACCTCAGGTTTTTTCTGACATTGGTATATTAGTGCCATAAAAGCTTTAACATATTTTGCATAAAGCTTATCTGCTTTGTCATTTCCTATCTTTTAGCAATTACAAAGTTGCATGTCTGCTGTTTATTCAATGTGAACAATTTTATCAAGGAGTATTTTTCACTTTCTGTAAATCAACGAATGGAAAACTCAGGCTCATAGTTTCTTACAAAGAGAGGCATACAATTTAATTTTGTCCGAGCCCTTTCTTGTTTTTGAAAGGGATATGTGACCCGCTCTGCGAAAAAGGCCCTTAAGTCGCGCTATCTCTTAAGCACGCAAAGGGCTCGTCAATGTTGAAAAGGTGAAAATTTCTTAATCGATGTGATTTTTTTTGTATCCCATTTTTGACATCGTTGATGTCCACTCTTTCATAATTTGTAAGATTGAATGTTCATTTTGATCAATAAAGTTGGAAAAAACCCGTGTTTTGTGTACAATTTGTTCGTGGTTTGTACGATCGGTGTCCGTGGAGTCAGTGGAAAATTGCGTCTTTTACACATCTGACACGACATTATTTGGAACCCCCCTATTATAAATTTGGTATCATCTGAAAGCGGAGGACGTCGTCTTTCTAAATTTAGACATAGAAAAGGTTAGAGGTCAAAATTAAAAGCAGGGTCGGTAATTTAATGACACGTAGACAGAGCGCTTGTTACTAGGGGCGTGGATCTTTTCTATCACGTGCACACAGTGTAGTGCACCGATTGGTCAATGTGCGCAAGGATCCAGTGCGCGCATGCGCTGTGAATGATATCGGCTGTTTATTCTCTGTCAGGTGACTGTCATGTGACTGTTTATGATGTGCGTGCCACGCAAAAATAAAGCGCATTACCTGTTAACTGTGTTCAACTCAACTGACTTGTACTGCTCTGAGCGAAAAGATTTTGAGAATTATTTACCACTTTAGCCAAATAATTTTACTTAACCTTAGCCAACTGCTATTATATATTTTTCGTTTATTTTGTGCTTAATATGGGATGGCCCCTTGGTTGTTGTAGGTATCCCAGCAGGAGATGACATCGATGCCAACGGAACTCTCTGTGTTTATTTGTTTGTTCTATTTATTTGTGTGTGTTTTTTAAAACTAAAAAGCAAGTTTTTAGCCCAAAGATTATTTCAAAGTAGATTAATCAACTTCAGATTTCAATAAGAAGGCAAACTACCTTGACTGTTATATTTTAAAGGAAATATTCCGGTTTTAAACTAAAGTATTTTTTTCCCCCAAAATGTTACATTTTTACCCCAAAAATACTTTTAATCATGAAAATACAAGCTAGCTCAAGGGTTAAATGAATCAGCCCAAGCTGTTGCTTTAAAAATACGAAAAAGTGGGATTTATTGTTTTTTTTCCAAAAAGCTCTTGTTTTCACCCAAAAATATTCTATTTAAAATCATATGGTTTTCTAAAAAGTCCAGTTGGCATAAGGATTACTTCCAAAAGTAGTAAAACTAACCAAACTGGTATAAAAACGTAGTAATAATGACTAAGTGTGTGTTTGCAATTTTAAAGATAAGAAAAAGGTTACGAAAAAGCACAATATGCAAATTAGTTCAAAAAAGTGCGAAATAGACCATTAAATAAAAAGAACAAATATTTTGAACTTAATAAGTCATATTCAACAATTGGTGAAAATTTCAGACGAATAGTGTATTGGGAATGTGCTCGTTGTTAGGGTCTATCATAAGAACTTTGTACTTAAATAAATTAAAATACAGTGTACAGACTTCTAACATACACCAAATTAAAGCTGAGAAAAGGCCCTTTCCAACCATGTATCTAACTCAAAAATTATTTTTTGCATAATAAGGGCCTTTTTCGCAGAGCGGGTCACATATTATAAACTGTTTTGAACAAAGCAGTTCAAATGGTAATGTTACCCTAGACCATCGATATAAGTATGTAGTTTTTAATTTTTAACTGATGTGAAAATTTTATCACAGATAAAGAACACAATTATTTTTTGCCCCTTTTATCGGCTTAAGTTAAAACTTAATTATAATATAAATTGCTTATTTGTTTTTCCTTTCATTACCAAGTCTACACGGCCATCAAGGTTGATTATAGGATTTGTTATCATCAGAAAAATAATGAGTTTCAATCTGGAAGGTCACTGATTGTAATAATAAAGTCCATACCAGTTCCAATCCTCTGGTGAATTGATGTCTGAAATACTATCGAAGTCAAGAAACTAGCATTTATGAAGGCCCATAGAATCAGTGTTTCTTATTTCCGATCACAGCAGTTCAAAAAGGATGTTACGAATGTGTACAAAATCAATTACTAAAACATGAGCACCGCATTTGATGAAACATTAGTGGGAAATTGTAATTCAGTTAATGTTCATCTTATATAAAATGTTACAAAGTGGCAATGAAACGTATATGGTTTTTTAAATTATTAGTATATTTTTGGAAATATTTTAAGATTTTATAAGTCAGGGTCTTAATCAGACTATCATAAATGTAGACCGGAGACCAATGAGTTAAACTACCATTAAATTCCAGTCAATGATATTGACAAAATTGTATACAGAGTTATTTGTTTGTTTACCATTATTTAATTGATCATTAATAGGTTTCGAGAAGAACATTATTCAGTAGTTTCATTTAGTGGCCTTTATAAATTGTCGGTACCACTATAGTATACATCAGTCATTCGTGTGTCTTATAAGAGAATAAAGCTGCATGCTTGACTCAATATTCTGTCTACGTTTTTGAAAACGATTATTGATATTCACGTCTTTTACTGAAAAACAAATTTGGAACTCTACAAAACCACAATTTGCTGTTCTGCACGGCGGTTCATGTTGCAGATTTGTCATATTAAATATGCATGCGCCAAAGAAGTCGTCCTGTATAAAATCAGGTTAATTTTAGGCCGTCTTAAAATAGAAAGTATATTTTAAGAAATAGTCGAGTCTTGCGTCTGACTGATAATTATATCAGTTGATGAATTACTGGACATCCTTAGCGTGTGACTTACACCTAGCCAGTAGGATGTGGCATTACTGACCGTTTAGTTCTCTGCAGTTTAGTAGCCGGATATTAGATTAACCAGTCATCTGAAGGTAGTTTCCCTGTTTATGAACAGAATCAAATTCATGTATTTGTTATTGTACAGACTTTTACATTCAACTGTTTTCAGGTTCAAATTTCAAATGGTGACAGATTATTAAGAGGGTGAGCATAGCATTGGTAAGATTGAAAATATGAATGTTCACGGATTTACAAATAAATTACATGGTACAAATTTGTTCATATGGGAAAACTTCCCTTGAAATACGTTTGACCTAAAATGATATAGTTTTTGAGAAATGAGTGAAACAATTAGTGTTGATTTCGTAAGTCTGAAATGTGTTGTTTGAAAACTGTGCGGGGCTTGTTTGCTATTTTCTTGTGACTTCAATGACTGACTGAGCTTAAAACTTCCACAGGTTTGTTATTTCATGAAGGCCTATGTTGGGTCACAAAGTGCAAGTAACTGGCCTTTGACAATTACGAATTGTTGCCGCATGTTTTAAAGGGAATGTATACGTTTGGTAATCACTCTTAAAATTATTGGCACTAAAAACGGTATAGTTTCGGAGCCTACAGCAGCTTTCGATAGTAGGCCTATAAAGCATTTTGAGAAACATTTCACTTCGAAGAAATGTCCTTATGTAAAAAGATATCAGTTGTTATGCCTCAAAATTTGAATATGAGAAGCGTTTCTGTCAGAAACGCTTCTCAGATTGTGTATTCCTAATAGGGATTGTTATTCCTGCGAGGACATTTTAATTATTCACTTGGGATTTTCGGCGATATCTCAAAAACGCGAACACCTTTTGATATAAAATTTTCACAGTTTAGTTTTATTGTATTTATCTACATTTATATAGGATTAAAACAATCGAACGGTTCCAAAAACCAAAGGTATACTCTGCCTTTAAAATCATTTTACTTCTTGAAAAAAGCATTCTTTTATTCCTTGGAAATAGCCTTTCCTCGTGAGGATAGTTTAAAGAACTTGACAATTTGTGTTAAAATCATTTTTTTTTTTTAAGACTAAACAAAACAGTATTTTATTTTAATCAATTATCAGTTTCTATGTTAATTGCATGATTTTGAAAAGGTAGCATTAACAACATGAAGAGAAACATTGTAGTTAATTCTTCTCGAATAAATCAACAATTATTGTACAATTATTAGTGGTCGGGTTGCAACAGATTCTTAAAAATAAATTTTGGGGTTGGGTAATAAATATGCTTAACATAAAGATTATCTAATAATATGCAGCCAGCGACTGGGTAGTTTGCAGCCATGCTGACATATGCAGCCATGCTCACTTAGTAGCAGCAGGGACAGGGCAAGAAGGAGCAAGGGTTTGTTATGCATGCGTTAACTATACCGCATTGACGTCAGAGACTGACGCTGGAGACGTGCGCAAATTGCAGTGTTGTCTGCTGTCAGCTGAAGAGATGCCTTGCAAACATTGCCACGCGACTACGAGACTACATTGTAGTCTATACGGTGCTAGCCTCATCACTGTCCCCGTGTAGATGAGTACTGGTTGACCCCAGCTGCCCATCCCACTTATCATGACCTGCCATTCAGCATCCGCTACGTGCTAACATCTTCCCTATACCTTGTCTACGGCTCCTGAATGCATAGGGTCTACGTCAGTCTCATTATTTCCGTTTTGTCTTCACCCTGATTTTCTTCTTCTGCGAGGAACATTTAAATCAACGAGTATTTCATATCTAATGCAGTGGTACACTGGATGCATCAAGATGTATGCGGAATATTAAAAGACACGCGGAATAAAACGTTGCTGCCATAATATCTGCACTTTGTATTATGGCGGTTCCGTCGTTATGCAAATAAAACGGACTGAATTAGTACACGATTCTCGTCATTACATGCATTACATTACCGGGCAAAATAATCTTCAAATTAAAATCGACTCTGCGTTGTGTGTACATGTACCAGCAGTGTGCAGTGTATGAATATTTATGCGCAGTGCCTGCCAGCATTGATCATACTTAATGAGCAAGGGGAGAGCCATTCAGTATTGTACGAGGATGTTGGCAATGATGAAGATGCAGTCTGGCAGCCAGTGCTATGGAAACAGTACTGCATAAGCCGCCACACCAAGCTGCCTCGATTCGCAACGATATGAATGGAATCTCAGTGACGAAGAACACAGATAACAACAATACGACAAGCAAAATAGGTGGTGTGATTAGCAGTCGCGCGGCGGAGGAGGCGGGTTTGAACACCAAGACGGGTGGTAAAGAGCAGGCTACAGACAAACAGCTGCCTGCTACGACCTCAGGGACTCTCAGGATGGAATCTTCAGACATTAGTAAGGGTAATGATGGTAGTGAAACAGCACCAAAGAAAACACTCATTAATGGCAAGTCGAAGAGACTACCCTTTACCCGGATGTTGAGCGCCAAGAGTTTGAACGAGCTCATGCAAGATGATCAATTCTTGCTGAGACTCTTCGCATGTTTTACACCCTTCGAGAAATGTGTGTTAGCTCAGGTTTG
This sequence comes from Leptasterias polaris, assembly GCA_037783415.1. Lineage (NCBI taxonomy): Eukaryota > Metazoa > Echinodermata > Asteroidea > Forcipulatida > Asteriidae > Leptasterias > Leptasterias polaris. The sequence continues at coordinate 351,445 of JAZGTN010000171.1, forward strand.
CCACAGATGGAAGGATTTACTGTACCAGCCGAAGTACTGGCAGCTCGTTACTCCAATCATTCACAAGAGAGATCTATATGACGAGGCCGAGGATACTCATAAGTCTTTCACATCATTGACAAGCTTTGAGCAGCGTGGTTTCGAGTCCGTGTGTCTGGTAAGTGTTTCTGATCTGGACATCTGTGAGTTCATCGACCATTGCCCCAAGACCAAGAAGACTCTGAAGGCAGTGAGTTTGAAACGCTCCACGGTCACTGATGCAGGGTTAGAGGTGATGTTGGAGCAACTGGGATCTGTAGAATCATTGGAGCTCAGTGGATGCAACGATTTCACAGAGGCAGGCTTATGGTCTAGTCTCCAGCCCCGTATAGTTTCTCTAAGCATCAGTGATTGTATAAGTGTTGCAGATGAAAGTGTGGCAGCTGTAGCACAGAGGCTGCCCAATCTTCGGGAACTTAATCTGCAGGCGTACCATGTGACGGATAGCCTACTGGCCTACTTCCCTGCAAGACCAAACAGCAGCATGGCCGTGCTGCGTCTCAAATCCTGCTGGGAGCTAACCAACCATGCTGTAGTCAACATAGTCCAGTGCCTGCCCCAGCTTAGCGTGCTCAGCCTATCTGGCTGCAGTAAGATCACAGACGAAGCTGTAGAGCTAATTGCCGAGAATATGAGTCAGTTGAAATCATTGGATCTCTCTTGGTGTCCTAAAATTACCGATTCTGCCCTGGAGTATGTGGCATGTGATCTTCCTAAACTAGAGGAACTGGTGCTCGACAGGTAAGTTTCTTGTCAAATTCGTGCACTGACGAAAAGTATTTAACATCTTTGTAAACTCACTTAAAGAAGACCGGAAACACTACTCCTGGTGCAATATATGACATTTTTGGTTTAGTTCCGGAAGATGAAATATTCACTTGGTCCTTCATTTGGACCTCTACACTCTAAAAACTGAAGTGCTAAATTCAGCACTTGAAGTGCTCATTTTAGCACTTCCAGGTGTGTCTATAGTGACTACTCTTCGTGTGCTGATGTAGCACGTGCATGCGTGCTACTCAAATAGCACCACAAAAGTGCTGACTTGGCACCAAAGAGGTGCTGAGTTGGCACCTAATAAGTGCTGAGTTGGCACCCAAGAAGTGCTGACTTAGCACCCGAGAGGAGCTGACTTAGCACCCGAGAAGAGCTGACTTAGCACCCCAAAAGAGCTGACTTAGCACCCGAGAAGAGCTCACTTAGCGCCCAATAAGTACTGACTTGTGCACCCAAGAAGTGTTCAATTGGCATTATAAAAGCATTTTCTAAGCATGTTTACAGGTGCTGCTTTCCACATGGTAAAACATTTGTGAAACCACCATTATAATAAAGTCTGAAATTTCAAAATGATTCTTTTATTATAACATTTACTTTGGAACAAGAAATACAAAAATAGTAAAACTGTGTAAAATGAGATAATTAAACAACAATTTGATTCATCCAGTACCATTTTCATTTAATGTATCATACTGTCAACATATTTAACAAAAATACAAAAGAAGTACAAAATGAAAACATTTCAACAATAGTTAAAAATAGGTCTATACCCATAACTTGAAAACCTTCATGATAATGCCTTTTTATTATCCTCGTTGCTATGGCAGGGGACTACTTTTGTTTTAGCCATGGATATTTTGTTTTGTTTTAGTCGTGGAGATTTTTGGTCAGTAAGACTTTCACTGAGCCTTCAGGTTCCCTGTAAACACAATGACATTGTTAGTTTAAATTGTTGTATAACACAGAACCAGACGGTGAGACCATTAATAAAACACAAGATGTATGCACCATGATAGAGATCTATAGCCTAGTGTATACTTTTAAAAGATCAAACATTGTTACCAGTGTAATTCACATACACAATTAAAAATTCAATGAGTTCAAAAAAACATTTCCCCACCAATGAAAAAATGTATCATCATCAAATTGTATGGGTGTATTTAGCCCATGATAGTCTTCTCTGTTAACAAACTTAGATTGTTTTAAAAACTGGTACGAATATGAAAAAATGATAACAACACATTAAAATGTTCTAAATAAATTAAAACAATTGCAAAACATTATTATAAGTTCCTATGGCAGGGGACTACTTTTGTTTTAGTCAGTAAGACTTTCACTGAGCCTTCAGAGCCATTGCTACTTCTGTTACTCCAGATGGTAGCTTTCCAATGTTTTTGATACCTTATATTTGTGATTGTAGGTAGATGAAGAAGTTGCTACTGTCTGAGAATATTCCAAGTTAAACACACAGTGGCTCTTAAACAGGTAGTCTACTGCAGTTGTGATGTTCTTTGGTCGGAGGGGAAATCCAAAATGCAAAAATCTTTAAAACGAGCTGTTCGGTTGACAGTTTGGTTCCATTGCAAGAAGCGTAGACTGCTTTGTTAATTTATCCGTCAGGACGTCTTGTAGGGAACTGCTGACCTGTTAAGAAGAATAAAAACAAAAGGAATAAAAACAAGAACAACAAGAAAGAAAAACCACATCTGTAAATAAATTGTTTTAATGGATTGCAAATCACCCGACTTTACCTCGACAGGAACAACGAATTGGAAAGCTTAAACAAAGTGTTGTCAAAAAATTGTATTCAGGTTCTTTTAAGTTGCAGTTGGCATTAGACTTTTACATTTTTTCCCAAATGATGTACATGTGTTTAAACAAATAACAATGCAATAGATGCATGGGAGTTTACACGTTAAGGGTGTCCCCCTTAGCTCTTTCTGCTTAAATCACTTAATGTGTCACAAGCATCCCGATGATATAATTTAAATTCACATGACCTTTAACTGTACCCATCAAACTGCAATTCACTTACCAAATGCCACAATTTATGACATGGGGGAGAGATTGTAGAACACTCCCTCCCTCCTCAAACAACCTTCATGTTGTTCTTATAAGTTGTATTGCTTGGTTCCATACATTACTATAGTCGGTCATTGCAGTCTGATTTGTATTCCTTTCAATGCAATTCGATACAAATAAAAACAATTAAAAAAATTACCTCATGGTATGTCACAAGGAGCTTAATCTGTGTCTTGACAAGAAAATCTGTCCCTTTTGCTGTTGTGTTGATTGATGACAACAGTTGCAAAAGTATCAGGAAGCCATACAGTTCTGGGAGTTCTACAAATGTAAAAGTTAAACATGGATTACAATAATGTCAAAATTTGATTTGATATAAAAATACGAAAACAGTCAATCAGATCGCCAAATATTAATCATGACACTCAACTCCTATTACGTGTAGCATCTCTTCTATTACTTTGGGATCTATCTTAGTTTATTATGAACAATCATGTTTTAATCATGAATATTCAGTGATCCACTGGATTCTTCTGAGTAAAATATGACCCTCACAAGCTGACATGTACATGTAAGTATGGTATTGGTAGGCCTTACGTTGACATAGTTCATAAACGCGAAGCCTGTGTGGCATGGCCTGGTCATCGAGAGTTCAGACTTTGACAATGCTTGACGTGTGACTCAGTGTAATTTTAAACACTATTATACTAAACACTACGATTATCTAAAAAGTTTCATTAACAGTATCAAAATCATTGCTTACCTTATCAATTTCATATGAATTACGATTATGATGGCCTCCTTATCGATCTCCGACTGTGTGTGAGAATCACCGTCTGACAAAATGGCGAACACGACGAACGTGTTTGACACTATCACGTGATACGAATTGACCAATCAAAGCAGGCTTTCTTGGAAGTTTGCACTTCAGGTGCACATTCACTTTTAGCACCCATTTTCAGCACCCCATTTTAAGCACCCTAGTCAAATTTTACACCTGTAGTGCTCTTTAATGCACCTGACGTGCATTTATTTTTTAGCACTCACTTTTCAGCACCTCTGTTTTTAGAGTGTAGCAATTGCATAAAATAATAAATCAAAAACGTATTTATAAATAATGTAGGAGTGTCATTAATTATTATTTGGCGTATCATCTTTAGCTGAAAAACTTATAACGAAATACAAGTGTTCAAATCTTTGTGACAAAGACATCCCAGTGGGCACATGACGGTTTAAAGACGTCATTTTATGGTCGTTATCTAGTCGCTTGGACTTGAGCGGTCGTTACCAAAAAACGACGTCTTAAAGACGTCTTTAAGAAGTCTTTCTTCATGTTTGGAACTCATTCCCTCCCTTCCAAAAAAAAATTCAAAAAATGACGTCTTTACGACGTCGTTTACAGGTCGTTATCTAGTCGTCTGTATAACTTGTGGTCGTGGTCAAAAAATGACATCTTCAAGACGTCTTTCTACCCATCCAAAACTCATTTCCACTCGCCCCCAAAAACAACACGAAACACGACGTATAAACGACGTCTTCTTTTGGTTGTTATCTAGTCGTATGTACTACTGGAGGTGGTGGTCAAAAAACGACCTTTTTAAGACGTCTTTCTTCCCACCCAAAAATCATCTCCACCCGCCCCAAAAACAACAAGAAACACGACGTATTAACGACGTCTTCTTTTGGTCGTTATCTAGTCATATGTACTACTGGAGGTGGTGGTCAAAAAACGACCTTTTCAAGACGTCTTTCTTCCCACCCAAAAATCATCTCCACCCGCCCAAAAAACAACAAGAAACACGACGTATTAACGACGTCTTCTTTTGGTCGTTATCTAGTCATATGTACTACTGGAGGTGGCGGTCAAAAAACGACCTTTTTAAGACGTCTTTCTTCCCACCCAAAAATCATCTCCACCCGCCCCCAAAACAACAACAAATACGACGTATTAACGACGTCTTCTTTTGGTCGTTATTTAGTCGTATGTACTACTGGAGGTGGTGGTCAAAAAACGACCTTCTTAAGACGTCTTTCTTCCCGTCCACAACTCATTTCCACCCCGCCCAAAAAACAACAAGAAACATGAAGTCTTTTTCTGGTCGTTATCTAGTCATATGTACAACTGGAGGTGGTCGTAAAAAACAACTGACCTTTTCAAGACGTCTTTCCCTCCAAAACTAATTTAGTTTTTGTTTATGATAAAGTAGTATAAGTAATGGTAGTTTGTAATGCAGGCTCACTTTCTGGGTCCATAGTTTGTGTGTGCAATTGCTATGCTGCTAGCTCCAGTTAATTATTGAATAATTCAGAATTCATTGTCTTGCTTCAATTGTTTAAGAGACTTGTTGATCACAATGTACATGTACAGTGCGTCTGTGTCTGTGTGCTGAGCAGGCAGTTTTAGATACATCTACAGTGTCCATTAGTCACCACCACCATGCCACACTACAGCGTACGTGGTAAGCAGTTGGGGTCAGGGTCACAGGTCATTATGGTCCAATTACACTGCTTGAACACTGTATAGTAAGCCATTTGAAAAAACGGTTGGTTGATGCACAGAGTACACCAAGAGAAAAGAGTAGAGTGTGGTTATTTCTTCATGGTTGTGGCTGTGATCAGAATGAGTATCATCAGTTTTCTTGCAGCTAGTACTAGTAGCGAGTCCAAGTTTGTCAAAGAACAATAGTTTGGTTACAGCATGGAGGTAGCATGGAGGTTACAGTACACTGGACTAAAAATAAGTTTCACTTCTTCCATGATCTGCATGATGAAAAAGTTGGCACTCTGATTTGCTAGTGAACAGAAAGAACACCTGATGTGCATTCTGATGGCCGAATGGAGGATGGCTTTGGTCACTGGTACATGTAAGTATGTTTTTATACATTTTGACAGAAGAGTGTTACTTTCTGACTTTCTTTCTGACTATTAAAATGTTCACTCTATGCAGAGAGGTGTACTAAACTTTCATTCAGTGCCTGACCTGCCAACATTGTTTTTTTGCTTTAATTTGTTTTTATATAATTGTGTATTAATAGATGTTTATAAGACAAATGTTTACATGCATTCTCAAGAGACAAGAAGTAGAAATGATTAGTTGAAAAATGTAGCTTACGGAGAAAGCATTTGGTGTTGGTACAGATTTAAGAACACGGGGCATTATTTTTAATATAACAAACATCAATGACAATAGCAAAAACCTAACGTCATGCATGAAAATCCTCTATTCTGGACTGTAGGCTAAAAACAATAATGATTTGATCAGATTTCCTTTCTTAATTAAACATGTACATCTATGTAAATGCGCTCAAGCAGCTCAATGATCAACCCCCTTTCTCCAGAGCAACTAACTTGCTATAAATTTGTTTTCAAATGCTTTTTTTCAAACTATTAACTCTGTCCGAGATATTATCTGCAGAATTGACACTGATTTATTCTTTATAATTAATAAGTTTTCAGGTAGTAATCATTCATTATTTTCATGATTATTGAATGCTATATATTTTACAAATACCGTTCCTCTAGCTGATGGAATAACCGCACTACCTTGTTGTACATCGTTTTAGCCAGAGGTGATAGCTCTGTCTGCATCTGATTTGTACATCTACATGGTCCTAATAGAACACAAATGAGCCTGCTTATTATCTATCTTTATTTTTCCTATTATTGATTACAGATTTCTGTGAGTTCTACAAAGTGTCTTACTTCCAATACAAGAAAACAACGCTCTGTGGAGAGACAATGAGTGTACTGCAACTGACCTGAGCAACATTGACATCAGCAAAGATCTTCACATATCTACAAAAGAGATAAATCTGTACCTGTGTTTGCATTGAAATGTGCTTGTTACGTGTTATTAAATGCTTTTTTTATTTAATTTATATGCTCTACACCATTCAACAATGGACATGGAGCAATGACAGTGATTTCTAATGCAAAATGATTGTAAATAGCAATAAATAACAATGGTTTACTACACAACTGTTGTTAGCAAAACTGTGCTGGAAAAGTAACACTGGAATATTTTTTTGAAAAAGACCTGCTTATTCTTTGCATAATAATTTTTACCTCATGAAAAATATTACAGCAATTGAATATTACCTCAGGGTTCTTGTTATTTTACCACAAGTTTATTGTACCACAGGACGATGATCACATATGAAAGCAACGTTTTACCACAGGAATTAAATGTCCACCAAAACCTTCCAAATTGTGTGTGGTCCAGCGTCGGCAGCCGACAGACTCCAATTGTAGGGCAACCGTCAGAAGATTTCCACTAGCATTCTGCCTACACAAACGTTCACCAACCAACTCGCATGTGATTTATTGGACAAATAAAAAGACATAGTGTACATGCATTTACTAAAATGTATGTCTTTTTCTTAAGACTAAAATACCTCTTAACCCCACAACTAAAGAACGTCTTTTTACGTCTAAAGGGCGTCTTTTCCCCCAACCAGTACTTGATGCCAAACATGTTTCCTGACAACGTCTAATAAAAGCGTCTTTTCTTGCCGACTTTGTGACGTATTTTATGGAAGACAAAAGACGTATTTTCGTAATGAGTAAACGTCGTCAATTAGTCTTCAAAAAGTACGTCTTTTAGTCTTTGAAAAAAGACGTCTTCTGGTTTTGCATACACGACCAAAATAAGACATTTATAGGACGTCAGAAGAAGACGTCTTTTAGTCGTCAAAAAAGACGTCATTTAATGGTAAAGAAAAGACGTCATTTAGTCGTCAGAAGAAGACGTCTTTTAGTCGTTGGATAATGACGTCTTTTGGTTTTGCATACACGACCAAAATAAGACATTAATATGACGTCAGAAGAAGACGTCAATTAGTCGTCAAAAAAAGACGTCAATTAGTCGTAAAGAAAAGACGTCATTTAGTCGTTATGAAAAGACGTCATTTAGTCGTCAGAAGAAGACGTCTTTTAGTCGTCAGAAGAAGACGTCTTTTAGTCGTTGGATAAAGACGTCTTTTGGTTTTGCACACACCACCTAAATAAGACATTTATATGACGTCAGAAGAAGACGTCAATTAGTCGTCAAAAAAAGACGTCATTTAGTCCTAAAGAAAAGACGTCATTTAGTCGTTATGAAAAGACGTCATTTAGTCGTCAGAAGAAGACGTCTTTTAGTCGTTGGATAAAGACGTCTTTTGGTTTTGCACACACAACCTCAATAAGACATTTATATGACGTCAATAATTTACGTGTATAAGACGTCTAACAGACGTCGTGTGCCCACTGGGATGTAACAACTTCTCGAAATGGACATCATCTCCATGAAAGAAAATCAGACGATCGTTGCTATGCTAACTATTCACAAAGAGAAGATTAAATTCCTTTGATCCATTGGCATACCATCCATTTGGGAGTTTGCCAAATTATAGTGTCATATATTCCACATTTTTGCAGTTATGAGTGTGTCAGGTCATTGAGGGTGAAATTCTACAAGTTCTTTGCCGCGTTAATCTGGAAGTTTGAGTCGCTATAGGAAAACCAGTAATGCATCAGGCGTCCAAGGGCACTACTAAAGCTATAGTCCAGGCCACACTGTAACTTCAAACCCCCCCCCCCAACCCCCCGAACCCCCCCCCCCCCCCCCCCCCCCCCCCCCCCCCCCAACTACGTCATACTTTTCTTAGCCTTATATCGTTTGGGTGAAGACATTCTGTGCAACATATTCTGCCTCATTATATTTCCAGAAAAAAATATCCATGGATGGTCAATGTTGGAAATTACCCTTTGATTCAATGAGGCCAGTAGTCGCAAGCAAAGTCGTGGTAGTAACGGGAAATAATCTTGAATATTATAATTGATATGCAAGATTATCTATGTCCTGTAGATCATTGTGTGCATAGAGCCGCAGGCTATAGAAAAGAAACCACTGCGGTCCAGTCTAGCGGCATCATTAGCCATGTGTCATCATCAATTACTTCTAAAGTCCACCAGCCGTCACATTGTGTGTGTGACCATGACATGACAGACAACAATAAGCTTCTGCATTTATTATATCATCTCAAACTAACATGCTTGCATGCAAGCTAACCGTACTTTCCTGTCGTATTATTATAATACCTCTATTAATTTATTGGTTACAAGGCCATTCAGATTCCAAACAGAATAGATTGTAGGCATACACTGTCTTCTTTTCTTTCTTTTCTGATAAAACTCATATAGGCCATGTAAGTATGAATTGCCTATAATAATACAATTTAATTTCAACTCTTAAAATCATTTGATGGATCGGGAAACTTGCGCTGTCAAACCCTATAACTTAGGTCTTGGCTTCAATATTGAGGCATTTGTGTTGATCTTTGACACAGATATGATCCGATTCTAAATTATAAACTACTGATTAAAAGCTCGCTTGATGTTTTCATTTTAAGTAAAATCATACGAAAACTCATTTGATCATTTAAAGTAAAAAAATAAATAATTAATAATAATTAATCGAAAAAATAAGTCAAACAAAATGAACGAACAAACAAACCGGCGTCCAACAAACGAGTAAAAAGGGGGCTTCATACATTAGAAGAAATCTGAAAACAAAGCCAGTGGGCGAATGTTGCTTTCTTAAAAAATCTCCCTTTAAGATAAAAGGTCATGTGACTGTTCAAAGTACGTTTCTAGAGCTGTAAAAAGTGTCCACATAAATTTCATGTAAATGTATATGTTTTATATCAAAACCCCAAAATGCCATAAATATGTGTTATTGAGTTGAAAGTTCCAACCACAATACTGTCAGTATCTCAAATAACGAACGACAACAGCTAATTTCACCTGCACACGGTGACAAATCACTCGACATTTTGATAGAAATGGACAAGGGAAAACTTACCGGACTGGTTTTGTTAGATCTAAGTTGCGCTTTTGACACTGTTGACCACCATATTTTAATTGACAGGCTGAAACAAGTTGGCATTGGTGGAAAATGTCTTCAATGGTTTCGTTCTTACCTTTCAAATAGATCTCAAGCGGTTAACCTTCATAATACAACTTCATCGGTTGTTAACCTTCAGTTTTCTGTGCCTCAGGGATCTGTTTTAGGTCCCCATCTGTTTAATGTATATACTTTACCACTTCATGAGATAATCGGTAAACACAATATAAGCTATCATATGTATGCAGACGATCTCCAATTATATTTTTCATGTCTTCCTATTCAAGAGCAGGTAGAAAAACGTATTGACGACCTTGAAAGTTGTATTCGTGATGTACGGAAATGGTTGAATGATTGTTATCTCAAACTAAATGATGAAAAAACAGAATTTCTCTTGTTAGGCTCTAGACAACAACTTTCCAAGATTGCAATTACTCATATATGTGTTGGTTCTGTGCACATTGCTCCTTCAGATAAGGAAAGAAATCTTGGTGTTATTTTCGATACAGCCATGTCTCTTGATGCACAAATTTCAAACTGTGTGAAAGCAGCCTATTATCATCTGCGTAATCTTCGCGCTATTAGGAAATTTCTAACCCCCCAAACCACTCAACAATTGATTCATGCTTTTGTGACATCTCATCTAGATAACTGTAACTCTCTCCTTTTTGGACTTCCTAAATACCAAATTCACAGACTACAAAAGGTTCAAAACGCAGCTGCCCGCCTTGTCACTAAATCTAAACGTTCGACCCATATTACTCAAATACTCAAAAATCTTCACTGGCTTCCAATAGTACAGCGTATCAAATATAAAATTCTACTACTCACCTACCGATCACTAAATGGATTTGTCCCTGATTATATTTCCTCTCTTCTCAGTATCTCTTTAGGTTCTCGTGCAGGTCTTCGTTCCTCCATTTCCACAAAGTTAACAGAATTTAAAACTAAGAGGAGTTGGGGTGACAGAGCTTTTATAGCTGCTGCCCCCAAGTTATGGAACTCCCTACCTCATTCAATCAAAATGTCAGCAAATCAAAATTTGTTCAAAAAAAACTTAAAAACCTATCTAATGTCTGAATTCTTTAGTTAAGATGTAGTATATTTCACAACCTGATGTAAATTATTTTCATTCTTTGTAACTTTTCATGTACTTTCGTATGTTTAATGTTTCTATACCTTGTTAGGCGCCTTGAGCATCCCTTGGGGTGGATATGTGCGCATTATAAATGTTGTTATTATTATTATTATTACCATCAAATGCTGTTTGGGTAAGAGTTTACTGACCAAACATGTTTTCCATTGAACAGATCTAAATTTAGGATCTGAGATTTAAGTTACAACCTTATACTATAATTTGCAGCTTTTACTTGTCCACTTCAGATGGAGACTCAGTGTTTTCCCATACTACATCAGTCCTCCTCAGGCAGTAGATAGCGATTCAGGCACGTTTATTCTCACTCGGTTTCAAAAGGGAACTTATTCCGTAAGTGAATTGTTGCCACCGGCCAAAAAACAGGATTTCGTCTCGCACTAAGATATAAAATGACGTATGTGCGGGAAACATTAGCCTCAAATTGCTATAATTGAATTACCCTTTAACGGAAAATCACGAATTGCTATAGGTATCCATTATTATTACTATAAGGAAACTCATGCGATGTATAACATCTAGTCCAATTTTAGTGATCTTAATTGACAAAATATTCTGATGTTGGGAGAATTGATGCACTCGCAGTGCTTAAGGGAGGAAATGCGGTTATCAGAATGTTGGTACTTAAGTGACTTTGGGAACAATAATGTCCCAGTAGTTTAATGACTCGGTCGTGAAGCTATGGACAGGGTTTCAGGACTTGTTTATTGTCGGTGGACATGTGTCGGACTTTTCCAGAATCGGCTATTTGGACGAGGCAATGATTTGAGTATTTGGGCACTAGTCTGATTAATTGCATGCTGGATTTTTTTTCTACACACACACATGAGCCAAGCATCTCCCATAGGAAAGAAGTTGCAAGATTTAGAAATTAACACCAAGAGGTGAATGCTCAGCTATAGGCATAGCGGTCAGTAGGGAACGAGGAAACTATCTCTGCGAGTTCGTTGGCATTTAAGAATTTGGAATTTTGGAATCCAACATTCAGCAAGGCTTTTTAGCCTTCAGATTAACAGGATGTCCTGTAAAAAAAAAGTAAGCCAATGCTCAGCGCTCAGTACTCGGCAACCAACATCGGTTCGGTAACGGTAAAAAGAAAATCCCCCCGTCTATTGACACCAAGAAAATGTCAGCATCGTCACGCGCACAATCAGGCACGCAGTACAGTTTGAAGTGACCCTTCCAAAAATGACTTTGTTCAGGACTGCCTCGTCTGGTTGTTAAAAAATGAAGAGCTTCCTTCAATTTTTTTGAAATAACATATCACTGGATTGGATGAATGAGAACAACCACAGAACAAAGTTGTGGAACTTCGGCAGCAGAGGGGAGTTGGAACAAGATCAGAAACAGGGCACACGTAACTAGATCGCCGCCATGAAGACATACTTTAGAGTGAAAAACCTAAACAAAAAATGCATATGGCTTATGCCTGAAAACAAACAAATCTATTATTTAATCTTTCTAAAGGGCCCACCATCTTTGATTTGAGCGGATATCGTAGTAACAGTCTAATAAAGTCGCGTGCACCTCATTGTCTCGGTGAATGCCTGTTCTCTCGGTATCTTTTGCACAAGCACAGCTTTGTAAATGTCACACAGTTGAAATGTCAAGAGGTGACTGCTGCCAACCTTTCCATTGCAAGGCTGTATAAATAATGCAGCATCCAGTTTCGAATAGTGCCTGAGAGCTGTATTTTACCAAACATCACAGACTTGTTGTTTCCACTGCCAGCCTTCACTTCCCTGCGTGCTTTGCTTACGTGTTGGTATTCACTATCTGTGGCAAGAATTTAGCCATGTCCATTTATATAATATAAGTGAGGACTCCTGCGGTTTTAAATCTGAGACGTAACGTACGCCATGCAGTGACTGACACTCTGAAGTGCACAGGTCGTGTGACTACGCACGCGACTCATGTTGGTTTAGGCACGCGTAGGCTACTATATTAATGTGGCCTTTCATTCGCTGTGTATTGGAAGTTCTTGCTGCACACGGCACCATCAAAACACTCCTAGGCCTATCTCTCTTTTGTGGAATTCTTGATTGATAGTTTATTATCTACATTGCCCAATGATGATTAGAGTCTCAATCATACAACCTTTGCCGATGAGACCAACTCGTGTACATATCAATAGTATAAATAGTTTTCATGAACTAAAAATACAAAATTAATATAGGGGCCTACATAAAAACCCGAAGTTACTATTCACTGAAAGATCTGTCCATTTTGTATTGTAATCAGTTCCATTAAGCAAAACAATAAATAAAATACGAGACCCTTATGGTGATTAACAACATTGTTGGAAATTTAGGAGCATCCCATGAACAGCCACTGGGCCCTATCCCAGAACAACAGGTAATATTTAAACACATAAAGTAGATCATAGGTCATGTTGATCCAGAGCTTTGAAGCCCCAGAGCATGATGCACATAACAACATGTTGACAACCGATCTCATTGCTATACATAGAACCTCTAGTTGGAATTAGGCTCCTGTTTTGTCTGTAGTGAAGCTGCTCATGTCGTCATCACCTGATCTATTTTTAGACCAATGTCATTTCATGACGCGTATAATTCAACGTGTTATTTATTTTTTGCTGAAAAGTGGAAGTAGTCCCTTCGGGCTTTGTTTGGTTGTTTGTGATTAAACGGTCAATTTGATGTTTTTGCTTCAATACAATATGAGGATGAATTAGCCCCAGGGATACCTGTCATCAAAACAAAACGGGCAATAGGCCCTAACGCAAACTTCTCGGATAGAAATCACACTCTGGTTTCCCCTGACAGAATCTGAAAGACCAGATCTCACAAACAAAATAATTTTTTTAATACAGAAAACAGGTTTTCGGATGTATTTTTAGGGGAAATGTTTTGCAAAAAGGATATTCAAAACAGAAATGTAAGCCAAAATCTCCCATGATAAATGCTAGTTTACCATAACAACGAAATGCTATCACACATTCACAACTGTCATTTGGTTTAGACCTATTTTTTAGTAGAGCGTAACATTTGATTTTTCACTTAGCATAAAAATATTCAAAATCAACTTTCTATGGAAACCCATGCAGAATAGCCTCAAAGTTGAAATAACAAAAGTTGAAAATACTCAAAATTACTCTTGATTATTTCGCTAGTTGCAAAAGAAATTATCCCTCATCACGTGCATAAAATCTCTGACAAATCATAATCAATTTTTCATTGTTTTCACTTAAGTGACAACCGAAGTTGATGTTTTCACAAATTGGTTGGTTGTATGACTGAAAACCTGAGAGCGCGGGAGTAATTTATTCGCCGATGCACAAGATGCTCTTTGCCTTAAACTATTTGTTTGATAATAATTCCTTTACTTCAAATCAAATGAAATAATGTGAGCTACAGTTGTTTCCTTTTAATCAAATCTTAATTATATACAATTATATAACTTTCATTCTTCGAGCCAATGGGGGCGCTGTCTTGGCCGTGACTGCATCTAGCCAACGTTTGAGTCAATCGTATTATGGCGAAAAGAACTTTTGGCATGGAATGTCACTATGTAATAGCATTTCGATAAATAATTCTTTGAGACATTCTGACATGGATTTAGGGCCAAGGAGTTATTGATTTCAAGTGAAAATCACAATACATTAAGATCAAATATGACTTAAACCTTTCTCTCAAATGATATTTAAAAAAAATACAAAACTTAGTAGGCCTATGTGTATAATATATTTGTTTACTTGCGGAAACTCTTTAAGATTACCGTAAAATCCCTTTGCTTCCCAGCGACCAGGGCCGGCTGGCAAGACATTTGTTGTGGTAATACACTACTATAAGAGCTTTGCAGGCTAACGAGGCTATGCTAAACAACAGTCCTGGCAAACAAATTCCCAGCACCCACTCTGTTGAATTAATCACATATTAAAGTATCACATTACAGTATGTGGTCAATACCTGCGGATAAGCAGGTTCCTTGATGATTAAAGAATGGAGACGTACATGCATTCACAATGCATAAAGCATGGACCCTACAGGCATACAGACTGTGACCTTTTCCTTGTTCGCCACACGCTCATACAGCAGCTTTTTTTTCTCTTCAAAATTCATTGTTATTTAATTTGGTTCCTGATTTAAAATAAACATCTCTTCACACGTTGTTCTCAGAAGTACTTGTTATTTGTGTTGCCTAATTTCATTTTTAAAATAGTACTTAATTGTTACTTAATAGCACTGAACTTTTTAACGTCATGTTTTTATTTTTAAATTCGATCTTGATCATGGGGAAAGAAATTCGTCCCATATTTTGTTTTTGTTACTTAGAGAGTGGTGTCGCAGAAATATTTACAACTGAATGTTGGATATGTTTTGGCGGGCAATGAATTGTAAACAAATTCAAATGCAGCCTTAATAAGAATCTCAAGCAAGGTTATGCAGACATTATTGGTTCGGACAAAAACGTCAAGCACACGCAGTGTTTACGTTTTCAACACTCAAATCAAGAATATGCGTTCGTGCATCAGTCTACGTCAACGAGTCCAGCATTACTAATGTGTCTGCTATATGAGGGGGCGGAACCAGAATAGGAGGTTCAAGGGGGCGTAATTTCATTCCCTCAGACTGGGAAGTTGGAGATGCTTGGCAGAAAGATAATAAACTGTGGATGTAGGATGGGCAAAAAAAGCAATTAGGTAAAGCACAGAGGCTTATAAAGGCCATGTATGGTTTAAGCTTATCTGTTGGTATATAAGAACGTTTAGATCCGTTTTAGCACAAGGGGAAATCCGTTGACATGTATTCTTCTTTTAGGCTAATTAATTCATGTAGGCCTACTTGCAATTTGCAAGATGAAGTAGTGATAATATTTTGTAAATTTATCATGGGTACACCTTACCATATATAAAGAATCGAAGTTATGAATTCTAAAATCACAGGTCCATTATTTGGTCGTGATAATTAATATGTCATCCCGAAAAAGGTGTTCTCTAACACAGTGTGACTCTGAGAAAACATCAGGTGCAATTAGACGATAACCAGCAGATGACCAACATGGTTCGTTTAGTAGGTCTGCATGTATATTTTTACTGTTTGATCAACAACTACTCGATGAAATGGGTTGATAAATCACTTGTTTCTGTAAAGTTCGTCTTCTCAGGCTTTTATGAACACCATAATTTACCTGGTTTTGTATGAGAAATGAACCCAGATAATGACATCACTAAATAAATGGATCTGTATTGCCCCCGTATAGAGCAAGAGTATACAGGGGTCAATGGATGTTGAAATAGGTATATATGCACGGATATACACGGGCTGCAATATTAGCTGCACACAACTATTATAAATTAAAATTGACAACATTTGTATTACTATACGACCTATTATATAAGCCTCTCTAGAACTTTGAATATTAAAACAGTTAATGTGCCCTGTCGTAGATTTCAACCAGAATTTTGGAAAGGCGTCTGAAAAAGGCGGAATAAAAATAGTGTTTCAAGAAGCACGCAGGACTCTAAAGTGAAAAAAGGACAAATAAATAAGCTGCCCATCACAGACAATCAGGCATCACACTCAGTCTCTTATTGGTACTGGTCGGAAAATATTGTCCTGAGAAATGTTTCAATCTGAAAGCTGAAACAAAGCCATGTGCAAGAAAATTCTCAAATGACTAAACTTCATTATTTCGTTTTCCAAAAACGAAACAAGCTGGTGATCAGACAAAATACACCGTTATCGCGGGTTTTTAATTGTTATTGCCTATTTTGATTAAATTGTCATTGGTTGATCGGGAATGATGATTTGTTCACTGGAAACTAATGGACTTGAACAAATTAAAGTTCTTTCAAAATCAATGATGCATTACACCTTTATGACCGGGACAAAACATCTAATTCAGATTTTAGTAAGGATGAGATCCCATAATTATCATCAGGAAAAAAGAAAAATGCAATCAACCAGTTTCAATGTGGTTGGTTATTCTGTGTCAATATATAGCTCCTATAGGAATTCAACCTGGAACGGAACTTGACTGTAAAAGCTAACAAAACAGGCAGGCAAAATTGTCCAATAATATTTTGAGTTGTTGATCAAGACACCCCCTTTTAACAGTATACTAGAAACATTTGAGTATATTTGATTATTTTAAAACATTTATGTAAGGCTTAACTAGAATTGCATGACATTAACGCTTGAAATATTAACAGCATAATTATACAGTGCAATAGCAATACATGTACAGTGTATGTATAGACATGCAGTATTATAATTCCAAACATTATGTAAAGCTCGAATGCCAGTGCGTATATTCCTTGTCATATAGGCCTACAGAGCAAGACGTCTCTACTTATCATAATATCCTTCGTCCTCTATAGCCGCAATACCCACCGGGCATTGTTTAATGTCTGGCTTTAAGACTCGAATTAAATCAGTAATTTATGCGACAGCGTTGCCTTTTTACAATAATATAACTATCGACAAAACGAAAACTACTTCCGGAAAAGATCACGTGATTGAGCCAAACAGGAAGACCTCGTGTCTAACGTCACATATATGACGTCACCAACGAATTCTTGTTACACAAAATAGAATGACTCTCATGGTAGCTAATGTGGGCCTGCAGTGTTTTATCCATACTGAAAAAACCCCGTAATGTCTTGGCCATCATGATGATGGATGTAGATAATTATAACGGATTCTTGCAACTTCGATGACCGATTCAGCCCAAATTTACACAGGTTTGTTATTTTATGCATATGTTGGGATACACCGAGTGACAATACTGGTCTTTGATAATTACCAAACATGTTCAATGCCTTTAACATGAAAGGAAATTGCTGAATACAGAATCTCCAGACACACCGTCCTGTAGGCCTACTCTGAACAATTGCTGAATCAGCAATTTTATTGATTGTTATCATTTCATCTCTCACAGCCTTATTCCACTCATCCTCCATTTTTATATTAAAAGAAGCTTGTTCTTACTACACTGCTATGTTTGGTATAAAACAAATATTACGAAATGAGGATAAGAATAAGGCGATGCAGGTTTCTTGATTTCAAAGTCACTCAAATATTTCAACAACCACTTGTAAATTGCTGCTAAAAATTGCTTTATTAAACAAATGAATTTCACCAAGAGCACGTAAAGCAACGAATAACTAAATTATAGGCAATGATTCCTTATATTTAAAAGAAACGGTTTTGGTGAATAGGCTTGTTTATTTTTCTTACTGCAAGAGGTGTAACAATTTTCTGATGCAGGGGGAAATTGCCGGATATTACCGGTGAACGGTCCATAAAATAACAAACGTGAACTAACCCATATTCCAATGCACGAAGTTTCAGGTGAAAAGGTCATTTGGTATGAGATGGCAGTGAAATCATATACAAGCTGTGAAGGCCGCTTAGCTTTCAGAAAACCAAAATCACTTGTACTGTTGTACTTTTGATATAGGCCTATAACCATTAATTTTGACAAAATAAAAAAGAGCAAAAGTTGTGTAGTTTCAGAGTCAGGCCGTAATGCCATGCAGTCATGACAATCTTCTAATCGGTCTCATATGCCATGGCCATTACATCACCACCATGTTGATCTCGGCCCCATACATTATTATTACTAACTGTCGATGTGTCAGTTATAGGCCTATTACTACTTCTCAAATAATCATGAAACCTTCTACTTTCTAGACTCAGGTGCAAACTATCATTATAAGCACCTAGCAGGGAACGGGCCACGCTAGGAAGGCGCGGATCCAGGGGGGGGGGGGGGGGGGGGGGGGCAGGGGGCACGTGCCCCCCGGGTAAAATTGGAAAAAAACGAAAAAAAAACCCCAAAAAACAAGTGTGTGTGTGGTGTCTTTTCCCCCAGCGGCAGGATGGATTTCTTTTTCATTCTATGCCTATCAAATTTGTTTCTTTCTGCCAAAATGAATCTTTCACGATATAGGGATATCTTCTATACCAGTTTATCATCTAATATTCATTGACTAACAATTAAAAATGCGTGTCTGCACAGCAGTAGTGAGGACAGACAGTGCAAAGTGTTCATAACGGCCAATCAAAACTTACTGTATCAGAGTCATCCGTGTCTTGAAAAACATATATTTGTTATGAAGTCGGAGCAAAAACAAATAAATAAATACAGTCCGATCAGTCAGATATTTGTTTATAAGTTACAAGTATTTTAATAAATATATATTATTGTTATTAGGCCCTATATCATAATATAACTTTGGGCTAAAGACAATTACTAGCACGGAACTTGAACCTGCGACCTCCGGATTAACGTGCCGAATGTCGCATGTACAAGTCCCACTCTAGTTTTCTTTCTTCAACTCAAAATTATTGAAAATTTACCCAGCCAGTTTCCCTTATGGCGTATTACTTGATATAGGCCTATTATACTAATCAGCCATTGATTTAAAGATTATACATGTTTGGTTTGTGGCCATATACGCCAACATGCCTCGAACAAACACATCGTACAAAAGCTATACTTAAATCGCTACTTGAATTTGAAAAAACATTCATGACCCAATCAGAAATGTTAGGGGTAAAACATAATATTAAAGGGTGTGTACAACATTTGGTAAGATTTAAAATATAAATGTTCACATAATTTTGCACATAGCTTACATGGTATAAAGATGGTCATGGTGGAAAACTTCCCTTGAAAAAGTTTTGCTATAGTTTTTTTTCACTGGTGATAAAATCTGATGTTGAAAAGCAGTGAAAACATTTTATAGGATTTTTCACTGTTTTCTCATGACTCCGAAGACTGATTGTGCTTAAACTTTCACAGGTTTGTTATTTCATGTAAATTTTTGGTCACACCAAGTGTGAACAATGGTCTGTGACAATTACCAATGTTGTACAATGTTGTCGTCTTTAAACTACGACAAATAGATTGATTGAAAGTTTAGCAAGAAACAAATGCAACATATAGGCCTAAGATAAGAAAACCACGATCATCCACAGCCGCAATTTTTAGAATACTTTTCTTTTGAGAGAGTGTTGTGTCGTCTTGTACGTTGTAATTTCAAACCGATAATGAAATCACTGCGGTGAGCCTTTGCAATGGAGACATATTAATTTAGCCTAGGCCTGGTGTCCAATTTGATAGCCTCGCTGAAACTACATTACACAGAATTACCGTAGGACGGTATGTACGGATTATGTGAAACTACGGACATAAATATAGCCTGTACCCCACCTGTGAGGAATTTGCACAAAATATTTTTTTATACAGATCACCGTGGGCTTCTTAAAAACTGGATTGTTGAAATGAATCTTCTAAAACGAAGTGGTCCATCCTCCCTAATAAACAAATGAACAAATAGTGAAGAATATTTACCTCGTGACCAAGGCCATTAAAATAATTTATTTTAATAACAAACAATACAAAGCACACACCATGTGATGGAACTGGATCGGTCGGTTTGGCATCAAACGAATCAAATCATAAAAACAATTTGCCAATACAATGTAAATTTTACCGGTTGTGCAATACCATTTGTTTGTCCAGATGCCAGTTCAACGAATTAAACTCTGGCGGTAACAATTTAGTAATTAAATGTGACAATGAACCAGTGAGTGAGCCGTGGCTGAACAGTGGCATGGAATACGCAGGCTACGCCTATCGATTTACCAATTGGAGAGTAGTATGGTATCTTATCACAAAAGATACACACAGAATGCAACCCGAAGGCCCGCACTGTACTTTTGGCATACACACACACCATCAGGTCAATAAGATCACTGGTTATAAACAAACCGTTTTGCCCGAGTCTTATTGTATTTGCAGCTAAAATTGAATGTTATACTTTACATTATACTTTCCAGCTAAAAATTACTTTATGAAACCTCCTTTAATTGAAGACTCCTCCGGTTTTGGTAGTGTATTTTTGTATCAATATTTAATAACAATGCAATGTAATTGACGTTCCGACACACAGTCTTTCTCAGTTAGCCTTTGAGAAAGACTCTGCGAAGGTCGAAATGCTTGCCCATTAAAACATTGTTTGCATTTACACCATACGTCATTTTGATTGATAAGCGGATTTCAAAAACTAATAATAATTTTGTCAACAGTGCAATATTGTGAAACCTTCTGCAAATAATTATAATTAACTTAATAGTTCATTTCAATTTAGGAACTTTTACGGAGTATCCAAACTTATTGCATAAGCCTTTGTCTTAAAAAATTGAAATAATTTGATTACTTTTTGTCAAAATAGTACAGGACTATAAACATACATCAAGGTTCAAAGAAAACTAATTACAAATTTGTGAATTACCTCAGCCGTCCATTCTGAAAAACTACAAATAAATAGTTGGACTTTATTATTTATTTGTGATTCCTTGTTACAATGCGATATTTTGATGGTTTGATAATAGTTGGTTTGAATGATTTTTCCCAAAACTATTATAGGCCTATTATTTGTTATTTAAAATGTATTTATCGGAAAACAAACGTACTCAGTCAGTACAGGTACTGATCACCAAGAGATTTTTGGCAAAGTAAAGTTGTGTCTTACCTGCCATATCCAGAATTTAATGATCATCAATGACACCAACAAAAATAAATGTCAGCTAACTTGAACGCAAACATTTTGTCAAACAGAGGGTTGGAAAAACATTCAAATATTCTTCAAACAACAATATACTGTCCCTTGAAATTACACAAATCAGACTAGACTGCAGTCTAGGATCTGCCTCACCTACAGTCAAGGTTTTTTATTGAAGGCTAATTAACTGTAGGCCTAGATGTCAGTATGGAGACGGCAGTTATTATTTTAAAATTATCTCAAGACTCAAATATCTTCTTGTAAATTTGTCGCCACCAAAGGACACCTTCCCAATAAAACACAGGTGCATCTTCAAATTAAAAACTGAAGGCGATTTTCCATCATCAGTGTAATAAGAGGTGGCATGGATTTCATGATGATATGAGATTGGACTCCAAGGTGAAACAAGCAGACTATCACCTTCGTTTCTAACTTCTTGTTTGTTTTTCCCCGAATGGCACGTTTCCATAATTACATACATGGAGGTAGCTACATCAGGGAGAGAGAGAGCGGGAAGCATCATACACAACTCAACGTAATCATTTCATGTAATACTACATACAGTAACACGGTCGTGGGTTGTAACAACCGAAATCAGCTGTTGTATAGTTTTTACAGTTTGCTCTGAAAATCCTAAAAAATACATCAGCTGATTTCGGTTGTAGAGGGGTTGTCACAGAAAAAGGGTTCTAGTAATATGATGAACTTCAGGATCAGTAAGCTTTCAGATTAAAATTAAACAATGAAGCCTTTTATCTTTACCAATCCTGTGTAAAACCTTTACGGTTGTAAGTCTTAGTTTTGTCGTCCGTAGCAGCATCAACAAATTTTGCTGCATTTGGCTGCATTTCTTGACACTTAAACTTGAGTGAAACTTTCATATGAAGCTCGTTTATGGAAAGACGGGTGACTTAGATGCTTTTTATATTATTATGATGTGCGAAGTCAACGTTACAGGTTTTGAGTATGGGGACCAAGCGCATGAGTACCTTCATAATGCTCAATGCCGAATGGACCCTGCCTGCTTAGATAACAGGTTTCCCGCTAAAGTTACGAGTCACTATAAAATGAGTTGAAAAAAAAGGTTATTCAAATGTTTCTCATTTCTTATTTCGAACCAGATGTGTCCGGATAACAGACACAGGCATTGGATTCTTGTCCACGATGAACTGCATGAGGGCGCTATACCTAAGGTGGTGTTGTCATGTGCAGGATTTTGGACTGCAACACTTGTACAACATGAAGAGCCTGGCCATACTGTCAGTAGCAGGTGGGTTAAAAAATTGAATAACTTCAGAAGAAAATCAGTTTACATGATTTTGATGATTGTTTACAGGTATACTGTTAAATAAAGAAATTTACTAGATGTTTATATTTGTAAAAAAGGGGAAGCCAATACAACCCGTGACAGCCGGCTGAAAAAAAAAACAACAACCGAGAAATGCCGGGTCGGTACAAAATGTTCCCAACTTCCCAACCAGTACCATGCATAAAACCATGATAAAACCTACTCTACCCAGATCCAATTCGACGTGTAATGAATCTCTGTGCATTTGGTAAGTGTACGTCCAATTTCGGCCTTCTGTCAGTGACCAGATTTGCCCAATTTATACCACTTGCAAAAAACACACATTCTAAGAACACAAATTTCATCTTAATTGTTTATTGAATCAATTAAGAATTTAAAACATCTTCAAGAAGATCTTTTTCAGAAAAAACCAACGAAAAACTTGCCAAAGGCTTTCCCGTTACTTCGTCTCTGTGAGGGTGCAGGGATGCTTGTTGCTTGTTCAGTTGGTGATCGTAATTGTTGTTCTTCCGATTGGCTTTTAGTGCGGCCAGTGATGCAGACAAACCTACAACGCGATCTCAGACTTGAAATTCATTGGCGCTATAGCACATTCAATTCTACCTCCAGAATTGTTTGCAGTCCTTTAAAATGCGATATTCAAAATTACAAGTTAATGCCCACCATGATTCAAACAACTTGGTCAGTCTTTGGTAAGTTTTAGGGTAAGCTTTTCCAATGAGGTTTAAAGTAATCTTAATTGATTCATTACAGTGGATATAAAATCTGTGTCATTAAAATGTGTGTAGTCTTGATTTTTGAAGGTGGTAAAACTTGGGCATATCTTCTCACTACTATAGTCTCACAGCAGTGGCTGAAGTTTGATATACCAAGTTCTTATAATGCACCAACTTTTGTAACCCTCCTTTCTGCAACTGTCGGGAGGATGGGAGGATACGAATACGAATATCGCAACTAACCCAAACCAACCCTACCCAGAACCATCCCGACCTAACCCAAACCAACCCTACCCAGATCCATCCCGACCTAGCCCAACCCAATGCAAACTGCTCACACCTTATCCAACCCAACACTACCCAGATCTACCCCACCCGATCCAAACTGTTCAGACCTAAACAAACACTATCTAGACAATTTTTCCAACCCAACCAAACCCCATCTAAACCAACACAACCCAGCCAATCCCAATCCTACTCGACCAACCAAAACATCCCATTGTCCCGTTCAGTGCTTCCACTCCCCAAAATTGAATTTCCTTAGATTCACATAATTTTTTCCTTAGATTAAAAGAAATTTCCTTAGAGTTTTGGGAGGATTTCCTTAAAATTTCCTTAGATAAAATAACTTAAACTATTCTATGGTACGATGGTACGCGCTATAAGCAACCAACCTCGTTCCCAGCCGTGATCGATCTCACTGCGCCATTTTTCGCTGATATGAACCCTAAAAATTGCCAGTTTTCATGTTTTATTGTATTTTTTTTGTATGATTTGCTTTTATTCTCAAATTTCTTTAAATTTTTCTTTCAATTTTGAAATTTCCTTAAAATTTCCTTCGATTTTTGAAATTTCCTTAAATTTCCTTAGATTTTTGGTTTCCTTAGAAATTTCCTTAGGACGTTAAAATTTCCTTAAAATAAGGAAATTTCCTTAGAAGTGGAAACGCTGGTCCCGTTACCAACTAAATCCCCAGATCCATTTATTTCTAAATTAATTGAATGATAATGTGCAATTTTATGGTTTACAGGGTGTCCATTGCTGACAGCAGCAGGTCTGTCTGGTCTTGCTCAGTTAAAGAACCTTGAGGAGTTGGAGTTGACCAACTGCCCTGGATCATCCCCTGAGTTGCTGCAGTATTTTACTCTCAATCTCTCTAAATGTACAATTGTCCACTAAAGATGTATTGTCCATTCTTGCTGATAAAATCATTTTTTTTATGCTTGCAAGGAATTCTGTTTTTGTAACAAAAGAAAAGGCAGTTTACGGTCGAATGGCTTCTGACTGGCACCCCCCCCCCCCCCCCGAACAAAGATATTGACAAAATAGGGAGACCGCCAACATAGGGCTAGATAGCTCAGTTGGTAGAGCGCCGGCACGTTAAACCGGAGGTCGTTGGTTCAAATCCCGCTCTAGTCAATTTTTCTTTGTTGAACCCAAAATCATTTTACAAAAATTACCCAGTCAGTTTCCCTTGTGGTTTATTATTTGATATCTGATATAAAAAGTCGCATCCCCTTAAGGTGATCCCCTGGCTGCCGCTTCCCAGGTTGTATCGTATACTTCGGTGAGATCCCTGGCTACACGGCAGTTTACGGTCGAATGGCTTCTGACTGGCACCCCCCGAACAAAGATATTGACAAAATAGGGAGACCGCCAACATAGGGCTAGATAGCTCAGTTGGTAGAGCGCCGGCATGTTAAACCGGAGGTCGTTGGTTCAAATCCCGCTCTAGTCAATTTTTCTTTGTTCAACCCAAAATCATTTAAAAGAAAAGAGAAACACATTATGAGTGTAATAGTGGTAGTTTGTTCAAGCCACCTTTTCACTGACTGGCTGGCAGTTGATCAGGTAAAATTTGATCTGTGTATTGTTTCAAAAAAATTGCTGACTAGTTTTTGTGAATATCCTTTTAAATCATTATGCCAGGTTATACATGAAAACTGTTCAGCCCAATTCTTTCAGAGTCGATTTCATTAACAGTTTCTTAAATTGATAACTTTGATAGATCTAGTTATTACGTGAAAAACATTTCTCTATTGATAAACAAAAGGTTACATCAGCGTAACTTAAGGACCATGTCTCTGTGATTGGACAAGATAGTGAGAGACAAAGGGAATCAACCACACAGTATGTGATAACTGTTCGGGAAAAGGGGAATTTACTGGTGCTAAACAAAATTAAATATGTCTATCTTCCTATATAAAAGATAGCATAGCATGTGTGTAAATGTGGAAATGTAAAAAAAAAAAAGCTTAATCGGATGACGCCATGTGAAACAATGGAAACTGGATCTTGGAAAGACAAAACAGTGCATTCTTTGTTCTTATGGAAAACACTCAAGATGTTATTACTTCACAAACATGAGTTTTCTCAACAACCATAAAAAAAAGTATACAAATTTACTCTATGCATAATTTCACATAATGAAAAAAATACAAAAGGGACTCCACATAAAATAACACTCAAATTATAAAAAAGTACAATAAAAGGTCAGGAAACCCCAACTGCTTCACTTTAATCCTTTAAGCTATTGGGTCAAAATATGTGAAATAAATCATACATCTTCAAAACAGAGGAAATGTTTGAGCTGTTTTTCTAAATGTACTTGACAGAAGAGTATGCACAGGGAATCAGAGGTTTTACTTCACACAGATTATACATAAAAATGGATGGATCCATATAAATGCTTGTATTAAATGAATTCTAAATGCTGAATACGAGTGCTTAGCTTGGGGACATACAAGTACTATGTCAGTGCATTGTGAATTTACATGTACTTGATTCCTGTGTATAAAGTGTACAAAAGTGACAAGTAGTGTAATATCAACAGGTAGGCTATGTATGTGTTACAAATGGCTTTAACTATTAATAAAAAAACTTGTTCAAAAGATTTTATACCAGAGGCAAGTCTTGATGTAAAGTATACGCCTGATTCTGGAAGATGGAGAAATAGAAAAAATGGTATTAAATGTAAATAATAAATTATCACACTTCTTTAAGTGACCTTTGTTTAAAACATTATAGAAAAACAGTTATTATGTTGTAAATAGCTACATGTCTGTGCAATGCCATTGAATGTTTGAGTGAAAAATGGACCAAAGTTTCTTCAGCCAGTCATATGGCAAACATATTTTCTTCTCTGTTAAACATTTTACTCATACGAAAAGCTCTGTTAGAGTATTTCCAAGGTAACTGTTCAATGAAAAGTTCTTTCAGTAGGACTATTAACTAGGATACAGTGTTTGTGTAGCACCATTTGCAAGTATTCAATCAATGTTGAGAGAGTCTTAGTGTAGAATTACAGGGTAGTTTCTTCAATTTTGCCACTTATTGTAAGAACCAAGAACCTTGTTCATAAACACTTTCATCTGATTTCCTAAAGAGCCTTGTTCTGAATTACTTAATATACCACAGGGCTGGACCTTTGTTGTTAATATTAATAGATTATATTAGATATCACGTATGTAAACCTCAAAGCCTAACTAGTTGATAGTAATTTTGTTGACTTCAATTCAGAGCGCCCCTTGCAACAAGCAGTGTCGGTGACAGTGTAAGTGTTGATTTCTATAATGTCTGCTCTGTCTTGTCTCATTGTGGGACTTATTACGTGTAACTCTTAAAATTTACTGTCTGTATCAATCTTTGAGTCTCTATAAAACGGAAGTTTTATGTATCACTTAAAATAGCAAAACTAACAAGTTACAGTACCCACTTGCCTGAAAATGGAAAGTTCTAATGAGTGATGTTTTAAAGTATGTTCATTCTTTGAGCATAACAAAAATCAAAAATTAATGTACACAAAAGGGTGAGGGTGGATATACAAGAAAATATAAATTGTTTGATCCAGTGTTTGCCTGTACACCCAAAGTTTCTTGGTCCTGTGGGTCGTGTACTCTTAGGTTAAACACACCCATGAACTGTTTGCTGTGTGAAAGTCCTAAGCCCTATTTGCAGTGGACTTTCTGTGCAACTAAATTAATGTGTTAAAATGTCAACCTAACATTTTCAGGTCAGTCAACTTATTGCTTTGGAATTCTTAACTGAACAGACCACTTAACTGTGATGATGAGTTAACATTGTCTCGCAGTAAGTTACTGTGATTATGAGTTAACATTGTCTCGCAGTAAGTTACTGTGATGATGAGTTAACATTGTCTCGCAGTAAGTTACTGTGATTATGAGTTAACATTGTCTCGCAGTAAGTTACTGTGATGATGAGTTAACATTGTCTCGCAGTAAGTTACTGTGATGATGAGTTAACATTGTCTCGCAGTAACTTATTGTGATGATGAGTTAACATTGTCTCGCAGTAAGTTACTGTGATTATGAGTTAACATTGTCTCGCAGTAAGTTACTGTGATGATGAGTTAACATTGTCTCGCAGTAAGTTACTGTGATTATGAGTTAACATTGTCTCGCAGTAAGTTACTGTGATGATGAGTTAACATTGTCTCGCAGTAAGTTACTGTGATGATGAGTTAACATTGTCTCGCAGTAACTTATTGTGATGATGAGTTAACATTGTCTCGCAGTAAGTTACTGTGATGATGAGTTAACATTGTCTCGCAGTAAGTTACTGTGATGATGAGTTAACATTGTCTCGCAGTAAGTTACTGTGATGATGAGTTAACATTGTCTCGCAGTAACTTATTGTGATGATGAGTTAACATTGTCTCGCAGTAAGTTACTGTGATGATGAGTTAACATTGTCTCGCAGTAAGTTACTGTGATGATGAGTTAATATTGTCTCACAGTAACTGAGGCTGTATCCAAATTTAAAGGGTGTGTACACTATTGGTAAGATTGAAATATAAATGTTCACAGATTTGCACATGGAATAAAGATGGTCATGGTGGAAAACTTCCCTTGAAATACTTTTGCTTGAAATGCCATAGTTTTTAGGAAATGAGTAAAACAATAGTCTTTATCACGCAGAATAAAATCCGATGTTTGAAAAAAGTTAAATCATATAATGGGGGTTTGTCACTGTTTTCTCATGACTCCGAAGACCGATTTAGCTGAAACTTTCACAAGTTTGTTATTTTATGTACATGTTGGGTCACATCAAGTGTGGATACAGGTCTTTGGCAATTACCTATTTTGTACACACTCTTTACGGCTCCAGCTATAATGACTGTTGCTAAGGATGTCCTTTACTATCAGCTGTAGCAGCCATTTTCGATACGACCTTACTTCAATCAGATTTTCACTTGGAGGTGGCTTTAGGTCAAGTAAGGTTATTGCAAATTAATGACAATGTATTGACACAAGAATAAGAAGCCAATGAAGCTTATCCATATGAAGATGGGTAGGGTCAGACTTTGGGCCAAACCCAATTGCTTCAAAATTTGAAGGGACTAATCCATTGGGTAATGGTTGGATGTACATGTAATATGCTGTGTACAGAAATTAATATTTATTAAATGAACTTATGGAAGCTGTGTAATGATTGATGTGTCAGCTGGTAATGGGAAACTAACTTTCCCAACTTGTTGTTTTGATTAATATATTTTGTAAATATTTATTTGAAGAATTATCGAGTATGAATGGGATTGTCAAAAAATATGTTTATTTATATATGGAGAGAAAAATATGAGTTTGGAGAGCAACTAGTGTAAAGCTTGTGTAATGATGTACATTTATGCTTGCAAGCTTGTAAAGAGTATGGCAACTTTTGTATTACTTTATTCAATTATGTTATTGTATTGTGTCTTTCCTTTGTCTTTTGTTAAAAAGATTTAAATGTTGAAAACCATATCCATCCATGTTACACATTTAAACCCATATACTTTTACCATAATTTGCTCTTAAAAAAATAATTATGTTCTGACATGGTTTAGGGGCATTGAACAAGATTTGCTTGATGAAGTGCTGCGATCCAAACAATTTACCCTTTTGATTTAGTATTTAACAGTTAGGAAAAGTTAAAGGGAAACGGTCACTTTGGCTGTTTCTGGTATGCTGCACTAATCACTCCTTTTTGGAAGTGTTAATGTTTGGCCATATTCCTTTTGTTTCTGTTTTAATTCATCACCATATATAGGTTTGGTGTTCTAGTTGTTGGTCTTCCAACCTGAAGACCCCCCCCCCCCCCACCAGAGTTGGAAAATTGAGTCAGCAGGTAGCAGATATTGAATGCATTGGGACAGCTACACAATGAATGTCAAGGAGCTCAGTTGTCTAGACCCCCACCTCCCCATGCAATACACATACATAACATGTCATTCAATTTCATTTCTTTGTGTAATTCTACAATAATCCACTTCAAAGATTTTATTTTGAATATTTTAATTTCAAAACACTGATTAAAAATGCTCAAAATAAACCCAACACAATAAGATCACTGACACACTGTGACAGAATTACTACAAATTAAAAGACATTTCAAATAATATACCATTATATAATCTAACAGTTCAACTTTGGTCTACTCTCAGTGAATGTGTTTGATACCAGCCATTGCACACATTGGTTGAGAACATTTGCATCATTTACCTTTGATAAGAGAAAACCCTTGAAACAAGCATTTTGCCAACAAAATATCATCTCTCTCAATCTCGTTATCAATATAAACCCATTTGGTTTTTAAAATTGACAATGGTAAATTGACAAACCTAAACATACAAAACCCCCAAAATACAAAAACTTAATTTTTACTTGAATTACGACACATTCAGATAAGTTCTACCAGAAATGATATATACAAGGAAAGTTCTAGTAAAATGTTTGCTTTGTGCAGCTGTACAAAAATGTTCCGTAGATTGTTCTAAATACTACTTGGATATTTTTCAGCTGAATCTGTCCATTTATTTGTAACACTGTCCATAGTATTTGAAGAAAAGTTCCAAACTTCAAGTTGATTCATTTATATAACGACACAAATAACTCTCAAAGATTATTAACTCTACACAAAACAAAGCTGTTTCAACCGCTATTGAGTTTTCAGAAGGAAAGGATCTTAAAGGCACTGAACACGTTTTGTAATTGTCAAAGACCAGTATTCTCACTTGGTGTATCCCAACATATGCATAAAATAACAAGCCTGTGAAAATTTGGGCTCAATTGGTCATTGAAGTTGCAAGAAAATGATGAAAGAAAAAACACCCTTGTTGTACAAATTAGTGTGCTTTCAGATAGGAATAAAAGGCTTCTGACCAGAAGTCTTTTATTATTTTAGTGAGAAATTACCTCTTTCTCAAAAACTATGTTACTTCAGAGGGAGTCGTTTCTCACAATGTTTTATACTATCAACAGCTCTCCGTTGCTCGTTACCAAGTAAGTTTTTATGCTAATATATATTTTGAGTAATTACCAAACGTGTACAGTGCCTTTAACACTAAGTTCTTAAGACAAAATTTGGTGTAACTGTATTTGCAAATAAGTAGCAAAAAGTATTGCCATAAATGAGAAACCATCAAATTGTCACTTTTAAATAGACTTTTAAAATAATATAAAAAACAGAAATTTAGACATTTACACAAACCAGCCAAACAAGAAATAACCTTATTTGGGATTTTAGAATTACATTATTACAATGGTTTCTTAAATATTAATAAGAATGAGCCAACATAGCTGACCTGCATATGTTATCTTTACAAGTTTACAAACAAAATGATTCAAAGTTTTAAAGATCCACCTTTACAGAGATACAACTGCCTTAGTTCTTTGTAACGATTCCTCTTTGTAATTTAAGGTTGATGCGCTTAGAACTACATACATGTTATTATTATTATGCTGATTATAAGTATTAT
Organism: Leptasterias polaris; assembly: GCA_037783415.1. Lineage (NCBI taxonomy): Eukaryota > Metazoa > Echinodermata > Asteroidea > Forcipulatida > Asteriidae > Leptasterias > Leptasterias polaris. Next base: position 382,634 of record JAZGTN010000171.1, read on the forward strand.
CTGTCTTAAGAGATATTAATCATGTGATGGATAACTTTTACCAGCAAAATGCAAAACAAATCCACAGTGTTTTCTCAAAACTATAATCTACTTCATCTTCAAATTCATATTGCAGAGTGTATTCTTCCAGAAATTAATAGTGTACCAAATCTTTAAATGAGTAAATGCATAAATTTAACCAGTAACATAATTAATGTGATCACAAGTGTGGAGTCACAATCAAATGTAAGTTTGCACGTAAAGGTCTGCAAACGTTGATCTCCAATCAACCGTAATGAAACGCTCAACTTGGCCTCTATCTATTTACTGTGTATTAGGTATGCAAGTGGCCATTCATTTTTACATGAGATATTCTGGTCCCCATTGTCAGATGGTAGTAAAATGTAGTATGTATTTGAGCTGAACATTTCACAGAGTGATTTCTATACAGAGGCCTACCTCTTGATTCTTGATGCATTTATAAGCATTTTACCAATGGTATCCTTAACAAAATGGCTCAAAGGTAACTGATTTAAATCCAACTGGTTATAAGGCAAGGTTGTATGCATGCGAACAGAAGCAAATTTGATTTAGTATTTGATATAGGTCATGACTAGTTGAGGGTTGAAAAAAGAGGATACATGAAAAATTCTATTGATGAATTTACTCTTGTTGGTATCAATGAATATTAGTTAAGTTTAAACACAAATTAACCAATGTAATAAGAAAAGGTAGTTTAAAATGATTGCAGCAACTTGAAATCTCATCACTGTTTTGTGGATGAGTATATAAACATCTCTCTGTAGTGTACCCTCCTAGGAGAAAACTACTGCAAGATAGGAATTAAATGAATTGTTTGCAATGGCTGAGGTCTACTCTAGTTTAAATTAACAGATGGAATGACCCAAGAGAAAATGGGACAGGAATGATGAAGTAGGAATTGTCTTTCTATGAATAGCTCCATACCTTAGGGAACATCAAACTGATGGTAGGCAATAATACATAATCATAGCAAGAATCACACATGTAAGTCCACATTAGTCAAATGAAACTATTACACTCAATATGACTCTAAAGCTATAATGTCACTATTATGTCCGTTTGTGTGTACAGTATGTATATTAACTGTGTTGTAATAGTTGAAACTTTGCATGGTGGAAATACAACCTAATAAGGTTTGTGGTAACACCATGTACATGTACATGAAGCAAATCTCTGTATGTGGTGCCACAATTCAGTCATTTTCATGTATATGGTTTTACTGCAAACCTTACTAAATTAGTTTAAAACAAACACCACCTTATTATGAAAAACCAAACATGGCGTTATTGTAATTAAATGTAAATTAAAAGTAGAGCTCTATGATCCTCAAGCAGTGCTAATGTTATAATGACTGAATAAAGATCAATGTGTGCTATTGTTTTCAGCAAGCCATAATGTGTCATTGTTAGTCTGAAGTGATGTCATTCATGAGGTCTCTATGTTTAGATGTCAACCCTTCAGGAAAGGGGCATGCCAACAGTCTATAGTAAGTTTTTGCTATTTATTTTTATTCATGAGTTATTGGCTGCATACTTCTTTTCTTAATAGAGTAAGACGTGGGAAGGATATCACACTGTTTGATTTCTCCCTTGTGGTCCAGTCAGTTGCAACAAAGATAACATTCTCCATAAAATGTTTCAAAAAGGGAAAAAGAAGAAAGCAGCTGGGAAAACAAATCAATTTAAAAAAAAATCATTCATTTCACAGTGGTTCATCCTCAAAGACATCGCAAGACAAAATGGCGAAACTTTGGGAAGAAGAAAGGCCAAACTGCTTCTATTTATGTAATGTAACACTTGGTATCATAGAACAGCAAAGCCACAAGAAGTATTAAGAATGAAGTAAAGAAAATGGCCCCAAAAGGTCACAATTGCAGAAATGATAATGGGCAATTCAGGCTAAAATGTACATTTTCATCCAGTTCCGACCCTCATGGGTCTAAGAGAACTCTGCGGTTTTTAACAGGTAATCTGTTTTTAACAGGTAATTACTGGAGATTACGATTCTGAAAAGTTCTCCACAAATTTGAGTAATTATTTACCAAACATTGCACTAAATACTTTCATATCAGGAAGCTCCTGAAAGGCAGCCAGAAATCGGGTTTCACGCTACTTGATACCGTTGGTATTCGAATCCAAACAACTGACTGCATTGTAAGGAGGTTACACTGTTTGAGAAAGAACATTTGCCTCCTTGCATTGTAAGGAGGTTACTCTGTTTGAGAAAGAACATTTGCCTCCTAAGAAAACCTGTCTTAGAGTTAGTATAAAGTCGATGAGGTCGCTATTGGTATCAACACCATCATCAGGTCCTGTGTTGACGTCCAAATGTATTATATGCAAGAAGGTCGATTCACTAATCAACGTAAACAAGAAACATCTGAGAGATAAACTCAGACAGGCTGAAGGTGAAGATGCAGGTAAGCAGTACTGAAATGAATTTATCTGTTTCCCTAGATTATGATTATTGTCCAGATTTTATTAATTGTATCTTTTTCAGGTGGTACGGATTGGGGAAGACAGTATAGGCCAAGAAGAATATAGTTTAGGGGAGGTTGGTTGGGGTACAACCTCAAATAAAAAAAATTCAAAATAAAGCACAACTTTTCACTTTTAGAGGCATGCCCTTGAATCACTGAAGCCAAGAAGAAGGCATGATGCCAGCTGATCATGCTCTGACAAAATGAGGGCAGTGTTCATTCTTCACACTAAATAACATTTCCAAAGCAACCAAGGCTAAATGCTAAATATTAAAAAAATACTTGAAACCAATCTCTTTAAAACCAATCAAATTAATTTCTAAACAACTAAGCTTCAGTTCTTTTTTCTTCACATTTTGGCAGGTTGGCCGTTTGGAATTTTTGCTAGCTAGTAGACCCCCCTCCCCGAAAATGTGTTTTTTCAAAACTGACTTGCTGCCAGTTTCCATGAACAACTCTTTAAAGCGTAAATTTATCAAGTTTCCTAAAAGAAATTTGAAGCACAGAACCCCAAGGATGTGATAACTTGTCATAATTTCACTATCTATACAATTGCATGACCCCCCAAAAAGTTATTATTCAAGTTTTTGTTGTGACCCTTCCCTTATAGAAAAACACTACATTAAAAGTTAAATAGTTTACTGTAGTTTACTTAATTTTTCACTATAATATCACTGTAATTATACTGTAGTTTTATTAGTTTTACTGCGTTGCAGTTTCACTAACATTACTGTATAGTCTTTATTACAGTGTATTCACGGTGATTTTGTAGTAAAACTATAATAAAACTGTAGTTTTATCATATTTTTACCATAAAATCACTAATTTTACGGCAGTTTTATTACAGTTTTACTACACTGTACATGTATTTTCTTCAGTTTCACTGTAGTAACTGTAGTAGAACTATAGTGTTTTGCCCAAAATTCGTGTGGTAAAACTGTGTTAAAACTATGTTAAAACTATGTTAAAACTATAGTTTACTACACTTTTACTATAATATCACTGTAATTGTACTGTAGTTTAAATAGTTTTACTGCATTGTAGTTCCACTGTAATATTACTGCAGAATAATTAAACATAAAATAAGTACCAAGATTTTGAGTTTTAATCAAATTGTGCATATTTATATTTCATTTTGCAAGGGTGGAGAAGAGAAAGTTTCCAACAGATCAGGACTCACAAAAGCTCAACTTCTCATACTTGTTTTAAGCTTTACTATTCAACATCAGCTGACCGACCTGGGACTCGCCGATTTATTTATAATCCTCAATTTGATACAACCTGGATGCGTACCAAAGACAAAGTATCTCTTTTATTCGCATTTCACTTTGTGTGACAAAGAGGCATTGCAAGTTAATTTTTATTGTAATGAATGCTTGGCAAATATTGGTAAGGATCCAGCAATATTGCATTGTCCAGATTGTAATGGCACATTTTCAAAAGCTGATAGTGAAAAAAGAGGAAACTTTTTTCTCTATCTTCCAGTTGAAGATCAGATCAGAGACATTTTCGAAAATCATGGCTTAGCTTCACTTTTAATTAGTAAATCACCTGTCAGAGAGACAGTCAGCAATATTTCAGATGGGCATGCCTACAAAAATCTGAAAGTAAATGGCTTCTTTGAAAGGAAATATAGCGTGTCTCTGATATGGAATTGCGATGGTGTACCATTGTTCAATAGTTCTAAATTCTAAATAACCCCTGTTCAGTGCACCATTACTGAAGTTCCCCCTAAGTACAGATCTAAAAATGTTATTCTTGCTGCTCGTTGGTTTGGCTCACAAAAGCCAAAAACTGATACTCTGTTTTTTCCCTTTGTGCAAGAAATGCAAAAGCTTAATTCAGAGGGATTTCCATTTAAACTTCACAACAAAACCTTTTGTTCAAAAGTATGCGCCCCATTTTGTTCATGTGACTCACCTGTTTACTGTAAATTTACTATAGTTTATTGCTTCTACAGTTACTGTAATAAAATTTCTCTTTTGCTTGTTGCCAATTTCCCCAGTTTTTGGTATGATGGCCTGTCAGTCTCAGTCTCGGCAAAAACATCAGCGAGGGTCTAAACTGGTAGGGCCGCGAGATACTGGCATTAATATATATTTGGGGCAACGAGGAGTACCCCCACGTCAACGACGATCCTTTCTCAATAAAGAAGAAAATAATGGAGCAAATTCCCACTGATTAGGTAAATTGGGCTACAACAGATCAGTAACTCAAATAGGCAATAAACTGAAACAACTGAAGACAAAATATAAGCAGATTCTGGTCAACAACAAGAGAAGCGGGAGGGCTCGAATGGACTGGGATTACTTCAACGAGGTCAGCGCCATTTTGGGTCAATCCACTGACAGGTCAGGTGCTCGACAAGTGGATCCCTTGTTCATGATCATGATAAGGGTCATTTTTCAAATGTAGATTTTCTTCAATAGCTATGAATATGATGAGTGATGTTTCTCTTTCTCAACCTCGTGGCTCAGTTTAGTCTGCTGGACAAGAATAACCTTGTCATGTGAACGCAAAACCCAGTTTGCTCTATGACTGGCTGAAAGGCAGTTGCTGCAATTCCGAACTGCTACATAGAAGACTATGAGAAATGCACACAAAAAAAACTTCTCATGTTTGCAACGGCAAATATAAGTACCCATACCTCTCCCGCTATGTCCAGAGCAGATTATTTTAACCTCTAACGATAAGGAACTCTTAAAAACACTCTTGGGAAAATGCATTGGTGACAAAGCAATAGAGAGAACCAAGTACAGAACGAGAACTTAGAAGTCTGAATCCATGAACCACACGTACCCTGCTCCATAAACATTGGATCAACTGCTGCAAGTGCCCTTGCTGCAATGGACAAAAAACAACAATATCATAAAAGACATTCAATGGGAAAGAACTGTAATAAAAGACGAGCACATTGTCGAGCTGAATGATGATATTACACTGTGCTAAAACAATTTGTATCAAATCCAAAGACACAGGACACTAACCGTATAACATATTACTATGAGAGGCTAAAACTCTACAAGGAACACAATTACAGCAAAATGTACTCCAAGCTTTTGAATAGGATTACAACAGACACTGATGATTGTTTGGCACAAGGTATGAATTCAATAATGAGAAAAAACACAGGAAAGTAAACAGAGAGTCTACTTGACCCATCCGTTTTAAATCGCTCACCTTGAGCAGCAGTAAGTCGAGCAAACTTCAGCAAGGACATGTTTGCTGTGAATACAGGGATAAAACAAAATAAAGCACAGGACTGCTTTACTGATGACATCAGACATATGGTACAAACTGAGGCAAACCAAATATCAAACAAATGTGGAAATGACATTACAAGAATGACAAAATTGCTTCTAAAACAGACACTGCAATCCCAACTCAGAGACAAACTCTTGTAAAAGTGGACAGGCAAAACAATACCCCCCCCCACAAAAAACCCAAACTTTTCACTTTTTAATAAAATTGTTTCATCTTTTCGTATGTTTTAATGCTGTGCTCTCAATCCACATAACCACAATGAATGGGCATATCCTATGGATGGTTCGGGATTTAATTTGTTGTGTTTATTGAAAACACACTTTCGATGAATTTCCCAACCAGCCAACAAACATTAATTATATCTAGGCCTATAATATTTGTTGTTTCTTAAATTTAAAATTTAAAAGATGTGTAAAATTTTCCCAGCAGGGTGGGTGTATTGTTGAGCAAAATCATATTTCCTCCTTACAATGAATGTAGAAAGTTTTTAGCTCGGCCTGTATACCTTTGTTTGAAACCACTTGTTATTGCAAATATTTTTGTTCATCAAACCAATTATTAAATTTTTTAAAACGATGATGTGAAACTAAATAATTTTTAATAACACTTAATATTTTTTAAATAAATAATTTTGCTGTTTGCTTTGTGTTTATATTGAAGGTTGATTGTGGCTCATCATTTTTGAAAGAAATGAAGGATATTTTGTTGCCATGTCTTCTTTCACCATGAAGGGACATGGAATTCTCACCACTTCAAGATATTTATAGATTGTGTGGGGAAAAAGCAACAGAGCCTGGTAGAACCCCACATCCAAAAGAGAAATATAGGGAGATTATACAACGTGCCCTCAACTTGGACATTTCATTTGATGAAGTTGGAGTTCATCCTCTATTCGTTTGTCATAGTTGTATGAAAAAACTAAAACATTGGTGGGGAAAGGAAAAGAAACAAGAAAGGCAACGTTTGCAACATCAAAGTCTTTGTTTTTAAGGAGGTTTCTGCATGTAGATTCTGTCATGGCAGTATTAAGTTTTTTTCATTTCAAGAAGTTGCGCATCAGCATGTGTTATTGACATAGCAAGGGCCGAAAATATTGCAGGCGATGCAAATGAATGACTGTGGAAAAACAGTGGCCAATATTCAATTTTTTTAAGATCTTTCTTGGAAGTTCATGTTTGCCATTTGCAAGTTTCTACATCTGAGAATTCCTTTTTTAGTTAAGTTCCTTGACTTATTTCAACAACATCAGATGCAGTGAAATTAGTCCATACAATTGTTAACAGCAACATTTGTACTGGAAATCCAGATTTTGCAAGTCTTGTTGAAGCAAAGACCGGTTTTCATGGCGAGATTCCCATTACCATCACTGGAAATGATCTTTATCAAGTATATCTATCTAGAACCATCAGACACAAACTCTGCATGCTGCACATCGCGACCCTGGTTTAGCAAACACTAGATGGCAAAGTCCTTCATGGAGACCTTTCTTGTGCAGTCGGTCTCTTAAAAAGCAAAGGAACCGAATCCTCTACCTTGCCAAAAGCGACAACTAGAAATGACCTCCTGAGCCAGGCCGAACTCATCAAAAAGGCAAAACACCTTAGAAGGGAGAAGAGTGAACTGAAGAGAAAGATTGGCTACATGAACACAACTATCCAGAGTCTAATGATCAGAGAAAGTACAGTTCTTCATCCAGACCAGCAGAGCCAACTGCATGCATTTGTCCAAAGCAATTGTTCTGCAGTGACAAAACTGCTTGCTGATGGTTCCCCTGGTCGCCTTTTGTGGGACCAGCAGTTACAAAGTTTACAAAAAGGAAAAGGGATGCGCTGGCATCCAGCCATCATTCGTTGGTGTATGGCTCTCTACAGCGTATAATGTGATCAGAGCGGTTTCGTCAATTTGCCCCACCCTAGCACCCTTCACCCTTACAGTCATTTTGGCAATCCAACAATAGGTTCTAACTCTGACATGGTCAAGTTAATCCTGCAGGATACAAATATGAAGCCAGATCATCGAAGGAATATTACCATCGCTTTTGACGAAATGAAAGTGAAGTCGGACCTTATGTTCAGTACACGTACTGGGCGAGTCGTTGGTTTTTTAGATGTGGGTGATCTTGGTAATTAATTAATGAGATCCAGTCCTTTGGAATGAAATGTCGGGGGATGCAGATCCACCTCTTGCTACTCATGTATTAGTTTTGATGATACAGGTAATTAGTTCATCCCTTCATGCTCCAATTGGTTTTTATGCAACAAGTGGGGTTTTGTCATTCCAGTTGCTGTCTATAATGTATGAGGCCATCTTGTTGTTGGAGAGTACAGGCTTTAAGGTTTGTGGTCTCGTTTCGGATGGTGCCTCTCCCAACAGAAAGTTTTACAAGTTGTTTGGTGAGGCCCAGAGTCAGAAGACTTAATGCCAACAATCAATGCAATTTACCTCATTCCATCTCAGCCTGTTGTGTTATTACACTTTTCTTATTGTTATAATACTACTGCAAACAATTTATAGTAAAACAATAATAAAAACTATATTAATGCAGTTTTTTTAAATATAAAAGTGACTGCAGTGTCCAGTCAGTGCCACTGAACCTGTCCAACTACTGTAGCCTCGATTGCTCCTGTCCTTCCTGTTTGTACTGCTGGTAAGTGTTGTAGTGATGGGCTAATAGGCTATATACTACATGTTTTTAAAATCTTTTTCAGACATTTTAATGAGGATTGTCAACTATGCAAAGCGATAAAACCAACACAAGAAACTGTATAGGAGAAACTATCTAGTTGAATCTTATGACAATAGCCATCAAAGGCCAAGATGCAAGTAATTTGACTTTGACAAGGCAGCCAACCACAAAGGCACAAAGGCGGTTGCTGCAATTCCAAACTGCTACATGAGAGACTACGAGAAATGAACAGGGACATTATGTAAGTCTCTCTGTTTCCTAGTATTTTGCAATCTCAGCAGTTTCATTGTCTCAGGCAATCTTTCCCAAATTTGGTAATTTTTTGCTGACCACACAGTTCTTCAGAATTTTAGGCCCGTTGTCCTTTCCTGATTGGTCTAAATTCAATCAGGACATCGTTGTTTTAAGATTTTTGCCAATCATAGTCTAACTTCCCTGTCCGAGTGCGTGACCGGCAGGGTTTTTGTACCCTGTTTCGCTCCTGATTACTCAGAGCGAAAAAACTGGCCTCGATGCAAGAAGGACTTGTTCGAAAGTGCTAAGAGTTTTGCACTTTGATTAGCTGCCTTCCTTAGGAACAGTGTGCTTCCCTAAGTAGTTCCTAAATCTCTTCTTGCATCCTTTACCTCGTGCTCTGTTGATACAGGCACTCAGTCCACAGGTCTCGCTTGGGAAGTTGGCCCGGTTCAATTTTCTACCTTGCCCGCTCTCACCCCTTTTCTGGACTCTATTTCCTGGACTGGTTGTTCGTCGTCAGAGACTCGGAGCCCATCTGCGTCATCAAAAGACCTCGTCCATTCAAGCCACAGAGGCACTAAAACTAGCTAAGATTTTTCAGTATTATTTCATTGTATAAATATTTGTATTACTACAATCTGTGATTATCCATTGCTTCATTTATATTTTGACTGAAGTCACTAAAACATGTTGATGTTTGTGAATTTCTGTTGTTGAGAACTGCTTTGCAAACTGATTTAACTTTTAAACACTGAGGTGTTGAATCCTTGAATCGTGATAATGTTGTATTTATATACATGCCATTGGTGATAGAGATTTTTGAGATATTTTAAAATAATAAGCACCATCGAGTGAAACAAGCGGTTCAAATTTGCTGTCCGTTGTGTTTTCATTTAAGAGCAAAGTTCCGTTTATTAACTACGAACTGGATCGCAGGCTCTAAGTAAATAGAGGTAAAAACCTGTGACAAATTGGAGGCACCGCCCGGATCTTGCTCAACTCAATTCAATTTCCCTCTCATTGTTCTTACACTTTAGTTTTTGTGCGATTTCGTACTTTTTCTTGAGGGAAATTCCAAAAACTTTTAACAGAAGCATTTTTTCTAAATTGATTCTCATCTTGACTTTTTTTCCTGTGATTGATTTATGCAATAATTTGTCAGTATTTTGATATTGTTTGCATTATTGTAATTTGTTGCTATAATTTTCAATTATTTTTTATTTTGTAATTGTATCAACTGAGCACGATGGATTTTTCTGATGCCCTCAATTTTGTTTAGCAGCACAAGGCAAAACTTTAAAACTTAAAGGGGTCCCTAGGGTTAGATCCAGAGCCCAAGACAAATAGTGTTTCAGTAGAAGGTGCCCAAGGCGAAGCACAAACCGTCTTGAAAATAATTAAGGGTTCCAATAGATCGTACAGGCGACTGATGTTGTTTTCCGACAAATCCCCTGTCCCGTCTGGTGAGCTGGACTTTAAAACTGGCGGCGGCTCGCACGTCAACTTTTGAAGGATGACAGCGTTCCAGAGCGTGAGAAGAAGAGTAGGATCACTGAGTCATTGGTTCCACCAGCCCTCAACGTAGTCTGGGCCATGGCTGATGGGAGCTCAGCGCAGGAGTATCTCGACTGCCTTACCCTATGGGGCAACTGCGGATGGCAACGAATTACTCACTTCATTCCGCTGCTCCTACAAGAAGGAAGAGGAGAAAGCTTCTGACTATCTCCTTCGGTTTTATACATCGCTGACCCACATCATTAAAATGGAAGGCATTGACTCTGAAGATGCAGACAAGGCGCTATGCAGCCAGTTTCAGCGGGGGTGTCTGTTCAACCACCACCTCCTGAACATACTTCAGTTACAGACGAGGAAGAACGATCCTCCAACCATGCTTCTTCTACGAGAGGTCCGGGTAGCAGAAAGTCAGCTAGAAGAAAAGACGGAGAAGAGAAAGAAAACGGTTAAGGCTGCAAAGCGGGTCGCTGCCATTGCCATTAAAATGATGTCTTCATCACATCACGAGAAGGATGGTGAAGTAAAAAAGTTGCGACAGGCAGTCGAACGCCTGCACCACCGATTAGATGACCTTTTCAAAAGTCAGAATACACCCTGTTGTCCTGCAGCCAACCCGTCAATACACCAGACAAGCCATTTTTTGCTACAACTGTGGGGAAGGGCCTAGGATGAACTATTGTACCAATCAGAAGAACCCGACCCTGGTACAAGAGAAAATGATGACCCAGATGACAGATAATAAGAGTTCGGGAAATGCCGGCAGACAACTGTAAGGACCAGAACAGTCGTCCCAAATTTGTCCACGGGTCAAGTGTGTCATCAGTTGTGTAATGTGGCACGGTGTTAAGAGATTTGTGATGTCCCCCATGGTATGGTCGGTGACCAAGCCATCACCCCTGTCTTCATCAATGGGCACCCACCCCATTGCCTCCTTGACACCGGGTCGCAAGTCACCAGTACAAGCACCGAATACCATGCTCACTTACGGATTGCCTGACTCACAGCTCCGAAAACTCCAAATCATTCAAAACTCAGCAGCTCGTCTCATTTCCCGATTAAGAAAACATGAACCCATTACTCCGGCTATGCAATCACTACATTGGCTTCCTATTCATGCTCGCATTATCTTTAAGATTCTTCTCCTAACATTTCAATGTCGTCATGGATGTGGCCCAATTTACTTGAAAGATCTGCTCACCGCATACAAGCCTACAAGAAATCTACGTTCAGCAAACAAAGACACCCTTGTTATACCAACTGTTGCCACCAAAACATATGGTGAACGTAGTTTTCAGTTTGCTGGACCTCATCTATGGAACAATCTCCCTCTTCACATCAAACAAGCCACCACCGTCTCACATTTCAAGACTCTTCTCAAAACATTCCTGTTCAATTCATCGTAATGTAATTTTCTTCTTGTTCTCCTGAGCGCTTAGAGACTTTCTTCTGAAGGTGTTAGGCGCTATATAAATACAGTTGTTATTATTATTATTATTATTATGCTCACCATCTTCCTCATCGTCGGCTTCAACAGCTCTCACACCTTGCGGTGATTGGTGCTGCCAGCCAGAAGGTTACAAAGGGTAAGTAGAATTAAGCCTCAAGTTTCCCGCAACATCTGCTGGTGCTCAAAACGAGGTTGTCACTCTAGACCTTGTGTGCCCTGATCGTCAAGGAAGAGATGATATGCCACTACTTGTCGGGACAAATACCAGTGTTGTAAGAGAAATGGTGTGGGTTTGTAAGCAGAAAGGTGGCAAAGATTTCCTCAGAAAGCTCTTCATCGATAGTGCATGGGCATGAGCTTACAATTCCTCACCCAGTTTGAACCAGTCTGGCAGTCTTGGGTCAGTTAAGTCCTTAAAACTTACCACAATCAGGCCAGGTGAAGAGATCGAAGTCACTACAGTGGTGAATAATGGCCCTCGATCTAAGCGAGAAGTCCTCATTGAGAAGGAGAGTTCATCCCAACTCCCTGATGGTGTTGAGCTGAGGACCAGCCTGGTCGATTTATCCACTCGCAGGATGGCAAAGACAACAGTAGTCCTCACCAACAAATCCTGTCAGAGTGTAGTGATCACTGCCAGATGCCGTCTCACTACAGCGTTCACAATCAAAGAGAAGTTGCCTTTCAATGACCAAGAACCACCTGTTTCTCCATCTGTAGCAAGTCCATCCAAAGATGAGGCTATTAACTTTGACTTTGAAGGTTCCCCTCTCCCCACAGACGAAGTAACACTAATCAGCGAATTGTTAAAGGGCCGTCATAATGTTTTCTCCAAAGATGACTTGGATATTGGATGCACATCGGCGGTTAAACATAAAATCAAGCTGTCAGACGAGACCCCTTTCAGAGAAGGATGCAGTCGTATCCCTCCAGCAGACTATGCTGATGCTTGTCAGCATATATAAGAGAGCTGCAAGAGAAAGGCATCATTTGAGAGTCAGCCTCCCAGTTTGCTTCACCGATTGTATTAGTAAGGAAGAAGAATGGGGAACTTCGACTTTGTGTTGATTATAGAAAGTTAAACAACCGCACTATCAGAGACCAGTATTGCATTCCTAAGATAGAAGACACTCCCCATGCCATGAACGGCGCAAGATAGTTTTCTTGCCTAGACCTAAAGTCCGGGTATTATCATATTGAGATGGCAGAGGATGACAAGCACAAGACTGCTTTTTGGTGTCCTGTGGGTTTCTATGAGTTTAATCGTATGCCACAGGGTATAACCAACGCCCCTGCAACTTTCCAACATCTCATTGAAAGGTGCATGGGCGATCTACATCACAATGGTGTTTTTGTTTATTTGGACGACATAATTGTGTTTGCAAAGACCGCAGAAGAACGTAAGACCCGCCTTTTTCAAGTTTTAGACTGTCTCCTTCAATGCGGGTTGAAGCTTAGTCCATCCAAGTGCAAATTCTTCCAGTCCTCTGTCAAGTGCCTCGGCCATGTCATTTCTGCAGACGGTGTTGGTACCGACCCTAGCAAAATTGAAGCAGTAAATTCATGGCCAGTTCCCTACAACGCAAGAGAGTTGAAGTCTTTTCTCAGGTTTACAGGTTTTTACCGAAGATTTGTTGAGAATTATAAGTGCAGATTTTCATGTTGTACTTCTCAGCAGCAGTGTGGGACTTGCTGGTTATAGAGAGACAAACAGGTATGTCAATCAGACCATGCAGGCTAAACCAGGTTCCTACAAGTGGGGTAGTAATCCCATTGATGTAGCTGAGATGAAGGTTTTTATAGCGATTCTTCTGGCCATGGGGATTGCTAGATTGCCTCAATACAGAATGTACTGGTCAACTACTGAAATCCTGAACAACCACTTCTATCCATCCATCAAGTCACGCAACCGGTTCACCGACATTCTCTGATTCTTACACCTTGCAAACAAAGATGCCCCTCGTCAACCCCAAGTTGTAAGAAACAAGCTTTCAAAACTTCAAACGTTCCTTGACCTCATCTTGCCAAAATTCAAAACGGTCTACAACCCAGGGCAACAGCTATCTCCTGATGAGAGCATGCTTCGATTCAAGGGACGGTTGAGTTTTATCCAGTATATGCCCAAAAAGCGTGTGAAATGGGGTATGAAAGCGTTTTCATTGAACGAATCCAAAACAGGATACACATGCGCCTGGAAGCTTTACACGGGTCAGCAGGGAAACCCCGTCGTCCCCCCCTGTACAGCACCCCCTGTACAGCACCCCCTCGACCCATCAACAAACCATCCTGTGGAACTTTATGTAAGTGGCCATGTTGTACCTTGGACTTAGTTCGCGGCTACGAAAACAAAGATCATATAATTTATTGTGACAATTACTATACCAGCCCTGCCCTTTTCCAACAACTCATGGATCTGTGGTTGTTCCTGGTCAACAAGTTGTGTTGAAAAGACCCACTCTGGTAATAGATGTACCTAAGCTGACAATATAAGAACATCATAGCTTTGATTTGTATACATAGCAAAGAGTTTTTTACAGGCTTCACATTATGAACACAATGTTTTATGTTGAAGGGACTGTCTCATTGCATGAAAACACAAGAATCAGGGTGCCGTGTTTCAGAACCACTTGACTTATGATGACTGTCTGAGGGCGCAGACATTCATCAAGAATTATGCCGAAGTTAATGTCATCCTGCTTCCTGGTCGCATTCCAGGCTATGCACGGATTACTTCCATCCCATGAGACAAATGCTAATGTATGGAGGAAATACAAGGCAGCTATTGAGGAGTCTGGTGAGCAAATTTTCTTAGTGTACATTGACTTTTCACAGATGGTATGCTAATATAATTGAACAAATTAAAAAATATATTTGCAGTCTATTTTTGGATCCAGGTACAGATTTGTGAAATGGCCATAAACATGACGTTAGCTCTGTGTTTTCTTTCATTTCAGTGTGTATTTTTTACAAAGTCTTGTGGTCATAGTTGTTTTATTGTTTACACCAAATTTGGCAAAGTAAGGTTTACGTGTTATAATTTATAAAAAGGCAGCAGAAGTTTACAACGAATACCTAAAATCATGGTTTGATAATATCTGTGTGCAATAATATAACATTTAATCCATTGATTATTTTCTTGTTTGTAGATGTTCAGATCAATCGGCAAAGTCAACCTTCCGAAAGCTGTGGAACGTGGTCAGCCCCTTCATCATCTGCTTTAAGCCAATGTCAGATGTTTGCTGGATTTGCCAGCGCAACAATAGTCTGCTCTACAAACAGTGTTGTATGACTCGAGTCCAGGACTCGGACTCGAGTCCGTCTCGAGTCACAATTTCGGTGACTCGGACTTGACTCGAGTCACGTCTGCAAAAGACTCGGACTCGGACTCGGACTCGACTATCATGACTCGGACTTGTCCCCGAGGACTCGTGACTCGAGTCACGTATTTTCACAAACAATACCTTTTTTAAATATTAAAAACAATTCCGATGATCCGATCGTCATTCCCGGAGTGCACATGGAGTTAACGTCTAGCACAATAAATAAGTACACTGTCGTGTGGTGTTACAAGTAATAGTGTTCGTGATTATTGTGTAAATGGCTATCTACGTACAGCGCGTGTATGTTCGATTCGTATGTTCAATACGCATAATAACACTGGGATGCACGACACCAGTATTATGCTGGTATTCTGTCAACGTTAACACCATAGCCACTGCTTGTGCTTGATGCATATTACCAGGGAAATGGCATGTCTGGTACCTGTAAAACACAGCCTGCATATTGCACTGTGATGGCTGTGTGTTGTTTGCACCAGTTTCTACACATGGTCGACACACACACACGACGTCAAGTTTGGTCACGTCACTAGTAAAAAGTAGTACAACATTTTTTTAATCATGGCATCTGCCGTTCCGCCCCGTATTGTTTCTTTTGGTTATAGCAACTTTAACAAAAACTTTAACAGAACTTTGTTTAAAATAAATGTGTTTTATTTTGTCATTTCCAATTCTTATTTTACGACATTTGGTTTGCAATCAATATTTAAACAAGTGACTCGTGACTCGGACTCGGACTCGGACCAAGTGACTCGTGACTCGGACTCGGACTCGACACAGGTGACTCGACTACAACACTGTCTACAAATCAGCAAATCTTTCTGATGCGGAGAAGTCAGACAGTTGCAGAGCAGAACAAGACCATCTGGATATGGTAACCATAGAGCGGGACCTCTACAGGCAGCAGGCAGAGCAGCACAGCATCAGGGGTCTGGGCAGAAATGCTCCTTGTAGTCGCAACATGGAGATGCACTACTCAATTTGATTTTGCCAAGCAAGTCCACTATCCTTCTGACCCACATCACCCAGGGCCAGTTTACTTCTTGACTGGAAGGAAGTGTGGTATTTTTGGAGTGTACTGCGAAGGTACAACGAAGCAGTTGAACTACTTAGTGGACGAGGCAGTGTCAAAGTGTTATTCACACCAATACTATGCCATTAGTTAAACAATGCCTACATATTCATGAATTATGCAATCCATCGTTCCCATTGGCTGTTGCCCAGGCCCACAAATGAATAAAAAGACAAGTTTGAGCCACTGTTGAGCAAGACACTCTCTGGAGCTCACCAAAGGAAAGAACAACAATGCACTAGAGTAAATTATATGCCCCTAGCCTTGTAGGACATGGCCTATTTATATGCTTTTTTTGTTCACATGGTCAGTGGCATTAGTTGATTTTGGGGAATAGTTAGTATAAATATGTACTGAATCAAGATTGACTTGTTCTTTTTTGTTCTTCTTGCACAAATTGTAAGAATTTAAGAGAAACTAAAATCAATAAATTACCTACTGCTCTTAAAAGAGCTAATCTAATTGGTCCCAATTTCCAGGTCAAACCTTAATTGATCAATCACAGCTGCTGATATGTAGCCTTGTTACACACAGCTCCCCAAAGACATTGATGTCATTCTGTTTCAAGACTCAAGTCAAGACTCAAGAATTTTCAAGCTTTTCAAGAATTTTCAAGATGCCTGTCAAGTTTCCTTGTCTCGTCTGCAAGAAGGCCGTCCGTACAACTCAACGTGTATTCCAGTGTGACCCTTGTCAGGTATGGCAGCATGTAGGTTGCAACTCTGGTTTTACTCATGAGGAGTATGATCAAATCATTCGAGACCCCTCCAGACTGGATGCTTGGATTTGTGCACCTTGCACAAATCAAGAGGAGGGAACCAATGGAGATCATCGAAGAAGGTCAATACCTCGCAGGTGAAGACTTCAACGTTGGCACTGACTTCAATGTCCCGACTCCACCAGCAGAAGAGACCATTCCTGATGCCATCATTCCCGATGTTATCCCTGGCGAAGGGGATGACGACATCACCACCTACAAGACCATCGAGGCTGGCACAAGACGAGGTAGAGTCATCTTGGTGGACAGTCATGGCTACTCCTATACGAAGAAGTGCAAGAAGGCCTATTATGTCATGAAAAATAAATGAATAATAGGGTTTTGGACATGTCTCTGAGACAAACGTTTTAGGGGGGCCTGTAGTGTAGACTAGAAGAACAGATTTTGGCATTAAAATTTAGATTAAGATAAAGATGCCAACTATGACTATTTATGTCTACTTGTTTGTACTTTTGTTGTGAGAATGGCACAATATAACCTTTACCATTAAATTTGTTTTTTCTATTTTGACCCAAGTTTGATCTGTTTTGATGGCTGAAGTACGTCGCAGCACTAGACAGCGGAAGTCTTTAGACTACAAACTTCTTCACAGCGGCCCACAACTGCCAATTACACAACGTCCCCAAACCCAGAAGACTTCGTCAACAACAAAATTATATGCGCTTGAAATTATTGACACTAAGACCATGGACAACAACGTTTTGGTGAAAGTTCACTACACAGACGACGAGTGGACAAGCTCACAGTACGACGAGAGGCGAAGCGCCAGTGATATTGTTGACATTCCAGAGTGCCTCACTAGGTATTCAGTGGAGACAAAGGAATTTTTCCTGCATCGACTCAGCACAACGGTAAAGGAGTCCTTGCACTGCATGAGGAAAGTGGACAGCATTGTAAAACTGAACATTGACATTCAGCAGGATTTATTTGCCCACCTCTTTTTAATGGATCGACCAGTGTGTCTTGCGAGACGCATTCCCATAGAATCATTAGATTCTTGTAACTGCATCCATGGTAGTAATTGGAATAGCCGCATCATCAATTGCAAAGGCGATTTTGCATACATTACTCCCGGAACTGTGTCTTATTGGATGAGACACAGGAAGCCCTTGGAGGAATATTCACCGGAAGGAGCATTGCAGCTTGTTCATAAGGAATTTGTATTCCATCTGCAGTTTGTCAGGGGACTTGGCAACAAGTATGACTATGAACAGTTGTTTTAAACACAGGTGTATGTGTACATGTAGATTAGACTGTGGAGTAGAACAAGCGTTTACTAATTAGTGCAGTGAGAGTTTTTACCAGCTTTTGGGGGATTGGAAACCAAATTTTGCATTCAAGTACATTTTCCATGTAATTTTTGTGTGTAAAATCATGGGTAATTGTAAAGTAGGAAGTTGCATCATATTTATTTTAGCATAGATTATACTCTTTCCATTCCAGTTCATACTTAGCCATTAACTTCTTCAGACCATGCATATCCACATGTTGTTGAAATGGATGTCAGTGACTTTTTCCTTTTCAACTTCATACAAAACCTTAATTTCAATTTTTCTGATGACAATCTCCGTTCAGTATTTCAACAAATTTTAGTCAAACATCACGTGTCATTTGAAAAAGTTGATGTAAATTTCTCAATTAGAACACTTGAGTCAAAGTTGAGACGGCTGTGGAAAGCATGGACAGGTAAAAGTAGTTGACATCATCACACAAAACTGAGCAAAAAGTGGGACAAATCTAAATATACCTTAAGGATAAGTCATGAAACGGGAAGTCCCACTAAGCGGAAATTAGAGGAAGAAGTGAAGGATGAAAGAGTCAAACGCAGAAAGCTAGAAAGTGATTTGGATAAAGTAAGTGAGTTAGGTAAATGTAACAAAGAAAAATGTGAATTGGAAAGGAAAGTGGAACAATTAGCCAATCCCAAAAAGCGCCGGCAGGGCCAAAGGGGTAGACAAAAATGTAAAACAAGATACAGTCCAAGTCAAAAGCGTCGTCAGAAAAAGCAAAAAATTGAAATGGTAAAGGAGAGCCTGAAAGATTTGTGAGGTCCTGGGACTCCTGGGATAAAACCTTTTAGTTTTGATTTTGAGGATGAAGATGGTGAGAAAGTTACAGTTGTGTGGAGTGAAATGGGCAATTTTGAGGTTAAACATGACAAAATAACACAAGAAGATTTTGATAAAATGTTTTTTATCATGGATGTCTTTTATTCAACAGACAACGGATACCATGAGATGGCTCAGAGACACAAAAAACTTCTGAGAGCATGTAGTGTAATTAAAAGACGACATCAGCTAAATGAAACATGTGAAATTTTCAGTCTTGATGGCGAGTATGAAGGTGTTTACAAGTCTATAAAAGCTCACTTAATTCAAAATCTTTCGGACCCATCTTAAGCTCATCTCATTAAAGACAACAAGGTAAAAATTAAGCTGTCTGGAGATGGCACTAGGGCTGGTACGAAAAAGCACATGATAAATGTTAGCTTTACAATTATTGGGGAAAGCACTTGTGCGACAGAGCGTGGCAATTATCTTTTGGCTATAGTTCAATGTCCAGAGGACAGGAGAATGCATTCAGAAATCACTGACAAATCTGATTGATGAATTTAATTCACTAACCTCTATCGAAGTCAATGAAAACGACATTGAAATCGAGAAATTGGCTATCTTAAATTTTTGAATCAGGTAACTTTGCTTCGATATTTTTCTATCTCTGGTGCAAGTGTCCAAAGTTAGATCGTTCAGATATGACCAAAGAATGTTCCATGACAGATATTAACAAAGGTGTCCGTACAGTAGACGAAATCATCGAATGTTCCGAAAAAGCCAAATCAAGCAAAACACGGAATAATTGTAACACTGCACCCATATTTCCTTCCGTACCGATCTCAAAAGTAATTCCTGATACATTGCATTTATTTCTTAGAATCATGGATCAGCTGGTCTACCAACTTACATATTATCTCAAAAACTGTGATAACATTGTACGGTTAACTCCCAGTCTCACTTTGGCAAATTGTAACAATCTCATGCTGTAAATGCAGCTATATTGATCTGCCTTTTGATTACATCGTATAGCGCCCTCTGTTGGTCACTGATGTTTATTCATCACTCTGGAGCACATTGTTGCAGCATGGAGGAAGAAATACAAGGAGTTTGAACGGCCCGCCAACCCCCCACAGCGTAATTAACGCCCAATTATCGATCCTAGCTGTTCAGTGGAAAAGGCATGGAGACCTCCCGGGCGCGAGCGCTGCGCGTCAGATTTACGCGCGCGATAATATCTCTTTGTGCACCGCTTCGGACTGCAGTGGAGAAATGACTCGTTCGTGATTTTTAGTAGTACATAATTCCGAACATTCAGTTTTCCCATGCGCAGTGTGTTTTCTTTGTTCAACATGGCTGCGCCCTATCGTTGAATGGTCGCGTTGTTTTGTTCCGATTTTTTTCCTACTTTCCGCGTTGAAATTGGACTTCCGGAAGGTAAGATGAGATGTCATTCAAGTATTTTTGTATGTGTTGTTTTCGTGAAAATATGGTATGATAATTTCGGTAATTTTGTCACTTTCCGACCTCTACCTACAGTTCAAAATTTGATGGTTTTCGCACGAAGGTTCGCTCTGCTGAATCGTATGATTTGTTTTGGGGTACTACAAAGTACTTTTTTTTTCTCAGCAAAGAAAATCGAAGCCTTTTTGTACTATTTTGATATGAATGATCGTGCCACCCTTCCAAGTCTTTTAATCTTGGCTCCATACTGTGCAAGCGCACACATAGAGGCGGCGTGTCGCGTGTGGTTAGGAAGTGCGTTACAACTGCGCGTTTATCTGTGGCGGTACCAGACCTTGGACGTTTGATCTCCTGTTCGTTGTAACCCCTTGTATTTCTTCCTCCATGGTTGCAGGCAGCCATCTTACTGCATACACTAGCCATGTAAATTCGTCCTTAAATACAAGTCATAATAAGATGCAAGGAGGTATGTTTAATTGTTACTTTTCCTTTCATATAATTGTTTATTATGCTCTCTTAAGATACATGAAGCATTTTGATTGTTTAGTGATCTTTATTAACCTTTATTATCAATGAGGTTTTTCCATGTTAAAAGTCATGTTTATAGTACAGTACAGCACAGCCTACATGTTCATGTACTTACAGTACTCTGTTATTGTGTTTATCGTTACAGTTTTCACGAATCTAATGGAAGTCTGAAGATGTTGACCAATATATATATCTACAGTGACAACCTACAGATTTTGTCGAGACCCTTGTCAATTTCCTGCGTCTGTCTGAGTTACTTCAATACTTAACTTAAAATGCGAACTTAGTGGCATTCCTCCCCAACGCAACCGGGGCACGGACCCCGCTACAGTGAAAACTCCTGCGTGGATGACAGTACATTTGGAGTCAACTTGACTAGATGAGCCTTCCTACCTACCAATAATCAGCCAATCCAAGGATCTGAGCCTATTTGACGTACTACAACCAACCAGACAATCCAAGGATCTGAGCCTACGTGTATGAACAGTAGCGGAGAAAGGCTCAAGTTGTGTGCACACATACGGACAGTCGGAGACCCTGAGTTTTATGTGCTCATTGAACTTTTTGAGATCACATGAGAGACTAAATAGCCTCGAGTATTGAACAATATTTGCGAATCGGTGAACTGAAATTTATTGTGCATATTACAATTCAAATTCATATGTTTATAATGCATGTGTAAGGGAGTGAAATTCCACTATCTTATTATAGTGTGAGTTCCCCCTTGGAGAATTAATGTTTTTTATTTTCTTGCCAAATGATCCTAGGAGTGGCACCCCCGTGTCTAGTACCCAAAGTTCACTGTATATATTTTAGTTTATTTTATTAGAGCACCAGATTTCTGTGTCTAGTACCCAAAGTCCACTGTACATATTTTAGTAAATGTTATAAAAGCACCAGACCATTTTCTCTGGGCTCCATGTGCTTGGCAGTGGTCATGTGCTTGGCTAGTCAGTGAGCAGGTGAGCTGCGAACAACACATATACTGGACAACTGCTCTCTCCCTTTCCAATACCGCTCAATCGTTCTGGTAGAAGTTTGATTGTCTGTAGATTGTATTTCACTTTAGTGCTGTGTTGGTTTTCGTTAGGCGATTTTATTTTTTTTAAGAAGACATTCTCTCAGCAATTGTTTTGTTTAAAACCTTTTTTTTTTTTTTTTTACATTTTTAAAGTTTGTTATTTTTTTTATCTGGATCTCATCAGAAAGTTGTTTGAGAAATTAAATCAGTCACTTTGTCTTTGGAGGTAAATCAATTTTCTTTCTCTGTCCCAATTTGTTTAAGAATAGCTCGCGACCTTTTCCTAACGATCCTGGGTGTTCTTATTTTTTTTTTTGCAAGCGAGTTCCCCAACAGTAAGCGTTTTTCTTATTTACTATTCATTTATTCAACTGTGCCATTTTTCCAGGTTACATTTTTTTTTGGTGGAGAATCCGGGTAGGAAAAATTTTCTTTTAGAATTTAGCCAACTGTTTTTTTTCTTTATTCATTTGGGACAGAGAGTTTTTGTTTTGTTCCCTAAATAATTTTTTACTATTTCAAAAAAAACAAAAAAACAAAAAAACGAAAAACCAACACAGTGCTTTAAGTTGAGAGACGTTTGCAGTACATGATGGCGGAAACCCCTAGTCCAGCCAACCTAACCTTCCATGGGCAAAGTACACCATTTCTGCCACAGCCAACCATCATGACAGCGATGCAGGGTACAACACAAAGCCCTCACCACCAGGCAATTCCATCTGGCGCCCAACACAACCTCCACCAGTCTACATCTAATCCCTTCATAGGCCCCATTCACATGGCAGATTTTGACCCCCTGTCCAGGTCAACCCTCAGCCATCAGACACCAGGGACTTACACTGCTCACCAGTTAAAAGACGTACCCACATTTAGTGGTTCTTCTTCGAAGAAACATGGTCTCAGGGTAGAAGACTGGGCCCGCGACATGAGGTTCCTTCTCGAAGTAAAGGGTTCTCAGTCGGAGGGAGTCAAGTTCCAAGAAGTCGTTAGACACACGAAAGCTGATGCTCGTGATGTGGTACTAAACCTAGAGAGCCGGGGGACCACCACCGCGGAGGAGGCCATATCCGAACTCATTGAGGAATTCGGAGATGGAAGTGCTGCGTCCACCCCCATAGCGACGTTTTTCTCAAGGCGGCAGCGATCAGAGGAGACCGCTATTCAATATGCCATCGCTCTTGAGACCCTGCTCAGAAAGGTGGAAGAAATCCAGAGGCGGCAAGGGAGGCAAAGTTCCCTCGGCGAGGATCGTGATGTGCTACTGACCACCCAATTTATGTCCGGTCTTCGTGACAGCATAGTCCGCCAACGCCTTGCGCCCATGCAGCCTCGTTGCATGAGTTTCAAGACACTCAGGAAGGAGTTGAGGGTGATAAATGAAGAATTTGCACTGATACGTGATTCCAGGCACTACCACTACGTCCATCAACAGACCACAGAGGGTGATGGCTCATCACTCCTACCCAAACAGATGTCGAAAAATCAACCAGAGGTGAAGGTGGCCCAATCCCATAATATCATCCCAGATGTCAGCAAGCAGTTGGAGGACCTGACGAGTATGATGATGAAGCACATGTCCAAATTAGACCGAGTCGTAGATGGCCAAAATTCTCTGGGTCAACGTGTCCGCCAGATCGAGAGCTTCCTCAGTCAAGGACCCCCCATGCAGACCAATATGAGTCCATCCCGCCGTAGCCCTGCCAATAGACAAGACCAGCGATGTTACAACTGCAGTGAGGTTGGCCACTTTGCTCGACAGTGTCCGAGACAACAGACCAACTTCCCCAAAACCCAAGATAGACAGCAGATGCCTTTAAACTAGCGAAACCTGCTGATGATGGGCAATTGGCAGGTACCACTAGTAAGGAGAGCCCTACAAAAGAAAATACACGTTTGAGTGAGTCAAAGATAATCTTTCTTCAAAATAGTTCAGGATGTCAGACAGATGAAGAGCAACTGGTGGGACCAGTTAGTACCACAGACGTAGTCGTCTCAGGGAGGAGTTGTCAGGCTCTGCTTGACACTGGTTCTCAGGTAACTACCATTACAGACGAATTCATCTCGAGTCATCCTGTACTTAAACGACAAGCTTTGAAGAAGACCGACATCATCATCAAGGGCGCTGGCGGCCAGAATGTCCTCCATCGGGGGTATATCCTCCTCAATATTGATGCCATTGGTGAGAAGATCAAAAACATCCCTGCGTTGGTAGTTCCGATGACCAAGTTCAGACGGTCAACACCTCTCCTTCTTGGGACGAATGTGATTCTAGCAGTACGGGACGTCCTACACAGTAAATATGGCCGAGGTTTCATGACAAGAGCCCACAAGTCTGCCAACTGGTATTCAGCATTCCAGTGCATAAATACAGACAGCATAGACATCGCTCGCACCAATGGAGAGATTGGTCAGCTTCGCTATGCAGGACGACGTTCACTTGAAGTACAGCCTGGAGCAGAAGTAGTCATTACAGCCAAAGCTCCAAAAGCTACTAAAGGCCGGTGCATCACAGCACTGGTGGAGGGCAAGAGCAACAATAGTCTAGCTGTTGGGCAGATGTTGGTAGAAGTCCGAGACTGTAAAGTGCCTATTCGGCTGTGCAACTTGTCTCATCAGACGGTGACTGTTAGAAGGAATGCAGTTGTGGCATGGCTGTCCTGTATCCAAGTTGTTCACCCACGCCAGATCCGGAGACTGCAGGTATAGTGTCTTTTCAACAAACAGCTTCGGATGAAAACCCCTTGCCAGACATCGATATTGCTGATCTGACTCCCTCAGTAAGGATCGCTATTGAAGATGTCCTCAGACAAAATGCTGATGTTTTCTCCAAAGATTTGCTCGATATTGGCATGACCTCGACAGTTGGTCACGAAATCCCCTTGAGTGACCCAACTCCCTTCCGTATCCCGTATAGACGCATTGCACCAGCAGAGTTCCAAGAGGTCCGTAAACACATAGAAGATCTTGCGAGGACCAAAGTCATCAAGCCGAGTCAGAGCCCTTTTGCTTCACCAGTAGTAATTGTTCGGAAGAAAGATGGCAGTATCAGGCTTTGCGTTGACTATCGCAAACTAAACTCCAGAACTGTTCGTGATGCATACCCACTACCACGGATCGAAGAAGCTTTGGATGCCTTAGGGAAAGCCAAGTATTTTACTTGCTTGGATCTGACTTCTGGCTATCTTCAAGTTCGAGTGGCAGAGAAGGACCAGCCCAAGACAGCTTTTACAACACCTATGGGGCTGTTTGAATTCACCAGAATGCCTTTTGGTCTCGTCAATGCACCAGCCACATTCCAGCGCCTGATGTCCACCGTGTTTAGCGACATGAACTTTGAAAGTGTTCTTCTTTATCTTGATGACATCGTCATCTACAGCTCAACTGTTGAAGAGCATATCTCCCGTCTTGCAGAGGTATTTCAAAGGCTGAGACGTCACAACCTTAAGCTCAAACCGTCAAAGTGTCACTTCCTCAAGAGCAGTGTGCAATATCTCGGACACATTGTTTCTGCAGAAGGGATTACTACTAACCCTGAGAAGGTTGCAGCGGTAGAAGACTGGCCGACTCCAAAAAGTAAGAAGGATGTCCGAAGCTTTCTTGGTATAACGGGCTACTATAGGAAATTCATCCACAACTACGCCAAGATAGCCAACCCTCTCTTCAAATTAATTGGAGGAAAGCGAGGTAACAAAGACCCCCCATTCATCTGGAGCGCCGAATGTGAAACAGCATTTCGATCCCTAATTTCAAAGTTGACGTCTACTCCAGTATTGGCATACGCAGACTACACGCTTCCATTTGTAGTGCAGACTGATGCATCTCTAGAGGGTCTAGGTGCGGTGCTGACCCAACAACAAGACGGAAAGGAACGAGTAATCGCATATGCTAGCAGGACTCTTTCTTCAGCAGAGAAAAAGTATCCGGCACACAAGCTAGAATTCAGAGCATTACACTGGGCGCTGACTATCAAATTTCGAGACTACTTGTATGGCCACAAGGTCACTGCCGCTACCGACAACAACCCCTTAACCTATGTGTTGAAAAAGGCTAAGCTCGATGCACATGGTCAACGATGGGTGAGTGATCTAGCTATGTTTGATCTTGACATTGTGTATCGTCCCGGCAAAGTCAACGCCAATGCTGATGCATTGTCCAGAATCACGAGGAAAGAGGTCGCAGAGGTACTTGTCAGAGCAGAGAATAAAAGTGCAGAATATAAAGGCAACGACACAAGTGAAGTGGCCGAACACAATGTCCAGCTTGCGGAGGCAAGTTCTTCTTCCGAACCAGATCAGGTTACGACGGCTAGCAGTTTGACCAGTGTTGAGGAACAACCAAGGGGTGATGATACAGACAGTGAAGAGCAGCAGAGCCAAACCAATGTTTTAAGCAGTGGTGACGACATCCCACATGATGTTGTTGGTACCAGTTGTTCGCAAGGCTCCAGTTTCCATACAGCTCAGACTAATGATCCAGTGATAAGCAGAGTCTTGGAGTTAAAGACAACGTCTCCGTCAAAGCCAAGTAGAAGAGAGATGTCTCATGAGCCTAAGCTAGTCCGGCGGCTATTGCGTGCCTGGGATAAACTTCAAGTGGTGACAGGTCTCCTATTCTACCTCAAAGAAGGTGAAAGTGGAGCAAGACATATCCTCGTTCTTCCTCGTGCTATGAGACATCAAGTCTTGAACTATCTTCATGATACCATGGGTCACCTTGGTTTCAGTAAAACCCTACAGCTGGTGAAGGAGCGGTACTTCTGGCCAGGTATGCACACCGAAGTCAAGCGATACATCGAGAAATGTAAGCGGTGTACTCTTCGTAAGCTGCCCGTTGGGAAGAGGTGTGCTGGTTTGCAGAGCATTCGTACTACACGCCCGCTAGAACTAGTCTGCATAGACTTCCTTAGCCTAGAGAAGTCTAAGGGAGGATACGAGAATATCCTTGTTGTAACAGACCACTTTACGCGGTACGCCCAAGCATATCCGTCCCAC
Source organism: Leptasterias polaris (assembly GCA_037783415.1). Classification (NCBI taxonomy): domain Eukaryota; kingdom Metazoa; phylum Echinodermata; class Asteroidea; order Forcipulatida; family Asteriidae; genus Leptasterias; species Leptasterias polaris. The sequence continues at coordinate 409,526 of JAZGTN010000171.1, forward strand.
GACCAGAAGGCAACAACGGTGGCCAAGATTCTGTGGCAAAAGTTCATCGTTCACTATGGCATCCCAGAAAGGATACATTCGGACCAAGGGAATCATCAAAGAGCTGTGCAGATTGATGGGTATCACTAAGAGCCGGACGACCCCGTATCATCCGCAAGGTAATGGCATGACGGAGCGTTTCAACCGCACACTACTCTCAATGTTCGGTACTTTAGAGCCAGACCAGAAGGTGAATTGGGCCATGTATGCAGAAACGATGACCCACGCATACAACTCGACGAAGCATGAATCCACAGGTTATTCCCCCTTCTTCATGATGTTCCTACGAGAGCCTAAACTACCCGTTGACCTTCTGTTCCAGCCACAGAGAAGTCCCGAAGAGCGTGACAAGAGGAATGCCAAATCTCCTTCAGAATATGTGAGAAGTCTACGACGACATATGCGCACAGCATACCACGAGGCAAGTGCAGCTGCAGACAGGGCCAGACAGAAACAAAAGACTGCATATGATCAGAAGGTACGTGAAGTTGTCCTTAAGCCAGGTGATCACGTATTAGTTCAGAACAAGACGCCCCGTGGAAAGTACAAACTTAAGGATAACTGGGAGGAATGGCCACATGTGATAGTACGGAAGCTACCCGCCTTTCCTGCCTATGTCGTACGCCGTACCGGCTCAACGAAGATGAGAACACTACACAGGAACATGCTGACACCTTGCCCCTTTGACGTACCCCCTTCATCCGCATCTGATGCGAGTGATGAAGCTCAACAGGTCCCCCCAGATGATCCTTTGGCAACACATTCCAGTACTGATGAAGATGCATTCTCGGACAACTACCACCACGACAGAACATCCCAAGACGCATATCTGCAAACTACGGAAACAGAAACCGAAAGCCACATCTCTACATCTGATGATGACGCTGATTCGAGCCACGAGGATGATGCCTGTGATGAAGAGGAGATGCAGTCCTTTCGTCCTCAAAGACGCATCAAACCTCCGAATCGTTTTGGACTCTGGAACTATAACTAGATTGTGGTTTAACATGCAAATTTTAGTTTGTTTTCCGAACACTCGGGTACTTGACACATCACTGGCTGTTGTTTCCGAGGTGGCGTTATTCTTTGAGCAGTACTACAGTTAAGTTGAAGTATTGTTGAGGACAACAATAGGTTTAAGCAGTGGTGAGTGTAAGGGAGTGAAATTCCACTATCTTATTATAGTGTGAGTTCCCCCTTGGAGAATTAATGTTTTTTATTTTCTTGCCAAATGATCCTAGGAGTGGCACCCCCGTGTCTAGTACCCAAAGTTCACTGTATATATTTTAGTTTATTTTATTAGAGCACCAGATTTCTGTGTCTAGTACCCAAAGTCCACTGTACATATTTTAGTAAATTTTATAAAAGCACCAGACCATTTTCTCTGGGCTCCATGTGCTTGGCAGTGGCCATGTGCTTGGCTAGTCAGTGAGCAGGTGAGCTGCGAACAACACATATACTGGACAACTGCTCTCTCCCTTTCCAATACCGCTCAATCGTTCTGGTAGAAGTTTGATTGTCTGTAGATTGTATTTCACTTTAGTGCTGTGTTGGTTTTCGTTAGGCGATTTTATTTTTTTAAAGAAGACATTCTCTCAGCAATTGTTTTGTTTAAAACCTTTTTTTTTTTTTTTTTACATTTTTAAAGTTTGTTATTTTTTTTATCTGGATCTCATCAGAAAGTTGTTTGAGAAATTAAATCAGTCACTTTGTCTTTGGAGGTAAATCAATTTTCTTTCTCTGTCCCAATTTGTTTAAGAATAGCTCGCGACCTTTTCCTAACGATCCTGGGTGTTCTTATTTTTTTTTTTGCAAGCGAGTTCCCCAACAGTAAGCGTTTTTCTTATTTACTATTCATTTATTCAACTGTGCCATTTTTCCAGGTTACACATGTATTGAGTGAAGTGAGTGTTAGTTGTTTACGTTTTTCTACTAAACAACAAATTGCGTAGTATTACTTGCGTCTGCGGGCTCCGGCCACCACCTCACTTTGCGCTCTCGTTTAAATTCAGTGCGATAAATTCTGTAATAAATAGTGCGTTTACCTACCTTTCATGTAGAAAGCTCATTGACAATCACACTCACTTTACGTCAGCAGTCGTGTGTAATTCTGTCACTTTATATTGTGCAAGTGTTTTTTCTATATTTGAAACATGTTGCTTGATGTTGTTGATACACATTATAATACTTTTCAAAGGTAGATTTTTTCCCACCTCAAATTGTATTTCTATGATATTACATTTTCATTTGATCACTCGTAACCAAACCCATTCACTATGTCAGACACCGAGCATGATGACACACCTGTTGAGGAAACCTCCGACCTGCCATCGGAGCCATTGCGCACTGGTGCCCGTCAGATAAAACAGACCGAAAAGGGCATGCAATGGCAGATCCACCAGCGCCTACAGGAATTCCGATCTGCTGTCTCAGCATGGCACAAATCAGCTGCTGAATCTGAAGAACAGATCTCTGATCTGCTTGAGGGTTTCGTGTTGAAGCAGGGACACGACAATCTTAAAAGCTGCATGGCACAGATATGCGAGAGCTACAACAGACTGGACCGATTTTTGTCTTTGGATAACAGAGGAGGAGAACTTTACGAAAAATTTGAGAAGGTGGAAGAGGAACACCACAGACTTACGAAAATGATTTGCCAGAAAATCCTTGAAGGTGAAATCGACAAAGATGAAGTCAATTCTCAGCGCTCCTCCGTCCAATCTCATCGTTCCATGAAATCCCATCATTCCATGAAATCACAGCGCTCCATACAATCCAACATTTCACAGAAATCTACAAGCTCTACTTCTACCCAGAGAGCAGCCAAAGCAGCCAAGGCAGCGTCCTTAAAGGCAAAACTTCATTATGCAGATATTTAAGCTAAAACGAGTGCAGAGCTTGAAATGAAAAGGGCAGAACTTGAGAAGATTCAGACCATGAAAAAACTGCATGCAACTGAAACAGAACTGAGCCTTTTGGATGAACCCCAGCGAGAAGAAAAGCAGATTAATTCACACATTGTTATGAATCCAGTAGCGGCTGCTTTTGCTCCCAAGATAACTGCTCCTCCAGCTGTGGCCGACCTTCCAGCCGACATCACACAACGCACGCCAAGCCCCCCACCGAATGTGACAGCAGCATCCCACAACTCGAAAGAACCTTCAGAACAGACGAGTATTGAAAGACCAGAGCAAGGATTGCTGAATTTAGCAAAAACCTTTGCGGACCAACTCAATATTGGCCGCTTGCCACCGCCTGAACCCGGGATATTCTGCGGTGACCCCTTGAAATTTCCCACCTGGAAGAGTGCTTTCAAAACCCTAATAGAGCAACGAGGCGTGCCTAAGTCCGAGAGGCTGTACTACCTGAAGAAATACATCGGTGGTTCAGTAAATGAAGCAATTGATGGCTACTTTTTTCTGGCTACAGACGAGGCCTTTGACAAAGCCAAGGAACTGTTGGAAAAAAGATATGGAGACCCCTTTGTCGTAGCCAACGCCTTTTGAGAAAGACTTGACGAATGGCCCAAAATTCCCCCTCGAGACGGTGTAGCACTGCGAAACTTTGCGGACTTTGCAAGACAATGTCTATCTGCGATGGAATCCATTGGACATATGGATGCTCTAAACGACGACAGAGAGGGCAGGAAAGTGCTAGCCAAACTCCCTGACTGGCTAATCAACAGGTGGGCCCGGAAAGCAGCGGAGTATAGAGAAAAGGAGAAGATGTATCCACCATTCCGGGTGTTTGTAACTTACATCGAGAAGGAAGCTCACATCGCATGTGATCCTGTCACATCACTCCAAGGTCTCAGAGACACCGATAGGCCCAAGTCTGGCACTAACGACAAGAGACGAAACACAGGAGCAGGTGCCTTCTCCACGGGAACCACGACAGAGAAGCCAAAGAAACAGAACACTTGTCCCATGTGTAACAAAGACAACCATTGCTTAGATGACTGCAGGAAGTTCCTTGCCATGCCATTGCCCGAGAGAAAGGAGTTCGCCTTCAAGAACGGCTTGTGCTTCGGTTGTCTAGGAAAGCGACACAGATCCAGAGATTGCCGTCAGAGGCAGACATGCAAAACATGCTCGAAATCCCATCCAACCTCTTTTCATGGAGATGTGCGGCAACCATTAAAGGCTGTGCCCGTGCCGAACTCGATGACGACGAGCAAACCTCAAGCCGAAACACCGAAACCTACCATGACACACACTGGAATCAGCCACCTGAGCAGCACAGACAATGGCCGCAAGAGTTCGATGATTGTCCCAGTGTGGGTTTCCCACAAGGATAAGCCGAAAATGGAGCAGTTGGTCTACGCTTTACTCGACACGCAGTCAGACACAACGTTTATCTTGGAGAAAACCTGCGACACACTTGAACTAGACGGTCCTAAAGTTAACCTGCTACTGTCTACTTTGTTTTCAAAGGATCAGCCCGTCACCAGTCGAAAAATCAATGGACTGATGGTTCGCGGTCATGACAGCCAGTTGAGAATCCCACTGCCAGCTGCCTTTTCAAGAGAAATAATGCCAGCCAACAGGTCCCACATCCCAACAGCTGACATGGCGAAGCGATGGCCACATTTGGAATGCATTGCCGATAGGTTGATGCCTTTGACAGACTGCGACGTGGGAATCCTCATTGGGTACAATTGCTCCAGAGCACTCGCACCCCGCGAAGTGATCCCCCCGACAGATGACGAACCCTACGGACAACAAACAGATCTTGGCTGGGGCATTGTAGGAATCGTCAGCACTGATTGCGATGAAGATGGAATTGACCCAGTTGGTGTCAGCCATCGAATTTTGACCTGCAAAGTTCCCCCTTCTCTCTGCAACGGGAAATCTAATGACCAGGTACTCTTCTCCTTTCGGCACAAGGTCAAAGAAGTCACTCCGGTTGAGTTCTCCAGGATGATGGAAATGGATTTTCCTGAACGAAGGCCCAGCGATGCAAGCCTTTCCCAAGACGACATCCACTTTCTCAACAAAATAAACGATGGCATCCATCAGCGACAAGATGGGTGCTATGAAATGCCTCTGCCTTTCAGAGGATCAACGCCCAACCTTCCAAACAACAGGTTTATGGCCATGCGACGCTTGGAACAACTTAAGAATCGAATGAAGAAAGATTCTAAGTATCATCACGACTACACAACATTTGTTGATGGCATTCTCACGAAGAAACATGCTGAACGGGTCCCCGAATGTGAAGTTAAGCGAGATACTGGAGTGTGGTATCTCCCTCACCATGGCGTTTACCACAACAAAAAACCAGACAAGATCCGTGTTGTATACGACTGCTCTGCTTCATTCAAGGGAGAAGTTCTCAATAATCATCTTCTCCAGGGCCCAGATCTCATCAACGGCCTCGTTGGCGTGCTCTGCAGATTCCGCAAAGAAAGTGTAGCATTCATGTGCGACGTGGAACAGATGTTCCACCAGTTTAAGGTCATCCCTGATCACCGCGACTTTCTTCGCTTCCTGTGGTGGGAGGGAGGAGACCTCAACAAAACACCGACCGACTACCGAATGGGCGTACATCTGTTCGGTGCCGTCTCGTCCCCAGGCTGCGCAAACTTCGGTTTTAAACGTATTGCAGACCATGAAGCAGACTGTGGATCCTCTGCTGCAGACTTCGTACGCCGAAACTTCTACGTCGATGACGGTCTAAAGTCGGTCTCCTGTGCCAGCGAAGCAATCAGCTTGATCAAGCAAACTAAGAAATTGTGCTCGAAGGGAGGACTGCGACTGCACAAATTCATATCCAACTCCAGAGGAGTGATGGAAACCATTCCACTAGACGAATGGGCAAAGAACGTTAAAGATATAGATCTCAAGTGCGATGCTCTTCCCTTCGAAAGAGCTCTTGGTGTTCAGTGGCGTGTAGAGTCCGACACCTTCCACTTCCGCATTACACTACAGGACAAACCTCTGACCAGATGCGGAGTCCTCTCCACCATTGGTTCTGTGTACGATCCACTCGGCTTTGTTGCCCCAGTGCTTCTAGGTGGGAGACTTATTCTGCAGGACTTATGTCGAGATGAAGTCGATTGGGACAGCCCTCTTACCGAAGAAATGAGATCACGCTGGGAACGCTGGAGGAAAGACCTCCCCCTTCTTGAGAAAACGAAGATTCCACGATGTTTGCTGCCAAATGGTTTTGGAAATGTGGTGTCAACAGAAATCCACCATTTCTCAGATGCAAGCATGAGCGGCTATGCTCAGTGCTCATATCTCCGTCAGATCAACGATCAGCAGAACGTCCATTTTGCGCTAGTAATGGGAAAAAGCAGAGTCACTCCTTTGAAGCCTGTCACGATCCCTCGTCTAGAGCTAACTGCAGCAGTTGTTTCCGTGAAGGTCAGCACGCTGCTACACAAAGAACTTGACATTGACACAGCCGATACAACGGAAGTCTTCTGGACGGACAGCAAGGTCGTGTTGGGCTACATCGGTAATGAATCACGCCGATTCCATATATTTGTTGCCAACAGGGTTCAACAAATCAGGGATCGCTCCGACCCCGATCAGTGGAGACATGTCAGCTCAGAAGACAACCCAGCAGATGAGGGCTCAAGAGGAATCAGTGCCCTTGAATTAAGCACTACATCCAAATGGCTCAAGGGACCGGACTTCCTGTGGAAAAAGGATCTGCCTGCTCGAGAGGATCAATCTGTACAGCCTCTTTGCAAAGAAGATCCAGAGATCAAGAAAGCACAAGTACTACATGTAGCTTCACAGGAGAAACAGTTGACCCTTGACCTGGAACGCTTCTCAGACTGGCATCGCGCAAAACGAGCCATAGCTGTATGGCTGAAATTCAAGTCACGCCTTAAGAATCATTGTAAGCAGAGGCTCACCAAATCAAACGAGACCAACACTGCTAAAGAAAGATCTATCCCACAGTACATACCAGCCAACGTTGATGATTTCCATCGAGCCGAAGTCGAAATTATCCGACTTATCCAGAAAGATGCATTTCCAGAAGAAATCAGCATCCTCACCGCACTAAACGTGAACAACGGTGACACAGACAGAGAACTTGCCAGGAAACGGAACCTCAGCATAAAGGGAACCAGCTCAATGTTTAGGCTAGATCCTTTCATCGACAAAGATGGTATAGTGCGAGTAGGAGGACGCATAAGAAATGCAAAGTTTTCCTTTGACTTCAAGCACCCAGCCATTCTCCCTCGAAAACATCATGTCACTGAGCTAATTGTCCGCCACTTTCACTTACAAGCAGCCCACCAAGGTCGAAGTGCGACCACAAACATGATCAGGACAAATGGATTTTGGATTATCGGATGTACCTCTGCCGTTGCCAATCTCATCAATAAGTGTGTGAAGTGCCGCAAGCTGTACAGCAAAGTCCAGGAACAAAAAATGGCTAACTTGCCTGAAGATAGGCTGCAACCGGCACCACCCTTCACATACTGCGGAGTAGACCTATTTGGACCATGGCTGATTAATAAGGAGGGTCGTAAGGAATTGAAGAGATATGGAGTTATCTTCACATGCATGGCCTCTCGAGCCGTCCATATTGAAGTCGCAAATTCCATGACCACCGACTCCTTCATCAATGCGCTACGTCGTCTAATAGCAATACGAGGACCCATACAACTACTCAGATCGGACCAAGGCACTAACTTTGTAGGTGCAGAAGCAGAGCTGAAGAAAGCCCAACAAGAAATAGACCACTCAAAGGTTAGGGTGTTCCTCACAGAAAAAGGATGCGACTACATAGAGTTCAAGATGAATGCCCCCTCAGCAAGCCACACTGGAGGTGTCTGGGAACGGCAAATAAGGAGTGTGAGAAGAGTACTCAAAGCCCTTATGGATCAATCGGGCATTCAACTTGATGATGAGTCGCTCAGAACCTTCATGTGCGAAGCTGTAGCGATAGTGAACAGTCGACCGCTATCAGTTACAAATCTAAACGATGTCACCTCATTGGAGCCACTGACCCCCAACCATCTGCTAACTATGAAGTCGAGCGTCGTTCTACCTCCTCCTGGTAAATTTCAAAGAGAAGACCTGTACTCTCGGAAACGATGGCGTCGAGTCCAACATCTGGCAAATGAGTTCTGGTCCCGCTGGAAAAAGGAATTTCTGCAAACTCTGCAAATGCGCCAAAAATGGACCAAAGAACGGCCAGAACTACAAGTAGGGGACATAGTCATAGTCATGGAGAACAATCTACCTCGCAACCAGTGGCAGCTTGGCCGAATCTCACAAGTCTTTCCTAGTGCCGACAATCACGTACGAAGAGTGAAGCTTGCCATTGCTGACTCCACTCTAGATGCCAAGGGCAAGCGTACCCATCCTACTAGATATCTTGAGCGACCAATTCAGAAGCTCGTACTACTTCTCGAGAATCAGGAGACCAAGGGAATCCCCATCGAGGAGCCTTAAACCACAGTTTATTGTGATGGAGTAATGCAAAGTAGTTGAGATGTTGAACTTACCGTAGTAAGCCTTTTGCTTTGCCCTGATCATACTCTATTGACTCACTGTATTAGGCATAGCTTTCTACTTAGTGATTATTTAGTTTAAAGTTCAAAGTTTAAAGGTGTAAGTCCACCACTAAGTTTTTTCTTGGCATAGCCCCGTCTCGACGTTGCGAGAATAAGTTGCTAAATTTGCGAGTTGTTGTTTAAGCTTTAGACAGGTTTTTATGGTAGAAAATTAGGTTTTACTAATTTTAGGGAGCCAAGTAAATGCAGCTATATTGATCTGCCTTTTGATTACATCATATAGCGCCCTCTGTTGGTCACTGATGTTTATTCATCACTCTGGAGCACATTGTTGCAGGCAGCCATCTTACTGCATACACTAGCCATGTAAATTCGTCCTTAAATACAAGTCATAATAAGATGCAAGGAGGTATGTTTAATTGTTACTTTTCCTTTCATATAATTGTTTATTATGCTCTCTTAAGATACATGAAGCATTTTGATTGTTTAGTGATCTTTATTAACCTTTATTATCAATGAGGTTTTTCCATGTTAAAAGTCATGTTTATAGTACAGTACAGCCTACATGTTCATGTACTTACAGTACTCTGTTATTGTGTTTATCGTTACAGTTTTCACGAATCTAATGGAAGTCTGAAGATGTTGACCAATATATATATCTACAGTGACAACCTACAGATTTTGTCGAGACCCTTGTCAATTTCCTGCATCTGTCTGAGTTACTTCAATACTTAACTTAAAATGCGAACTTAGTGGCATTCCTCCCAACGCAACCGGGGCACGGACCCTGCTACAGTGTGCGTAATATATCTCCAAGTGTGTCGCGCCATATGCCATGTACTAATCCCAATGTACGTGAAGGCTCCCTCTGCTGAAGATACGGAACAAATCGTCAAAGGGTTTGAACAAAAATGGGGTTTCCCACAGTGTGGAGGTGCTGTGGATGGCAGCCACATCCCCATTTCAGCTCCAAAGCGCTTCCACACCGACTACCACAACCGGAAGGGGTGGTACAGTGTCATCCTCCAGGGTCTCGTGGACTTTAAGTACAGATTTTTAGATTTTGACATCGGGTGGCCGGGCAAATGCCATGACAGCTGGGTGTTTGAACACTCCACTTTAAAAGAGAAGTTGTCGAAAGGAGAATTTTTCACGCAGGACGTAAGAAAGATTGAGGGTGTCGACGTTCCAGTATTAATCCTGGGTGATTCAGCGTACAGTGAAGAGACATATTTAATGAAGCCATATCCATATGGGAACTTAAGCACCGAAAAACAGAAATACAACTACATCCACAGTAGAAGTCGCATGGTGGTTGAAAATGCTTTTGGGAGACTAAAGAACAGATGGAGGTGCCTACTAAAAAAGAACGAAAGTGACACTAGTAATATCCCACATATAGTTGGTGCCTGTGTTGCTCTTCACAATTTTTGTGAAAACTGGAGAGAGCAGTATTCACAGGAATGGGAGGATGAAAAAGAGTTCATCCAACCGACTACAGAGTGTGGCCCTAGTAATGCTGAAGCAAGTAATATCAGAGAAGCCATCTGTAAATTCCTCAGTAAATAAATTAATTCGTTTTGAGGTATTCAAATTCCTTTAGCACTCAATTTAGCATATCGTCATTCTTTCTCATGACACACAATCATCATTCAATTATTTAGCTAAGCTGGTTCGACTGGAGGTTTTGCTGGTTTAATTATTTTCAATTTCACTAAATGAGGATTCAAATAAACTAGGCAACTGTTTCGTACCTTCACTTTAATTCAGGCAAACCTTATTTATTTATTTAGGTTTCCAGTAGACTTTACATGGGGCCCCATAGGTTTTTTTTCTTTTTTTGGGGGGATGGACCTTTTATATCTCAAGAAACAACACAATAATGTTGGAACTAACAACGATGATTATGGTAAATTGAAAATTAGTTGTGTTTAATTGCATAATGATCAATGGCAAATGCATGTACAATAAATAAATATAAATGGCCAAAACTTTATAAACAGCTTGAGGTATGTTAATGCAAGTTAAAAAATATGTGCTAAAAATACTTGTTGGCAGATTTTTATAGAAATGATACCTGACATGACAAGTTAAAAATATTCCATCAGGTCCATGAGTTCAAGTTGACAAGAATTACGAGAAATAAATAAAAGTAATAATAATTAAAATTGTCTTTCTTCAGTTGTGTTTGCTAATTCTTTGACCTATTGTTCTTCAATGAATAGGTATGGCAAAACACCAAGGTAGTATTCCAGTTTACTATGCTACCTAATAATCTGATAAAAAGGAAAATTTATTAAATGTACTGTATATAATAAAAGTAAAGTTATGCTGATATTATTTGCATGCAGCAAGTGTGTATTCAACTGACACTTTGACAGATGATCACACAGTCTTGACAGTAAGCTACAACGAACGAACGAACAAGCATCAAAATTGCAATAGTTTCAGAACCAAGTGGTACTATGAAGGGACCCTTATTTTATTAATAAAATCGCATTTTAAAGACTCTTTCATAAATCAAATAAGTATACATTGACAAGAATTCATGTACATACCTAACACATTATCCATTTCATCGAAAAACATAAATGTCTGTCGTCCCCTTCCAGAACTGCTGTTGTGCTTGCGGACTTCCCGATACCTCCGCTTGAGGTACGTCCACTTGTCGTGGCACTGTTCAGCCGTGTGTTTTTCGGAGACGGCTTTCCATATCTTGTGATTATGGACCATACCCTCCATCTTTTTCTGGACGTCGTCGGTCCCCATAGCATAAATCAGCGCGACCGTTTCATCGTAACTCCAAGTAACTTTTTTTGCCCTAATTTTCTTTGTCTTCTTCGGTTCTTTGGGTTGCGACTGAACGGTCGATATGCGTGTTAAAATACTCTCCGAAAGATCCATGGTTTAGTAACAAACTAATCAAAATTCTTTCTTGGCAAAAAATTGACAACTTGACTCTTCCTGATTGATATAAAACTAAAAGAGTGGCATGCAAACAAGCCAGATTACACATCCATGCGGAACATACAACGCGGGAAAATCACTGGTTGCCAACTGAGAGCCAGCCAATTGAAGAGTTTCGCGCGGCATACCAGCGAGGTAACACATGACCTTTGACCTCGCAGTAGCCAAGCCGACAACAAGGGACGTTGGTTCTGTTGTCGTGTGAAACACCATTGTGAAATAGCAAACCACCAAGGTGCTAGACAGTTGGCGCCCGTAACCAAGGACGTTGGTTGTCAGCGCTCGTGTGAAAAGGGCTTTAGACTGAATAGACTATGTAAACTAAGGTGAAGTCAGAGGGATGCAACTTATAACAATACACATAGGACAGGGCGTGAGGGTTCCATTAACAATAACACTGCATAGGCCTACAGGTGTACTACATAAATCACACTAGGGTGAGAACTTAGAGAAAGCTCTGTGGATTAGAGGATATTTTGAACAATATGTGCTTTGAGCTTGCGTTTAAAGGCAACTGTGTTCCTGCAAGAAGTTACATAAGCGGGTAGATTGTTCCAGTTGCACGGCTCAGACCATAAAATACTGTGTTGAAATGCAGTTGTTCTATGTTTGGGAAGATGAAATAGAGATGCGGACCTAGTTTTATATTGGGGATGGGGAAGTTGGTTAGTTGAGTACTTGTACATAAACATACATTGCCGATAAATATTAATATCATGAAAACGTAATAAATTATATTGTTTAAACAAGGGTGCAGTATGAGCTCTAAAATGACATTTGGCAATAATGTGAATAACTTTCTTCTGCAACACCTTCATTTTATATAAGTTACTTTGAGAGGTATTCCCCCAGACAATGTTACCGTAAGACATATAAGGAAGAATAAGTGAACAATACAGTGTACGCAAGATCTCATCAGGAAAAACATATTTGAGCCGGGAGATTATGGCAATTGATTTCGAAATCTTTTTACAAATTTCGGTTATGTGAACTTTCCAAGTAAGGCGGCTGTCAATATATACACCAAGAAACTTTGTGAAATCAACTTTGGGAATTTCATGATTGGAGATGGTGATTTTAAGATTATGAACATCACAGTTCTTTTTCTTGTTGCAAAAGATCATGTAGTTGCATTTTTGTAGGTTAAGTGACAGCCGGTTCGCTTGAAACCATTCAGACATTAGAAAGGTGGTTATTAGCATCATTGAATAAAGAAGGCAGGTCATTGTTACTGCATAAAACGTTAGTGTCATCGACATAAAGAATATAAGACAATTTCTCGGAAGAACGATAAATGTCATTGATGTACAAGATGAACAAAAAGGGTTCTTTACACTGTTTTAGGTCTCTGTTAAAAACTCATTTGTTTGAAGCTGCTTATTTGTAATCTGCTTACTTGTAATGTATCTTTCACTCTTTGTATATTTTATTGTTCTCTTTATGCGCTTAGATGTCTTTATTATTATTATTATATACATACATATATGTCAAATGACCTCCAGACAGTGACCAGTCAGCAAAATGGACATTGGCATCCTTGCCAGTCAGCAAAATGGACATTGGCATCCTTGCCAGTCAGCAAAATGGACATTGGCATCCTTGCCAGTCAGCAAAATGGACATTGGCATCCTTGCCAGTCAGCAAAATGGACATTGGCATCCTTGCCAGTCAGCAAAATGGACATTGGCATCCTTGCCAGTCAGCAAAATGGACATTGGCATCCTTGCCAGTCAGCAAAATGGACATTGGCATCCTTGCCAGTCAGCAAAATGGACATTGGCATCCTTGCCAGTCAGCAAAATGCTGAGCAAAGTGAACATTTGACAACTCAGCAGAAACTATGATTTTCTTTAGACAAAGTCCAGCCTTTGTTTTTTATTGAACAACGATCATGTGCCACTGCCCTATAAGCAACAACCAGGGGTATAAAACCCAGCTCAACACAAAATATGAGGCAGATTGGATTGGAGACAACGATTGATCGAGACGTAACTGATGATGCCGAGAGCTCGAGTCTTTGTTCACAAGAAAGCAGAATGCACAATACTGTGGATGACCAGGAGTGAAGCCATGCAGCTCACCAGGACCACAAGATGAGGAGAACTCCACCCTTCATAAGACATCTGAACTGTCTTCGTGCCCGTCCATATTTCGTCAACCCATCGACCAGTTGAGAATCCAATGGAAGAACACCGAGTCATCAAACAGCTAAGTACATGTACATGAACTCTTTCGAATGCCGGCTCGCGTTTAAACTCAATTGGTACCATTGGGGAATCTGACCTTTAGGGTAATATACAATGTAATTATATTAATAAGTATCAATAATGGAGAGAAGACCATTTTTACAATAAAACTCTCTTAAAACCATGGTGTAAATTAACTAAAGTATCTTGCTGTCTTTTGTTGTGTCACATGTCCAAGTATAAACTTCCAATGAGATATTTTAATGCGCATGAGCACGTAACAAAATTGGGGGCTTGTCCGGGAAATGAACAGTACTGCTGTTAAAATATATTTTAAGAGCTAATTTACAAATGATGCAGATAATTTAAACTGTTCTAAATTCATTAAGTTGAACAAGTAATGTTCTATACCAGCAAGATATTTTAGATTGATCTTTTAATGTTTATATGAAAGTGTTTAGTATTGTAAAACTAATCTCTTCTTGTGTTGATTTGACACTTATTCATGATGGGTTTTGAGCTTTAAAAGTTTCTGACACCTCCCACTGAGGAGCAGGTTAGGTGTCTGAAAAAATCAGACCTCCTAGAAGTAGCTAAATACTTTAAACTAGATGTCACTCCCTCAATGACAAAATGAGAAATTAGACTGTCTGTAATCGAGCATCTGGTTAATGAAGAGATCCTGCCAGAGAGTGCGCTAAGTTTAACAGACCCAGAGCAAAATCAGGCCCTGGAAATAAAAAGATTAGAGCTGGAATTCAAAAAGAGAGCACTGGAAAAGAGAAAAAGAGCTGCAAACAAAGAGTTAGAGGCTAAAATTAAGTCTCCTGCGGCTCAAGCGGTCACTCCTAAAAGTTTTGATGTTACTAAATATGTACGTCTTGTTCCACCCTTTCATGAAAAGGAAGTGGACAAGTACTTTCTCCATTTTGAGAAAATTGCGGCTAGTATGAAATGGCCAGAATAGTACTGGACTTTGTTGTTACAGAGTGTGTTAGTAGGAAAGGCTCAAGAAGCATATACTGCTTTAACAGTGGAGCAAAGTTCCACTTAAATAACGGTCAAAAAGGCAATACTAAAAGCATGTGAACTTGTGCCCGAAGCATATAGGCAAAAGTTTAGAAACTCAAGACGTCAAGAGGGACAGACATACGTAGAATTTGCTAGGGAAAAGGAAACCCTTTTTGATAGGTGGAGTACATCCAAAGATGTGGATGACTTTGATAAACTCAAACAGTTAGTACTAGTTGAGGAATTCAAGAGATGCATACCCAGTGACCTAAAAACTCACTTAGATGAGCAAAAAGCAACATATCTAAATGAGGCTGCTACATTGGCAGATGACTATGCTCTAAACACACAAGAGTTTTGGCAATCAATATGGCACTCAAGGAGGCAGACCGCACATATTTCCAGTGAAGTGTATCATTTGTCATGCTGATCACTGGATAAGGGACAAACTGGCCAGTAAGAGAAAGAGAGAGCCGTTAGCTCGCTATGAGACAACAGATGCTGGAAAATTCAGAAAGGCTGCTGAACTCACGTGTAATCAATCACTACTACTGCAAATGCGTGGCAGCGACCTTGTTGCTTCAGAGGCACGATTCCAGCCGAGTTGTTTTTGTAACACAACTCGTTTTCTCAGTAGGAAGCTGCCAGAAGAATTTTGCAACAATGTTATTGATGAACAGATACTTAAACAACAGGGTGCCATCAGGATGACGAAACTTACAGCACAGTTCCTCAAGACTATTCAAGAAGTTCAAGGGTTGATGCCTCAAGGTACAGATCATACAACCTCAAAAAGCAGCTCCAACTTTACCACAACTTCAGTTTTTGCGACCAACACGACGCTATGAAAGTGAAATTGTCATTTCCAGAACTACATGTATAGAAGCTGAGGATATAGCTGTAAGCCTGGTAAATCTACAAGAAGATACAAAGTCAAGTAGCGAGTTAGACACGTCAAGTGATTTAGGACTGTGTGTGTCTGCCATGTAGAACACACAAGCACGTCCAGTAAAGAACCAAATGTGACCTTGTAACCTTTACGCTACCACTATTTTTGTGCTACTTTATACCACTATTATGGGCTAGCGGCCTCTGTTGTCAGTATTATTTCTTGTAGCCAAGCGTTGTCTCTATATTCCTTTGTCCATCCTGCACTTGGATTAAGAAGATGAAGACAATAATATTGTCAAGTCAGAACAGTTCCAGGCATTGGTACAATCAAACAGGAATTTCACAGCCGATCTTTCAAATGAACCAACCTTTGGTGTGTGGTCATCCTACATTTAAAGGGTGGAAATACTTCTACTGTTCGTCAGAGCTACTCGACAGGGAGACTGGGATCTCGACCTTTCAAGCATTCAGAGTTTTCTATCATGGATATTTGCATAATGATCTCACCAATCATGTGAAACACCTGCCAGCCAATTGGCTTGAAATGTGTCAACTGCCAGTAAATCATCCATCAATTAACAGCGCATTCAAGGGTTAAGAAAGTCATGGGTTTTCCCAAGTTGCATGTGACCAGACAATAGAGAGGACCTGCAACAGAGACACCAAGACCAAAGGTGGTATGGACGGTTTCACAACACAAAAGAGTTCTGTACTAAGATAGATTCCTTCTCAAGATGAGTGCTCTGCAATATCAAAGCAATGTGAAGAGATGGCAGGACTGGCAGAAAGGACAAGAAGTAGTAAAGACCTTGATAAGACAAGAATGAAGAGAGATGAGAAGGATATTCACTCTATGATGAATACCATTGAAGCAATGATAAATCCTTTTGAAGAAATATACAAGCGTTTGGTTCACATCACGTCGGGAGTTTTGGCATCAAAGGATATCACAAAAGATTATGTTAAAGCCAGAGCTAGAGGTGATGCAGTTGATTACTGTACCGAATGATTTCAAGGTGACAACCATTAAGTATTCAAAACCTGTCCAAGAAAGCATGATAACAGTCAGGGTAACTTCCCCATTCCTTTGTGCACAAGTGATTTCCCCATAGAGTTTGTGCATAGTTCTCTGGTTTTTATCATCAGAGGGCACTATTTTCCTATACCGTAATTATTTTCAAGAGATTTACATGTCGGACCCTGTCGCATTGCAGTCGTCCTCTGTGTGCGTTGCGCCCGTGCGCTCTTCAGCACGCGATTATCGCAGCGCGCAAATTGTTGTTTTTATTTTACTTTCTTGTTCTTTATAATTAGAAGCGTTAATGATCTAGAGGTGATCACATCGAAACAATTACTCTCCGGTGTTCTTTCTTATAATTGTATATCACCTCTCGTTGATCTACCCTGTCCCTTACAGATCACGCTTTGGGGAGCCGGCCCGGTCCGCCTCTTCGCAATTTCCATCCCATTGTTTTGATGATAACAACCTCTGACGCTTTCCATCCCTTTGTGCTGATGATACACCAACCTCTGAGAATATCCTTGAAGCTCTGCTCATCGAAGCCTATTTCTCATAATTAATTACACAAGCCGATTGTACTTAAATCACAACATTATTGTAAATCATTGTATATGTTTTGATGATTGATTTGAATAATAATATAAGAAGAAGCAATGCATATATAGGCCTATCTCTGTCTGATCTTTATTTTTTTACTAATAGACGAACCGACCAGGTCCTTCAAAATTACTTAGCCAAAAGTTAGAAAGACCTGTGACAAAATGGAGGCACCACCCGGAGATATTTAAATTAGTAAAATTGACCTTTGTTATTGCCGATATCTACTCTATTTTTAGGGAAGCTTAATTACGGAGTTATTTTCATGTATGCATTACATTCCATTCTTGTTTTCTCTTCAATGTTGTGTTGATTATTCATCATCACGCTCTATTATTCGATTTGTTTGTCAGAACTGATTGATAGCGTTATATATATTTAAATTGATGATAATATTGCATTGATGTCTATTTATGTTATTTTATAACTAGATAGATAAATATAAAGACTTATACACTGCATCTCTCTTGAAAATTAAGCATTTTTATCGATTTGGTGTAGGTTCAGTTGTTCAAAACAAAACAATTTGCGATCTGCAAAATGGCCAGTGAATCTGATTTTAGTGAAGCGCTCAAAGAATTTTTGTCTGCGCATGGGAAGACATTGGATGATCTAAAGTCCGTCGATACTAGCACAGGTGGAGATGCTACCGGTACCAGTACAAGTTCTTCTTCTGAACCTAAGGTTATCCACGTCGTAGACAAGAGCTCGAATCGATCATACCGGCGACTGAGGATATTTTCCGGAAGAACACCTACACCTCCTGGAGAACTCGACTTTGATAATTGGCGACGTCTTGTCAGGCAGCTCGTTAAAGATGACACCATATCAGACGTAGAAAAGAGAAGCAGAATAACCGAATCCTTGGTACCCCCCGCACTCAATATTGTGTGGGCAGTTGGAGATGGTTCCGCAGAGCAATATTTGAATTGTTTGACCAGGGCTTATGGTTCTACCGCTGACGGTGATGAGCTTTTGACGTCCTTCCGTTGCTCATATCAAAAAGAAGATGAACAAGCCTCAGCTTATTTAATCAGGATCCACACACTTCTAACTCAAGTAGCTGAAAAGGACGGAATTGAGGAAGACCAGATTGACAAGGTACTCTGCAACCAATTCCAGAGAGGTTGTTTATTTAATGATCCTCTCTTAAACCTGCTTCAACTGAAGACAAGACCAGATGGTCCACCGATATTCATGGAGCTACTTCGTGAAGTGAGAACAACCGAGTTTCAGCTAGAAGAGAAGTTAGATAGAAAGAAGGCTATTACCAAACGCCCTCAAAAGGCTACTAGCTTCCAAATGAAGCAAGAAGAAATCCACAAGCAGCCGAAGAACGAAGTCGAAATGTTGAGAGAAGCAGTGGATAGACTACAAAAGCGAATGGATGGACTGTTCAAGAGTGAACAAAGACAGACATTCAGGCACAACCAACGACCAGCCACGGCTCCAGAAAATCACTGGCCCCGCTCAACAATCTTCTGTTACAATTGTGGAGAAGACGGCCATAGAATGAATGAGTGCAAGTCTCAGAAGAATGCAATGTTAGTACAAGAGAAAATGATTTCTCGACAACAGACCAGACCCCAAACAAACCGTAGTTCGGGAAAAGGCAACGGGCAGCTGTAGAGAGGCAAACAGTTGCCCCAAAATCAAAGAGTCTCACAAGTACGAAGACTGCGAAAACGTGTCAAGGAAACGTTTCAGATGAAACATCAGAATGCATTGCCCCCAAAGGTGTCGTCGGTAATCAGGCAACTACCCCGGTTTATATAGACGGCCATTTAAGCAAATGCTTACTTGACACAGGGTCGCAGGTAACTTGCGTGACTGAAGCATTTCACTGCCAATACCTTCCTCACCGCCAGATACATCGTTTGTCGAATCTACTGGTTACAGGTGCTGCTGGGCAACCCGTTCCTTACAAAGGCTACATTGAGTTGAATCTCAACTTTCCGGCCCACACCGCTGGTCTGCAACAAGAGACTACAACTCTAGCTCTCGTATGTACTGCTAGCCAGAAAGAAAATGATGTTCCCCTGATTGTTGGCACTAACACCAACGTCATTCGAGCCATGCTTAAAGCGTATGATCAAGCAGGTGAAAAGAAAATCATCGATAATCTTTCAATTGACACTGTTTGGGCAACGTTTTACAGAATGAACTTGAATAATAATGGCGACCTGGGCAAGGTGAAATCGTCTAGCAAAAGACCCATCACAATTGCGCCAGGACAGGAGATTGAAGTGACAGGACGGATAACCAACCGCAAAAGAATCAAGCAAGAAGTTCTCATCGAACATGGAAGTTCATCCCAACTTCCTAGTGAAATAATGGTGAGAAACACCTTGGTTGAATTGCCAGCACATCGGACGGCGAAAACGAGGGTAGTCCTCGCCAATAAGTCCCACCAATATGTGGTCATCCCTGCTCACTGCAACATTGCCTCTGTATCAAGTATATCCCAGAAGTCAATTTTTCCTGCAGAATCACCTATCGAATTAGAAAATTCGATTGAAGATTCGACTGACTGCGTCAAATTTGACTTCGATGGTTCATCCCTTCCTGAAAGAGAAATACGTAGAATTAAAGATATTCTGCATAACTACAGTGATGTCTTCTCGAAAGATGATCTTGACATTGGGTGCACAACCACCGTAAAACACAAAATTCACTTGTCGGATGAGACCCCGTTCCGCGAGAACTGTCGACGTATTCCCCCTGCTGACTACGCTGATGCACGACAGCACCTCAAGGATCTCCAGGACAAAGGAATAATAAAGAACTCAGAGAGCCAGTTTGCGTCTCCAATAGTTCTTGTACGAAAGAAGAACGGTGATCTGCGTATGTGCATTGACTACAGAAAACTGAACACCCGTACCATCCGAGATCAATATTCCATCCCGAAGATTGAAGACATGTTGCAAGCCATGTGTGGAGCGAAGTGGTTCTCGTGTTTGGATTTGAAGTCAGGATACTACCAAATCGAGCTCGCTGAAGAAGATAAACACAAAACAGCTTTTTGGTGTCCTCTTGGTTTCTACGAATTTAACCGAATGCCACAAGGGATAACAAATGCACCTGCCACTTTCCAGCGACTGATGGAAAAATGTATGGGCGACCTCAACCAAACTGAAGTCTTCGTCTACTTGGATGACATTATAGTATTCGGTAAAACTGCAGAAGAACATGAAGAAAGACTAATGAAAGTTTTAGAGCGCCTTCGGCAGTTTGGTTTGAAACTTGGACCCAACAAATGCAAGTTCTTCCAATCATCAGTTAAGTGTCTTGGTCACGTTGTTTCCAGTGAAGGAGTCAGTACAGATCCCAGTAAGATAGACGCTGTCAAGACATGGCCCGTTCCGACCACTGCGAAAGAACTGAAATCCTTTCTAGGATTCGCTGGGTACTACCGTCGTTTCGTTGAAGGTTTCTCATCCATTGCCAAACGATTGAATGAGCTGACTAATGGCTGTGATCTGACAAAGAAGCGTTTCCGGAAGACAACCACGAAGAGAAAGAGCAAAACGACACTTCGAAGTCCAAATGAACCATTCGGCGATTTATGGTCTAAAGAGTGCCAACAATCCTTTGACACAATAATAGAGAAACTCACGACTGCTCCTGTGTTAGGATTTGTCGACTACAAAAAGCCCTTCGTGATACACACAGATGCAAGTGGGATCGGCTTGGGGGCAGCCCTGTACCAAGAACAAGAAGACAGTAAACTCAGAGTGATAGCCTATGCAAGTCGAGGGCTTTCCAAGAGTGAACTAAACTACCCGGCTCACAAATGGGAGTTTTTAGCTCTAAAATGGGCTATTACTGATAAGTTCCACGACTACCTATATGGTACCAAATTCACTGTCCTGACTGACAACAATCCGCTGACCTATGTACTCACCACGGCCAAGTTGGATGCCACTGGTCATAGGTGGCTAGCAGCCCTTGCCAACTACAACTTTGATATCAAGTATCGTCCTGGTTGTAAGAATACCGACGCAGATGGGTTATCCAGAAGACCACAACAACCACCAAGAGACGACGACGAATCAATCCAAATTGAAGACCGTATCAGTCTACTACGAAACAAAATAAACCAAGGCAGTCAAAATGAAGACGTCAGCACCTGCACACGTGAGGTTTTCCAGGCAATCTGTCAAAATCGCAGAATTGATGTTCTGGCGAATAACTCTACAAACAGTCAAGAAGACGAGAATCCCCCTCTGGTCGAAAGTTTGACTGATTCTACACAAGCCGTTCCATCGGAATTCATTGAGTTAGAACCAACGACATTGCCAAAAATGGATTCCATTGATTGGCAATCTTTTCAACAGGAAGATGAGGTCTTGCGACAAATAATTCACTTCTTTGAAGAAGAGTATAAGCCTACAAAAGAAGAGCGAGCATCATTACAAAATGAAGCCAAAATACTCTTACGCCAGTGGGACAAGTTATTCCTCAGAGATGGAGTGTTGTATAGAAAGAGTACTAGTCATGATGGTCGCAAAATCCTACAATTGGTTTTGCCTAAAAGCCAACGACGACAAGCTCTTCACGGTTTGCATGACGATGTTGGACATCTTGGAGAAGACAGGACGTTAGACTTGGTTCGTTCCCGATTTTACTGGCCACTTATGGCAGCAGATGTCGAGGAGAAATGTCGGACATGTGAGAGGTGTGTAAGACGGAAAAGGCGAGCTGTGAAGGCTGCACCATTAGTTTCCATCCGAACCACCTCTCCAATGGAATTGGTCTGCATCGATTTCCTCACCTTAGAACCCGACGACAGAAACACCAAAAACATACTTGTTGTAACAGATCATTACACAAGATATGCCCAAGCTTTCCCAACCAAAGATCAGACGTCCCGCACCGTTGCTAAAATCTTGTGGG
This sequence comes from Leptasterias polaris, assembly GCA_037783415.1. Taxonomy (NCBI): domain Eukaryota; kingdom Metazoa; phylum Echinodermata; class Asteroidea; order Forcipulatida; family Asteriidae; genus Leptasterias; species Leptasterias polaris. The sequence goes on from JAZGTN010000171.1 coordinate 431,616, forward strand.
AATCCTACTTCGTACACTATGGATTTCCAGAAAGGTTACATTCTGACCAAGGTCGTGATTTTGAAGCAAAAATCATCAAGGAGCTCTGCTCAATCTCTGGGACTAAGAAGACTCGAACAACGCCATACCATCCTCAAGGAAACGGCCAATGTGAGCGGTTTAATCAAACCTTGCTGATGATGTTAGGCACGCTGGAGGATGAGAAAAAGACTAAATGGCGACTCCATGTTGGCCCCCTGGTGCATGCTTATAACTGTACCAAGCATACCTCAACAGGAGTGTCTCCATACTTTTTGATGTTCGGCAGAGAACCACGCCTTCCCATTGATCTTCTGTTTGGTTTACCCACCCTGACTGGGAACACCTTGCATCGGAACTATGTAGCTGACTTAAAAGAAAGACTACAAAGAGCCCATAAACTTGCCTCTGCCACCATGGAGAAGACTGCATCTGCCTATAGGAAGAAATACAATAAGTCAGTCCGCGAGAATAATCTCAAAGAAGGAGATCATGTTCTTATCAGGAATGTCGGCTTGAAGGGACAACACAAACTTGCTGATCGCTGGAGTAAAAACGTGTACAAAGTCATCCGCAAGATGAGTCCTGAAATACCTGTGTACTTGGTTGGTCCGATAAATGATGACGGCCCAAACAAAACTCTCCATCGAAATATGCTGCTTCCATGCGGTTTCTTTGGAAATGAGCCATCTGAAGATGATACACCGAGACCACCACAACCAAAACCCCGCCAGCGGAAATCATTAAGACAATCACTTAAAGAGCATCTAGATGATTCAAATGATGCATTGGACTCTGACTCCTCAGACAAGAGTCAAACATACATCCTCCGTCCAATACCTACTCCAAGGATTTCACTTAATCCAAATGCCCAAAGCTTCATGCCAAAAGAAACTCCTGCAGAAGTCTACACTTGTCAGAATGACAATGATGTTCCAGTCCCTGTGGCAAATGAACCTGGAACAAGTCTAATTAACTCCAACTTTGATGAGAAGAAATCTCCTTCAGAATCAATGTCTTCCTCAGAGTCGGAAACAACTCCAAAGAGTACTTATGCATCTTACAGACCAGTACGTCGGAGAAGACCAAAAGACATTCCTGCAGAAGTCTACACTTGTCAGAATGACAATGATGTTCCAGTCCCTGTGGCGAATGAACCTGGAACAAGTCTAAATAACTCCAACCTTGATGAGAAGAAATCTCCTTCAGAATCAATGTCTTCATCAGAGTCAGAAACAACTCCCAAGAGTACTTATGCATCTCGCAGACCAGTGCGTCGGAGAAGACCCCCTCAGTATTATGGATTCGAAACTCCTGAGGCTAAGCTTCTTGCACAACATTTTGCTACTCAACAGGAAGCACTGAAGGCTACCAATAACCTGATTAAGGCCATTTATTCCAAGGCCAATTAATTAGTCAAGAAGACACATGTCGAGGACGCCATGATTCAAAGAGGGGAGAATGTCGGACCCTGTCGCATTGCAGTCGTCCTCTGTGTGCGTTGCGCCCGTGCGCTCTTCAGCACGCGATTATCGCAGCGCGCAAATTGTTGTTTTTATTTTACTTTCTTGTTCTTTATAATTAGAAGCGTTAATGATCTAGAGGTGATCACATCGAAACAATTACTCTCCGGTGTTCTTTCTTATAATTGTATATCACCTCTCGTTGATCTACCCTGTCCCTTACAGGTAGGCTTCTTACTTTGTTATCTTAATGAATTGTATAAACGATGATTGTATTATTTAATATATTGACGATAATTTTAGAGGAAATATCCCACTCCGTTTTATGTTAAATAAATCCTAAGTTTATTTGACGTTAGAAAGATTTGTTGACTTTTTGAAGAATGTGTGAGATTGCAATTCTTTCCATTATACATTTTCGTAAAGTAAATTGTTGTTTATATAAAAATTACTTCATTGCTGTTTACTTAAGTAACGTCGATCATTTTTGTTGTTGCAATGATTAGAAGCGTTAATGATCTAGAGGTGATCACATCGAAACAATTACTCTCCGGTGTTCTTTCTTATAATTGTATATCACCTCTCGTTGATCTACCCTGTCCCTTACAGATCACGCTTTGGGGAGCCGGCCCGGTCCGCCTCTTCGCAATTTCCATCCCATTGTTTTGATGATAACAACCTCTGACGCTTTCCATCCCTTTGTGCTGATGATACACCAACCTCTGAGAATATCCTTGAAGCTCTGCTCATCGAAGCCTATTTCTCATAATTAATTACACAAGCCGATTGTACTTAAATCACAACATTATTGTAAATCATTGTATATGTTTTGATGATTGATTTGAATAATAATATAAGAAGAAGCAATGCATATATAGGCCTATCTCTGTCTGATCTTTATTTTTTTACTAATAGACGAACCGACCAGGTCCTTCAAAATTACTTAGCCAAAAGTTAGAAAGACCTGTGACATACAATTGACTATTTTAACTGGGGATATATTGACATGTAGCTGCTTTCATCAAGCCAAGCTATATAACTGGGAAATATTTAGCAATTACAACTTACAGGAATAGTTTTAAAACAGAAGAGAGGATAATTTTGTGAGGGATAATAATACAGAAATACAAAAGTTAAATCCACCATCTCACTCAAAGGCCAAGGAAAAGTCCTGTACGAACCTTTTACAAACTTTATAATAAAATTATATATAGTCTAAAGAAATATTGAAGGTAGATATTTCTTATCAAGAATACCCCTTTTGTCAAAAAGGATCCGAGGCTGAAGTATTGGACTTGATTGCCGGCAAATAATTCCGCCAGACGAAGTGGGTCTACGCAAGCAGTTCAGATGATGAAAGTAGAACCTGGGAATAGAAGTGTCCACACCTCAGTTGATTTACTTTTCATAAAACAATGTTGCTCATCTCGGAAAATAAATTACTATCGAAATATTTCTCAATGTAAACAAAATCAACTGATATTTACAAAAATAAACAACCTTTTCAAGAATGTTAATGTCAGTATAAGTTTTATTGCAAATTGTATAGCAACTGCTACAAGATAGTATTTAGGTCATTGCTGGAAAATGTAACGGAAGTAAGTGTGATGATTGCCAGTAACAAAATCAGTCACAAGAGGGCGCAGTACATAAACAGCGGCATGTTCACTCAATAACCCCCCCCCAAAAAAAAAAAAAAAAGATCTGCCAAGGTATCTAATAGCCTTGATTGCAAGGCTGTCTAGCTCTATCCCTTTTTTAGATAGTTCGCACATGGAGTCTGTAATGTTTCAGGTACTATCCCAGTATTGCTCAATAGTCCACCCCCAAAAGATGACACACACCCACACTCACTGAGTCTATGCCTTAAGTCTGCGAGGACGACAGCCTTGACGTAACTTTCCTCCTCCTGTCTCATGTTTTTGATTACTTTTTTTATTACTTTGCACTAAGGTCCATCTGTTAGATGTGCTGGTTTAGTTTAAACATACATGTATTCTGTAATTTAAATAGACTTAGGGCCATCCATACTTAATGTGACTTTAAAGCTAATCTCTGCGTCAAATTAACTTTTGCATTTGCAACAACAATGTAGTAGTACTTGGAATTTGGGGGTTTTCTTTTTGAAACAAGGTTTTCTCTGTTGGCACATCTCAAAATGTGTTGTACTTTTGATTGTGTTACATGTTAGAAGAGTAAAAGCATATAGAAATCTGTGAAATATTCAGCTCAAGTAAAACCTTACTTCTAACAAAGATGTACATCAACAGTTACAGTTAAAAGCTGTGTGTATGCTCCATTTGGATTAATAGCAAACATACCACAGTAATTTGATTACCACCCTGGGGACCAACAGGCCACCATGGGTTACAACCATAGGGTACCATCCTGGGGTACCACCATGTGGTACCACCATGTGGTACCGTCCTGGGGTACCACCCTGGGGTACAGCCCTGGGGTACTGCCCTGGGGTACCGCCCTGGGGTACCGCCCTGGGGTACCGCCCTGGGGTACCACCCTGGGGTACCACCCTGGGGTACCACCCTGGGGTCCGCACTGGGGTCCCGCCCTGGGGTCCTGCCCTGGGGTACAACCTTGTGTATTTTTGCGGCAGTGTCTCACCCACAAGATAGCATTTTGCTTGCTCAGATAACAATACGCCTTGTATGAATGAATATTACGTTTAACTGCTTGACCCACTTAGCAGTTCTTCTGTTGGTGCTGATCACATTGTTAAGCCCCCTTCACACTGCTTTACCTTGTATTCTTTCAACAATGAGAGGTCCCCGGGTCTTGTGGGAGCTTTATCCTTCACTCAGTGACCCCTACTATGTCCTCCTGTTTAAGTGGCCCCAAGATGCAGACTTCATGAAGCTTGTACAGCTTCATCATGATGATATACTCTACTAGCCGGCCCACCAGGTAAGCAAACCAAGACCTGGTTCACTTATTGACCCCTATACATCCAAGTAAATAAACATACAAATAGTTGTGATTGTTAAACCATACGTTAAACCATTTGCACTAAAACATTTAACACTTTTGACCACTTACCGACGGACGACATGTAAACAAGAAAAACTTTTCTAGACACACAAATGGAAGCCTGATGGACACTTTTTTAGGAAATGTCCAGGAATGCCCATGCCAGATTTAGTTTAAACACACCAGGACATTCCGTTGTGTATACAGTGTGCACAGTCCATGCACTCACAGTGTTACTATTCATTTGCTCCATAAAAATAGAAACAGGGTAGTGGAATTCATGCTCAAAATCTCCCTTTTTGTAGGGATTGTTGTCTCCCTTTTTCTAGGAAAGTATTACAAGAGATTATCATGCTGCCTGCATTGTATTTGACATTGCAGGTAAGGTTCCAGCATGCCATGGCCGATTATTGGCAGTGGCTTACAAAAAGAATGTAAACAAAAGCAAAATTTTCTCAAGAGTAAAAGAAACTCTTGAACATTTTATCGGAACATTTGTTGTCATTACTTGGTTAAGTCATGATTTCATTGAGACAACGATATTGTTACCAACAAAAATATTTTGGAAATTTTGAAAATTAACCCAAGCGTCTACCATTTGGGAGTCAAACATCATGTAAAGATGTGGTGCGCATCTAACCATGTGCGTGTTGCCTGAAATGCATACTTGACAGGTGAATGTGGGACTTTTGGGGACACTAGGTGGCAGCAGACTTACCAGGTACAGTCGACTCCCGTTATTACGAGCTCGCATATTACGAGGTACCGGTTAATACAATGTTTTTTGCCGGTCCCGAACTGCCTCGTGCGTGTTTCAATGCATTTAAATACGGCTTATACGAGCACGGTAGTAGCGAGAACACGGTTACAACGAGGTACTTTAGTCGGCCTGTTACGAGCAAAACATTGTTTTCAACCCTTTTGTAACGAATAATAAAAAACCCAACAAAGGAAATACCTTTAGCAGCCTGAAAATCGTTACTTATGGCTTGTAATTATAAGACAATCAATGGAGGTGCTAACTGGACGCTATCGCTAGCAAAATTAATCCAAAACTGGAGTCACGAGTCAGCGAGCAGGTTGTTAATTCCAAACTCCGGACAATGGTTGGATTATGAGGCTTGCATGTTTCAAACATTGGAGCAGATTTCATACTAAGTCAGCATTCATCAATTTATGTGAAATCTTTAGAAAAGATACTGATCCATTGAGTTTTACAAGTGCTTGATGTGCATTTTCAGCAGAAAAAACCCCACCGCAACTGAAAAGCTATTGCGCGATCAATATTTAATGCAACAGCACGATTTCCCTGGTATCCCGCGTTAGCAATGAACCAGCGGCATAGCTACGGGGGGGCCTGGGGGGGGCACGTGCCCCCCACAAATGTCCAGTGCCCCCCCACGAAAAAATCGCAATAGTGCCCACTCAAAAATAAAGTTAAAAGAATGAAAACAAAACATTATAAAAACAAATACATCTGCTATTTGTAGGCCTTTACAATAAAGTAAAACAAAAAACTGTTATTGTATTCCAAGCAAATATTGTTTAACTTGTGCGGTGGGGATGGTCGCTATCATAACCGGATGAGTGCGCGCCGAAGTGTTGACCAATGCGATGCAGCGGAATGAACAGTAGGTGTGTGCTTCGCGCTACGCTGGTAACGATAACCAGCGGTTCACGTGTATAAATATAAGCCATTGGTAATTGTGACCAGCATTGTGCGCTGCATACCATTGATTACCGGTATACGACCTACATGCCGGAGAGACCAAAAAGTCCTGCTAAGCGCAACGCTATTTAACATAAACCAATGTTCTGTACATGAACCGTTGGTTATCGTTACCAGCGTAGAGAGGATTCTGAAAAACATCGAGAATTTTACTTTTGTTTTTGAGGAGTGGATTTTCTGGACCCGCGCGCCGAGCTCACTGTGAGAACATAAAACACGTAAAGCCTCATTTTTGCGAGATCCGGTTTCAAAAGAGAACTCCAGGTGCATAAACGTGAAGGGCAAAAAGTTTCGAACATGATTTTGTACATGTCACTATATGGGGTTTGTGGAGACAATAGCGGATCAAACCTCATAGTTCTAGGGCTAGGAGTACATGACCCCCACCACTGACAAACCCATTTTCCCTGGCCCCCCCACCCCCCCCCCCCCCCCCCCCCCCCAGCTTCGGATATTACGAGGAAAACGGGCTAGTCCGGCGGACCTCGTATTAACGAGAGTCGACTGTATATTCATTGTTGTTGGAAGTGTGTGCATGATGCTCACAGCTACGTCAATGATGGAAGATTACCCGAGTTCAGATCATACTGAATAGTAATGAGTACATAGTAAATAGTACATACCGTCAGGCTGTATGGTGACTTCTTGCTCTTTGATTGCTCATTACCAGTCTCTGTTCCTGGTTCTATTACATCTTCTGGTCCTACTGGTGTAGTATCAACAAAAGTCTCATCTACAAAACGGAATCGGATCTCTTCACTGGTATCCATGAACAAATCATGGGTTCCCTCCTCAGTCTCATATTCCCATACCCAAACTTGCTCCGTTTCATCACTGATGGCTAAGGTCAAGGATGAATAGTAAGTTCAACAGTTGAACCACATTAAAAAGGTCAACAATTTGTGTTTTTAAAATAAACATTACTTTACATACACCTTTTTACTAATACTTTAAATTGTGTTATTTTTTATGTTAACATAATAAATTTTTATATGTAAGCAACCATCTCATGAATATTTTTTTAAACATCAAATAAAGAGCAAAACTTAGCTATACTTTTTGAGATAAAAGTTTATCGGTCATATTAATGAGTCAAAAGCTTATGTTCCAAATCTCAAAACTCTGTTCTGGATAAGGTTGGAAACCAAACATTTAATGGAAAAAAGTGTAATAGGTTACAAAATTTCTTAATTGTTTAACAAAACTGAGAGTAAAAAAAGGAAACCCTCCTTTACGGGTCGGCTGTAGATATTTATCTCCTTTTTGTAAATCAGAATCGTGTCTTAAGTTTATCCCTTACAATTTGTAATAAATCTTTTGCCTTGTACTCCAAAGACACTAAAGGCAGCGTGCACACAAGGGATGTGCCGCCACACTGCAGGTTTGCAACTTTTTTAATCCCAGAAAGTGCTTTGACATTTGTTCCTCCTTTACAGGTCAATTCAAAGTGAAGGGAGAGAATGCAGCAGTTATCCTGCACCATTGTTTCCTTTCATATTTTGAATTGTAATCACTAAAAACCAATATGGATTTACATGATTGAAAATAGATTTTGTATGATATGAAAAGTTGAGATTTGTTACTCTTCCAAAAGCCATTGTCTTCATTTCTCTCAAAACATCACGGTTCTGACACCAGCACTATGATGTACCTACCTAGGTTAAATATCACCCTTGTCCATATACTATGTTTGGACAGGTAGGGAAGGGGTGGGGAAGGTGGAAAGGTTGTATTTTGATAAGGATACAATTTGGATGGCTGTTGTAAGGCTTCAGGTGGAATCAAGATGTCATCAAAGAAACCTAGTGATACTGCAAAAAAAAAACACAATACAACAACCTGATGTTATGAGCATGAAGAAACACCATCTATACACACTGTTCAATAGATTACCCCATGTTATGTCAAACATTATGTCAAACATATTAACTTTTAGTGTTTGAAGTTAACCTTCTGTGCTTTTTCCTCCAATGTGGTTGGAACCAGTGCACAGTGGGCCAGCTCGAGGTCAAACTGCGCCAAAATTGTTGTATGTAACTAATTGAATTGCCAGTGAGCACTAAGGGGTTTTATGGCCCGAGAAAGACAATGGAACATATTTCAAAATGCTGTGACGTCACCAAAATGCTGTATTTTGATTGGCTTGATGTTCAGAATCAGTGATTTGAAATAAAACGCATCTTTTAAACAGTGTTGGTGGCTAGAAGAATGTATAAACAGCTTCAATTTTCTGTTTTATTGTGATGAAACTTATTCATCGACTCAATCTCTCCTTCGTTAGTAATGGCTTTATTTTGCACACTTATTTAAATCATATCATCGATAATTCAGCTTGTAACCATTCTGTATGTTTCCTCTCGAACTGAGATTTGTTGCGGCTGCAAGCTTTCCATTTTCTCTTGAGTTTATAAAGAAATTCGCACAGGGTTGCTTTCATCTTCTCTTGAATTTCCTTTGGAATTTCTGATCGTTTTTTATCGTGATGTGTTGAGAAAAATTCCATGCAAATTTCAAGTGAAACTTCAGCATTTGAAAGATCTCCCGAAGACCTGACAGCTTCGATCAACAGCTTTCTAGGTAAAGATGCCATTGTACTGAACTAATAATGATGAAAGTAAAACTGGTCTCGATATTACGTATACTCAACTGATGACGACTGAGAACTAACCACGCTTTTTCGAGGTTTGGATTATATAAGGTTTGGATTATAAACACGTATTTATCTCATCCCTGGAACACTCCACATCAACAGTCACTGGCAGTTAATGTGTTTGATTTTGAACAGACATTCCACCTTAAAACAACTCTTAAGTAAATGATGACGGATTGTGCTTAATAGCTTTTCTGCTGAGGTACAAATCTCATGGGAATACAATCTGTCAGACTCTCAAGTTATTAGGGGCTGTTTGATTTTGAACATACATGTATATTAAACAAAGTCCAACAAGACCAGTCATTTAAGTTGTACTGTTGACATGTGTATGGTTTTCTCTCCACTGTAAAACAACTCGAAGTAAATGATGGTCAAGTCTTTACAGAGAGAGTCTTATCTTTCTTTGATGCTGAAGTATTACAACCTGACACACGCGCGAGTCGCAGGGTGGTCATGGTGGTTGAGTCAAAACAGTCGTTTTGCGTAGGGGCCTACCACTTCAAAATGAATTATGTTCGAAAGTCGCAAAAAGTCGCAGCCAATTTTGATTTTAAACTGTTGCTGAAGGTTCAGGCTACTAGAAAAAGTGAGAATTAAAGGGGCAATCGGCGGAACTATATTTTTTCTTTGCCTCTTAAGAAAAAAAATGACTTTAAAAAGGCATTTTATGTGGTGTTTCAGGCTTTTTCAAACAGTAAACAGAAATCAAACTGATTATAAATTTATTTTTCATAAAATATAGACTGTAAACAACTATCGACACGGTTTTCATGGCGTTATCTTCTATGAAATGCTCAGAGCAGCAAGTTAAAATACTCGTTAATCTTAACAATTTACGTCACATGTTTTACAATTTTGTGACTATACAAGGGTTTAACCCGTATTTTAAAGTGATTTTTTTCATTAATTCTTTAATATAATATGCCTCTGGACCACTGGGAACATTAAAAAAAATGGGAGTATTGATTTTTGAAACAATCATTATTTGCCTATTTTGGTGCAGTTTCACCTTGAACTGGCCTAATGTGCAGTGGTTGGAACCAGTGGTTGGAACCAGTGGTTTGCAGTCTAACAATATGGAAACAAATAAATTTGTTTGCAAGAAATTGTGGATGCATTGTGTCTTACATTTTAAAATGTTTATTGACTTTTGATTATCTGCATTTATGTTACAGTAAGCTCTGTATTTTTCAAACTGACAAGTTTGACTGCACATGAATTATCCAGTAAACTTACTATGTACACCCTCCCTGCTGCAGCTTCGTATTCTACCAATCAGTATCTCATCCATGAAGGGTCTAAACACCACATAGCGGAAATGAACCTACAAATAACCAAACAATCATACAGCAGTGAAAAACCTGGGTTTTAAAACCACATAGCAGAAATGAACCTACAAATAACAAAACAATCATACAGTAGTGAAAAACCTTGGTCTAAACACCACATGGCGGAAATGAACCTACAAATAACCAAATCAATCATACAGCAGTGAAAAACCTGGGTTTTAAAACCACATAGCAGAAATGAACCTACAAATAACAAAACAATCATACAGTAGTGAAAAACCTTGGTCTAAACACCACATAGCAGAAATGAACCTACAAATAACCAAACAATCATACAGCAGTGAAAAACCTGGGTCTAAACACCACATAGCAGAAATGAACCTACAAATAACCAAACAATCATACAGCAGTGAAAAACCTGGGTCTAAACACCACATAGCAGAAATGAACCTACAAATAACAAAAACAATCATACAGTAGTGAAAAACCTAGTTCTAAACACAACATGGCGGAAATGAACCTACAAAAAAAATAAAAAATCATACAGCAGTGAAAAACCTGGTTCTAAACACCACATAGCAGAAATTAACGGGGGGGGAAGCAACGAGATATGGCCGGGATTGTCTGAAATTTGTGAGCATGTAAAAATAGTTTTTTTAAAGAAATAACAAATAAAAGAGAAGGCTTTAAAAAACTAAGAATGTGCACACACAATGAACATTCATTGCTTGCAGAGTAGGGCATAACAAATGTAAACAAATATTATTAAAGAGGGGGGGAGCTTTTTGTTGCCAGGCCCAACAAAATATGGCCGGGATTATAGATTTACACTAAGAACATACCAGTACCAATCCATTAGAGAAATATTTTGATCTAAAATAATATCAAAGTGCAGATGTGCAATAATTCCAAAAACTATTTTTGTCATATTAGGTGCTATATAAAACAGATTGCTGATTGTGAGCAGCAATCAGGCAAGTGATCTCTCGAAAATTAAGACAACTGTCAGTCATGTTGTGAGTTCCCACAAAATATTTAAGTATGAACAAGTGTTGGAGAACAGTGTCCATACTTCACTTTTGTATGAATTGGCTCGGACTCCATACAAGTAAGGAAAACCAATCATGAGGCACTGAAGTTGGCTATGATTTGGTTTAACTTACATGTAGGTTTATAGAAAAGATAAATATTGACACACACTGAGTACCTTGGTATGAGAAGAACCATCACCAGGAAATATATGAGAGTCTTCCAGCTTGATGATGTCATGAAGAACAATACACAACCCAACGTTATGTACAACCTGAAATTACAACAATTTAACTTGTTCAACTATTTCCCTTATAAATATTCTTCATTTGATTAAAGTAGCATTTCTAGTCTCCTCACAGCATCCAGTTATTACAAGGGATTCTAGCTAGACTGTTGCAAACATGACCATGTGATCTCCTCTCAACCAATCAGAATGGATAAACTTTCCCGGGTATTTATGAATAACTACTTAATCCACACATGAGAAACTGACTAGTGTTACATTTCAACATTTTATGTAATAACTCTTTAGAGACCAGTCATTCCTACATCATCAAAACCTTTGTATGAAACGGCTCGTGTTGTTGATTGTTTTAATAAATCATTTTCAGTCAAAACAATTCTAGAACATAATAAGAAACAGTAAATTTTGTTTTATTTTAGAAATGTAGATAATGTGTCAACTTATGAAACATCAGAAACATCAAATTGGGAACTGATCTTTTCTTGGATTTTTGTGGAAGTATGTAGGCCTAAAACCTTACTGCAAATTGTGACTTAATGTTGGTCTCTTATCATGTTACAGTCAGTGTTACGTGTGGCCGTGGTACTCCACACTGCTAACCCTACACCATAAAACAAATTGTCAAAATGACACTCCTTTTACTTACTTTGTTTGCCAACTTTTTGTTGAGTTCTTCTGCAATGGCTTCATTGAGTTTGACATTGAACAACCATGGTTCAATGCGTACTGTATCAGTCATCTCAGCTAAGAGAAACATGGCTGGATTACCTGGCTAGATAGATTAGAACAAAGTCACAATCTGAAAGGAAGAAAATAAATCAAACCTCTAATGTGAATATTGCCCTCTTCCTCACAGCAGTGGTCTCAGTAGACATTTAACTGTACTAAAAAAAAACTGCATTTATGACAAACTTCTGAAACCCATGACGAGAGACCAAGATGCAGGGAATGAGTGTTCACAGAACACTTCAATAAGCTAATCAACAGTCAGAACCAAAACCCAAAATACACGATGTAGCTTGTGACTGACACAACAATTTCTCCACTCAATGTAATTGTTTTAGATGCACAAGGCCTATAGCACAATACATTAATATTTTATCTCCTCAACTGTCTTAAATAACTTACATGTAATAAGAAATCAAGCATTTGCAGACACATCATCACTGAGCAAGAGTTGGGTTTGTGATTGAAGGTCAGTTTAACACATACCAATAAGGTTTAGAACCCCCCCCAAAAAAAAAACCAGTGGTTTTTTTAAACCAAGTCAGAAGTCAGACCTTTCGGGCAGTACCCAACCCCTTTGGTTAATAACAGGGGGGCTGTCTAGACACTTCACACTACATATAAACAAACTTGATGACAGTAGTTTCCCAGGGAAAAGTGAAACAGAAAATTTAAACAATCAAACTGCATTCAAAATAAAAACAATGATTGAAACTGTTATTCAAAAACATTGATACAAATATGAACATTATTTTAGTGTTTTGTAAAATCTTCAACCTTGCCACATCAACAAATTGTTGAAGCTATGACATGTTACAAAACACTGGTAAATACAATGCACTGACAAATAAGCATTGTGTGTCCAGTAAATTATGGGATAGGAGTTTTAGAAAAGATTTGCAAACAGTGTGTACAAAGCCTGGGGATAGAGAAAATCACAAACAAATTATAAAAATGTTGCATGAAAGTTTATTTGTTTTTCAGAAATTGGTTGGATTAGAACAATAGATGTTGAATTTTGGGGATAAAGAATATAATTTAGAATTTATATGATTAGAACACTTTCAGAACACTTTCATCATGCCATACTATTCCTTTAAACAAAGCAAACTTCCATGAAAAGCTTACAATTTGTCGCCAATCAACTCTTGTTTACTCTATTCCCAACAGACTTTATACACAAAACACACAACCATGTGTTGTTTACCAATCTTTCAAAAACTTACTTCCCACAATGCATTGCAATGCACAATTTCAATAGGCCTGCAAGACCATTGACTAGACCATTAGACCATGTGACCTTTGACATTACGTTTTTACAAAAGAGCCACAGAGCCTGGAAGGCTCGATTATTACACAGCCCAATGGAAGAACACTTTAAATTAGATACTATAATGAAGATTGCACTGTCAGATTTGTATCAAATTTTTACATAAAGAAAGGGGGAAAATCTCAAAACTAATCTGTTATTTTTATAACTAAGATTACATTTACGGTGTGTGGAAATGTAAAACTTCCCCTGTGACTAGTGTAGTATTTTGCCTCTGCCAGATTGACCCTGGAATGTATGAGGGTACAAGGTCACTCTTTTTGTAGACTATAGAAAACTGTCTGCATACTGCACCAAACTGTCAAAAGATGTGGAAAAGGTGAATTTTCTTCAAGTTGGGTTCTTCAACACATTTAAATTGTGTATAACAAAGAAACATTTTAAAAGACTTGTTGTGTAAATGGAAGAACTAAAAACAAACTGAAATGCATCAACGTGAAGGAAAACTCAACTGAGAATACAAACAGATATGTAGGCCAACAGATATGTAGGCCAACAGATACGAGTCCTTGATGGAGTTAAGCCTCATGGTGTAACAAAGCCTTCACACCAACTCTGAAAAACTCAACATCTCTGAAATTAACAGAATGAACATGAGTCTTTGCCCAAACAGCAGGGATGAGATTGGACAGATGTGAAAATTAATATAATACTAATAGTGAAGTTAAAATAACAAAGAGTGGATTTTCTGGACCCAACCCGACCTCGATGAGAGTATAAGGAACACATAGAGCCTAATTTTGGCGTGATCCGGTTTGGGAAATTAACTGTAGGTGCAGAAACGTGAAGGGGAAAAAGTTTCGAATAGGATTTTGTACATGTCACTCTATGAGGGTAATGGTGACGATAGCGGAATGAACCTCATAGTTCTAGGAGTAGTACTACTGGTACTGTAGTTTCATGGAGGTAGTTTAGATTTGGTATAATCCATGGTACTTTTAATTAGCAAAAGAAGTACTAATGTACCTACCCTGAGCACAAGTTTATTCTTTATTAAATTGTCATTAGGTGGGATTACCTTCTTCAGCATTAAGTTACTAAACAACCAAACACTCAGCACAGATCACAGTCACACTTGCTATCCTGCGTCTGTGTGCTCGTTGGACACATGTGATTTTGCATCAAAAGTCTAGTCGAACCCCGTATTACACTACCTGCAGATCGTTCTAGTGTGACGTCTGGGTTGCAGATATTTAGTGAAAAGTAGAGGGCGGGCTTTACAGCCTGCGCGCTCCGCGCTACACATTTTACCCCCATTAGCATTACGCACAGAGGTTCACCACACTAAAACCAATTTATAACCAATCAACGATTACTAGTGTACCCGAAATGCCATAAGTTGAAAGTCAACACACACGGGGCACAATATGTTGATATAGTATTTCGACATTACCAAAAAGCCTTGGCCATCCAGTCTTTGATTTAGGTACATAGTTGTGAGTTTATAGGGCAGTTCACAACCCTGGTCCAAGTAAGTCGGAGCTAGCTGCTGCGCTGCTGACGATGTTCCAGATGATTGGTCTTCTTGCTCTAAAAATTGAGTGTGGTGCTGGGCTTCAACAGTGGCACAGAATGAAGGCTTTATACACTATGTTGGATGTTGGATTTTGTATTCGTCTTGTACATTCAGGAGGCTCTTGCTCGTCGCAGGGTCATATGGTCTATCACAGTCATCCAACCGCCAACTTAGGGCTAGATCAGTTGATAGAAAGCCTTATGCACGTTAATCCGGAGGTCGTTGGTTCAAATCCCTCTCAGTCAATTTTTCTTTGTTCAACCCAAAGTCATTTAAAATTTACCCAGTGGTTTATTATTTGATACACATTATTATGTTTTACATAAAAAACAATTTTTCCTGGTTTTTGCCATGGTCTGCTGACAATCACGGCATTGTCAAAGTGCGCCTGGTGAATAATTTGTATTGAAAAATATATAAATAAATAGATCAATCAATCAATTAGCCAGAAGCAGGCCTACACAAATTCAAATAAACCCAAACAAAACATAAAGTGACTTGATTGCATGTATTTCTAGCTGATGCAGTAATAGAGATGGTTGAAATTGTGTACAAGAACATGCGCGGTATTGATAAGGGGGCCAACACATTCTGACTGGAACCTAATAGGTATACCATGAGAAGGACTCGATCTACTTTTCATTGGATTTAGTATTTTCCACCCGGGGATCGCCGTTTTGTATCATACTCTAAGATTTCTTAGTTATTTTGAATACTATACACACCTGTCCTTATGAGCGGGGAGGTAGGCCTACTGGAGTAAAGTCAGCGTGAATTTTGTCATTATGTGGTTTTGTTGTTTTACTCATACCTTTTTGGGCAACCTTTTTATCAAAACAAAACTAAAAAGGAGGTGATGGGAATAACATATTTCACATTTTTTCCCTGAAACTTTAGGTCTACATTTTCAACAAAAAGGGTTATATGAACGACCTCAAAAAATAAGTCCTGACCATTTGGTACAATACATGCCTTTCTATACCATGCCCGATATGGGGCAGAGGGAGGCCCCCCCAAACTAACCCTAACCCTAACACACTCTTCCCTCTTGTATACAGAAGCACCCCCCCTAAAATTCTCAAAAGAATTCCTGAGATTCCCAGAACACAATGAAGACACAATAGAGGGGGGGCCTCCCTCTGCCCCATATCGAGCAGCAATTGTGCCTTTCCTCTGCATATTGCCAAACACTTTTAAAAAATTGTATTTTCTTTAATTTAAGTGGCTTTACCTCACTTTTTTTTTTAAGAACAAGGAGGACCTCTTGTAGGCCTACATCACACTTAAAACAAAACCGACAGTTTATTGATTCATAATAACAATATCAATTTTGGGGGATTCATTTAAACTACTTATGACATTACAATGTGGTTTCCTAAGATTAAGTTGACTGTCTTACTGTTTAGAACGGTTTGCGATTTAAGTTTTTCAATTGAATATATAAAGTGGCAATTTTTTTTCTTCCATATGAATTCTGGAAACATAATCTTTGATTTTTGTATGAACAAAATGGCATTTAAGATGGGTCATTATGTGGTACATCAATAACTTTTTGGAGTCTTAGAAAAAACACTTCATGCAAGGGCACATCTTTAACAGATGTTTTTTCTTAAATAATGTCACAATGCTATCCTCGGACAACAATTATATTTCAAAATTAGTTGTCGTTAAAATGTCATATTTAAACAATATTAATCATATCCAATCAATTGTTTCTAAGTTATTTTTATCTTCCAATATTTTTACAAGTTTCCTGCGTTGACAGTAATCGTGTTCACGGTCATGTGTCATTGATGTTGGCTCCATGTGCAAATGGGGAACACTCAATTAGTAAAAGAAACCTTCACAACACGGTCACATCGGGTAGTAATTGTGGCTGTCAACTTGGAGGCAACCAACGTCGCTTCCGTATAGCACAATACTTTTTCATCACTTACTATTATGAATTACATAATTTGATAGAAAACAGCGAAATTCAGTCTGATATAATTATTGTAAAAATCGAAAATTAGCATATGAAGACCACTCTTTTTTATTTTGATTGCCAAAATTAATATAATTTTGATACTAAACACACACACAGAACAGTTGCCATTATAAAATAATAATTAAATATTTCATCGTAGTTTCACTAAAATTGAATCACCCATGAAAAATAGTGTCGATTGAAAACCAAAGGATCCCTTTTGTCTCATAAAGGTGGGCTTTTTGTAAAGATAACAAAATCGAAAAAAATTACTTGATATAAAAAAACTCTTGCTCAAGAAAGTAATGAACATTTTCCGCTGAACTTATTTTTGGGGGGAACAGTTTCAGTTGATTTGATTTATGAAAGAGAAACAATAAAATACACGTATTGTCTAGAAAAAAGGGAAATTAACGATAATTACTCAAAAAGTTATGATTTTTTTTCTCCATATCTAAGACAAATTACCAATGATAATTATGCAGGTCATCGTTCCAATTAAAATAGTTCAGGTCAAACCACGTAATGACCATAACCACATAATGAAAAAAAACCCATAATGAACCAAAGTTTCTGATCAAACCACAGTCGTGTGACCCCCAAAATAGGTCACTATGTGGTCTACCACCCTAAAGGCTCAATCACATAATGAACACGTTTGTGCAGGACCTATGGACTGAGGAATCCCCCAGCGGCCGCACCCAAAATTTTCCAGAGCTCACCCCTCCCCTATCCCCCCCCCCCCCCCGCCACGCAAACGACCCCAGATGTAAAGCATGACCCTTGCCCATCTACCCCCACATCGGAAAGCAACGCCCCTTCCCCTTCCCCTCCCCCCCCCCCCCCCCCGATAAAAAAAAAATCATTTCCACGTAGCTGGTACACACAGAAAAAAAAATTACACAGGTTGTGTAAAATTTTACAAATTTGCAATGTTGTATACGAACCTCCTAATAGTTTGGTAAAGTTTTACATAATGCAGGTTGGGTAAAGGTTTTCATAATTATTAAGTAAATCTTTACTTCAAAAATCAGTAAAGATATTTACCTCTTTTCTAGGTAAACATGAATTAAGTAAGTTTTACTGAATTAATTGATAAAAAATACTTACTGTTTGTGTAGAATACTAGACCTTTACCAATTTCAAAGGCTATTCTTTACCGTTTGACCTTGTAAACTGATTTCGCTTTCCCCTTTCCCCCCATTTTATTTTTTAAACCTTACCCAACCCAGAGTTTACCCAGGTTTGTAGCCAGTTACTAGGTTTATATAAAAAAAACAGTTGGGGGAGGGGGTGGTAGCAAAATAAAAGCAGTGTACAGCCAGAAACACTTGGGGCAAAGGTAACCGAAAATTTATGTTTGATTGGTGACAACAACATTAACAAAATTCTTGCGAACAGACTATGTAATAATCTCTTCTTGGAAGCAGTGTTGGCTCTGAAAAAGCCGGTTGGTTTTGTCAGACCTTTTATTGACGGTTCAAACTGCCAGTGACGAAACCTCCGTGTTGCAAAGTCAATGTAGCTCCAGCAATCCATGGCGTCCGGGCCCGGGAAGCCTTACGTAAGGGTACCCTATTCAGCATACCGTTGTTTCTCGAACAGAATAACTAGCATAAAGCAAAATTCTCTCTTGCAACTTTGGATACATGAACATCAAACATCAACGCCCTGCAGGACAGCATTACGTTCACCCTGTCCATCATTTGATTGTGATTTGTGTGTGCGACTTGCTATGCACGAGTGTATGGTACACAATTGCATTATGGGAAACAATGTTTCCATGTGGAGCGGTTTACCTCATATTCAGTTACTTCTTACCACTTATTGTGCAAAAGTTACAATCATAATGTAAAACTTGACAAAAGTTGTGTAAAAGTATAACATTACATACAAAATATGTAACTGAAACTTTACCATGGAGTTGTGTATTTGAGTTTGGTAAATTTTTACATAAATCGTGTAATATTTTACAAAATCTTTTTTACCCACTTATTTTTTACCATTCATTTTGTGTGTGTAGGGGTCTTGATGGGGTCTGAAAAGAACCAACAGGCGGGAACCAGATTAACAGTTTCACCCAAAACTACAAAAACGAACAATGATGAAAGGACTCATCCTTGGGTATACACCACACGAGCCGCTGTTGCTCCCAAATAAAGTTAATTCGTGTTGGAGCACAAAGAGGAAACCCGAGGAATGTAAATGGTATGCACGTAGACAAGATGATTTTTGCGCTAAGCATTGCGAAGCCGGTAGTATAGGTACCCTGCTATCCTGGAAAATGAGGGCGTTCCCATTATCCACTTTTAAAGTGAAGTTAAAAATGATCGTAAATATCACGTAAATTTCTACCAAGAAGGGACAAGCAGATCGACTTGATATAAGGTTGATGTGAATTGTACCAAATTTTTGTGACAATACTTGATGTTTGCTCGTTTTATGGCTTATTTTAAAACAATACTTTCAATGTTTTTATTGTAGTAAAGTGTTACCATCCTTCCGCTATGGTATTACCATGGTGTTACCATAGAGAAAGGACCTTCTCTATGGTGTTACCAACCGCTGATTGTGTACTTTTAGGAAGAGGTGAAGATTACGGGACTAACTCAATGGCGCAGCAGAGCGTCTTTACTGAACTATAAAGTCAAAACGGACAAAGTTAATACGAGTCCTTATCACCCTCAGTGTAACGCTGTACAGGAACGATTCAATGCAGTTATTCTTGATACAATTAGTCACTACGTGAATAAATTCCACACCAATTGGGATAAGTTTATACCAGCAATTCAGTTTGCGTACCGAAGCACACCAACAGACAATTCTGTAGGGTTTAGCCCGTTTTTCTTGCTTTATGGTCGTGAAGCTGTGTTACCTATTGATGTATTATTATGTCCAAAGCCCGAGTATAAAGATCGTATAATGTCAGAGATTATTTATATGATCTTATTTCACAGTTAGAAGTAACAAGAGAAATATCTAAACGTCATCTCCAGATTAATGAAATGTCAAGGAAGAGACGTTATGACTCTCGCACTCAAAGTGTTCCCTACACTGCAAAAACGTTGGTCAAATCATTTGTTGGGCAAAGTAACATCCACAATTATTGGTCGACAATTGCCCAACGAAAGCAATAATTGGTGTTGTTGGGCAAACATTTTGTTTGCCCATTTTTTGTATAAGAAGCGGAACAAAAGTTGGGCAAGTGTTGGGCAAATATTTCGTAATCTGAATTCATCATAATTGTTGGTTACACTTTTGCTTATGTATTGGGCAACTTTTTTGTAATTTTAATTAATCTCGATTGTTGGTTAAAATTATGCACATTAGTTGGGCAAAATCGTCCGATCATGCGCACTACGATCAAAGAGTTGTCCAAGAACTGGGCACATTTTACCCCAAAGTTGGGCATTGTTCCCGCCAAACGCCGTGTGTACGTGTGTGCATTAAAAGCATAAATTAAAAACGATATTTTCCAACATGGCGAGTGGAGGAGTGGCTGTGACTGTGTCGTCTCTCTTAAACGAGCGGGGTTGCCCAGTGGTTATAGATCCACATTGAAGGTTAGTTTTTAACTAAAAATGAAGTTGTGTTTCCTATTCAGTCGTACATAGTCGTCGTGACAGTTGCAGAGCAAGCAACACAGTGACACTACCGTTGAATTATTTTCAGTTTTATCATGCCATTATGTGCTGCAACGCCGCGGCCCGTGGCATGTATGCGTGTATGTTGTGTTGTATGTGTGTGTAGTACTAGTCTCGGTTCGAGACGGTCTTGGTGATTTTATTCCACGATCCACGGTCAGCATACATCGCGCAATACACTACCCACGCCTCCCACACACACACCCGTCTGCCGCGCACAGCCATGAAGCGCTAGCCACACAACGCTATCACACAACGCTATCTGCCGCGCACAGCCATGAAGCGCTAGCCACACAACGCTATCACACAACGCTATCAGCCACACAATGATATCAGCCACAAACCGCTATCAGCCACACACCGCTCTCACAAGACCGTCTCGGTACTCTACTAAAACTGCCTGTGAAATTCCAGGCAAATGCCACGCATTTTTGGCGTGCCTGTGACGTAGCTCAATTTACATAATAAATATTCTAGTACGGAGAGCACGTGATCAGTCTAGTACCTGAACGACTGTCTCACTGAACACGCAGTAACCTTTTTGGCAGGTAACGAATGCTTGCATCACAGAGTATATGGCCGTATCCGAATTGGCGGCTACAGCTACGGCTACGGCTGTTGCTAAGGGTGTTGCTAAGGACGTCCTATACTTCAATGCACGATGACGCGGAAATCTAGCCGTAGCCGTAGCTGTAGCCGCCAATTCGGACACGGCCTAAGTCACAGAGAATTAGCTAGCTTGCTTGGAAACTACAAATATGGCGGATCGTGTTGATGCTGCCTTAGAATTCGCGGCCCAAAAGTTAGGATTTGGGCAGTTTAAAAGCCACCAATCTTCAGCTCTGCGACAATTTGTACAGGGACACGATTTATTTATTAATTTACCAACAGGCTTTGGTAAAAGCGGCATTTTCCAAGCTGCACCAGTGGTTAAAGATTTCCTAAATGACGTCGTGGATCAGATGAAAGCAAAGAGAAGGCTCTGGTCATTGTAATTCTGCCGCTGAAAGCTCTCGCTGTAGACCAGTTAAACAGTGTCAGTCAGCTTGGTCTCAAGGCTGCCGATATCACATCTGATATTCCTGATTGCATCTTGGAGTCGCACAATTATTCAATTTTGTTTGCGAGCCCAGAGTCACTTTTCACGACCAAGGGAAAAGAGCTCTTGAAGTTAGTCCGGTCAAGATGCCATGGGATTTTCATTGACGAAAGCCACTGTGTGGCAAAGTGGTGAGTAACACTAGTATAGTAACCATGGTAACAGTACTCACTGACTGCGAATGACCCTGTTTATACATAGTTAACGTTAGTAATTGTTCATCACTTTGGGGGATTTTTTGTTTTATTTATTGGTTGTTTGTTATTTATGGATGCATGTTAAATGGCTCACTTTACAACATATTGTGTTAGCGGCTTCTTCTGTTAGTGTTACTGTTAGATAGGGATGTGCAGAATTTTGTAGAGGGGGTGGGGGGGGGGGGCGACATTTGCGAGATTCGCTACATCTTAGGTTTAGCTTGTTTGGGGCGACTTTGTTGGGGTGAACTTGGATTGCAGTTGCACATACTTATGATCGTTCGTAGATGGTGCAACTTGCATCATCTTGTATATAACTAACGATACTTAGTATTCTAATTTTTATTATTATTATTATTATAGTTATTATTAACTACAGGTCTTAATGACACACAAAAGATAGCAATTACTTAGAGAATAAACTGTGTAAGGACCCGGTCTTCACTAAATACATTTTCAATGAAAACTGTTAAAGTATTAGTTCTGCTGAATGGTAAAAAACACCATATATGGAAATATGGGTTTATACGTGCACACCTGTTACACAAAAATTAATACACTTTCAGCGCATGTGAGCGCAGTGCCAATGAAACTAAGATGCATAAACATTGAATAACAGTGAACACATAATGTATGTTGGTTTAGGTGCCATTTATTCGCTAGTTTCCAAAGACAGTCTTTTAAACACATGTTAATACACCCCCATGTGATCAGGTTTTGACCAATCAGAATATATAAGCTGTCCAAAGTATTTATTAATGCCAGGTTTTCCTCCATTTGAAATAAACAAAAACTCAATCTCAAAAACTCAATAATTTTGTGTTTATTTTCCATATTGTTGTCATAATTATTTGTTTCCTTCTAAAATCCAAAGGGGCCATTCATCGAGAGAAAGTGCAGCTTTTCGCAAAGTGTATGGTCAACTTGGGGAGTTACGCTCAACACTGCAACAGTCAACAAGTATGGTGGCACTGACGGCTACAGCTACCCTGAAAGTCAGACAGACTATCATCAACAGTCTAGCAATGAGAAATTTCGGACTCATTGAGGAAAGTCCGGAAAGCCTCAACATAAAGTTCATCGTCCTGAAGTCACCCACCAAAAACTTGGACAACATGTTCACCTGGCTGGCAACCGAAATTGTTGAAAAGGGCATTTCGACTGACAGAACAATCATTTATTGCCAGTCACGGAGGAACGTGAGTATGTTGTATACTTTGTTTGCTTCCCTGTTAGGGGAGAAACATCACTGCCACTTTGATATGTATCATACGAACACGGAAGCAGATGTGCAGAAGAAGATTATCAACAGCTTTGCAGAGACAGAGGGTGAAATTCGTGTGCTCTTTGCTACCATTGCTTTTGGACTGGGCCTCAACGTGAAGAATGTACAAACAATAGTTATGGTGGGACACCCAACCGAGTTGGATGATGTGATCCAACTGAGCGGAAGAGCCGGGCGGGATGGAACACAGAGTGTTTCCATCTTGATAGATTTCCCTGGTGCTAGCGCTGGGTTAAAAACCAGTGATGACATGAAGGCGTTCTTGAAGGGGGACATATGCAGACGAGGGGTAATCAGAGCAAGCTTCCCAGCAAACAAGGAAGGCAGGGTTGTTCACCACAATTGTTGTGACATTTGTGCTCCATTATGCACATGCCAGGAAGGAGAATGCAAAATGCCATCTCCTTTTGCCGAGCTGAAGTTCAGGGACACCCTGACCCATGGAGTTTCTACATCATCAGAGATGAGAGTCGTGTCCGTCCCAGATGACAAGATCCAGGAGGTTACCGAGCAGCTTGACACTCTGAGGGTGAGCCTCTTGACAGACAGCAGTAGTCATCTTTACACTGGTGAAGACATATCATGTTGCTTTTCAATGGACACAATGAAAGCAATCATCACAGAATGTAACATTGTGTTTCCCTTTGACAAATTTGATGACCGATACACTTTCTCCCGCAAGGATGTTTCACAGGCAGCATGGAACATTGTCAAAACGTGTGTATATAACTATGTTGACAGTCTTGACAGTGCCACTTACTCCGATATTGATACTAATTCAGGTTCTAGTATTTCGGAATCAGATGAGGAAGATGAGTTTGGTGGGGAGTATGCAGAACTGGGAATACAATATAGTAGTGAGAGTGACTGAATAACGCAATATGGCAGTGTTGTGAAATCAGATTGAACTTACAGAGTTTGGACCAAAACATTGTCCGCTTTTTGGGCCGTTTTTGACAAAAAATTGAATTTCAAGAACATTGAGCAAATTTTCAATGTTTATCAGCCGTTGTAAGCGGGAAAAACATGTTAAATGCTTAAGGGTTAGAACCATAAAATGAAATGAAATAAAAACATAAGCTGCTCGTTAATCCTTTGATGACTTGTGCACACAACCTTTTTTTTTAAACACTACTTAGGCACACATGTGCTGATAATTATTCAGTATTCAAGGTCATGTGGGCCTTCACCCAGCCATTCATTTCAGGTTTTGATTATACTGCCATTACTCCTTCATGGATTTTTCGCTCTGAGAATCAAATGAAAAATAATAACTTTTCCTACTCAGGAAAAAAATTACAATTTACACTGAAATCAATTTTTGACTGTCAAGTTTGCCCAAATGCATCTTTAACAAAACATCACAAGGCATTGAAATTTGTTGTATTTATACCACATTGTGGTTGGTAAGCAGTTTGCAGCAGCTTCATTTGTATATTTTCTGTTGCATAATTACAATTATTAACTTCATGATGGTATGGTCAATTACAATGATATGAAGTGCACTTACAATCGATATTGCTTCTCTTTCAATCTACCAGCCACCAACATTTGACTTGCTACCAAGTTCTGAATTGTTTCAAAACAGACAAAGTAATTGAGATAAATCAAACTATTTCTGCTGCAAAAAACAGTTCATTTATTTTGACAATGTGTTTCTTTAAATACTGCAATATTTAAACGTCCATATTGAAGTACATGTACAAGTACTTTATACCCATAACGTAGCAAGCAGTGTTATCAACTACGGGACGCCAACCTTTGCCCCAAAACAAGTACATGTACTCTAGAGAAGAAAAAAATAGTTTTTAAGCAAAAATAGTATTTTGTGAAAAAAAATGTGTATAATTTATTTTTAAAAAGGACTTAGCAAGACTTACTTCATCGTATTTTGTACAAAATTTACAAAAAATGTACTGGTTGGCATCTCAATTGGCAGATCCGGGGGGGGGGGGGGGGGGGGGGGTTCAAATATCGCACCACAGAGCATCTACAATCCTAAATTTTACAATCCTATATTTTTCCTGGCTTTTTTACTTTTATCCCATGTACATGTATTTCTGGCTCAAGCTGTCTTTGCTACGTGTATAAATAAAATTCAGTTATTGTACTATATCATATTGAAAATGGATTTGATGCTATGTATGATGTTAACATAGGGTATGCTTTTTTTTAAGCCTGGGATGTGATGTTGTACCTCTAGCAATGTTATGTACAGTACACATAATCTTTAACATTTAATTCTATTTTTATAAGGAATGTTTTAAAAAAAGATTAAAACTTAGTCCTTGCTCTATGCTTAAAAATCAAGGGTTGGTTTCATAGTAAATATGGTTTGAGTTTGAACCTTTCACATTTACATTGTATGAACTGCATAATGCGGTTTATTTCATAAAATTAAATAGGTTGAACATGAAAGTGCTTTCTGTTCAAATCTTGTTACAATTTAGGAAAACTGCATTTTAAGGAAACACATCTCCTTCAAATGATTGATACACCAAATACAATCCATGTAATCATGATATTAAAGATTAATAAATTCACCATATTTTCAATACTGGGAAAATATCTGCCTTAGCAGACTTCCCCCCCCCCCCCAACCTGCGTTGGTGTATATGCTCATGAAAAAGTTTAGAAGTGCGAGCAGCCCCTTAAAATTCTTTAATAAGGTGAACACACAGGATAATTTAACATGCATCAAATCTTGGCATAGGTCATCTTATTATTAGACAGGCCAAACACATCTTTTGTTCTCAAGATGACTAGAGGGATTTGAATACTTAATAAGTCCCATAGGCTTCTGCAATAGCTTGAGCAAGTTTATGACTTAATCCCCAGTATAGGCAACATCAGCTATTGTGTAACTTCATTTAAAGGGTGTTGGTACTTGTGGGAGGACACAAAACACAATGTCCACAGATTTACATTAAACTTACAAAGTTCAAGCTTCTATTTTTGTTAAGTTTAGGCGAATGAATAAATAAATTTATATATTTTGCTTGTTTGCTGAAGCACAAAACTTTCTCTTTGTCCCCTTTGTTTTAAGGAGGTATTTTTTCCGTAACTAGGTTAATTTCCTTTTGCAAATGAGTCCCAATAAATAATTACATTTTTTGGTGATTATTTTTGTATGGTGTACCAAGTTTCCCGATTACATTTTTTAACTCAAAAATTCACACCGATATTGGCTTAAAAACAAACTCATTAATTTTAAAATGATTAATAAACTGTGATCAAGCAACCTCCATATTAAAAACTATGAGGAATCAACCATGACCATGACACAAATTTTTCCGATCCTTTTTGTAAAAGGTTTCATGAGAAAAAGTCATATCAAAATTAAGACTTTTGGCAATTGGAAGACTAGCTTGGTCCAGAAATTATCTTAATTTTACTCTTTTAATATTGTGAGAAAGGTAAGACCACATAAACATATCATTCAAATTTTGTGTATCTATGTTTTATCTTCTGTGCCAAATTACACAGAATCATTCTTTGGGAATAATGCCTCATTTTGATGGAGGTGATCACATTATTAACAACATGGATTACAGTACACATTACTTGTAAGAGTTTCACAGTCATTCAAGTGAAACCTGGTTTGATGATAAGTTTTCCAAGATTACTTATTTTCGATTAGGGTGGTTATTAAGATCAAGAAAATTGAATTATGATTGAAATAAATATGTTCTTTCAGAGAACACTGTTGTACTGTTCCTTTAACTATTTCTTGCCAGATCTTCCCATCTGCTGAAGGGAAGACTTAATCCATTTGTGAAGGTCAGGAACATTCAGCGTTGAAAGTACTGAGCGGGGGAAATCGGGAAAATGGAAATGCTTTCTACCAGGTTGCACTTCAAAAATCTTGTTGCTGTGCATTTCCAAAGCCAGTTCTAGTTGATCTTTTGTGATTTTGGGTGAATGCTTCCCACTTGGCTTCTTGATGTGCGCTTGTTGGTTTATTTTGGTAATTAGAGCATCGCAGGCTTGTGCAGATCGACTAATCCGGTCTATACTCTTACTGGTTACTTTACCTCTCAATCCACTACAGTTCTCTTTGAATACTCTGTTCTGATGCTCGATTTCGCGATCTACTTCTATATTGTGTTGGGATTTGCCTGCTTTATTGATGAACCTGTTCCATTTCAGTTCGTAGGCCAACCTGGGAGTTAAGAAACATTTAACTTGTGCCAGCAAGCGCAGTACCTGGTAACTGTATTTAGGCTTCTTTGCAGCTTTGAAATGCAGTAACAGAAACTTGTACAGCCTGATGATTCTTTCCCCATCGCCCATCTGACGTGCTTCATTAAAGTCAGTGGCCAACAAACAAAGGCTCAGTGCTGCACGTGAATAATGAAATAGTGCGTCTTTATCTGGAGACAGACCTTCCTTCTGCTGTATAGGCTTTTGAATTCCAGGGTGCTTGTCCTTCATGTGGCTTTTGAGGCCTCTCTGTGTCTTGTATTTTTTTTTACAATTTGGACAAGACAACTCTGGGGAATCTTTCCTCAATTCATCATTAGTGGGGATTGCATAATTATCTACAATCTCTTCCAATACCTGATAAACATACTGCGTTCTGTCTTTGTGTTTGTCATACACAAAATCATTGTGTGTTGGGTCATCTGAGATCGCCTCCAGTCCAAAGTGCTTCATAGCAGCAGCAACAACAAGAGCAACAGTGTACTGCGAAATAAGGTCTGCAGCCCCATTGACGTTCCTAATTGGGTCACTGGTTACCTTTCGCGCTTCCAGAAAGTTCCTGGCTGCGTACAATGTGCCTTTGTCCCCACTTGATGTGGTGTCGTACAGATGTAACCATACCGCCTGTTGAAAATATGAAGATAAAAATTAACTTTAACAACCACCATCTATACACAAACAAACACAAACAAATAATTTCATTAATTTAGTTTGCCCTACACTGATGTGTGATAAGCAGTGTGCTTTCTGAGTTTTGCAGAAATAAAAATGCAATAGGCCAATGTCAGAATATTCATTTGGTTAAAAAATTAATTGAATCAAGATGGCAGATGTAAACTATCTAATTTGCAGTTGATCATGGTACATGTACTTTATAAAGGATATGTGCTAAAGCTCTCCTTTAATCTTTAGTTTCTCAGTAGGACCCCCTTGGTTATTGCTGAACTTGGAAGTTGTTGCAATAAACAGCCCAATTCCTCTTATCTCTTTGGTAGAGTGGTTTAGTTCTTCAAATAGCAGCTTGCCAGCGCAAGAGGAGCAACTCATTTGTTTCATCATTAGGTAGCCGAACAACTATTGGGTTTTTTTCAGTTTCCCAATTGTGGCCTGTTTCGAGAAGAAATTTCTGCTATGGACTCGGTTTTAAAAGCTGTTTTGATTTTATTTTGTAACTTGTTTTGGCACTCTGTTTTAGGTTTTCCCCACTGTATTGATAAGGGTTTTTGTTTTTCACTGTCTTTAGATACATTTCTATGTGGGTTTTTATTTGGGTTCTGGTTTCTTGGTCTTAAGGAATAACTTGCTGTTGCTTTAACAAACATTTGTATGAAAATTGTTATGTCTTCGAAGAAACCCACAATTTGAGTCACTGTCCCAGATATTTCATTTCCTCGCGTCTTGACCATAGATTTTTCATTATGTGAGTTCCAAGTGTTCATTGTTTATTTATTTATTATTTCTTCAATGTGTAACATTTTTCCAGTTCCCTTATACTTTTTCGGCGTATTTCATGATGACATTTCATCCAAGTAACCAGGGGAAAAACATAACCAATGGGGTACAGTACATGTACATAATTTGTATGTTAATTCCACACAGGACAGGACAAAACATATCTGTGTAGGTGTAACAACTCTGTGTAGGTCTAGTCCAACATTATTTTGATTGATTTATATAAACATTTGAAATATTTTGTAAACAATAATTTCAAATATTAAAGTATCTTTTGGGGGGATAGTGATTTTTTCTGAAAAAGTACATTTTCTGAAATCAAGAAGATGAATGTTTTTTTAGGTCCAAAAAATTATAAAAATTAATAAATGGAAATGACACTGGTTTCAATGAACAATTTGGTAATTGCATGTTGAAGAAAAAAAAAATTGAGAAGTCTTGTGAGATGCATTTCTCCACATTAAAAACATACCTGATAGAAGTTTGCCAATGCATGAAAATCTGCTATGACAGGCACCAGACCTTTCAAACGTTGGCTTGGTGTTGTTGAGTTGGATTGCTCTCTTTTACATGAACTCTCCCTTTCACAAGTCAAAAGATCTCCAGCACTGATGATTGGGCTGGGTACATCGGTGTCATGGCCTGGTACGTACTTGTGTAAGTGATGCATGATGTTATATATACCAGTTGCATTGTTCTCGCTCTCCATGAGCACACCAAGATTCACCTGATGAAATTAATTTTGAAATGAAATTTTATCGTTACTCTTGTTGATGTAGGTTTTGAGGCTTTGCATGGTGAAACTAGTTATAATCATTAACCTTGTGGGTACAATCATGTAGTTAAATCTCTTATTGGAATCTGTGTTGGCTCTGAAAAGATCAGCCGGTGGGCATATTCTCAATTTTCGATTGGTACATTTGTTTGCTCTAATTGAAACATTGAGAATACCCACCTGCCCTTCTCAGAGCCAACACAAATTCATACAAAGAGATTAAACAACATGGTCGAACCCACAAGAATAACGATTATAATTGTTGTTGTTTTTCTTTAGTTTGCTACTATGTTTTTTTAAACTTTCTTCAGCAATGAGCCTGCTAATAGACCTGTGTACTGATGTCATGATTTGTTTACAACATTGCTTAATTGCTGTAACTGGGTATTGCATTTTCGACAGTTGCATTTCCCATCGTTTTCCATTCTTCTGCAACGTGGTAGAGACTGTGATTTCATCAGTACTTAGGTCTGTTGCTAAAAAAAGGACATGTAGTATGGGCACTGATTTTCAGTAATAACCGGGAAGGAAAACTGTTTGTTGCCAGATGGAAATTTTTCAGTGGAGAAAACTTCCTAATTGTTAAATTTTCAGATTGAAACTAATTTTTTTTGGTGCTTAACAATCCTATAATATATCTTTTCGAATGCCTTTTTGAACCTTGAAAAACATTAATTTGTTTGAAATAGAATCATGAACAACAGCGTTTTTTTCTGATTTTTTTTTAAATTTATAAATATTTGGTTACCAAATTTAAACAAGGACAATCAAGTTCAATGTTTAAACAAAGAATTGATCTTACGATTTGTGACTTCTTGCTGAGATCTGCCATGTGATCATGAAGAGGTTGTGCTGGGATATGATCACCAATCCACTTGAAGGCTGGAATATGACGTGAAATGATGTTACCAATGATCAGCATCCACTCATGCTTGAGATGTTTGTTGTCACTGTAAGTAGGCAGGAAATCTGCTACATCGATGGACGAAACTGTTGAAATGGGTGCATCATTGGGCAAGTGGTATCCCTCTACTCTGTTCTTGACTGCTATGGCCTGAACCATATGAAGATCCGTTCCATGCTTTTCACGTGAGCTGTGCCGAGGATGTATGACTAGATCAACATTGTCCATGATAATTTGGAACCCATGATCCGTCCTCTTTTCTTGAAAATTTTTCCATTCCTCATCTGTTGAATTGGCTGTAATATGTCTCTCCTTGTCATCTGCTTTGCACTTCTCTTCTGCCCACTCCTTTGTTTCTTTATCAAAATCTAACCCAAAATCAATTTGCCGCCGCATGGTGGTCTGGTAGCTAGAACTAACAAATCTGGAGTGAAGGTGGCTAAAGGCAGACTTCTTAGCTCCGCTCTGTTTCAATATTAAAGAGGTAAGGACCTGGTGTGTGTTCATAGTTTGTGAACGGCAGTTGAAGAGAATTCCTGCTGCCGTTGTGATTCCTGGGATGAGTGTTTCCTGTGTTTTTATGACATTTATTTGCAATCCTGGACTTTCTGCAGCTGCATGCAGGACTGCAGACAACAATGGGGACTTCTCTTGGAGTTCCTGATGTTGTTCATCATAGTTGAATTTCTGAAGATCTGTGAGAGTTGATCCACGAAACAGAGATGCATTTTTAGGGTTGCACAAATTGGTTACTTCCTTCACTACAGTGTTGACCAATGTCAACTTAAATTCTTCTTTAGCTTCATCCGATTGAAGAACAATACGGACTGCTCGCCGTCCTTCTCCAGCACAAAGGGCAGCAGCCACATCAATCCACAGTCCAGACAAATCTCTTATTTCTGTTTGATGTTCATAATGCATTCTCACCTAATGAAGAAATGTAGAAATATTACCATATCATCTTGAATCGCAATGAATTACTTGAGTAGCAGGCATGATATTGGATTCTTGAAAAAGTATGATTTTTCAAATCTTTTCAAAACTAGGGGGACATTCTGGACCCAAAATTTGGAAGTTTGGCTGAAGCACGCCAAATTGAAACAGTTAAAGGGCCTTAAAATGTTTTTCATTGCATGTTAATGTTCGGTTTTAAATACTCCCCTGTTCAATCTGGGGCATTTTGATTGGTGAATTTGATTTGAAATCTAGAAGAACAAAAATTAGTATATATATATATATATATATATATATTTTTTTTTTTTTTGGGGGGGGGCATTTTTTTCACGAAAGCAAAGGTGAGAAATCTGATTTAGCTCAGAATAATAATATGCCTGGATTAGTGGTATAGAGCTGACATAATACAGTAGGTGAGTCAGTACTGAGCTATGTACTGTAATAAGTTGTTTCCGAGCCACTGAAATAAACTACTGAATTGCTCTGCACAATAAACAAATAAACATTCACAGTGTAATCAGTACTTGAGCTCTTGAGAGCTGCATGAGTGCATTTTATTGCCACTGAAGTTATTTGATAAGTGTATACATGATCCCATTCTAAGTCTTCTGAAAAACATGTGGTGACAGTAATGAGCATTACTTATTGAAAACAAGAGATTGTTTTCTATAAACAAACAAATATGTTCTTTAATCATAGTGCTACAGTAAAACCATGGAGGAAGAAATAGAAAAAACCAATGGATTTTATATGAAGTACGAGTACAGTTTTAATGACCAGCCTAAGAAAAGTTTTGTATTATGTAATCATTAGTAAGGACACAGTACAGTAATATTCGTTTGGAATTTAATTTAGTGCAAACAATATTGAGGGTAATAATGATACTCTGATTTATAAGCTGCATTAAATTTGTGTTGTGCAAAATAAAGAAATCACAGTTTTTTTCATACGTGCCTATTAATCATTAAAGACAGTGGACACTATTGGTAATTGTCAAAGACCAGTCCTCTCACTTGTTGTATCTCAATATATGCATAAAATAACAAACCTGTGAAAATTTGAGCTCAATTGGTGGTCGAAGTTGCGAGATAATATTGATAGAAAAAACACCCTTGTCACACGAAGTTGTGTGATTTCAGATGCTTGATTTCGAGACCTCAAATTCTAATTTTGAGGTCTCGAAATCAAATTCGTGGAAAATTACTTCTTTCTCAAAAACTACCTTACTTCAGAGGGAGCCGTTTCTCACAATGATTTTTACTATCAACCTCTCCCCGTTACTCATTAATACCAAGTAAGGATTTATGCTAATAATTATTTTGAGTATTTACCAATAGTGTCCACTGCCTTTAAATGTACATATTGTTATTCAAATATGAACAAAACGAGTTGGAAAAGAAAAAGGCATATCCTCACCTCAGCTTTGACTCCAGTTGTTTCCTCGAAACTGAGTCTCTTCTTCATCGGCTGTGGGGTAATAATTAAATCATACATTAATTACAAATTATAATCAATGTAATGAAATGAGTATGTTTAAAAATGGTTATAGAATAAGTTTGTGCACCAAAATGACTTGGTTGGAATTTTTGCTCTTTAAAAAATAGGCAAGAGTGAACACACTCTGATAAAGGTTTTCATACATACACATAAAAATTGTAAAAACTCTAAACTCATGGATATGAAGTACAAAGACATACATTAGAGGGGCCTTAATTAAAGAGGTTAAATTCAGTTTTGTGGATAGAGTCCTTATTACGGTTTAAAAAAATACGAGCCTTTAACATTACGCAAGTGGTTTAAAATGTCTTTTAATTTGAAACTCTTTCACTCAGGCAGAGTGATATATGAAACGTGACATCAGTTTTGTTCCGATAAATGAGGCTGAAACATTCCATACAGGAATTGTTCGTTGTCAAAAAGTCATTTACAACGCTGATTTGATTGTCGAGCTCAGTGGCTTCAAGTTCTATTCTAATGTCTGCTTCCATTTGTTGTATTTTGGGGTCATGTATTGTAAAGCATTTCGAAAATTGAAAATGGCCCCACCAACAAGTGAAGGTGGCAAAACCAACGGTACTTCTACAAATTTTAATGTTTTAATTTTGAAAACTCTTGATAAGTTACATTTTCAAGCCAAACTTTGAGTTAGTGAAAATGTTTTCAAATGTGTAATCACGGATCCTCTTGTATTGTAATATTACAATATGCATTTCCACCCTAGTAGTAGTATTACATAGTACAACGCTTAGAATTGCAAAGGGAAAATTAAATTGCACTTGAAGCTTTGAGCTCAACAAACATGTACTGAGGGCCCCCATGGAAAGCAGCGCTGCTGTGCACTGAGTGGGGTTTTTCCTCGCAATAAAGATGACTTAAATAAAATAGAATAAAAAAAATAAAGAAATGAGAAATAATTATAAATGTACTGATACCAGGAATAAAACAATTAATGCAAACCGCTTTATACTTACTTTACATGTTGAGGGGGTTCCTGGAGAACTGGTGGCCTTTCGTTTCTGTCGATCGCGATCGAGCTGGCCGTGTCTCTGTGGACTCGCCTTCGGTGTACTGGGACCCAGTGCTTGGCTGCCGCCAAGACGAGTTGCTTTTGTTTTCTCATAGTTTAGATGTATTTCATTTCGTAGTTCCGTGCTCTGTTTTACCCTTTCCACCTTTGCATGACAACCATCACACATAAATGTTGTACAAGAAGGTACGATAACATCGCCAACAACGTCACTTAAATGGGATGAAAATAGTCGGTTCTTCTTTGCTAATGTACTTAATGTGGAATAACTCTTACATGTCACTAACTCTCGGTTACAAATAAGACACCAGCGACATTTTCTTGTCTTAGACTTAGTGTGATCGGCCGCAGAGGCGGCCTCTGCTGCGGCCATTCTTCAGTCCGTCAACAACACTGACATCAACAAATATTTTTGAAGTGTTTTTTTTTTGCTGCAAGTGTCGACAAAAGCTTCGCTAGCAAAAGAAAGATGTTCACTGCCAGCGTACCATTCATCAAAACTTTCCACCTATCGTGCGCGTGCTTTTACAACACAACCAAAGAAGTTTGGTCCAACGCATTTTGACAACACGTACAATGTACACACACAGTACACATGGCCAGTGGTTGTCACAGGTCCGCGTGTAAACAGCATGCATCCAGTGCATGCACAGTGCACAGTCTGATATGCTCATTATGCAGGTTTATAATTGTGCCTTTGCGCTTGCGTATTTCTGCTGTAACCTTTGTTGAATATGCATATTTAGGTCAATGCCTTGTTGTCATGTGATCTCATAGTAGAGTACCGAGACGGTCTTGTGAGAGCGGTGTGTGGCTGATAGCGGTTTGTGGCTGATATCATTGTGTGGCTGATAGCGTTGTGTGATAGCGTTGTGTGGCTAGCGCTTCATGGCTGTGCGCGGCAGATAGCGTTGTGTGATAGCGTTGTGTGGCTAGCGCTTCATGGCTGTGCGCGGCAGACGGGTGTGTGTCACTGATCTCTATATACTGACTGGATAGCGCTTCGGGTTCGTGCGATGAAGGCGCCGCATCGATCGGGCCGCCATCTTACTACTCACATCATCGCCTCATATCATGCGGGCCGGATCGGACGGTAACCATGGTCAACAAATGGCGGATACAAAATAAAAATGTGTTGACTGTCCTGTCTCTTCTCTTCTCTTGATCATCGTCCTTGACGTTAACAATGCCAACGTGTGCATCCATAAACTGCACAAACAAACAAGCACGAGGATGTGGAAAGACATTTCATGTGTAAGCATTTATATGGGTTTATTTTTTAATTTGGAAATTAAGTGGAATAAACATGTTTTAAAAACGTTCGTAATCGTATATAATTTATAGCATACATTGTACTTGGTTCAAGTTGTAGTAGAATGTCGTCTGGCCCTGAATTGCCGTTTTTGTTTTCATAAAACTTAATAAACAGCACACAATTTTCAGGTATGAAGAAGGTTGTCATGAAACAATTTTTCTTGGGCTTTGCCTTTTGCACATACTTCTAATTTTACTTAAGTTCTACTTGGTGGTCATATCGTTTTTAATGCAAAATGACAAACATTCACATGACTACACCTTCCTTCATATATCCATAACCCATCGAGAAAGTATTGCAATATTACTAGTTTGTATTTAGAGAGAAAGGTGGGAGTTTTGTTCTAGCTTCATTCAATGAAGAGGGGCAGGGGCAATGCCAGACCAGAGCAGATGACCAACTGAGAATTTTAGTCTAACTCTAAGGTAAATATAGCCCCACTCCAAGTCCAAGTTGGCCACAAAAGTGGGGCTAGGTAAATCACAGTGCAAGCTTGTCCATTTCTCAACTTTCCCTTTGTAGCTTTTAATATCCATACTTAATTTAAGGGATATTTGTTTGTAATAGGCCTATATGATTGTGTGTAATTTCTTTTGTAACACTAATAATCATGGCATAACTCTTTACAGATTGCAGGTTGAAAATGAGGCTTTTTCATCAGGCATTTTTAGAGTGACATATGGTGCTAGACTATTTGGACTCCATGGACTAATGTAGACAATCATAACTTACAGCTGATTTTAAATAGTTACTCTTGTTTTTATATTGTTAATTGAAACAAAATAGGAAATAATTATTTATATTTTTTTATATTTTTATTTCCATTTGTTTCAGCTTTCCATTCAGTCAACCTAGTGTCCTAAAGAAATGGGTGATCAATATGAAGCGGGACAATTGGGTTCCTTCAAAGAAAAGTGTTCTTTGCTCTGATCATTTCAAAGAATCATGTTTTGATAGAACTGGTCAGACAACAAGACTCAGAGCAGGTGTTGTGCCAACATCATTTACATTTCCGATGCACCTTCAGAAGGTAAGTTTTATGCCCCACAGATGGCAAAGTCACTGAAGGGGCATACTGTTTTTACAATGCTGTTCTAGGTTTACACATTGCGGTATTTTAAGCTGCGCATCAAGTTTACTTGAAGATAAATTTGTTATCACACATTGTGGAATATGGAAAAATAAAGTGCCTATGTTTCCTATTTATAACTGCTTTTTTATTGGAAAAAAACCTGAATAAATTAAAAGAAGGCGACATTGAGTCAGGTGGTTCCTGATGAAACCCCCACCTCAGAGTGGCTAGTACAGAGAACTCATAAACATTTGACTTGTTTTGTTTTCTGGGGGACCTTCAACCAAGTTGTTTTATCACACTGTCAATTTTTGCAAGCCTTGTTATTATTATTTGTAACCCTACTGAGGTGGAGTTATTTTAAGCTGCGCATCAAGTTTACTTGAAGATAAATTTGTTATCACACACGTACTTCTTGTGGAATATGGAAAAATAAAGTGCCTATGTTTCCTATTTATAACTGCTTTTTTATTGGAAAAAACCTGAATAAATTAAAAGAAGGCGACATTGAGTCAGGTGGTTCCTGATGAAACCCCCACCTCAGAGTGGCTAGTACAGAGAACTCATAAACATTTGACTTGTTTTGTTTTCTGGGGGACATTCAACCAAGTTGTTTTATCACACTGTCAATTTTTGCAAGCCTTGCAAGCTATTTCTTTTATTTAATGTATGTTGCAGTGTACAAAGAAACGAAAGCAACCCACGGAAAGACTTCCCCCACCTGATGCTGACATACAACGTGAAGAGGAACCCATGACAGAAGAAATGACCGCTACCACCGGTGATATTTCTATCATGCAAACAGACCACACATACATCACCAAGCTAAGCCCACGAGCTATGAAGCATAAGTTGGATGTCACATCTGACAAGCTGTGCAAGCTCAATAAACGGTTGAAGGTCTCGCAACAGAAAACAAGACGCCTTCATAAAAAGGTAGATTCATTACAATGTGTTGTTAAGTCTTTACAGGACAAGCAACTTGTCTCTTGTAAAATGGGGCTGAGGTATTGTCAAAGACATTCTCAGGTGTTCCGTTTGAGATCATGAAGAGAATAATGTCAAATAAACACAGAGGAAAATTCACTCGTGAGCAGTATCCACCTGTGCTTCGAGCTTTTGCATTGACTCTTCAGTTCTACTCCACCAAGGCCTACAAGTACGTTCGTAAGTCATTTGACTTGGCACTTCCACATCCAACAGTAATTCGAAAATGGTACAGTGGTGTCAATGGGGAACCTGGCTTCACACAGGAAGCTTTCACAGCACTTCAGTATAAGGTAAAGGAAGCACAAGCAACAAAGACGGAAATTCCATGTGCCCTGATGCTTGATGAAATGGCCATCAGGAAACATGTCTCTTGGGATGGGAAGAAGGTACGAGGATATGTTGACATTGGAACTGAAATCAGTGACGACAGCACACCTGTTGCTACAGAGGCACTAGTTCTCATGGTTGTATGTCTGAACAAGCATTGGAAAATTCCAGTTGGATATTTCCTCATAAATGGAATGTCTGGAGAAGAAAGAGCTAACCTAGTAAATAAAGCAGTGTATCAATAAGCTGAGTGATGTTGGAGTGCAGGTTGTATCTCTCACCTGTGATGGTCCATCCTGCCATTTCACAATGTTGTCAAGTCTTGGGGCTAACCTGAAGATTCCCGAACTGGATCCATCATTCCCTCATCCCATTAATCCATCTCATCGTGTCAGTGTTCTTCTTGATGTTTGCCATATGCTCAAGTTGCTTCGGAATACCTTAGGAGCAAAGGGGGTGATTGTCAATGGCTCTGGAAAGAATATAGAGATCAGTGGTGTGTGTGTGGGAGGCGTGGGTAGTGTATTGCGCGATGTATGCTGACCGTGGATCGTGGAATAAAATCACCAAGACCGTCTCGAACCGAGACTAGTGTAGTACATGTACATGTATGACAATACATGCATGGAACTATCACTGCATTGCTTGCGCTGCAACTGTCACGACTGTGTACAACAGCTGAACTGGAAACAAACTTTGATTAGTTAAAAACTAACCTTCCAAGACATCTACAAACCACTGGGCACCCTCACGTTTTTCAGAGAGACGCCAAGGTCACAGCTCGCCACCGTTTGCCATTGTGGAAAAGATCGTTTCTATGCCTGGTTTTACGACGTATCACAGGAGGAACTGTGAATCAAAGGGTTAAATAATATTTGGTTTAATTTTAACCAACGGTTGGCAAAAAGTGTGCCCAATGTGAATGGGTAATATTTTGCCCAAAAGTTGGATAAGTTGACTATTCGCCCTTAATTGGGTAAAAAGTTGGGCATTATTTTACCCAATTTGTTGATAATTTATTAAATACCCAGAAAATGGGTAAACAAAAAATTACCCAACTGTTGGCTACTAAAATATACCCAACTATTGATGAGGAAATATTACCCAATTATTTGGCAATCAGAGTGCCCAACTGAGATGGGGAAAAAAGTACTTAAAAGATGGGCATGTTGATAGTTTAAGCAACGTTGGGTAAAAAATTGGGTAAATTTTTGCCCATTATTTTTACAGTGTATCAAGTAGGTGATGTTATGTATGTATATATTCCTGTTACTCAGCAAGGGCTGTCAAGAAAACTTCAACAATTTTGGTGTGGCCCGTATTTGTTGGTGGAAAAGACTGGTCCGGTCAATTTTAGAATCAGAAATCTTGAAAATCACAAACTGATAAAGACACCTATTCATGTGAACCGATTTAAATTTGCATACGATCGATTTCTAAGACCACCGAACAGAAGATCCAGAAGATCCTACGCCAAAAAATCCAATTGAGGATTTAGAGGACGCAGATTGTCCTACATGTTCATTTGAACCACTCAAAGCAACACAAAGTGTGAAAGATAAATCCTCGCTAGTACCAGGATTGCCTAATCCAACTGTTGAGTATGAAGTACAAAAAGTACTACGAGGAAAATTTGTCAATAACAAACTGTATTATCTGATCAAATGGAAAGGTTTTGATAACACACAAAGTACTTGGGAACCGGCAGAAAACTTGAATCAAACCCTTCGGGATTATTTACAAGAGAATCCAGTAAGGATTTCCGGTAAATCGAGACGATATTAGATTGATATTGTATTAAAACTTAATATTATTGTAGTAATGTAATTAATGTAATCTTCCATGGAAGTGATGTCCACAACTCCAGGCAGCACCAAGTATGACGATGATCTGATGTTACGCGCGGCATCCAGTTCTTCCAATACCTCCAAATGCTTCTGATGTCCTGTGGCCGACGAACAATTATTGGACTATACTCATTAATTATAATTTACATTACATTACATTAAGAAGAGTCCCTACAATTGGCAGGAGCCAATCTAAAATGGGAGGACACTTGTGATATAAACATTTTTGATTATTATTAATTTAATGTAGTATTTATATTTAAATAATGTCCTTACGATTGACAGGAGCCAATCTTAAAAGGAAGGGCATATGTGATGATGTAACAAATCGATTGTATTAATTCAATGATTGCTTATACCGAATCTCCCATAGTTTAAGTTGGAATGCTTTATTACGTAATTGAATACCTTTTTGAATACCTTTAGCAGTATAAAACCCATTGGGCACACACCCTCGTGGTCTGTCGTCCAGAAGCGTGTGTGTCAGGTCATCATGACTGTGTACTTGTTCTTATGTTCAATTTGCTTTACTGTTGAGTGGTTGGTCTCATACCAAAGTGGGAGATTCGGCAACCCTTGTAAATAATGTAGCAACTTAATAAATTATCTGAACACGGAGATTGGGCCTGAATGTGTTACTTCTTATGTTCATGTTGGTCAACACGATCCCGCGGATGGTTGGAAGAACCACAACCATCACACGTGTCATGTTTAGATATGGAGCTATTGCACAAATTGAAGGGGATGAGGAATGCATTTTCCTTCACACACAGAGGGATATTGGTCAGGGAAAATCTCTTACACCACGGGTTAATAATGCCTCTTACTATTTGATGATATCGATCAACGGTGTCGTTAAAATGTTGACGACTTGACGGATGTTTGCAAATGAACTGGGAATATTCTTTGGTCAAGCAGCATGCGGCGCCAGACTCTATACAATGTGGGAGGAAAGTGATCGAATTTTGGTACCCAAAAGTTGTTTAAAAACACTATAACAGTGCGATTGATTAAAACGTGGTAACGTGCGCATGTGAGAACGCTCATTGTTGCAAAGTTTGCAAAAAAGTGAAGGAACAGCCCATACCCTAACCCAAATTTAGTGTGAACCGTGATTTCAGTGCTTGGAGAAAATGCATATTTTGCCACCGATTTTGAGGAATGTAAAAAAGAAAACGCATTGCCAATGCGCCAAATGAATGAATGATTATTATTTTGTTCTGCTCCGTGATGCAGCATAAGTATTCACAGTGGGTTCTCAAGCTGTGTCAAACAACTGCTTTGGATTGTTCTCTTCTCAACCAACCAGAATCATGAATAGCTCGCCTGACTT
The DNA here is from genome assembly GCA_037783415.1 of Leptasterias polaris. Lineage (NCBI taxonomy): Eukaryota > Metazoa > Echinodermata > Asteroidea > Forcipulatida > Asteriidae > Leptasterias > Leptasterias polaris. The sequence continues at coordinate 472,491 of JAZGTN010000171.1, forward strand.
CTTGATAACAAAACTGACTTTTAAACAAGGTCAGATTCGATTAGAATGCCGGCTGCTTGGATGTTAATCACCGGTAAAAACTGATGTGGATTAGGCCTCGAAGTCTATCCCTGGGTACTCATGCGATTCAAGGGGATTCAATCGTACCACAATTACAGGTGATTGTTGTGTCTTAACTAAAACTAACCATTGACTGTAAAGAATTACATTCTTAATCTTAGCCAAGATTACTGTATTGAAGCAATGCTCAATGATGGATGACTATACAGCGTTTATTCATGACAGTTGATGAAAAAGACAGATCAGTGAAGCGATTTGATCGCTTCATATCCCTTCTTTTTGATAACTTTTTCATTTTGTTTAGTTGCTATAGATTAATCAGCTGTGACGATCTGAATAAAGCCGGTAATGCAAAGAAGTGAGCCACTCGGTAACCCTGCATTGTGATGTTTTTACACCATGGTTTACACAGAGATGAGGTGGTTACCCGCGCGGTTTGGGTCTTCCCAACCTCATCAATGAGTCGACTGACTAAAGTATTGATCACCGCATGTCCTTTGATGATCACAAAAGCGTAATATCTTCTTATGTCATTTTATCCACTCCAGTGCGTGTTTTATCGGTTTACATTCACTCGTGGCATGGTACAGTATGCGACTATAGGAGGGCTTGATACCGTCCAGAGGCGTCATTAAGAGCACACTAATTTGGCATACACAATCACTTGAGTAATAAACGGTGCTTGACGCGAATGATCTGGAACTGCATGAAACGCTCAACTACTCCTGCTTTTTCAACAAAATGTTGCGCATTAATTTGCTGCTAGTGGCCGTAGCTGTGTGTGTTACCTCATCAGTGGCACAGACAACATGTCCAGCAGGTTTCTGGGATGCTGGAGATCATTGTATCATTACAATCTGGCAGAGTATGACACTCACGGATGCAGAGGCTCACTGCGTGGGATTGGGCGGCCGCATTTTTGCTCCAACTGCTGCCACCACCACGGCGTTGAAGAGTTATGCCGATGGTACGTATCTGACAGATCCTGATCTTTGGGGGAGATATTGGGTGGGTCTGACTCAAGACTTATCCAATGCGTGGCAGAGGAACGTGGTTGAGGAATGGGACAATGACAGTGGACCTTATTGTGTAGCACTGGATTTCAAAAGACCATTGTCTCAGCATTTGCAGTTTTATGGATATGACCGCGAAACATGCCGAGATGATGTCAAGTTACCGGTTATTTGCAGGATAGAACCAACCTCCATCAGCCAACCGAAGCCTCGGCCTGTTCCTGCAAATAATATCGAGGCAACTTGCCCACCAGCACCGCCTTGCCCAACCTGCCCTGCCCAGGTCACTTGCCCTACACAGGTCACTTGCCCATCATTGACGTGTCCTCCAACTGTAACCTGCAAGCAGAGCGAGCCCACAGCCCGCCCTCCGCAACCTATCATTGCAGTTAACATTTGCCCACCCACTTGGTTCACCCGAGAACAGTTTTGCTACCATTTTCTTATCGCCGGCCAGACGTGGAATGAAGCCTCTCTCAGCTGTCAAAAGGAAAATGCTGATCTTGTATCTATCTTGAGTAAGGATGAGAATGACTTTATAGGGGAGATAAGTAACGACCTCTCGGTGGCGACACCAACGATGCGTCGCTTCTGGATCGGTCTGACGGATATCGGTCAGGAAGGTGAGATGGAATGGAGTAATGGTGACGCAGTCACCTTCACTTCATGGGGTCAAAGACAACCAAGCAAGCACAAGATACGTCGACTCCGTGAAAACTGCGTCATCACCAACAACAACATGGTGGGTCTCTGGGATGATATATCATGCAAGAAAGTTCATCCTTACATATGCAAAATGCCAGCTGATACAAAGTAAAACTTGATGTGGTATCTTTAAAAATGAAGGCACATACACAGTGTGTTTAAACTCATTGTTTTGAGGTATTTACTAACCATTTTAACGCAAAAGGGTGGATCCGTGCTGGTGCACTGCAAAAACTGTGGTGTTAGAATTGACAACATGGGTGTTGTCACAGATAGATTTTTAAAAAAATCAAAACTTATATCATACGGTGTTAAAAGTTACACTAACATCTACCAGCACAATTACATTGGTGTTATTTTTTATTCTCTCTTGGGTATCTATTATGTGATTTAGCACCCCTGTTTTTGCAGTGTGGTTTAAAGGTGGGATTGTACTGATCAATGGGAGCGCACAGTGTCAACATAAAAGATTGGGTTGTATTTGCACATGGATAATTAACATGGATTTACCACACACCATAAATCCTCTGAAGTGATAATACTAAGTAAGCCCAATCAGTTAAGTCGAGCTAGAAAATCTTTTTGACCATTAATTATTATTTAATCACCAGTCCTTGGATCCCGGTCTTATTTGGTTGTTTTGGTCATTCATTCGCAAATATTTACTGTTATCAAGGGACAATAATTTCACACGGGTTGCTAGGCAAATAAATTTCGCATTGAACAACATAGATAACCAGGCAAATATTTCGTGAGATTGTTTTGCAAGCGGACCTGTGTTCGGTACCAATCTAGACTTTAAAAAAAACCAAGAGTTTGCTTCACCTCTAAATTTAAGACCCTTCAAAAATGGTTGTTTTTTTATTGTAACTTTACGGTTTGATCAACTGAGAATCAGTTTTTATACATCATGTTGAATGTTTAACTAATATGCTTAATAAGTATTTTACTAATTTAACAAAAGGGGGATTCTTTTTAATACAGAGGTAAATCCTCTCAACTTAATTGTAATAGGTAAACGTAGACGCTCTATAATCTTGTTAAGTAATAGATTATTTATTGTAGTTCATTTTTATTTACCATCACTCTAAATATATTCCTACAGCAGGGGTAGGCCTTTATTAGATTTATCAGTAAAAGACAAAAACTGTCAAATACAATAACTCTTATGTAATAACTAAAAAGCATTGACAAATTATAGTCCCCAAATTCGTCTATATCCAATTGCCAAAGTGAATGATTCAGAAGGACTGGGGCCAATAGGCCTAAACCTTAAGTGTTTATCACAGTGTTGAACTTACCAATCTTATCTCAGTTCAAACAAGTTGGTGTGGAGTGACACCAGAAGAGGATATTGGAGGAATAAGGCCACACGCAAGCCAATTGTCTCCATGATGTTTATTCGCGGTGAACATTTTGTGGGCCGATGTTGTACATGGCACAGCCATGGTATTCTAAAATGTGAGAACATAACGTATTAGTAGGTTGTACTTATTCCAAACCGGCTTTATTTGAAGAAAAAAAATCCCCAATAATTTACTAATGTATAGTGGTAGACTATATTCGGTTTGCGGTAACACCGTGTGTATGTAGCTTTGATGTGTAGATTTTGTTCTTTGAAAACCCGCTTGCTATTTATTCTACTGCAGTAGAACTTATTTCCCGAAAGATTGATAGACCTACTTCTAATTCATAGAAATGTTGAGATACAGTAATGTACCTTTTGTACAGCTTTTAGCGCCAATGTTTTACCTTTAAATACATGTAAATAGTTGTAAGCAATTTTGACATTGTGGTACTTTTTATGACATTCCAAATACTTTTAGGTCAAAGCCAGATTTTTCTCTTTCAGTTTCCGAGTCAATTTTAACGACTGAGTTATTCAAGACGCTGTTTTGGGGGATGACTCTCTATAGAATAGATATACAATTTTAACAATATTGATAAATATTTGTTTCTCGTTTCTTTGAGGTATCGTCATGAGGTCATTTTCCTGCAACTGAGAACAAAATCGACGACTCGATTCGTTCGCCTCTGTAATGGCTGATGAAACATCACCTCATGAATAATAATTCACGATGAAAGTGCCTTCAATACGCCTCTCTTAATATTCATGCATGACGTCATAATGAGGCTATAGGCGCGCGTCCGCCACCACTTGCAGTGGCTGCGCCTATGGCCTCGTTTTGGGTTAGAATTGTGACGTACTCGAGCATAAATATTAAGAGAGGCGTATTTGGTCCTTTGCAAAACGGCACTGTGTTGTTTCACAAAAAGGCTTATTCCATGTCGAGGAATTGACATAATTTGAATATGGTTACAACAGAGGTTAACGCTTTTTATGTAGTTACATAACACCATTTTCTTTGGCTATCATTCTATTTTTGTATACATGAGAAAAGACAAGTTTTTAAAGTATATAGATATAACTTACTGTGAAACTAACAATATTGTGCAAGTTAACATTTGAGGTGCTATGCGTAACGACACAGAAGTTATCAACAGTTATTTTAAGTGTGTTTTGTATTATATTCTTAAATTGAATACAAATAAAGCTGCTACAATTCAAAGCATGATTTATAGGCGAATGACGAGAAGCCTGCTCAAGCGTGGCTCCCTTTGTTATTATAGTATAAGTGGAGTAAATGGGAGGGGGGCTGGGGAGAAGGCAACTAATCGAGGCGTTTATTTAAGAGACCCCACTGTTCCAAATTAGGTAATGTACTGAGACATAAAATATGTTTATTCGGGAAAATATATCAATTTCATGGCGTTAGGGGAAGGATTCTGCGTGGGGGGAACTCCCCCAACACCTCCAAAACCCAGCAACAACAAACAAACACCCACACAAACAAACATTGCAGAAGTCTAGTTGGTCTTAGAAAAGCTGTCGATCGTGTTAGAGTTTTACCATGGATTTAAAAAGCCAATTTAATAGTAAGTAGTTGCTTTAAAGGTAGCCTACTTGAAGTCGGTATATTATGGAAACTCCAGTCCCAGTTTTCAAGAATGTCCGCAATAGTATGTTGAATTTGCGTCGGGTCGATAAAGAATTTTTTTATTGTTTTTTATGTGTTAAGCCATCAGATACACCTTTTTGTGTTGTATCGATGTTTGAATTCACCCGCATTCAGGAGCGCGGCGTCTGACCGGCGGCCATGGAATTGACAACCGCCGTGGTTGGCGAGTGGAAAAAGTTTAACCATAGACAATTATTTAATGTGGTTGAAATCTAACGACTCTGTTTCTTTATGTGTACATACATTACACCATCCTCTTTATTACAGTGTAAGTCGACTCGAAGTGTTTTGTGTTCCATCTTCTTGCTTTAACTGACTTTCAATGAGGAACATGGTCGTGGGATGACAACACGTTTCGTACCATCACACAGGCCTGTAATAACTTTAGTGGCGCCAATTCTCGTCTGGTGGGGAAAATACTCTATAGGCCTTTTTTGATCCCATTACAAACGCTTATCTTTTCAAAACGCTCCAAGATTAATTCTGTACTAAGAAACATGGGTGTTCCGAAGATAGGTTGATTCTCAGAGTGATCGGAGATGGGAAAACAATTAAAACTCCTCAAAACGCTCTGAGATTAATTCTGTACTAATAAACAAGCGTGTTCTGAACTAACTGGTTGATTCTCAGGGTGATTGGAGATGAAAAAAATTAAAACTCCTCAAAACGCTCTGAGATTAATTATGTAATAAGAAACAAGGGTGTTCCGAAGATACTGGTTGATTCTCAGGGTGATTGGAGATGAACATTTTTTCAAACTCCTCAAAACGCTCTGAGATTAATTCTGTACTAATAAATAAACAAGCGTGTTCTGAACTAACTGGTTGATTCTCAGGGTGATCGGAGATGAAAAAAATTTCAAACTCCTCAAAACGCTCCGTGAGATTAATTCTGTACTAATAAACAAGCGTGTTCTGAACTAACTGGTTGATTCTCAGGGTGATCGGAGATGCAAAAAATTAAAACTCCTCAAAACGCTCTGAGATTAATTCTGTACTAATAAACAAGCGTGTTCTGAACTAACTGGTTGATTCTCAGGGTGATCGGAGATGAAAAAAATTCAAACTCCTCAAAACGCTCTGAGATTAATTCTGTACTAAGAAACAACAGTGTTCTGAAGTTACTGGTTGATTCTCAGAGTGATCGGAGATGAAAAAAATTAAACCTGTGACTAGGTCTTTTAATTATTCCAAATAAGCTAAAACTGAAGCTGCTCTCTGTCCTTTCTCTATGATTGGATGGTTTGCGTTACAAACCTTTTGTGTCAACAAAACATGTATGCTTCCTACACATCCCCACAGTTGAAGGAGTTCAATGGTTCGATCAAATTGATGACGTATGCAGGGGTAACTGCACATTATGCACTATAGCTGTGTTTGGAACGCCATAGAGACCTTTCTCTATGGTAAGGCCATACCCGAATTGATGGATTTGGCGGTGGCTATGACTTGAACGCACGTAGCCGTAGCCGTAGCCGAAGGTCTTGATATGAAATACGCGTCAAACAAGAAACAAATCCTTAGTAACATGTAACATGCAGATTTTTACTGCTGCCATGTATTATATAGGCCTACATGCTGAAAAACTATCACTAAAGAGTTAAGCTGCGCTATGAAATTGGGTCCGAAACGATAACGTATTTTTAAAACTCTTATTTATTGAATTTGTAAATTCGATAGATGAGCAACTTGATCGCACAATATTCATATTTAGGCCTACAGAAGTTTTGCGAGTGGTTCCCTTGCATGTACCATAATGTGACCTACATCTAACCATTTAAAGAAAACCGTTTTGTCGTGCATGCTCTTTGTTCTAAAAACAATAATTTAGGTTTACTTTGAATCCATTTTCAAAATGAAAGGAGTACATTAACCATATTATTGACAAGGTTTGAATGCAAATTCATTACGCCTCATCAACTATTATTGCATGCAGACTCCTTTCACACTATTATATATTTGGATGGAATGAATGGACTGTCCTTGTGTTAATCCCTTTGAGAGACTAGGTACCCAGAGGTAGCTGTTACAAAAATGACAACTCAACCTGAAATGTAAGTCATTTTAAAGTTCATGCCAATGGTCCATGGATAGAGTTCCCCCCTGAAATAGACCCGAAAATAATAATGCCAGGGTGTCGACATAATTTGAACTTGGAGACTTTTCATATAGGCCTAGACCAGTGGCGTAGGGGGGGGGGGGGGCATAGACATAATTTGAGGGGCCTTATCAAATCATTTATTTGTGCATTTTTGTCGACCTTAGTTTTGGGGGTTTTTTTTGGAGGGGGGGGAGGTGCCAAAGGTTCAGAGCACCACACCCACTGGTTACGCCACTGACCCAGTAACAGGATCTCAAGATGTCGAATTGACTTCCAGAGCCCCGTGTCGTTGCTTAGGCCGGCCCTATCGATTGCAGCAAAATGAACTTCCAAAAAAATCTCCAGCGAACATAAACCGGTTTAAAAAAAACTAAACCGAGAACAGGATTGAAGACTCATCAGTTGCATAATTTGTTTGTTTGTTCGTTTGTTTGTTTGTGTGTTTGTTTGTTTGGTTGGTTGGTTATTAGTTTGGGTGTGCGCCTGTGTGTTGTTGTGTTTCTGTTTTTTCAGGGGTTGTCTTCGTTCTTTTTGGGGGTGGGGGGGGGGGGGGGGGGGGGAGCACAGACGTGCCCCGGGCTCTGCCTTTGGGTAGGGCCTACACCAAACCAACTAAGCCTCTGTTTGTCTTTGCGGTGAGTGGTGGGTGGCTGTGGGACGTGATAATTATAAATCTTAAATGCTAAGATTTCTATAGACAAAGTGAGTGACCACAATCAACCGTGCTCCCTTGCCATCTACGCTGCTGAAACTGAAAGGATTAATTTACTCATTCCAAACCCCGCTGACTAACAGCTGATTTATGCAAGAAAAACTCCCAGGTGCCTGTATGGATCGGGCTGCAAATTTTCAGAAGGCCCTTTTACGGTCCGGTGATCATACTGAGGGGGTACGATTTTTTTATTTCCTTCGTATTTCAAAAATTGATTTATTTCACATAATTTTATCGAAAGAGGATGAACGAACGCAAGGTACGAAAGCGCGGTTGATGAAATACGAAAACGTGCACAACAAAAACAACGTTCACGTGCGGCACGAATCACGTGCGGCACCAAAACCTGGCCACCTGCGAACCCGGCCGCTTTCGGGTGGTTGAAAACCCCTTTCCACCTCAATTTAACCACTCAAAGACATTTACATTTTCACCTGAAGTGTACTTAGGTTTTGACAATTTTCGATGAACAGATTCATACTTTTGGTGAACCTAACTGATTCGAGCAGGAAGGAAACATTTGAGGTCGATTAATATGTTTACGTTCGTTAGACGAAGGATGATCGGTGCCATTGATGCCACATTCACTTCTGCCCATTATTAAAACCGTTGTCGTTTTTTTCGCCCTGGAAAATTCAGGAAAAAATCTGAAATGTCGCCGCTGCGTGGCACTCATTATTGCGTAATGTCGTAACATTACTTTAGTAAAATAAGGGCCAAAACATTCCTTGTGAATACAATAATGTGGCTGCTTTTTATTCGTTATGTCTTGGTGGTATGTTCATCATGCTGAATTTTTCCATTACAACACCAAGTCTCTTGCAAAGGACAAAACTTAGTATTTGTTAGTCAAGAGTTAAAAACATTTCCTTCATCAAAAATGCATGAAGCACTTTGTGCACCAATGAAGTTCACTAATCATTTGTTCTTGCTTCATGTACATGATGTATTGTATGATGATCATACCCACAAAGTGATTTAGCCATCGTTTTCCTTTTTATTTTAGGGTATTAGTTAGACCTATGTGTCATACAAATCTTTTTATTCCAACTTGCACTTTGTTTTATTGCATTGAGTTGTCCCAACTGGGTCGCTATACTCCGTTTTTGTTTTGTTTTTTGATTTTGATATATGCACAGATGCAAAATTTTAGTATTTAAATAGCTTGACCGTTTACGTTCAGGTCCAGACATTTCTGTTGACAGTAAGCCTGGTTATTTCAATAAACTTATATTTTGAGTCCCCTTTTAGTAACTGATTGGATCTGGTTGAACAAGAAAAGGTAATTTGGCATTATTAAAATATGACGTTTTGGTTCTTTTTTTTACCTCAATTTTCAGGCCGAGCACTCTCTGTGACCTACCGTTGTTTCAAGTAAAAGTTTTGAAGGATTCCAATTACATCAGGAGGTACAGTGACTGGTATCTTGTGGTATCTTCCTGATGTTGTAACCCGGCCAGATTTCTGTGGGTTGTGTAATGGTGTCCCGTAAGAATGCTGCATCGATCTATCTGTCACTTTGCTAAACGTGGATGATTCAACGTTCTTGTGAAAATACTGTGACAGTTTTTTTTTTTTGCTGTTTTCTCAGCATATAGACACTGTATTCAGCTTGAACTTTCACTTGTGACTTCATTGTATCTTTCCATATAATTTTGCCTATAAATAAGCCTTTCATAGACAAAAATCAATCTATGACCCTACCTTTTAGGTAATTTATTACTAATGTTGTAACAAAGTACTGTTAGTTGTGAATGTTCGTTGGTGTTATGGAGGATTGGTACAGCTCACAAAAATAGTCGTAGACATGATTGATGTTTTGTGTGATCAACTGACTTGAAATAACAAATCTGTGTTCTTTTTTGCTCAACCCCTTGTGTGAGTCAGGAGAAAAATAGTGAAAAATCTGGCTCAGATTTCAACACGTGAATACATTGTCATTATTTTGAGTTCTAACAACCGAAATCAGCTGAAGTACGTTTGTTTTAAGGTTTTCAGATACAGTTTTCTTGATTATGAATTTATATTTCACAGAAAAAAGGTTCAAGTGTGAACTTCATAAAGTTTTCAGTTCTGTATAATAACTTTAAGATATTACAAGAAAACGCAATGTTCATTGTGGATTTAATATAAAGAAAAATGTGTGCAAGAAATTCATGCAGCTGAAAGAAGAAACTTAGATTTAAATAAATGTTTCCGTAAAACAAGAAAATCAAATATGAAAGAGTTCTCATTTTGGTGGTAAACAGTTATTAAAATTAATTATCTGACCATAGGTTCCGTTTCCGTAAAACAAGAAAATCAAATATGAAAGAGTTCTCATTTTGGTGGTAAACAGTTATTAAAATTAATTATCTGACCATAGGTTCCCTCACTAGAAGTGTCAAATATAGTGATCTACTTATGGAGGTAGAATGCTTCCTTCGGAGTAATGGAATAATGCTTTAAAAATATTTGTTTATTATTATTTATTTTCGGTTATAATTGGCGCTAGGACTGCTTGCCAAAGTGAAAAGTTTGTAAGACCAAAAAATGTACCAATATTGGTTTTTCCCTCTCAGTAAATTACATGACTGTTTTTCAAACAAAACAAACAAAACCTTTTCAACAACGATGAAATAATTTACTAGCAACAACTCGTGTACATAGTGTTCTCACGAGATATAGGCACCTCAATGGTTACCCAACACCGCATTCAGTTTTGTGTAGTAAGTCAGGAGCCATCACATGACTATTTTGCCTATAGCGTTTCCTTACGCAGCAGTTGATTGGTTACATAGGCCAGATACAATCAGTTCACGGTTTGACCAATCAAGTTAGGGCCCTCATATTTTACAAACGAGATATGGCAGACATTTCGATTCTGAACGGTAACGCTGACGAAGACGGATTCTTTAAGTGTTCTTGACTATTTCGAGAATCCTTAGGAAATAAAGAATACAGCGAAAGACTAGTTCAATAGTGTAGCTAACATCCCATTAATAGTAAAATTCTTCCGCCCAATTCCGTTAACTATTAGGCAAATTACTTTTCTGGAGACCCTTATGAAGCACACGGATGCTTATGTTTTTGCCTCATATTTCTTTATTTTGAACACAAATTATGTCATAATTTTTGAAGGTAAAACGAAGCATTATTGCTTCGTTATGTGATGTTTTTGTTTTGATAAAATTGTAAATTTTCCCAAAATGAATTTTTAAAAACGTATCCTCCGAGCTCATTGTTTACACCATGACGGTCATCGCAGCAAATGAAAGGGAGCACTTTCTTACCTGGGGCATTGACTGGTAAAAACTATCAAATACCTGTACAAAATACTTCAAATTCGCCTTAAATACTACACCAGGGATGCGCACGGTTCATAAAAAGGTTTGATTGTGTTTGTTACTATTTTGAGCAAAGCAGTATTATTCGCTCAAAATCTGGGCTGCACTTTCATCCATCCAACGTGTTTGACTGAGACTAAACTTACAATTTCCAAAAACCAGTGTACAAATGTAACATGGTTTGGGGTTGGACAGTCCATATACCTCCCCGGGGTATCGGAAAACCCAGGATATATTCATTTTCCCATAAACTTCTCTCTATTTTTTTCCCTGCATTCAAAACACGAAAACTTACTGAAACAGGGAACTAACAGCCTCGCGAAAGGCCGCCGAAGGCGGCCTTTTCGCGAGTACATTCTAATTAGGCATCGTGTCTGAGTGGATTGATTGGATTCGTCACATGGAAGGAAAATATTCACACATTACTTACTTGATTGTCATTATAGTCGTCATAGCCTTGTAGAACGCACGTGGATATGGATGGTTCATGAATACACCTACCTAACCCATCAAACCACGAAAATACAAATTGCTCATTTCCGTTTTCAACGGATGAATTGCATCCTCAAAGAAGGGATGGAAGAAGAGTCATTTGTTTCAACAACATTCCCAAAGGATACATCCCACAAACAAATACAACATGCGATCACTGTTTCCGTTATGAAGGTCACTGTCTTAGGTTTTTCTAAAACGGTTGTCTATCAAAGTGCGTGTGGCAAGTTAGCAAGGTCAGATTTTGCTTGGTTAGACCATAGAGAATGGTTAGACTATAGCTCCACGGTTAGACATGTTAGACCATAGAGAAAGGATAGAGCAAGGAACGTACCAGGCAGTATAGAGAACATTGGAGTGTTGCACGTCGTCTCTAATACTAGTAATAGTGATGTGATTCACATGGTCAGTTATTTACACATGAAAGACGCTTTTGAGCAATGAAACGTTTATACAGCAACACTCTGTAGCTGAATATGACGTGGATGTGCGTTTTAACATGGTTCACGCCATTTTTCAGTGTACCCAAAAGATTACTATGCTACACTAGTTCGCAAGTTGCTGCCACCGAAGCGACGTTTGTGCCGTAGTCGAGCACTGTTTCAAGGGGTTGTTCTGGTGGATGACACACCTCGACAACGCAGCAGGTGCGGTAGGTATGTAATGTACATGTATACACGTCATGTGATTGTAACAGTAAAAACCATGGAGGTAGAAATACCTCCATGGTAAAACATGGAACTGTCACTTGTCATGGTGGCAAGTCGTTGTTGATCTGTGATCTGGTTTAATCGAGATACACATTAATAATCTTTGACCTTTAAACCGATTAGAGTCACGTAATTAATTGTCAAGATCAGGGGTCATCTCTCTGTCATTTTGTGTACAGCTGGATGGTACCATGGAGGAAGCTATCCATGGGCGGGTAGACTCAGGTTTACGCTGACTCCATTTTTGAAGGCCAGCGGTTCAGTTGACCGGCCTCTCAGAAGATTGGGACTTAAATTTCTTCATGGTGATTTATGGGTAGAATTCCTCAATGCACTAATCGAGGTCCTACATGAATTAATCATGAATGTTTGAATCAACATCCTTTTCATGAATGTCTGTGTATCAATAATATATGTTGCTCTCCCCTCTCTTACTGCATGGAGGTAAGAACTGGTTTTGAATTGGCAACGTTAGATAATGGCTATCGTATACCCATAGAGCAAGCCTTGGCATAACTTGCAAACACTTACCAAGGACAGCCCTCGACATTAAGCAGCCCCTAAATCACCTTTGTCAATTCAACTTATCACACTACAGAATTACAGATAGATAAAGATAAATCGTGGAAAGGATTACAACATAAGATGTCTCGCTGAGAATTATAATGATAATACACAATTTTAATTGCCGATTGCCGAATTAGTAAGTTTCAATGATTATCTAATCACAAGCTTCGTGTAAAAGATGGTCATCTCGTTTTGGGATGTTATGGCTGACAGGTCATTTTAACATAGCTGCTTGCATAGTATAGCTTATGAAAGGTGAACTTATGGTGAATAGACACATTCAGTTAAAAACGCGTTCCTGATTTAACTGCTCCTCAGAATGCTGGTTCATTTTGTCGTTCCCACTAGCAATATATCCAGCTCGCATTTCCCAATTGCTCATTAGTCATGGGAAGGGACAGGGGCATCGAACCCCATCATGGCCTGACCATTATCATTTTAAAGCAAATGTAATATAAAACTAACAACAACCCAACAAACAAATACCCTTAAAATAAAGAATTAAAAGCAAAGTAAAAAAAATAAAAATCTCTCTCTCTAGACCCTGCTGGGGGTCACAAACTTTGCACAAACAGAGCATGATAAATAACTGATTTGGGAGTGAACTGCAAGGGTTTGGGCCTGATAAGTGTTGGGTTGATCTGTGGGGGCGTACGGCTACGGCTGTTTATGTTGTAAATTTGTTCTTCCATTCCATTTTAGTTGTTGATGGGATCACTTTACCCTCGTCCCATAAATTTATTATTTAAGACAAAGATATCAAGCGTCTGCCCCTTCCAAAATGGAATTGCAATACTGAATTGTGAGTTAGTGAATTTAATTATTTTTGTAATCATATTAATTGACAAAATAGGGAGACCGCCAACATAGGGCTAGATAGCTCAGTTGGTAGAGCGCCGGCACGTTAAACCGGAGGTCGTTGGTTCAAATCCCGCTGTAGTCAATTTTTCTTTGTTCAACCCAAAATCATTTAAACATTTACCCAGTCAGTTTCCCTTGTGGTTTATTATTTGATATCTGATATAAAAAGTCGCATCCCCTTAAGGTGATCCCCTGGCTGCCGCTTCCCAGGTTGTATCGTATACTTGGGTGTGATCCCTGGCTACACGGCGGCAGTTTGCGGTTGAATGGCTTCTGACTGGCACCCCCCGAACAAAGATATTGACAAAATAGGGAGACCGCCAACATAGGGCTAGATAGCTCAGTTGGTAGAGCGCCGGCACGTTAAACCGGAGGTCGTTGGTTCAAATCCCGCTCTAGTCAATTTTTCTTTCTTCAGCCCAAAATCATTTAAACATTTACCCAGTCAGTTTCCCTTGTGGTTTATTATTTCATATTAATTGTGTTAAAAGGTGCTCATTGAAATTTTCTTTGGATTGTTTCTGTAAAAAGGTCGGCTGCAAAACGCTTGCTGGGTCCATACTGAGTCATTCCGGGATTTTTTTTTGCTTGTACTTTTCATTAGGTAGGAGCCCCTGTGACCCATCTGAGTGTTATTTTTAGAAGTTCTTGGAAAAATTGTTGTTCTAATATTGGATTAGATTATAAGAATAAGTGACTTAAAAACTAAGGCAACAACTAAACTGACAGTGTAATGGATGTTGTATTAAAAACCCAGATTCACCGTCAAGGCTGGCTGCGACTTCTTTCTGTTTAACATTGTTTTCTTCTCCCCCCCCCCCCCCCCCCCCCTTCCAGGATCACTCGATCTGATATAGCTGAGGAAGAGCCAGTTGTCTACAGATTTACATTCAAATTCCTTTCAATAGTGACAAAAAGGTGGATAACTAAACCAGAATCGTCTATGTTGGATCTTACGTAATAGCTATTCGTACAATATGGGGAACACTCAGAACCGTTTTCTGCCTTTTGATCGCGTGTTACCCAAGTGTGAACCAGGAGACCTCCTAGAAATTCTTTACCCAAACTCGTCATTCAATCATTGGGCAGTGTACATCGGTGAGGGCGCTATTATACATGTTCGTCAACCATGGATCAAACGGGAGTCAGTAGAAAGTGCCGTTGGTGCTGATTACAACGACAATACAAGCTCTAAACTCGTCCGCATCAACAACGACAAACACAAGGTTTTGAAAATCCCTCCACAATCATCTCAGAAAATTGTAGACTCAGCAAACGAGCAAATAGGTATGGAGTGGTATAATATGCAATTCTATGGGTGTGAGATGTTTGCTATTAGGTGTCGCTATGGTGTAAAAGTGGACGTAAGAAAAGATTTTTATAAATCGACAGATATTGAGAAACCTACAGACTCGATGGTGGCGCTATCGAACCCGCTTATAACACACGGACATCAGCAACATGAATTTTGATCTTCAATTATTTTCTTTTGGTATTATTTTATATTACATGAAGATTTAATTCTACGTTATTGTTCCAAAAATCAAATTGTTTATTTGTTTGACTCGTACCATGTATAGGCCTAGACTGTCCTTGTACAAGTTTATTTAGATGCATGGTAATTTTGATTTTCATAAGTGCCAAATTGTATACGTGAGAAGGGGCCTGAAGAACAAGGGACCAGTTTTCTAGAAGATGTGAATCAAAACTTAAAGGGACACGTTGCCTTGGCGGATCGGGCGAGTTGGGCTATGAAAAGCGTTTGTAAGCGTTTGATATAAAATGCATAGGCCTATGGTTAGAAATAAGATGTTTTAAAAGTAGAATACAATGATCCACACAAATATGCCCGTACCGAAATTGTGTGGTTTTCCTTTTAGTTTTACGAACTAACACGGTTCGCCATTTTGAGGAGTCAAAAATTTGGCTCTACAAAATGGCGTGCCGTGTTAGTTCACGATGTAAAAGGAAAACCAGGCATATTTGTGTGGATCATTATATTCTACTTTTTAAACATCATTCTTACCATATGCATTTCATAACAAACGGTTTCAAACGCTTTTCGAAATTTCATAGCCCAACTCGCCCGATTGAAGGCAACGTGTCCCTTTATAAAGTGAAAGGGAATGCATATCCCCGGCTCATACATTCAAGTATAGATAATATGACGTCGTTCTATGCTGGCGATCGCATGTATTTGAAGGTGGCTTAAACTGGGTTTCAATACGTTACAAAACATCTTCAATTATTCAATTTCAATTCAATTCATTTAGGTTTATTAACAACTCAAAAATTACACGACAGAAGTTTAAAAGATAAAAATTGACGTGTTTATTTACAAAAGTAAAAAAACAATTAATGACAAGCCTGTTAAGCGATATAACCAAAAAATAATAAGCAAACAAACAACAACATTAAGGAGATAAACAAAAGTGGAACTAGATACTAGATAGCTCAAATTACGAGAAAGAAAAAAAAAGGTCTTAGCAAGACAGCCAATAGAAAAAGTACAGGATTTACAATTATCGAAAACAAATTAAATTTGATTCGTTTCTGTTTGAAAACTTTCTGATTGTACTACCGTATTGTTCATGAATACCAATTTAAGAAATAAATATTTAAGACAGTAACTGTTAAAGTTTAGACAACATAATTGGAAGGCCCTCAACGTTACCAAATTTGATTGCCACTTTCCCTTTTCGCTGTTTCCACTAAAACCGGGACCACCGTTAAATAAATTGATGACATTTTCAAAGATTTATCGCGTGGTGTGTTTATTGGTATACGGTAAAATTATCACTTTGTAGTCACGCCTGATGAGATGAAAGCGGATTTAACGGATCACTGTAACGTCTATGAGTATTTGGTTGTTTGGTGTGTTCATTTGAAAACAATGTACATTATATGATAATTAATGTTCATCTATAATAACTACATGTATAAAAGCTTATATTCTTCATCCAATTATGATTTTACATGCACTGTCATTGTTTGAAGATGCAGTCCATTCTTGACGACAGTGACACAAATACACATTAATATACCAGGAACATCTCTCCCGTCTGATAAACAAGTCATTCTGAACAGAAATCAATGAATGGAAATCCTCACAGAGGTTTCCGACGTATCCATTGCCATTGGCCTTTAGATGGGCCTATGATTCAAAACTCCATACCGGTTAGCAAAATACAGTAGCGTTTATTTGGCGGCATTCAATGTCAAACCGACGCGTCAGTGTAATAACAAAAAAGGGACTTGTTATACGCACTCTCAAAAATGATTGTCAATAATTTGAGAAACTTGTGGACGTTTTTAACACTTCCCAAGGAGAACTGTAAAGCCCCATATGAGGCCCCATGGGTCTGATCATTGTTGGATCCGAAGATGTTGTTGAATAGAACTGGTACGTAGGAACGAATATTATTACTGTGTCAGCCTCTGTGTGGTGTGCCCTTTATATGCCATTATGCCAAACAAGCTAAGTTTCAATTTCAGGACATGTATATTCGCAATGTGCTAAACCTCGTTATACCATAAAATAAATGGATAGATATGCTTTTATTTACCTTGTTCTTCCATAATTACTGCGCCCAAAGAACAACGGGCGTCTACTTGGCTGCAGTACGCGTCACATAGGTTCAATTTCCCGGTCATTTCGGGAAAATAAGCGGCTAAAACGTCTCGTGTGAAATTGAAAGCTTCTTAAAACAGCCATTCAATTTCAAAATAAAAAAGTGTTAGTAAATTGTCCTTTTGTATTATTGGGAACAATCTACTCAATTCAAATTCGCAGCCGCTAGCTTTTCACAGAAATCTCTATAGTTGCTCGTACTCTGATAGATTGAATGCCGATTTCGCATGGCTAAAAAGAACATTAAGTTAACAACCTAAGTTCGTAAATGCCTCAAAGTGAACATTTAACGACGGTTTTAACTGCAGAGGCAAAATCGTCTACGAATGCATAAAATGTATATTATCTTGAGTTGACCAAATACTTTTATTATTTATTTGTTTATTTTTAGTAATGTATTTATTTATTCATATTTTGTCTGTTTGATTTTTTTTCTTTTTCTTTCGTTTGCTGTTTACTGTACTGTAGACCTAATCTTTTCGGCAGACTTATACACCTGCAGTGTACTAAAATGTATATGCAACCACATTTGTTTCATTAAAATAATTGTATGCAATAATTAAAACACATTCAGCTGGTCATGTACTACTACTAGGCTATGTTAACACTGGGTCCTCGTTTACAGTCATTTTTTATGTATAAATAGGGAGAAAACAGATGTCGTCCTTATTAATATTTTGTAGGCCCTCAAAATAGTTTCTATAAGACAGATTTGAGAGCCCAAGAAAATGGATACAGTGTAAAAAAGAATTGCCAAATTTGGACCTGGGGTTGTTGACATAGACCCCGAAATAAATAGTCTTATTTGCCGAGAGGTGTAGGGATATTTTTCAAAATTGATGCTCGGACGTTTGAAAAAATTACACCTGTGCAGGGGTGTTTTTATCTGGAGGGGGAATAACTCGACGGGCCCAGGGACTCCCCATATCAATTGAGCAGAGGATAAAAGTTCAAAAGTCAATGGATAATTTCCCCTGTACAGCAAAAAGCTGTGAGACTTTTAAGTATTTGTTGTGTATTTTTGAATGCTTAGCACATTACATGGTTTCCTATGGGAAGTGTATACTAGTGGGGTACAACCTATAATACATTACCTTCTTCCTATAGCAAATAGAGGGCGCTCTTCGAAGAGTCGATGCACTGCTTTCGCTAGTTCATATCCAACATGCACAATTTCTCAGACTTTCTGAGTGGTCATACTATGAAGCCCCATTGGTGCCACTTGACAAGTGCATATATGTTTCACTGAATGATATGTATTTCACAGCACCGCCACTTATATCTTGCGGCCGCCACTTATTATCTTGCGGCCGCCACTTATTATCTTGCGGCCGCCACTTATTATCTTGCGGCCGCCACTTAGTAAGTTGCGGCCGCCACTTATTATCTTGCGGCCGCCACTTATTATCTTGCGGCCGCCACTTATTATCTTGCGGCCGCCACTTATTATCTTGCGGCCGCCACTTATTATCTTGTGGCCGCCACTTATTATCTTGCGGCCGCCACTTAGTAAGTTGCGGCCGCAACTTATTATCTTGCGGCCGCCACTTATTATCTTGCGGCCGCCACTTATTATCTTGGTAATCTTTGATAACATTCGAGTCTTGAAGGTATTTATTTTATACTTTTTTGAGGGTGTGGGTAGGTGTAGAGGTCATGCTCCGACAGAATTGCTGCAAATTTATTGGACTTCCTTGTGGATTGTTATTGAAAGAGTTTCTTACGTTGGGAGCTGAAATCACTCCTGAATTTTGTTATATTTTATATACATTATACAGTGGATGTCGATCCAGTGAGATAACCCTCTTTTCCTTTTCGTTTATGTTGTTCAAATGTTATTAAATATTTAAAATAAGAGAGATTTTTTATAAGGCTTTGTGAGTTTGAGATAATAACAATTTCTATAAACACTGCTGCTTCAAATGTGTAGATCAGTTTCGAGCCATTTTCATCATTGGTAAATATGGAAGTGTAAATTGAAGAGTTCTTGGTGATACCGAAATTAAGATTTGTGCCTTGTTATGAATTCTTTGTTGATCAAGTTTCTTTACAAGACTGCATCACTTAATCTCCAGCTTATGCCTACTTCAATTAGGAAGTTCTGTATGATAGTATTGACTTAGTAACTTTTTGAACATTGGGGTTTTAAAATGGTTGAAACCCACTTTATAATTTTGAGACTATATTTTACAGGGCCTTGTATATACCGGTACCTTTTGCTGATATAGACTGTTAAAGTAAAACAATACCCAGGATACAATCTTAGTATTCCGCATCTTTCGGCAGTGTAAAATGCACGTTACTTAGAAAATCTCTTTCAAAACCTGTAACTGGTTCATTCGTTTTTGAAAAGTAAACTCATCAAGCAAAAAACATAGGTCACAGGCTAGCAGCTGAATCGTGAAGTTTCATCCATGCATGACAACTGGCAAGATACTAAGTGGCGGCCGCAAGATACTAAGTGGCGGCCGCAACTTACTAAGTGGCGGCCGCAAGATACTAAGTGGCGGCCGCAAGATAATAAGTGGCGGCCGCAAGATACTAAGTGGCGGCCGCAAGATACTAAGTGGCAGCCGCAACTTACTAAGTGGCGGCCGCAAGATAATAGGGAGGTTTCGCATACGAACGGATACGGTTAATGCGACGGATACGTCATCATTATGACGTCATACGCTACTCGCTATCCGCTATACGTGCAGACGACACTGATATCCCGCTTGCTACACGTAAGTAAAAAACACGTAGGAAAACTCGAACTTCTAGTAATTCTCCTGTATTTGTTTCCAAATATGTATGAATAGTATCAAAATATATGAATCACTGAACATGTACGTGTCATTTTGTTGATTTCTAAAGACTTTGAAATACGAAAAAATGCACTGTTTCTTCGTCATTTTCCTCTAAAGCTATGAACATAAGCTCGTCTATGGAGGATGCCATGTTGAGCAGCGCCACCAAGTGCTGTGCTGGAACAGCGAACAGTGCCACCAAAACGCTGGGATTGCAAAACAACAGAAAGGCTGCTAATGGTTACGGATAGCTAAACGTATGCGTATGCGTATCCGTTCGCGTGCGAAACCTCCCTAACAAGTGGCGGCCGCAAGATAATAAGTGGCGGCCGCAAGATACTAAGTGGCGGCCGCAAGATACTAAGTGGGGGCCGCAAGATACTAAGTGGCGGCCGCAACTTACTAAGCAGCGGCCGCAAGATACTAAGCGGCGGCCGCAAGATACTAAGTGGCGGCCGCAAGATACTAAGTGGCGGCCGCAACTTACTAAGTGGCGGCCGCAACTTACTAAGTGGCGGCCGCAAGATAATAAGTGGCGGCCGTGAAATACATCTCATTCAATGAAACATATACGCACTTGTCAAGTGGCACCAATGGGGCTTCATATCATACACAGTGCCCTCCAATGTTAAGTAAAAAGTGGAACTTGTGGCATCTCTCTCACCCCAAGTGACCCGGTTTTGACACCGTCCGCCTGTCTGATTACAATTTGGCTACAAAATCCAACCATCTTGAAAATAATAATTCAAGAGGGCACAAAATGGTCAAAAAAAAAGTTACCATTTTGAGCATTACACATTTATTAGTACAAAAAACCCAAACATAGTGGTTTCATAATTTTTATTTACCCCGAAAAAATTTATTAAAAAGTGCTTCGCATAACATGTGCCTGCGCGCAGCAGAAAATGAAACAAAAGCCGTCGGGGACACTTTCCGAGAGGCTTTCAGGATGACGTGTAAACAACTAAACGACTGTTTACTGCGCCGCGTTGTGTTGTGTTGGTTGGGATACATTACAAGAAAATAGCATGGGGTGTAATGGGAGTGAAAGTCGTCACACAACCGACTTTTAGCAGCACAAAACAACAATAACTTTCCTAATTTTCATGTGAAATTTACTATACAAAAACCTACATTCAGTGAATGAAATCCTTGAGTGAATTTAACACAAGTTTCATGGTGTTCTAAAAAATTGTGTCGTTAAAATTTAATACATTAATTTTCTGTGATATGGGGGAGAGTTAGGATTCGGAAATACGCTCCGAGTCTGATCCTCCTCATCATCGCACCGCTGAAATTCACAAGATTCCCGGCGTACCTATAAATCCTCAGATAACTTTAGTTGTGATTATTTTCTTGCGTTACTTGTAGGGCTTATTTGGGGTTTTTCCCCCCAAATTGATGCCTTGAGGTTGAAAACAAAACAGATCAACACATAATACACAAATTAAAAACATTGTTTGGATAAATGGAAGGACATGAAGGAAATGTTACGTTGCAAAAGTGATTTAAAATAATCACTACATACCTTTGGAATTGAAAAAAATGCCTCTACGTTAACAACAGATGTACGGAGCCCCTAAAGGGACATATTTTTATTTATTTTTTTTCGTTCCCTCGAAATAATATTTCGTTCCCTCGAAATAATATTTCGTTCCCTCGAAATAATATTTCGTTCCCTCGAAATAATATTTCGTTCCCTCGAAATAATATTTCGTTCCCTCGAAATAATATTTCGTTCCCTCGAAATAATATTTCGTTCCCTCGAAATAATATTTCGTTCCCTCGAAATAATTATTTCGAGGGAACGAAATTAATTATTTCGTTCCCTCGAAATAATTATTTCGAGGGAACGAAATAATTATTTTGTTCCCTCGTGCACGTGAGGTCCCGCGTGCATTGCATGCCATTCTTGTATTTGCGTGCAGGCAGAGTTGGATCGTGCGTGCAGAGTAGGCTATGTATGACTGCGAATGACACCTATTACTCATACATAGCCTACTCTGCACGCACGATCCAACTCTGCCTGCACGCACATACAAGAATGGCAATGCACGCGGGACCTCACGTGCACGAGGGAACGAAATAATTATTTCGAGGGAACGAAATAATTATTTCGAGGGAACGAAATAATTATTTCGAGGGAACGAAATAATTATTTCGAGGGAACGAAATAATTATTTCGAGGGAACGAAATATTATTTCGAGGGAACGAAATATTATTTCGAGGGAACGAAATATTATTTCGAGGGAACGAAATATTATTTCGAGGGAACGAAATATTATTTCGAGGGAACGAAAAAAAAAAAAAAAAACTATGTCCCTTTAGGGGCTCCGTACAGATGAAGTCTGTACCTAAAACTCTTGGTAAAATCCCTTCAAATTCTGATATTCCATATGTAAAAACACACACACGTTGATCGCGAAAAGCGGAACTTTGCCATTTTTACTGTGTGTACTTTCACGTGTGAGAGAATGTGTGGTCGTCAGGTGTATACGTACAACAACAACTCACACACGACGACGAGGGCTAGTCGTACATGCGACACAGCTCAGAACGTGAGTAGTGCGTGCGTTGGTGATATAACTGCTGACCTTTCAACCTTTTGAGGTGTGCACAGCCATGTGGTGTTATTTTAAGACTAATGTCGTCTTTAGTTTGCGCTCTATCTACGACTGTTTGCTGTGTTTTAATCGCATGTGTAAAACTTAAAATATAACTTGTCAAACTTCCAGCGCGGTACCGGTTGCAGGCAAGTAAATAGTCGTGTTACTGGCTCACACGTTCAGCTACGTCACTATTTTGATCAATATGTTTGCTGCCACCGGCACCATCGCGATGCATCGGCTACAGGCGCTTATGTTTCTGGACGGCTTTTCTGTGGAGTGTTTTTTCGCCGCGAATTTCGTGTTTTTTTTACAATACAAGAAAAGTTTTAAAATCCGGCATTAAGGTAATGTACTAATAAATACACGATGTTTAAAATGGAGAGGGGTGGTGGGGGGCATTTTGTTTGGTCTTTCAGCGAAATTATCATTTGCATGCAGAGCTTGAAATATTTCCGTTTTGTTTTTACATTCTCATCCTATATCTTTCCGTCATAATGAAAACCAAGAAACCCTCAAAAGTGCCTTTCATTGTAATCCGTATAGGCCTTCAAATACATATAAAATATTACAGAAATTCAAGTTTTACATGTGGCAGAAAACCCTACGTGGGGGAACCCATGGTGTAGGCCCTTCCCATCACAGCACCGTGTCGTGTGTTGGGATTCAATGATTTTCTATCTAGTCCGTTGAGCAAATACCGTGATCGCCTGGTTGATGTGAAATTTAACATCTTTTCATGATAGTTTGTTTTCCCTGACGTCCATTAACCCTTTAGACTAGGCCCGTTTGCTCACACATAGCCCAAATCATTGTACATCCTTCAGAAGTAGAGAGTTAATATCTTCATGGGTCCAAATCCTCCTGGTACAGGCATCATCACATTCCCATCCCTCAACAGCCCATATCCTTAGGATTCCCAAGCATTATGGCCCAACTCCCACAGCCCTCGTTAAAAATAACACGATCGCCCAGTGTAAATCTTCTCACAGCAGAGACCCTTATAGTGACCCAAATTTTTCTGGATTCTCCTGTACTGCAATCCCCTGATAGCCCAAGACCTCGTAATTCCTTCACTTCGGCAAAGAGGATGTTGAATGAGTTGAGCTCTCGGGGTTAAAAATGCAGTGATGGAAACTTTCATTCATCTCAACAGCTTCTTTTATTACCTTTAACTGCGTTTTGAAACTAAACATTGCAACGCTTTAAATGTTGTCTATCACTGCAAATGAATCCCAGACTAATTAACATCTACAAAGCAATTTTAAAAAAAAATGTTGAGACGAAGAACTCTCAGTCATCAATAGTCCTTTATGTCTAAATATAACCGTTTTGTTTAACCTGATAAATATTTCAAGTCACCTACTCTGCATACGAAGTAATATATTCACATTTAAAAAAAAAAAATTCACAAAAATGCCAACGGAAGTCTGAACACTGACATTTACACAACCGAGGGCCTTGTCAGTATTAAGAATTGCGTAGCTTTACATTCAACAGTCAACACGCCTTTGACATCAAACCCGAGCCTTGTTCCTAGTCATTTAATCTCTTGTTCCAATATGGTTTAACAGCAGGGTGTTCAAGTCCATTACATGTTCATTATTATAATTATATGCAAGGTCGAGGTGGCCTTTAAAGATGTTGGTCTTTATTTCACAAATCATTTGGTCGGAACATGTACTGGTAAGCTTTTATGCCAGACGAATCGATCAGAAGTCAGGGCATTTATCTCACTAGTGAGGTTTACTTCTACATGTACATGTATCATGTTTTACAACCCCAAAAACTTGTAATTGAGATTAACATTCTGGCTTCTGGTCGATTCGATCGAAAGCCTGAATGTTAATTTCACTAGCAAGGTTCACTTCCATTATGGTTCACAACGTAACCGAGATAAAAGCGCTGGCTTCTGATTGATTCAATTAGAAGCCAGCGCATTAATCTAAATTACAAGTTTGGTTGGAAACCATGATAGAAGTGAACCTTTTAAGTGAGATTAAGGGGCTGGCTTCTGATCCATTGGATCAGAAGCCAGTACAATAATCTCACTTTAAGTAAGGTTCACTACTATCATCATTCCCAATAAAACAAACTTTTCATTGTTCTTTCTTTATGAGATGCTTTAAATTATCCCAAAACATTACCTTTTTGCAAGAATATGTAAACATGTTTGTGAATGATCACTTATACAATACAAAAACTGTGTGTACAGTATGAGACAAAAAGCATCATTATTTACAGACCAACATAACAGCAAAATTGACTTTCACTTCCTTAAAATTTTCAGTTCTCCTTTTACCTTATAAACCTCAACCATGAGATCTTTAAGATACTTTATCTCTCGAGAGAGTGATTCAACTTTATCATTCAATTCAGTGTTCTGTTCTTCTAATTTCATCTGTTCAGTCACAAGCACATTAGATTCAACACGTTTCTTTTCCCGGTACCTAGTGGCAGCAACTTTATTCTGATCTCGTTTCTTGGTCTTCTTTATCCCTGGGTCACTGACGGTCTTCAGCTTGGGCTTGGCTCTGGATTTTTTCTGCGGGGTGGTTACTTCAAGCAGATTTTGAATTTCTTCTCCTGACTGAGAAAGAGCTGGAGAAGATTCTGCCTGGGGGACTGGCTGAGACACGATATCAGTGTTGGTATCATTTAAGATGTCATTGGAGAAAATGGATGTCAGTCCATCTGCTATTTGCCACAGACACTCCTCAGCTGTGAGAGGAGCTCCTGGACTTTGTGGTTTTGAGTCATATGGGGAAGGGGGTAATGAAGAACCTTCAGAGTTCTGAAACACCAAGGAATCCTCCGAGGTTTGGGATAATGGGGAATCAGGGGAGCAGAGTGACACTGCTGGGTACAATGCATACAGATCTTGAGCTTTCAGTTCACCTGGAGAGGGAGGTTGAGGTGGAATCCCCTCATCTACCATCAGCAGTTGAAGAAGATCTTCAGCTGGCTCAACCGATTCCTCCTTAGATAATGACAAGGGAACAGTGGTCAGCAAGTCTGGTGGCATGATGTCTGCTGCATCAATCCATTGAGTCAGAGCAATCTTCTCGGACATCCATTCTGGGAGATCTTCGAAATGAGAGCTCTCTGAGAACAAAATTATGTAAAAAACATTGAGTAAAACAATTGGCAAGTTTAAAAATTTGGATAACAATCTAGGTTTAAGTTTTCAAATGTGATTCATACATGTATGTCCACAACCTGTTGTGAAGCCTCTAACACTGTCCAATCACAATTTGATCTTGTAGAAATTTTACATCTGTAAATTTGGCCTCAAACCAGGGTCTAAATTCATAGAGCAGCTTAACAATAATGTGCTACTCAAGCATGCACAGGATACTAGTCACAGTTTCACAAATGGTACATGTTACATGTACATGGTATTCTGGTTGGTAACCTTGTCCTGGTAAGCATATTTGTTTTGTAGCTACTTGTTTGTGCTTAAGCAGCTCTTTAAAATCATGGAGGTAAAACTGAGACAAAGTCTTTAATGTACCTTTTATACACTGTCCATCAATTTCCCCCAGCAGCTCATCTGCGAGGGATAAGGAGCTCCCAAGCTCTGTACCCTGAACCTTAAACGAATCATCCCTCTCTGTTG
Source organism: Leptasterias polaris (assembly GCA_037783415.1). Taxonomy (NCBI): domain Eukaryota; kingdom Metazoa; phylum Echinodermata; class Asteroidea; order Forcipulatida; family Asteriidae; genus Leptasterias; species Leptasterias polaris. The sequence continues at coordinate 498,703 of JAZGTN010000171.1, forward strand.
CCCATAAGCTGGGCTCCTCCCCCAAGAAGGAGGTTACTGCATCGAATTCCATGCTGTACAAGGACATCTTGCTTTCCTTGATGGATTTCTTCTTGAGAATAAATGAAGGTTTGTTGAAGTTGGATTAATTCTTGTGCTGACCCAGTCTGGGTACCTATGAAGGTGCGCATCGTTAGAGAACTGAAATGACATGAAAGAATTCTAAAGTTAATCAACAACAAAATCCGAATATGGGCAATTAAGTAATGAACACAGTCAAGGTACATGTAACGTGTTTCTTTCTACAACTTCTGTCACAGTCACAGAGACTACACAATCAATATAAGTATAACGCTTCATTAATTTGTGATAAGGAGTTTTAGAACAGCATACTTTCATTTCTTCCAGACCCCTTTTTAGGCAATGGGACAAATACTAAATAGAAGTAATTACATGAATTTGTTCGTACTTATTGTAAGGACTTCATTCATATCCCTTTTTTTACCTATGGCTATGCTATATTCTATTCCATGTTAAACAATCCCCTCTAAACCTATGTAATTGACTTTATAATAGCCCTGTATTATTTGGTTTTACCATTATAGGTTAGCGTTCTAGACTAGTGCAGTAAAATCAACACATCATTGGGGATGGGGCTGAGGCTAGATTCCCTTCTACCTATTGAAAAGATTGTCCGAGCACATAAACATATTGAATAATCGATCCCCCCATTATCCAAAAACAGCGATAATTAAACTTTTTAATTTTAAAGGAATGCAATAAATGAAATGTGTACTCTCGATCATCTCAATCTACTCTAGCTCTCTTGTCAAGATGAAGGATCACTCAATCAAAACAAAGCCTAATATATATTAGGCTTTGTTTTGATTGAGTGATCCTTCATCTATATTTAACCCATAAACAGATAAACCAGACAATACTCAATAGACTAAGTATAATAGGGGGCCTAGAGATACACATGTATCATAAAATAACATTTTAAAGTAAGAATAAGATGGACATGATTTTGATGCAGGGGACTATATATAAATAGTCAGCACACTTTCACTGGCCATTCCATAGGTAAATCATTCCATCTGCTAACTCATGACGGGACGGCGGTCAAAGGGTGCCGGTCAAATGGTGGCAGAATCGGAAGGAAGCTTACTAAAAAATAAAAAACACGAACAGTTCACAATTATCAAATAACATGAAAATAAGACATAGATAATGTACTCACGCCATGATTAATGAGTGTAGGTGCAACCCTGTCGGATTTGCACTTTTGTTAGGCAGTTTTATGATCGCTAAGCAGCCATTATGATGGTTTTCGTCTTCGTTTTCTGTACGGGTCTTTGCTTGATATTCTCATGTCGTGTAGAAGAAGAGTATGTATGATCAAACGGTACGTGGCGATGCAGTGTATAGAATGTGTATTGGTTATAATGGATTGGTCGTTTTACACAATGACATCATCATATTCATTCGCATAAAACAGCACTACGGAATTACAATGCTATAAATATCACAATGATCATTCTACAAATCTCATAAATTTAATTATTTAAACTGCTCATAATAAAACTATAATTCTTCTCCAATTTAGTCTTTTATGTGCATTTAAAAGGAAAGTTTATTTGCATTAGTAACTATTTTCTTGCGGATGTTTATAGTTTTTGCACTCATGTCTATTTTTAGTATTAGCAAAAGTTGCATCAGAAAGTGCCGTCAAAGTCAGCCCTGTTAGACTGTTCACGTGAACGAAAGATACCGATTGGTTAGTAACAGCAATGACGTTTTCATGTTCATGATTGATCTATTTTTAGGGATTACGTCTAGCAAAGTTCCTGAATCTTTTGTCGATTGTAAACAAACATACAGAGTAAAATCCGTGGTCCATGCGATGCAATTAGTGAGTATCCAAAAAATGCTTGGGTAGTACCGCCCCGCAGTGGTTTAAAATAAAGTTTTTAAAATAATTGTTCAGTACAATCTCATTCGATTTGCCGAAAATGAAAGTGACGTTGTAAACACAATCAACAATAACAACAATGGATACATTCAAGACATTATTTCTGGATGTTTTCCAGACAAATATTTATTAAAAGAAAACAGTTTCCCCGATCACAGCTCAATCATGTCAAAGCATGGTGATGGCATATGGATGATACAAATACACAGAGTCCCAACCAAGCACAATTACACTAATCAAGTTATTCTGTTTAATACAATAACTTGGAGTAATCTAGCTGCAAATGCAAATGCTGTCAACACCAAATGGGGTTTCCAATTCAAAAATAATCTCCATTTTTCTCAAAGATTTAGACGAAAAAAGTTGAAAATATAATTTGTTTTAACATAGCTCTGAATGTTGTATACAATTATTAAAATTTCAACCGCAGTAAAATGCGGACAATTGTTTTATATTTAATATGTAGGCATGTCCCTCATACAGTGAGACTATATGACCTGGTTTTATTAATACACTACACAAGACAAAAGTCACATGCTAAAAAATTAAAAACAAATCTACTTGAATCCATTACAACTGCAGCTTATATTGGAATAATAAACTGAAATATCAATCCAGGAAAACCAGTCTAGTTAATGTTATGGGAATGCTACTTATGATTGTGTCTATGATGCTAATATAAGTATTTTGATTGGATGCAGGGGCCAGCATTGTCATAACTCCTATACTCATATTAGAGAATACCATTCTGCACTAGTCATTTTGCTGAAATGTCCGTTCATATGTTAACTGATCACTTTGAAATGTTTCATAACAATTAAGCTGCAACAACTAGTGTTTCAGACAAAATGAAGCAACACAAATTCTATACATTGAAATCAATAGACCCTTCCCATGAAATATGCTAATTACATTCACTCATGCGTACATACACTATTGGTTGGTAAACGCCCTAGAGATGTGCACTATGCAGACGCACAAACGCGTCCGCAACACGCCACCATCAGGCCCATACAAAAAGGCGCAATGTTCCATCATTTTGCCAACTTTTTTTTTTAGTGCGCACCACGATGTGCAATTTACATATTTCGTGGGATGGGTCTATTCCATAAAACCTAAAGACTGTAATTAAAAAATAAGAAATATATATTTATTTACTTATTGAAAGATACTATGATCATTAACTGATTTACAAATAATAAGCTTGAAATCACTTCATCCTTCTGTTATTGATAAAAACACCACTAGTTTGTCTAGTACTTTAAACTGATGTTTGAGCTGATCAGTATTTGGTCCTTGTTAATACAAGCTAAGAAATACTGTTTAAATCAATACATAATCCTAAATATTGACAGTATACAGAATTCACTTTGTGTACTGAATTACTAAGAAGAGTCAGCGTACACAATATTCCTGGTTGTTTTGTAAAGTCCTTCAATACTACAGAAACCATACACTGTGTCATATTTCATTGCCTCATCATCACAACCTGCCTTGTGGATCAATGATACTTTATGACATCCAGTAACTAATTAGACACAGAACAAAACATCAATTGTCAAGAAAAGGAAGCAATTTCAAACGATTCAAACAGATACATTTGTATTGGAGCTACATTTGCTTAGCATCCAAAGAAAACCTTTATACAGGTCTGAGTACTCAATGCATAACATCTTGTATTACAGATGAATGTGTGCAGTACTTTTTCCCCACTTCACTGGATTTTTTTAACTCACCTATTCATTGTAAAGTGTTAACAATATTTTTTGGAAGCACCCCTCTAGGAATTGAGGACTTTGAAGCAAATAAATTACAACAACTTACTGATATTGCAGTAAGAAGTTAGAATGGTTCAAACTTGACCACTGTAATGATTGCCATCCTACAAAATTAGCAAAAAATAAATTTAAAAATTAAAGATCAGTGACTTTGTTACCATATCCAAGACTTAACTACAAACTAATCAAATAAAAATATTAACAGAAGAGTCAACTTAAGTTATCTTCGGAAAACAAACAATTGTAAACACATTTTTGACAAGTAAGCCATATCAATTAATTGACAAAAAATAAAATAAAATATAAAATTAACATTGTGAGTTAGAATATAAATTGAAACACCCTGAAATTCAAGTTTCATTATGTCAAATGTTTTCGTAAATGAAGTTGTTCTAGTGTTTGTTTAAATGCATCACTATGAATACAAACATGGGTTCAACTAACTTGATCGTAACAAAATAGTTTTTGCTAAATGCGACTGATTTGAAAGTTGAAATTTATGAAAGCGGATACCAGCTTACGATGCAATTAGGTTTTTATTGTTTTCATAGATGGATACAATCAAACACTGGAAACCAATGTATGGAAAACAATCATAAGCTGTACACTTATAAACTTAGTTGAAACATTTATTGTTCCATTAAATGTTTGTTTTTAACCCGAAAAAGGCTGCAACTTATCTTTAGGGTTACAAGTTATAGTCACCACATTGAATTTACTGGAGCATTCTTTAAGGGGATAAAAGAGTGGTAACAAGGTCCTAGATGTTTAAAACTGGAAGCGTCATGGCTGTGCGATAAAGTACCATGATAAAGTAAGCCATAGGCGGGGTGCTATATTGCACTGCCATGACCCTGCAAGGTTTTAAACAGCCATTTAAGACCGAGCCATTGTTTTTTAATCCCATTCATAAGTACCCTTTGTGTAAAAAGGCAGAATAATGTAGGAAAATCTGTAACACTGTTTTAAAAATTGTTGATTCCGTTCTCAGGCTTTGTTTTTTTGCAGGGTCAAATTGCATGCAACACTCAACAGTTGTGCGTATGCACATGTACTTATAGGTTTTTCATTGAGTACAGGTACGTATTGATTGCATTATGCGTAAATTAGCACCAGCGTAAGCTTGAGTGCCAACATATTACATCAAATACATACACATTACATATTACATCAAATTACACTAATCATATGCAGGGTAGCTGTTGCTGACAGTCAAAAGGAAAGTGCGCTGTTTGCACTAATAATTTTTTGTTTACATCATCCTGAAGTTATTTTCTTCTCTGAAGGTCTGCAAATATCACTCATTAAAAAAATGTATAAATATATATATATTTTTAGTTGTATCTCATCACGGGAGGCTAACTGTTGTTTACAGTATGTAGACCCCAGGAATTTGTAAATAAAAGTATTGGGTTGAAGTATTCACAAAGCTGAACAAAGTTTCTCAGACAACTGAAATGTTTCCCGTTTGTTTGCTGCGTTGATATGAGGATAGACTATACAAAAAAATAAGAAAAATTTTAAGTAACAATTAATTAATTCTTAACTAGTTAGTGGTATTTTACTATCAGCTACAGAAGGGCTGTTGATGGGCAGGGTTTTAATGGGCAGAGGTCTTTGATTGAAACCATAAACAAGTATTGTATGGAGTGAGAATGCAAACGCGTTAGCGATCTTGGATCAAGTATGTCCAGTTTGATTATGTGTACACAAATAACAGGGTCATTCCTAAAACAAAACTCCTAATAATAGGAGACCAAAGAGATCCAAAGACCTACTGAATCATGTTGAAATCCTAGCTTCATTTACCCGACAAAACCTATCCTTCTAGCAGTACACATTTTACCAACTTTTGTGTAGGAAATGGCATTTAAAAATTACTAAAACAAACTAAACTGTAAGGTTAAAAGAACAAATCAACCGGAAAGACCTATTAATAAATTGGTTAATATCCGTTAGCATATAATGGTTAAAATTAAATGATTTAGGTTTTTTGTCTTCATGAATGCATGGTTTAATGACCAAATAAGCAATACAATGTACATATGACTTGAACAGGCATCATCAATGATTATTCTCATGATAAACATATATTAAAATAACCACACTGACATGGCGTGCAAGACTGTTTTCTTTGAATGGCAAGTACAATTTATGTTCTTACACAGCAATATTTTTAAATGACACTTATTTCAAAATGAAAAACTTTACTGTCAGCTGCTATTTTATACAATTCATAAATTTTCCCAAATGCTTGTGTTAACCAAAACTAACCAACTTAATTGACAATGTTTTTAATTCATTTCTGCTGTGATTACCGTCGGCTTTGAAAATGAGCTCCTTTGTATAGATTTATTAGTAACTTGTAGCTGGAGGCTGTCATTAATGCTGTGTAGATGATGACAATGTGTCAACAGACATTCCTAAACAAACATTGCAATGAGAAGAAAAATACACTTCCAAACTATTGAACAGTAGACAATGAGTTACAGCAGTTATGGAGAGCGTCATCAGTGTCCATTACCATGGTCAGGAAAAATGTTTGCATCAATCAGTTAATTCTTACCCCACTGTTAATAATAAATGCATTAAAACTTACAATTGATAAAGGGTACGGTTTAAAGCTAAATAGTTATTTAGGTAACATATACACAACGAGTATGACAACCAAGCTAGGTATCTACTGATAATCACAATGGAAGGGCTACTGCTAGTTTGCTTGTAATTTGAGAATGACAGACAGGACAATTGAGTTTGGAAGAGGCGCAGATATCACAGAGTACAAGGTGATGACAAGGTGATGTTGCTATACTCCTCTCACGTTCATGGCACACGCAACACTTCAAGGCCTCTTTGGTGTGTATTATCTGGCAAAATTCAGGTCAAGAATGACAGTTAGTATGAATTATGACATTACAACACCAACTAATGCCGCTTGTAGCTGCAGTCAAAAGGTGATGCTTATAGAACTTACAAAATAAAAGTGTCCAATTCACTTGAGAGATACTTATTTGATATGCCTTAAAGGTTACATCATAGATGAAGACCAAACAATGTTTTCTTTGTACTTCTTTTTTGAATGTATCTTAAAGCCAGCTAATGGCACTTCATTACAATGTTGTTAGTAGCATAGAATGAGCATATTGTTCCTAGCATATGTTGTTCCCTAACAAGAACAAAAAGAGGATGTTCATACCAGCACAAATTTTAAAAGCTTGTGATGAGGGACAATGTTTGAATGTTGCAGTATTTTTTTCAGCCAATTAAAATTGACTTATGATCGAGGATATCAAATTATCACAATACTCGATAAGTTAATTCTTATTGCTGATGTATCTTTCTGCATGAAACTATTCATAGGCAACATACTGCATGGCGGCTATTAGTTTTTGTTGGTAGGTATCGGTATTACCCTCATGTTTGCAGTTATGAAACAATGACGTACTTTTCCTTTAAACTAAAAATAATAATTTTACCATTATTCCCCCGTTATTTCTGGAAAAGATAAACACACTTTGCACAACATTGGTATTAAGGTTGGAAAAAAAAAGTTTTTACAGATTTATACATAACTTGCACAGTGTATTGATGGTCATGGTGGAAAACTTCCCTTGAAATCATTTTGCCTGAAATGCTATAGTTTTTGAGAAATGAGTAAACAATAAATTTGATCTCGCAAGACCAAAACTTCATGTTTAAAAACAGTGAAACGATTTAATTTTTGTTTTCTTTAATATTTTCTTGTGACTCCAAGTCCAATGACCGATTGAGCTTCAATTTTTTGCAGGTTTGTTATTTCATGTATATGTTGGGTCACAAACAAGTGTACACAGAGGTCTTAAGACAATTACCAATGTTGTCCATGTCCTTTAAAATAGAAACATTTTACAGGATGATTGTGCCTCTAAAAATAATCCAGGTCACGCAAAAAAAAATGGTTGTTTCAAAACAAAAATACTTAATAGCAATATTTGCTGTTCATCAACTGTGTTTCATTGACCCTTGCAATTAATGAGTTACTTCTTTGTAAAACTTACCCTTTCTAATCTGTCCAGATCTGTCTTAAGTTGCATTTGAAGTTGCTTGAGACTGCCTAATGGTACATTATTCAAGTCGGTTACTTTGTTCAATATGTGTAGATGGGGCCCACCAGTCAACCCTTCTATGTCTTGCTTTAATGATTTGGCTTCATTGAATGCCTATATAGATACAAACAATAATGAAACATTCTTAGAAAAAACACAAGAGACTGAGAGGGCAGCGGCGTAGCCAGGAATTTTTCGGTGGGGGTGCACAGGGGGCCATTGCTTCCAAGTGGGGGGCCCAGTGAGAATGGGTTTGTCAGTAGTGGGGGTCATGTAGTCCTAGAATTATGAGTATGAGGTTCGATCCGCTATCGTCTCCACGAACCTCATAGAGTGACATGTACAAAATCCTATTCGGAACTTTTTGCCCTTCACGTTTATGCACCTGGAGTTCGCAAACCGGATTGAAACCGGATCTTGCCAAAATTAGGCTCTACGTGTTCTTTGTTCTCACAGTGAGCTCGGCACGGGTCCAACAAATCCACTCCGAAAAGAAAAAAAAAAAGATAAATTCTCACTGACCGTTATTGAGAATCCTCGCCTTCCGGTAACAATATGGCTGTCGCCGTAATTTATAAATGGTATGCTGCGTGCTACGCTGGTAACGATAACCAACGGTTCATGTACAGAACATTGGTTGATGTGGACCAGCGTTGCGCGTAGCATGACTTTTTGGTCTCTCCAGCATGTAGGCTGTATGCCGGTAATCAACGGTATGCAGCACGCAACGCTGGTCATAATTACCAACGGCCTATGTTTGTACACGTGAACCGTTGGTTATCGTTACCAGCATAGCGCGCAGCATACCATTTATAAATTACGGCGGCGGAAGGCCTACAACTAGCAGATGTATTCTGGATATAACTTTGTAATGTTTAGTTTTCATTCTTTTAACTTTCTTTTTTTCTGGGCACTATTGCGATTTGTTTTCTTGGGGGGGCACCGGGGGGGGGGGGGGGGCACTGGACATTTGTGGGGGGGAACATGCCCCCCCCCCCCCACTAGAGCCTTTATGGACTCAATCTCACCTCCTCTTTAATTTGCATTGCAAGTTGCTTCTCCCGTTCAGCTAGTTTGGCTTTCTCACTTGCCTCACTGGCTTCCTTTTTCCATGCATCACACGCCTGTGGGTCAATAGTAAAAAAGTTCTTCGTTAGAATGCTATGTGTACCACAATAAACATGAACAAAAGAAGTGCAAGAAACATACCAACAAGAAAAACAAGCAAATAGTTATTTAATGCCATTTTTTAATGATACCAAAAATCAATCAACTTTGAGTACAGGAAGCAGTATATCAGCTCCTAGCATAGTGCTCTCCTGGAGCTCCAGTCCTGTCTGGGCTAAACCACGGAAAAGAACAGCCACTACTATTCTTTCTTTTCTTTGTTCATTGTTTGATTCAAATTAACCATTAATTAACCAACGGTTAGCATTTGAACTTAATCACAAAGTCATCCTAGCACAATACATAATGAACAAACCAGCCAGGCCAGTAAACTAGAATCAAAACACATTCTTCTTTGATGTAATATACTTCAAATGTGCTGACATTGCCGATAAAATCAAGCGATTTATTTTAAGATACTGACCTGTTTTGCCTGGTTCCAAGACTCCTCCCATGTGTGTAACTTGTTTTTTAAGACACTGATCTCTTCTTGAAATATCCTGACTAAATCTTCACTATTTAATGAGTTGGGGTTACTTCCTACTGTGTGTGGGGAGTGGGGGCCCCTGGCTGATGAGCTAGATGAGTCGAGTAACCGATTTAAACTAATATGCCTCATGTATGGTGTTGTGTTGGGTTGACTCATGAATGCTGCTGCTGCCTGCTGGGAACAAAAATTCATCATTCAATCATTCTAACAAGATCCACTTATCTAAATTCTACAACTCTTCACTTGCTGAAAAACAGTCCTTCAGTATGCAAATGTGATGTAAACTTTACAAGTTTTATATGTCAAAATTACATAACAATAACATGAAGATCTCTTTTTGGCCCAATTCCAATAAGTAGCTCAGCACAATAAAAAATATGCTGAACAGAATAAGGTTATCAGCCAAAATACCATGTCACATGAACCATCTGTGAATGGTATGCTGCTCATTTTTACTAAGAAGATCATTGTTAAGCAACATTTTCTGCTTAAGCAGCTCTCTGAAACTGGGCCCTGGACTGAAACCTCATGACATGTTATTCAATCCAAACAGTTATCTGTAAACAAGAAAGTGAACTGGGTGCTTTTAAACTCTCACATGGATACCTGAAAAGTGATCCATCCTGCCATTAGTGTGAATACAAGTTCTTTTTTTATTTATTATTAAGATAAAACTTGTTCAACTCCTCACTTTTTTCATTACAACAATGTATACAAAATGGAAATTACATCACCACCAAGTGCTACATGTATGCCATTTTAGGAATCGAACTGCTGTGCCATGCAGGGGCCGCACGCATTTCAAAAATGGCCGACTAGATAGGACTGTCATTTGTCTTCAAAGGGTTTACTGATATCTCCCAATAAAAATAGGAATGTATTTGTTGTATATCCATAGCATACAACGTCATTAACTAAGTGGAATTGAATTATCCCACCTGTTCCAGCTGCTGTTGTTGCTGCTGATGCTGTAAGTGTGGTATAAAGGAAAGCTGTGACATTGGAGAACTGGGACTATCAGTCACAGAGGATTTATTATTAGGTCCACTGCCTACACTGCTGGAACTTCCTGGTATGCTGACTGGGGCTGAACTTCCATAACCTAGACCTGAGAGAGTAAAATACACAAATCAATGTTAACTAACCCTCTATTACTGCACTAATGGCCTCAAGGATATAAGTTTTGGAACAGAATAAGATGTTTGTGTAGGGAAGACCTCCTATCCTATCACAATTAGGCTGCTGACTTACAGTTTGTCAGCCAGGGTCAAATGATAATCACATACACCTGTAACTGAATGAACTTCTTGACTTCAAGGCCCACAACCAGCTACTCACATTGGTAACATGCCTTCACTACCTACTGAAGTTATAGCAGTGAACACTGCCTGCTAAATGGCCTGTACTTGCAATAGAGCTTTATATAATTGAAGTATAGCTTAAAAAACAGTTACTTACTGATGGCATATAGCTTTAAGGACCAGTTACTCACTGATGACATATAACTGATCAACATAATTTCAATATTTAATTTTTTACTAATCAGTTCTTGATTGTCTTTGACTTAAATAATTGTTCAATTGTTGTTTATTGTTCTTTTTTCACACTAATATGGAAATAAATGTTCATTTTAATTGAATTAAATTGGTGTATATCTTGAAGAACTAGTTACTCACTGGCCTATAACTGATGCATACATTTAGAGTATAGCTTAAAGAACTGGCTCCATGTACTTACTCATGGGTAAATGACCTATACTAGCAACAGAGCTTGATATAGATGATGTATCATTGTCTAATTCTTTCTCCAATGCTGCTACGTCAATGTCATCCAGATTCATATCATCCAAGGCATTTCCTGTACATCAAAAAACATTTGAAATTCAAAAATGTTGGTTAATAGGTTTGTTTTTCACATACAATTACTACATTCCACGAACCTGGTTGAGAAAGAAGGTGAAATCTAAAGTCATTATTAATCACAAGATCCGAGTCCAAATAGTCTCTATGGGACACCAGTCAACTTTGTCTAAAACTATACAAATCTGTTTTTAATTAACCTAAACAATAACAATTTACATGTAAAGCAAAGGCATGAAAATGGACTGTGTAATATCGAAATGTGATTATGTGAGTAAATTTTGTGTAAAAGTAAAACAGTTTTACAACTAATTTTCTGTGGTCTTTTTAATTTCTTCCACTACAGATATTAACTAAAAGGCTTGGAATAACATGGAGGCCATGACGGCCATGGTCTTTGTTGCCTCGGTTTTGGCCTTGGTGTCCCTTCAAAAGTTTCCAACACAGACTTTAAGATTTCCCTATGGAAGTGCCATTTGAAAAATGAAAATTGCCTTGCCCTCTCAAAGATGAAATTCCAGGCCTGAACTAATGTCTACTCTTCCTTTAAACACATTATTGCAATGTTTGCAAAATATAATAAAAAGGTGTTATTAGTTCAAACTTACAAAAAGCATTCATATAATGTAATTGACTTCAAGTTTTTCTGGGCCAAGATTGAGTAACCCACACCTACCTATAACTGACTCTACAGTATCACTGGTTGGATAGAATGGTGTTGCTGTAGCAGACATAGTGCTTGAAGCTGTAGAGCTGGAGCTTGATACAGTTGTTGTTAGTGGATTCATTGATTGTAACTGGCTTGATGGTAGTAACATACTCTACAATAGGATAGCAATCATTCATCATGTTTGAGAATACAAAACAATTGTCATTATGCAGCAACTACTCTAATAAATATCGTTATCAACAATTTATTAATTAATTTAAACTTTTTTCTGAATTAAAGCAACATTTTGTCACTGGGTACATCTGAAGATGCATGATACAGGTTGTTCACCAATTTTAGCCTATCACAAGGACTAACACTTAAAGTAGTTTTTTTAGAAAAATAAAGGAAAACTCTCTTTAGAAAAAAATTATTCACAGCATTATATTTACTACAAACAAAACCCTGCAATCTGGTACACACAATAAAAACCCTCAGAGGTACTTACATCGAATAAGCTGAAACTTAATATAATGAACAGTCAGTTTTCATAAAATCATATTTTAATTTCACTTTTGAGACTAATTTGTGAAGGTTGGTTCTGAGTTTAAAGAGCTATCCTGAACAATGTCAGGAGAGCAGCCTACATAGTTCCCTCTAGAGGTCACGCAGTGTTAAGTCAGCCATCTTTACAGGTAATGATAGTATGTTTTTTGACACACAACTGTGCGTTATGTATAAATACAGCTCGTGGCCTGGCATGTGGCACACAGGAGTTCTATCAAATTCCTTGCATGATTGGTCGGTGTACAACTTGGCTGCGTAAAAAGTTTGGAATTTGCATGGACCAAAGCAAAAGGCCAAGTTGCCAGTAAAAAATGGCGTCTATCAGGACCTGTCTATAGTTCTCCTTGTATTTGTTAACATGAAGGACTGCTTGTCCAATCAAAATACTGACAGTAGCTCTCAGTGAACTTACAAATGCATCTTCTCTTTCTGAACCAGGTGCTCTTGGATATATGTTAAAATGCAGACTATCTGATGAATAGTTACTGGATGTGCTGTTAGAGCGTGGCTTGGCTATTGGTCCTGGTGTACTGCTTGTTACAGAGGTGAATGTAGATTCCCCACATGTTATCTATGAGAGATGGGAAAAACCACTGATCAATTCTGACCATGCTTTGCACTTCGTCAAGTAAATTAATTACAGCTAGTGTCTAAACAATGTAAACATAAACATTAAGAAAACAAATCAACTTATTCCCATGCTATAGGCATGCTAGGCATCAAAAGACAGACATAGATAATGTGAGCATATACTGAACATGTCCAGCATGCAGCCACTTATTCAGTCACTACACCCAGCATTTATACACATCCTCTGAAAACATTATGCTCTCTCTATTAAGAATGACAGCAATCGGGATCCAACTAAAAACTGTGTGTAATTCCTCTTACAGGGTGGATAATATTATAATTTACGCTTTTTCAGTTTTACTAAAATGTTAATCATTACCTGGAAATGCTTTGCCAAGAGAAGGATTATTTCCCAACTACTACCAAACTATTAACAGTCATGCAACTGCAGTTTGTAAAAATAAGAGTCAATACTTTTGTAGCGGTCACAGGAAATTGTTATAGAAATTAGCCCACCCCCTATCAATTTTGGTTTCTAATCAGTTCTTCAAGTTTTAACTGTTTCATGCTATAATACAGAGCCAGCATGAAACAGCCGTAGTGCACCTGGGAGACCACAGGGACTGTATGTGTGAGTTGGCAGTGTTTGTAATCTTCAAGTCATTCTGATGAATGACTGGAAGAATACAACAAGCTATAGTACAGAGCAACCAACTCATTTGTTGCCTGTTTCTTTCATCTTTTATTTCAGGTATGTGGAATTTACTTGAATTGATACAATTATAGTTATTTAATCATATATAGATTACCTAGATACCATTCTAGAACTTTTCCTTAACTATGAGATGAGTTATTTGACTTTTTCTAAACTGTGATCATCCTTAGAGTAATTGTAAGCATACAGGCACTTAAATTAGTTTGTTACTTTTCCTTTACGATGATGGGTTTTTAGTCAAGGATTAACTGCTTTTCTCCATGATGCTTTGATTCATTATTTTGTATTTCTTATATCAAGACTTTATAGAATGTCCTCATTCTAAGATTGGTACTTGGTTACTTTCCTAACTATATGTATTTTGAGGAGGGAAAAGTCAGTTTAGTTTTAGCCCAGCATTGTCTTATGCATACTCTGTGTGGCACCAGAAAGTCTGTTAGGCTATTAACTCCATGGCCTAAGGGTTTGGTCAGTGGTGCAAGGTCTGAGCATAGAGAAAGGACCTTCCTTTCTCTATGGTCTGAGTTGTATACACTAAGTGATGTACCATGTGTACCAGAAAAGCCTCAGGGAGTTCCTGGTATAAAGTTGGCAAAGAGTTACTGCTGTTACTTTTTGGGATTTAGTTCAGTGATAAATACTTTGGGGAGTTATTGCTGAGTGATTTGTTTTACTATCAGAGACAAGACATTGCTGTAGTTAGTTTATGTTTTTCTTTATCCCTTTATCTAATGTGTTTCTTTGTTTTGAATAATGGTGTAGTTTAGAGTTGCCTTGTCCAGTACAAACACATTTCTTTAGTTGTGATTTCTGTGCATAATGAGTATGGCTAGGGCACAGGTGTTCCATATAGACTAGTTAGGTCTATGGAAATGGTAGTTATTTATATTAGTTATTTAGTCATTTCTTTGTTATTATACTTTCTGATGAATGACTGGAAGAATACAACAAGCTATAGTACAGAGCAACCAACTCATTTGTTCCCTGTTTCCTTTCATCTTTCAGACTTAATGTAAAACGTACGTGTGTGACGACCCAAAGTCATACCGGGTGTTACACTTTGCTCTGTGTTGCAAAGGCACGGATGAGAAACCCAAAACGAGGAAATCAGCTGATCAGCCACAAAGTCACATGCCTGTATAACAAATCACACTACCGCACTTCCCTGTCTCTGTGCCTCTCTTAAGCTTAGTGTCTGTCAGGACAAGCACCTCCAAGTGATGACATCAGATAAAGATTTATACAAGACTAGTCTTTCTGCTCTTAAAATAACAGTAGAATTTTAACCAAGTATGTAGCAGAAGACTTCATCAAGCCCTAGTCTGGATTTGAAGTCATGTGCTTATAATAACTGTAGTCTACACACAACTCCAATAGGAATTGAGAGAAAAATGGTCCTTACATTTATGCATTATTTTTTTTTTTTTTTGGGGGGGGCCTGAAATTGAGTGCTCTATGACAATGATCCTGATGACATTATTGTCCAGATTGAAAACTAATAAAGCCTCATCAGGTTTGTGTAGACAGTAACAAGTTCATGGTTATTTAAGAATTAAAAATATTAGCAACAAAAACGTAAGAAATTCGAAACAATAACACGTGTCACACAACTTTCCTCAACCAAGTTAATATTTTTAGTTTTTACTCCAAAAGTAGTTGGTCATTATTGTTTTATTTTCCTGAAGACTGATTTATATGTCATGCGAATGCGAAGCAGATTCGAGGTCCTAACTCTATTTTCACAGTCATTGTTTTTGCAAGAGTTCAGTACATACTACATTTCAACTTGAGTGAATTGTTTGTTCACAATTTCGCTTCACTTTGCATTCACACAAAGTATGAACTGTTGTTATGGCTTGGTTGTACCTACCTGCTGTTGTAGAGATGAACTACATGTAATTGTGTTTCCAACAATACTAGACAGACTTGTTGGTGTAAGCTGGGAGAGTAAACTCAAATCCTCACTAAAATCTCGTTGTGTTGTCATTTCCTCTGTGATGACAACAAACAAAAGTTCCAACAGTTACAGCTCTTATCCTCTACTAGTCATCTCAACAAGAATAACACAATCATTGGTTTACATCATAATTCTATGATGAAAGTTTAATGATGGTATCAAAGCAAAATTAGTGAAATGCTTTCTTTATGATTTTGGAAATTGTATGACACTTTTATTGTGCTTGTTTGCATCATTAGCTACAAGCAAGTTTGCAGATTTCCCAAAATTCCAATTCACACATTCTCCCCAAACAGTGCCCCACTGGCCAAATGTCAGTTAAAATACCTGATGACCAATTAAAATTCACTATGGCTGGCTAGTTCAGGGTTGATACTTGAAAAAGCTGATGGACTAGTGAAATGACAAGCTAGATGGTCCCCGAGCCAGTCACTGAAAAAGTTATGAGCAAACCCTGAAAACATGGAATGATAGTGAGCATTGTAATGAAAGCGCACCATCCATCATTGTAATTGTTGAGATTAAATACATTTTTAAATACACTGTATTATTACATTCATCTAGTGCCAATCGTAAGAAAATCTACAACCACAAGTTATTTATTTATATATGAACAAAAAATCAGGAAACAAAAGCTCAATAAAGGCATTAACAAACAGAAATTTCCATAGAAATTGAGAGACGTATAAACTTTAAGTTTTTTTACCTGGAAACGACAGTAAAATATGATTCAGAACAAGGAAGTTAAATGCATAATAGCCACATGTACACTTTAAAGTTTTTAGCATTCTGTTTAGTAGTCCACTCTACCAGATTAACCATTTCACTGAAGTACTGTATTCCTAGAACCATTGTAATGATGTGCAAACACTCAATGATCTAACAAATGATGTCTCCTGAGCTATGTTTTACAAAAACTGTACTTTCTGCCAAAATGTACTAGGCAAAGTCATGAACAATAAAATTGTGTTTTTGTTTGGGTTTTTTTTCCCTCCCCACCCCCCCTTTTTATATGAGATTTTCAATCAAAAGAGGCTTGAGATTTATAATAACACCGCTTTATATGCCAAAGTTATCTGTTGTGTTTATTTTTTCTACTACAAGATCAAAGAGGCATGAATTTAAACATACAGACACAACTATTGCCAAGCCTAAATTCAAAAGGCTCAATAGACTAGAGGGCCCATCAAATTTAAACAGGAGTTGCATGGTCTACAAATATGCAGGCGTTTACACACAAACACTTACGGTCAACATGCGCAAATGCACAGAAGGGCCCCCTTGGGCAGTTTCCTGTTTGTTGCATGTCATTACATTTAGTGGATTTGTAGATCTCAGGATGGAACTGTTGTTCTGTGCGTGTATGACAATACGGGCACTGGTCTCCTTGCTCACAGTTTTCAGGCTCACCCCACTCATCACCATGTTTCACATTGGGACATGGTGTGGATCTGTAATGTGGGTACAAACAATAAGCTATCATTTGTAAGCATGTAAGAGATGGTATACAACTGGACCAGGATGTTCCAAAATTGTAAACATTAATTTTGGGGGTTGTAAATGCACCATTCAGTTTAAAAATTTGTTCTTAAAATGTTTATGTCTTTTAAACTTACAATAAGACAAAGAAGAACTGCTATCTGGGTCCATTTTCATGGCTTGGCTTATCCCAAAATTCTGCGCATACAGTGCCCGTAACTGTGTAACACACACCATTCTCTGGGCTATAATCTGAGTAGAATTCTGCAAAAAGCAGAGCCATGAACTTGGGCCCTGCAGGCAAGTTTTAATACAAGTGCATATATATAATAACTCATGAATATTGATTGTCATTATGAATATTGATTGTCATCATGAATATTGATTGTCATCATGAATATTTATTCTCATGAACATGAGAGAGCCATCAATATGACAACCTGAGAGAGCCAAGACGGTATTGTGTTGGAATAATCCCTTTGCACTAATATACGCAACTTCAGGTTGTATGCTCCCAAGAGAGTTTAGAAATTTGGGGGAATGGTTTAAATATGCCTGATGAACAGGGGTAACAGGGGTAACAATGTTGTGAAGCGCCTTGATCTCGCTACTAGGATAAGTGCGTTATACAAGAAAGTCCAAGTATTAACACTATTACCACCTCATTTGAATGCTACTACACCATAAAAAAAGATCTATTGCCCAAGCCCTATGAAAAGAGTACAATGCCCTCAATATGTTGTTATTAGTGTTGTACCTTCCCTTTAACATCAACATATTAAAGTTTAAGATCCTACCTGTAGTGGAACTTGTGAGGACTTCTTCTCCTATCCCTGGTATTGTGACAATGAGGACAAGCATATCCCTGACGACACAAGCGGGGAGGCTTTTTACACAGCTCAGTCTTGTAGTTAGCAAGAACAAAATTTGTGTCTGGAGTTGGAGAATGGAAGGTGACTAAAGGGTCACAGAATGGTATACAGTTACCAATAATAATTGCATCAAAATAAGCACATGTGACAAAAATACTAATAACCAGCTTGACCCACATCAACTGAAAAAAGAGATTATGGGGTTGTTTTTGTCAACAGACGTTCCATGAAAATATGCGAGAAAAAAGTTTATTTGACAGGACCTGAGTAAGCCTAGCAATTACTTTGATCAATTGAAATCACAATTAGTTACTGAGGGGTGTGAGTATTATGACTTTCAGTTTTTTATAAAGTTATACATTGCTCAACTAGACACGCAATCAAGCTGTACATAATGCACCATATCAAACAAAACGCACATATATTATCTGACCACCACACAAAAAATGCAGTCACATCGTTTCAAAATTGTATGTGCTGATAGTCTTTGTTATCCTGCTATTTGAATACAACAATACAGGCAAGAACCATTGAACTCTAGTGGGTGCTTTCACAATAATGCCATAGAATGGGAGCATGCGCCCTCTCCATTGGTGAACATACCAGTGCATTACGCGATAGCATAAAAACAGCATACAAACACCTTCACGTTAGACTACAGTTGTCTGCGCACGTTTGGTAAATACGCCGGTGCACCTGATAAAGCCATGTACATGTACAGGATGGTTATCACTGGTAGGGTTGGTACGTGCATCATGATTAGTGGAGCACAGTCCATTGGAAACTGTTGCTTGTTTACTAAAAACATTTTCTTTGGGTGATTGCTCACATTGAGTATTGTGAGCAGTCATGTAAAAAAAAATGTTAACTCCAAGTTTTATTTCAGTGAAAAGGAAGGTTAAACATGTTTTGTATAACCACTAAAAAAACAATGAGACCTTGCCCTTTTGTCTTTCCAATTTGGCCTTGATGCCCTTCAAAATTTGACCCAATTGAAGGCCAAAGTGGCCTTGCTCTACAAATTACAAAATTCCAGGTCCTAGACAGAATACTGTCAAGTGTAAGATACAATCGCAAGTATCGATTCAAATGCTGTCAACAAATCAAGTTGAAGCCATAAATTAAATTAGGACTCCAAAATTAGGATTGGTAGGTAGATCGGCTTGCTTAAATATTTATTTTGTTATTTCATTTTTTATTTTTTTAAAATTAGGTCCCTCAGAGATTTGTACCACAGTGTGATAATAAAATATCCAAAAATATTTTGTTGGCATTGTAAACATACATACATTTAAGATATGTGTATGTAATTGTGAAGGCCAGGATATATTTTAAACCAGTTACAGTATATTTCCAAAAAAAAATTCTAACAAGCCAACATGATTGGTTTCAACATTATGGCACTCTAGCTTTGTCGCCCAAGTCATGAGATTCAATATAACAAATATAACTTAGTTATTTTAGAGCATTGTATCATTCTTCCCTTGGTATTTTATTGGTTGGGTTGTAATAATATAAGATGCAGGTTTTACTGCATTTGCTTTGTAAAAAAAACAAGTAAATGAAAAAAAGCTTGACAATTATTCAATTACATCATACAGTACTCTGTATTTTGCACTTAAATTGAGTGGCTGGCTGAGTGACATTTTTATTTTGTGCTGGTCAGTGCTGATAAACATGCACCACTGTAGGTACTTTTTTTCCATACTGCCAATTTATCTTTAAAATTAGTGTCTTTCTTCACAACAAACCAAAAGCTAATTGAAACTGTATAATTTTGAACTAAAAAATGAAACCGAAGGCCTATAACTTTGTGCTAAAAAATTACTAACACCCAGTTAAATATGTTTGATGCTTCACTAAAAATGTCAGTTACATTGAAGAGCTGCTTACCTTGCCAACGAGGGTCGTCTATAAGCAAAGATTTATCTTTGTCTTGAATTAAACTTGTACTGCTTGTAAATGATGTTCCAGTACCATTGGATGGTGTCAAAAGCTCTGTTGGGTCATGTTGAGCTATGACTTCACGTATGTCGTACACTGGTTGGCGCAAGTCATGTGGACCATGGGCAAATGCACAGTGCGGACCATTCTTAACACAATGCCCACGGGCATCAGTTTCATGTACACATGTTCCAGTCTTGTAATATCGAAGATGGTACCGTCTTTCTGTGTCCCCAGTGGTCCGATGCAAAAATGGACATCTGTGCAAAAAAAATAATAAATAAATTAAGGTGAAAGCATTGAGCATACAAGCATAGTATAAATGAATACTGATCACAAAATTCTCCAGATTATAACCTCTCTAAAATGAAATTACATGTAGACAATACTGAAGCAAAAACTTACCTACATGTAGCAGGGTATGAATAAGTCACTCAACAAGCTTTACAGAACAATTGTCAGAGTGCTACATGTAGGTGGTGATAGCCAAACTAAGTTCTTAGGTGACCAAGCAGGAAACTCAACAAATTAGTAACCTGCCAAGTGTGAAACTACATTTCTTTTACCAAGCTTGGAATTTCCACTTTGAGAGGGCAAGTCCATTTTTTTTGCAATGGGCACTTCCATTGGGAATCTTAAAGTTAAAGTCAATGGGATCCCTTTAAATGTGCACGAAGACTATACATACAACAAGGGGCACAGACACAGAGCCTCTGTGTAATTCCAGGTCTGTTTTACTTGAAAATATCACAAGAAATACAAACTTATTGAGAAAAAACTAATTTTGCTGTCAAAACATCTGTGTCTATGATCCCCAAATCTGGATTAAGCTCCCTGCATACATGTACATGCTAGAGCTACAAGTTCTCTACATACTGTACCTTCAAGACACTCTTTAAAGCTCACTTGTTTCAGGAGGCTTGCTACTTATCTTCATCCTGTGCCTCAGTGCCTTAATGTAAACATTTGATTTTGGACTATATGGCATTTGATTGATTGATTGATTGATTGATTGATTGATTGATTGATTGATTGATTGACTTTTTTTCAAAACAAATACTTTATTCATTCACAAAATATACAGAATATACAAAAACAAAGAAAACAAACAAATTACATAGACATGTGTGTTACCAAAAACAGGTCGGTAGCTGTGATTGAAATTACATCCAAATTAACATATTTTTAGCGATTTCATTAGACATACTGCATGAAACAGAAATAAACAAAATTACAGAATCCATTTAATTTCATTATCAGTGATTTGGAAAATGTTTTAGAGACCCCATTTCTTGAGGAAAATGGGAACATTGTTCTGGAGCTGGTAGTAGGTATTCTATTAAGATTTTACTCTTAATACAATATTTCCAGGTTTCTAAACAGTCTTTGAAGTTCGAGTGCACATACAGCCAGTACACACTAGCTTTGAAGCTGACAATTAAATAGGTCGGCCCCTGCTTTGGTGGAACAGGCACCAGTACATTTCAAAAGTTGGTGTCAGTTCAGGAAGAAGTTGGTTGAATGGATGGGCATTGGAAGAAGAGGTGTAGCAGAGTTCCTTTTTCTGACGGTCCACACCAGTCGCAAGTTTTTGGTAAAGAACGGTCGATGTAGTGGAGAACTTCCTGCGATGGTAAGATTTTATGCAATAATCGGTATTGTATGCCACCCTCTTTCTTGGAAATAGGTGGTTTGTACACATTTTTCCACGGTACTGTAGTGTTCATTTAAAGGGTGTCCCTGTGCCAAGGGGTTCGAGGATTGTCTGGCAAAGTATTGAGTTCTTTGTTGAAGACGATGTACAGGTGTTTGGAAGGAAAATTGGCTTCGCTGTTATTGTCGTTAATATGGATATCAGGAGTTGGGTGGTTCGAATATAGAAAAAACTCAGTTCCTTGGTGTGGAGCTTTAGTTGCACCCCTTTCGTTGAAGAGTTTTGGGAAAGTTTTCTTTAAAGTTCGTCTTATGTGAGACAGCTCTGCATCAAGTGTTCTGGAAGATAGTGGGCATAGTACCATTCGATGTTGTGTTTGGATTTTGTCAGCTGAGATCCATGTTCCATCCTTGCTGAATAGTTGTCTGACTAGTGTGACACCACATGACAGGAGCCGACCGGCCAGAGAGAAGATCTTTGTTACCATGACAACATAAAAACAAACTATTAATAGGTAGGTTCACTACATAGTTAACAGAATCAGGTGGTACCTCGTGGTGGCTTTCGATGTGATTGAATGATTGATTGATTGATTGATTGATTGAAGGCAAGCTAATCAAGCATATCCAGCAAAATTTACCTGCTTAGAAACTACACCCAGGCATGATATTTGGTTTGAAGGCTGACCTACACACTGCATGGTATAGACTTCGACAGACTAGTAAGGCTATTTAATGGTAATAATAAAAACGGCTTATTATATAGCGCGCATATCTGTCACTCAGTGACACTCAAGGCGCTTCAACAGTCAGTATTTTCCTGCAAGGTATATGGAGCTACGTTTTAAAGTATGAGACCTATTCCTTTACATAGCATCATGTAATGCTTTACAAGGTGCTGCGGCGCAATATGCAGCCAATCAAAGCAGGAACACCGGGGCGAACCCCTTCTCTTTACGATAAGTGCACTGGGTTCTTTTACATGCATTACACGCCACACGGGACCAACGGCTTTACGTCCCATCCGAAGGACGAAGCAATAATGGTTAAGTGTCTTGCTTAAGGACACAAGTGTCACGACCGGGACTCGAACCCACACTCTGCTGATCTGAAACACCACAGCTTGGGTCCGGTGCTCTTATCTGCTCGGCCACAACACGCCATGACAATTTTTCTAAGAACAAAAATAATTGCAGATTAGATTAAGAAAAATACCATGCCTGCTAAACATACAGTACAGTTACCATTTCTCAAAAAAATTTGTCAGAAATTAATTGTGGAACACCAGCAACTGATAGTTAATTATCTCTACCCTTTCTACCCAAACAACTAATGCACATTGTTAATCCGTTATTCTGAAACTAAAAGTGATTTATTAAGGCAATTTTTGTAAATTGTTGTTTATACATGTACTACACTTTCTTTCAGGCTCAAATCCTCAATGATGAAATCCTGTACGGTACTTAACAGACATAGAAAATACTTTGATTTAAAAAAACATATTTGTTTAATTTCATAGTAAAGAAGGTAGCTTTTAAGAACACATGTGATACATGTCAACAGAGTTAATGTTCCCACATGTTTAAAAGTTACTTTTCCCTTAATTCCTCACTGAAACTGACATTCTTGCCATCCTAAAACCTCAATAATGCAAGTCCATAGGTCTAAAACTTACAATTTTGTATCTTGAAAACTGTCAATGCGACAGAATTTTTTTGTTATTTGCTGAACTGTAGGTTTAGTACTGAAAAGTTGATCAGTTAGTCTAAAAAAGAACATACATATGTACTTGTAAAGACTATGGTCTTTTCAATAAAATTACTGTACATGTACTCTGCTTGTACGATTGTAACAGGTAGAGTCTAGTTGACAATATTGTGTACGTGCAAAGTACATGTAAATGTATGTACCATAGGGAAAGGACTTCTCTGAAATTTGAAAGCTGCATTACTGTGAAGCTATACAATATGACTTCCTGTTATGATACAGATATTAATATTGTTTGTAATGGATAAGCAAGCTTACATAAGTTTCGTAAAACGTTGAACTTATTACCACTTTTGGGCACTGTGAAAATGAACAATGGCTTAAATTTAAGGATATTGAACCTAACTTTATGACTTAAATTTAAGGATATTTAACCTAACCAAATGCATCTTGCTGAAAACAATAATATGTCCATTGTTTTGTCTCCATTGTTTTGTAAATTTTGTATATTGTTAATGAGGGATCTAGTGCATTCAATGTTAAGTTCTGGTTGCCAAGTCATCTGAGTAAGGGTTTGAAACCAGGCTGTGACCCTTGTATCCTTGAGAAAGACACTTAACTATAGTTGTATCTCATCACCCAGCAGTAAACAGGTTCTTGCAAGAGTAGAGAATGTTGATGTGAATGATTAGCAACCAATGCGTTGGCGGCTGGTGCTGCATACTCCTAAGGAGTTGAGACGGATTCAGGAATGCTTAAATGGTCTGGTGAAAAGGAGTGCAGGCCTGGAATTACATGGAGGCCATTGCCCTGCTGTTGGACTTGGTGCCCCTTCAAAAGTTTCCTTTAAACTTAAAGATTTTCCAGTGGAAGTGCCCTTTGCTAAATTATGGCCATGCCATATCGAAGATGAAATTCTAGGCATGGGGGTAATAACAGTGTAGTGTAGTACAGTACATGTAGACTGCTTTTCAGATGTCCTTGGCTTGAAAAAGTGCATAGTATACAAAACTATACATTATTATTCTATAAAATATTGTGTCAATCAGTGTTTGCATAGAACCATGTACAGCTTTCATTCAACTTAATTAAATTGCATGATTCCAAAAGCATCAAGCCTAACTTAATACAAATGTACATGTGTAGGACCTTGTAGTTAGTTTCACAGAACTAACTAAGTGTAGTTATCGGTGACTACATGATTTAAAACCTACACATATATGACTGCAAGGACAACTTCAAAATGCTAAGTAATGCTAAGCGTAAAAAAAAGAAACCCTCAGTGATAAATAGGCCAAATGGAATCTCAACATTACATCTAAATCACAAGTCTTCAAGAATTGTAGTTACAATAATCATAGCCCTACAGTATGGAGTTTCATGGCATTTCTACATGTAGATGGGCTCCCCTTTTATTGTGGTACTTAACATGTTTCTCAAATAGAATAAAAGATGTTCACTAACCTTTGTGAAGTGTTTTTTCAAAAAACAAATCCACCAGTGGTTTAACTAAATTCAACTATGATGTCTCCAAATATGCATGCGTGCATGTTAATCTCATCTGCGGTGTGTCTTATGTGATCACGATAATCGAAGGAGTTTTTCCAATAGCCTGTGAAAAGCACTTTCTTCTACAGACAAAAACTAATGATGATCAGTGAGCGATTTCGTCTAGCAATTTAGCATAGCAAGTAATAATATTTAGACTTAATGTATTTTGAGCATTACTGAATGTTAGTATATATTAAGCAGCAAATAATGATTTTTTGAGTAGCAAAATCTGATACATTTTGTGTAGCCAAATACTTTACTGATGATAGCACTTTTGACAGAAATGTTCGTTAACAATTAATCCTTAGTGGGCAAAGCACATTTGTATAAATAAAATAAACAAATATATAATTTTTTTTTTTTTCAAATTCCCATTTTTTGATTAAAATTTTTATTTTATTTTTTAAAAGCAGAATTGGCAGAATGTTCTTGGTTATTGAAGACCTAGTTATAAATTACTGATTGTCCCCTTGCATTGACATCACTCAAGGCTACTGTCTACACTTGATCTGACATGTTTTTATCAAAGATATGGTTTGTGCCTAAAAAGCTCAATGATGCACTGTAAACACACATGAGACCTGACTCCCAAAATGGAGCACCCAAGATGTATCATGTGATGTCAGATAAACTGGGTCATTGTGGGAGAGTATTGAGAGAATGCAAAAATAGAAAGAACATGTCTGATACCTCACAGTAGCAGAGATGCCGTGATAATGTGAACTGACTATTCCAGTACAATTACTACTTTTACTCTACCACTTAAGCCAGGTTTCTTGCTTTTGTGGGTTCCATACTATCAAAGCATCATAAATTTCACTTTTTGCAGTGCCAGTATACTATCTATTCATGCCATTCATTAAAAGAATCATAAGCTTCTGCCAATATGGTAAAAAAATGTCAACAGATTTAATAAATTTACATATTTTGGATAAAAACATTCTATTCCCGACCAATTTTTTTCTTTCTGACCATGTCTGTCAAACGTACCAAAAACATTTAATTTACACTCATTTGAATATTTGTGTCCAAATCATGTTTCACTTATTAAAAATGACATCTAAAGATTGTATTTTCATCACAAAAACAAGCAGCACCCAATAAAGGACTAACTAACAAAGAAATGTTGCAACATGTGCGATAAGCGCAAATTAGAGACTTGCGCAATTTCAAAACTTGCCTATGTACATGTAGCAACATACCTCAAATTTCACACTGCACACTATGCACATTTTTGGGATAAATGCAGCTTAATTAAATCAAATCATCGGTGCACTTTTTAAAAGTTAAAGTGAAAAGTAACAATGACTAGACACTTCACAAGAATAATATCACATCTTTTTCTGATCATAAAACTATAAGTACCGCAGAAATAAGGTATTCCATGTACTACATTTGTAAAGGCGTAAATCCCACATAACATCCAGGGAAAACATTAACCTGTTTTTAACACTAGTTTTATAACCTCCTCCCGTGCTTTACTGGAGGAAGACAATGGTCTGTATGTGGTTTTGTCTGTACCAAGTGAAAAATAGAATCAAAAAACATTCAAGAAAACAATCAAAAACCAAAGGCACATGAGAAAACATCGTTGTTGTTATTGACATCTGTCTATCTATGTACACTAGAGATGATCTAACTCCAAGCATAGAGCAAGGACCAGTTACAAACACACACCACCACTATAACTGTAAGTATTATAACTTACACTAGCTACAGTGGGAACAACACTACAGTGTCAGTGTGACATGCACAGTACATGTACACATGTACATGTACAGTACATGTACATAATTATGTACGCGGTGCGAGCGGAGTAGTAAACTGCATAACGTATATGTGTAACTGCAAGCGCGGTTTTTCTAAACTCAGGTCCCAGACGTCAAATAATCTGGCCAATAAACACATAAAATAAAACTATTTAGATGTTTCAAATAGTGCCAGTGATTGCATGAACTAACGAAAACCACTTGACAATTAATAAGAAGTCAGGCCACGCTTGCTTTAGTCATGACGAATACAGGGAAAATGTTAAGTTACTGACACATTGTCAACAAGTTCAAACCAATATGGCGACGGGTGTGGAAATTTCGTAAACATTCGGAACCTTGCAAGCACAAAGTTTTAAACTTACTCTTCGTCGTCAGGGCAAATGCCAGTAGTTTCGTCAAACTTGGTGCAATAAACATCCGGGCTGTAATTAAATGTTCCATCACGTTTCCGTACGGGTCTCCTTCTTCTTTGATTCAAAAAATGCCAATGAAAACAAGTAAACGGACGATGGTTTGGACACTTGTGTTGCAAGAACTCTTGACATTGTTGTGTACGAAACTCCTTCAGATACCTGCAAAACAATGCATACATATGACATTAACAAACACTGTTTCCCTCCCAATTAAGCAAAACTGACAATTTAAAATAAAATGTTCGTGTGTCGTTGAACTTACGTGTAGTGAAATGGTTTCTCTGGTTGTGCAGCCATTGCAGAAGACGTCGTATTTTTTTGCTGTTCGGACGGCATTTTGGAACTGTATAGGAAAAATACCCTTTTGCCCGCGCGCCGCTAGGGGGGCGTAGTACGCATGCTCAATTACATTACTCAGTATCGCTGACGTCAGACTTCATTTGCCTATGTTTTGATGGATATGTAGGGATGAATCAAATCTCGTGACGGGATTCCCCATCAAAACAACAGCAGCACACTGCTGAATTGCAGATCAACGCACTCAACTCATCTCAGTCCAGCCTCGGTGGCTTTATGAATATAGGTGATAAACGGTAGATATTTGTATTATTATGTGTGGTTTCCTGCCCTTCTCTCACACATTTACGGCTCAATCTAAACATCTCAAGAAATGCTAATACATGTACAATTGAATTATTTTTCACAGCATATAATTTAACTGCTGGAGAAGATTGATTTTGAGACATTTGTAAGATATACAGATTCAAAGGATGCTTTTCAAAATGAAAAACCAAGAACACTGGTTAAAAGGAAGTTAGGCGTTCTTTTCTGCATGCAACATCCATTCAAACTCGGGGTAGTTTTGTGTGGGATTTGGAAAAAGGTGCATTCATTAATCAATTTAACATTATTTTCCGAAGCTTTCAGTCGGGTTCACCAACCTGTGGATGGTCGAGGCACCGCGTGATGAAAGCAGGGGTATGAGTGGAGTGGGGACGGGAATAAATAATAATCTCGGAAACTCGTGTTATATTTGTTATTTGAAGGAATATGAGCTTCCTTTTTTATCCCCCTTTTTTTTGCTTAGCTTTTTAAAGGCACTGGACACGTTTGGTAATTACTCAAAATATATATTAGCATAAAAACTTACTTGGTAACGACTACGGAGAGCTGTTTATAGTATAAAACATTGTGAGAAACGGACTCCCTCTGAAGTAACATAGTTTTGAGAAAGATGTAATTTCTCACTAAAATATTTGAATCTGAAAAAGACTTCAGGCCTGAAGGCACACAAATTTGTGCAACAAGGGTGTTTCGTTTTTTCTTTCATTATTT
Source organism: Leptasterias polaris (assembly GCA_037783415.1). Lineage (NCBI taxonomy): Eukaryota > Metazoa > Echinodermata > Asteroidea > Forcipulatida > Asteriidae > Leptasterias > Leptasterias polaris. The sequence continues at coordinate 527,217 of JAZGTN010000171.1, forward strand.
TCTTGCAACTTCGATGACCAATTGAGCCCAAATTTTCACAGGTTTGTTATTTTATGCATATGTTGGGATACACCAAGTGAGCTGGTCTTTGACAATTACCAAATGTGTCCAGTGCCTTTAAATTGTGTTCATCAATTCTTTCCTTGTTGTTTTAAAGCATATATACACACTAGCTGTATAGTAGTATGATGTGACCCAAGACTCGCTCGTGTCTCGATCGCAATCATCAGCAGTGCACCTGAATATTGACACCGGAGTCTGGTAGTAGCGCCTAGCTACACGTAGCCTCACATTGTTAATTAAGTCAAACTATTTGTCCTTGCTTTATGGGAGAACTATTACTCCTCGCAGTGGCATAACCAGACATTAATGATGGGGGGGGGAGCAAGAGGGCGGCAAAGACCTTTGGGGGGCTGGGATGGTATTCTATTTAATGTATCAAACTGGTTGTTTGTGATTTTAAAAAAGCTCACTTGGGGAGGGGGAACTTAGAGGGCGAGGCAAACCCGGGGTTTTAAGATAGGCTCCGCTCCCATCCAGAGCTGTGCGCCGACGGACGGGTTCTTGCTCTCGGCATGGCAGCTAGCTCTCTACGATGTCTTCTTGTGGCCCTCGAACAATGCTCTGTGTAACACGCAAATATCCAGCAGGGCGCCACCTACGGCATTAGTGTGACGAACGACGACTCGTCGTTTTTTGCATTCATTTGTTGCGCAATAATCTCGACAGCAGGAGTAAATTTTCGTCACTGGGAAGGCGGGTGTTTTAAAGTGTGGATTTTCTCAGCTTCATCACATATAATCCCAATCGAGCCTTCATTTTATAACGGCTATCAACGGGTGATTTTGCTCTTCTGTTTGTAGGAAAAGATCATCTGTGTTGCTTAGGGTTTTGCTTGTTTATTATGAAACTTTTAATTCGTTTTTGTGTGCGTACACTTCGTGGCATTGCGTCGCCGTCATGCCACTTAATTTAATAAATGGTACAATGGTACAATAGATAGAGAAAAGACTCACCGTCCGCTCAATATCATTCATGGTACCATTTACCAACCATTGGTAGTTAGTGTACCATTACATTAGTGCAAATGTGGGCAATGACGTTGGCACATCCGAATTATACTTAACAAAACGATTGCTTTATTTAATAAATTAATGCACAAAATGTAAACAATAATGCAAAACTTGTCTTTTAAGTTAACTGGTAATGCTGGTCAGTGTTTAGACCCAGCATGGAGGTAGATGGGGCACTGATCTGCGGTTGTACGAAATGTTGACCGTAGAAGTCAAAATTTCGAAAAAACAACCCAGTTAGGTCAGTGTCAGGTTTGTTACTATGTATGTCTATACTAAAGCCAAAGCAAGGGATGCTTTTCAACACTAAACTACAGCCTGACCACTCAAAAAGAATTCCGACTGGTCCTTGGCCTGGTGTTTTAAAGGTGCTGCATACGTTTGGTAATTGGAGCCTACTGATTGTGTTAATCCTATATAAATGTAGGTACATACAATAAAACCAACCTGTGAAAATTTCACTTCAGGTGGTCGCGTTTTTGAGATATCACCGAAAAACCGGAGCGAATATTTCCACGCAGGAAGAATATTCCCCATAGGAATACACAGTCTGAGAAGCGTTTCTGACAGAAACGCTCCTCAGATTCAAATTTTGGGGAATAAAAAGTGATATATTTTTCCGTAATCGTACTACTTTGAAAATAAAAGTTTCTCAAAATTCATAATACTACCCAAAGCTGCTGTACTTCTTACCAAGTAAGTTTTTATTGCCATTAATTTTCAGAGTCATTACCAAACGTGTACTGTGCCTTTAAATTTGCATTTTGGGGGTTGGCCAGTGGACCACTTTAGGGAGAAAGTAGCCCACCTTGTTGCGCTGTTATGGCTCTCTTTTAACATCGGTCTTATCATAGTCGTAATACTAATAAAAGAAAGCCATAACAGCCCAACAAGGTGGGCTAGGGAGAAATCTGAGCTTGGAAGCAATAAACATGGAGGTAGAATTAGCACCAAAGGGGGTAGGCGTACAGACGGGCAGGGAGCCCCCCTGCTCCATGGATTGACACGGTGTGGCTGTGGGCCATGTTGTTTGTTAATAATGTTTTTTTATATCTTTAAATTGTAAGTTGGGAGGTAAGTTGTGTTGTTTTGATTACAAATTATCACTACATTCATAGCTGTAATTCGTCTTTGTTTGGACTTTTTGTTCAGTAAAGTGTAATGTGTGATATGCCTAGTGCGACAGTTTATCATAAGTAAAGAAATAGTGTTACATGATCCAAATTTTATTCATTATTAATATTTACATTATTATTATTGTTAATGTAACTTGGGCTAACTCACATTACTAAAAAAATCGAGTTGACACCGAATGATGGATGAATTTCAATTTAATACTTGAGTCAAAGGGCACAGGATCTAGAATTTGAGAAATATTGCACTGTAAAATGTAATCAGTGGTTACAATTAAGTCTTGAATAGAAAATAAAACTTAGTCTAGCCAGAGTACTATTGCATGCAGTATTGATGGTGCTATACACTTCATAAAGCTGCATGTATGAGGACTGTATTGTAAGAGACCACTAAAAATGGTATAAGTGCAACGAGAGAGAGAGAGAGAGAGAGAGGGGGTGTGTACTGAAGTTGTTTATTGAGACAGTTCAATAGGGCCTTTTGTAAATATAAACTTGATTTTTTGTTGTTGTTGTATGCGTCTTAGACAATATGGCTCAAAGTGTGAGGTCCTGCAGTAATGACACATCATCTACAGAAGTGACTGGTGGCTATGATGCAGAGTTTGAACCAGCACTCGACACCAAATACATATGCCCTGTGTGTTTAGCAGCACTGCGTTCTCCACTACAGACCAAGTGTGGACATCGATTCTGCAAAATGTGCATGCACAAAATAATCGGGTATGAAACAATTATTATTTTTTTTTAAAGGCAGGTCTGTTGGACTTTATGAACCCAACATCCCAAGACTTTGATGAAGGAAATCCTGTCCCAGTCCACAGTAAGTGGCAAGGCACTTGACGGTAATGGTAACCAAATTTTAGATCCCAAAAGAGACATTTATATTCTGTTCCCAGTGCCTAGATTGTAAAGGGGATGATGACCCGGGTATTGAAATGACAGAGCGTGAAAGGGAAACCCTGTTTTAGTTGGAGGTAGCGTTGGAGGTACGATTAGTGGCTCTCGACATATGCAAGGGAAGACTTTTCAACTTCACATAACAACAACGTAAACAAGACTTTGTAGGAAAAAAAACATGATGGATGAAATGTCAAAAAGTTCATTTTGAAAATGTCAATGTTTGCTGATCTTATTTGCAAAGCAGATAGTTTCTAATATGTTAAGAGATTTGATTTTAGGAGAAAATTTTACTTTTGTGACATTCATAACTAGAAGTAATAGTGACAACAGTGGGAGGTCAACACCCAACAAACTGATCAAGAAGCTGTGTGCAATTATAACCCACAAACCACAGGACCATACAGCATTCAAATTTTGTTCTAAAGATTTCTTGCATTTCCAATAAATGTTATGAAATTTAAAGAAAATTTATGAGATCTACCTCGTGGGAATTGTAGGAATTGATAAAAATGTCCCAATATTTTATTTTCTTTATTAAAATTTATAATATTTTGTTTATCTTTTGTTTGCATATACATGTAGACCTCGTCCATACACCAAGTGTCCAGTGGACAAAACCTGGCTAAATGTCAAAAGTGATGTAAGTGTTACCATTAATAATTCCTTTACAGACTAGCTCTGCTGATCGCTTTCTATATTTGAACGCTTACACCTATCTCTATTTATTCTTTCGTATGTAGGATTTCCTAAGTATAGGATTTCAAGCATTCTCACCAGGCCAATGATTTGTCAAGACTTTGCTGATTTTAGATTTTTTAGTTGGTTCCCCTTTGCCTTCAGATTTTGTGCTGTCACAGGCCTGATACTGCACAGAGGCAATCACCTCCATGCCCCTGGTCATTGCCTGGGTGCTCTTTGAAATGTTCTAGTAGCAGGTGCACCCTGTAGCAGGTGCACCCTGTACTGAGGAAAAGGTGCCTTGCCCTTACAAGAATGAAGTATCAGGCCTCCTTTATTATGATGAAATCTCTAGATTTTGTTTTTGTAATGATGAGAGTTTGTAATCATCTAAATATAACAATTCGTCATTCAAGGGTTTTATCTTCAGATAGGAGACTGCAAATATTTTTTCAAGAGTTTATCATTTTTGTAGAATCGCACCCTCGTCTCACTTTTTCTAAAAGCTCTTACAGGGCTAGAATGTTACAGTGGTCCGCAGTCTCAAGGCCGGTGATTTTAGTGTCTGGCCAGTAAACTAACAACCAGACAAATCCAACAGTCTTCAATGGTCTTCTGTTTTTCAATTGAATAATAACAACTCACTGTGCATTATCTTTAACATTCCAATCTTGTAAACATCTTCTAGACCAGTAAAAATTGTTAGCTACAAGTCCTGTTATTCTATCCCCCAAATTTTAGTCCTGTCTCTATTTTTCCAGTGTGCCAGCCATTTTAGAAAAAATAACATTACAATACATCTTATTTTGATGCACTACAGATATTTGACGATGTTGCTTATGAGAGGGAAATCTTGTCCATGACGGTTCTTTGTAGCAATGTGAGAAGTGGTTGTGAATGGAGAGGTGATCTAAGAAACCTTCAGGTAAGTTCTAGTGCAGAACTCTTGCAGCTTTGCACCAGTTTATTACATTATTAAAAAACACTTCAGTTGTCATAAATTCCAGCCTGGAATTACACAGAAGCTACGGGGGCCACAGCCTCTGTTGTCCCAGGCTTCTGCTGGTGCCCCTATGAAAGCTTTCCCCTAGACTTTTAAGATTTTACAATGGAAGTGCTATTTGCAAAATTAAAATGGCTTTGCCCATAAGGCCTGTAAATTCAGTCTGATCTGTGTAACCAGGTTTTTCATTTCAACTGTGTTGCATTTTGCTCCATCAATTTGCAGGATGCCTAGAAAATACCTAATGGTGGTTGGGATTAATGATTAAACTACCGTTGTTTTTAAAGCCATTATTATTTGTCTTGAATCAGAGTCACAGTGATACCTGTCTATTTGCAAAGCTTGTGTGTCCCAATGGCTGTGAAGAGCAATACCTGAGAGGGAAGACAGAGGACCATCTAAGGGATTGCCCCTTGCATGTATTGGATTGTACTCATTGCAGCGATTCATTCATCAGAAAGGATGAAATGGTATGTTGACATGCAACTCTAAAATTGTGTTATCAATTGCTATAAGGCCAGATATTCTTAGCAAGGAAAACATTTGTTTTTAAATTTTGTGATCAAAGTGTTGGTCGGTAGTTAATTAAACAAAACAAAACAAACTGTTGATTGTATCTTTAAAGGCCCTGTACACTATTGGTAAGATCGAAAAACACAAATGTTCACAGATTCACACATAACTTACATGATTTAAAGTAAGTAATGGTAGAAAGGGTTCCTTAAAATATTTCTGCCTAAAATGCTATCGTTTCTGAGAAATGAGTAAAACAAGTTTTTATCACGCGTGATAATAAACTCGATATTTGAAAAACAGAAAACACATAAGGTCTCTTTTCATTATTTTCTCGTGACCTGGATGACCAATTGAGCTCAATCTTTCACAGGTTTGTTTGTTCATGCATATGTTGAACCACACAAAATGTGGACACTGATTTTGAGCTGTTACCAAAAGTATACAATGCCTTTAAGAGCATGGTTGTATCATTCATTTCAATGTTTTTTTATTTGCCTTAGAGGGTTGAATTCCAGGGGTAAATTCACAGGACTGTAAGGCTTGTAGCTCACAATTTTGACTGATCTAGAATTTTGTTACCAAACCAGAATAAGTAGATGGTGCACCGCTTGGTTGCCCTCTTCCTGTGCTCTGTATTTCACATCAATTTGCACGTTTCTGTTTTATTTTGATTCTACGTATTTTATATCAGTCATGTTAGTTGGCATCATGGATCTTTTTGGTCAAGTTTAGTTGGTTTTCGTGGAGTATTTGCTGTGTTCTGCTGTGATTTGAGGAAACTTGGAGGTTCATTACCTTGTGTGCTGTATGTGCGGTGCAGCCATGTTGGACAGCTGTATACTCTGTGCAGTATACTGTGCTGTGTGCATGACATTTTAATCTTCTATGAATGGACTCAACTCCTTTCACTGGACCTGTCTCCTTTAAGTCTCCTTTAGGTCTAGCTGAATAGGATAATGCCCAGGATTAAGCTTTCAGCCTTTATATTCCTGATTTTGGTATTGTGTGTGCAAGCCTCTGAATGGAAACTCAGTTCAAAGACTGCAACTTCATGTACCAGTATACAGTGTGGCAATGGCAGCCATTTACCATCATATGCCTATCATTCTACAATAATCAAGAGATACTTGCATGGCCGTATACCATATCATAGCAATGGAACTTCAACATTTCAGCTGGCACTTGTTATCTGTGGGGATGTCAGCCCGAACCCTGGCCCAACAACAGCAACGCAAGGTAGAGAATATGAAAGACACAATGCAACTAGAAAGCCGGTTGCATATGATAGAGCTGATCTCTTAGCACTGAATCCGGCGCATAGGCAATGGCAGCAGCTCAACATCACTTACGACAGCACTTCCCTCCACACCTTCAACACCACGCACGGTAATGGAATACTCCGGCTACCCGCACAAGACTTCAAGAGAGTCAAATCCTTTGGCATCCTACGCAAACGACCAACTCATCGCGGTAGTAAGGGCGCCAAAAGAAGACTCCGACGACCCTCGAGCACTCGGTCATCTCTGACAGAGACACCATCAGTCTCGTCAGGTTCTTCACCCTCAACTTCTACCTCTTCATCATCAACTTCTACATCTTTAAGCAAACCAACAAGGGATCACATCACATTCTGCATGCTGAATGCTCGATCACTACGCAACAAATCTACAGAATTTCAGGATTTTGTCATAGATCATCACCTTGACGTTGCTTGTATCTGCGAAACGTGGTTAACCTCCAGCGATGACGCAGTGGTAGCAGATCTTCGTCCTAATGGCTTCTCCTTCATGCACAAGCCCAGAGCTTCTAGACGCGGAGGTGGTGTCGGCTTCCTCTACCGAAATGATCTCTGTGCTAACATCAAATCAACCAGCGAGTACGACAGCTTTGAAACTATGTCGGGTACTATTGGATCCATCAGCTCCAGCCTGGACATTATCGTCATATACAGACCTCCTGGAAATCAAGCCTCATTCTCCAAGTTCCTCGACGAATTCTCACTTATGCTTGATGAAAGAATCTACAGACCCACACCTCTGGTAATCACCGGCGACCTTAACATCCATCTTGACGACCTCACTGCACCAAACACAAGATGCTTCAATAACTTGCTCGACAGTCATGGACTTCTACAAGTAGTCAAATCCCCTACCCACAACAAGGGCCATACTCTAGATGTCTTCATCGTTCGAAGCTTTGAAGATCATGTGTACTCAGATATACAAGTAATCGATGGCATATCTGACCACTCTGCTATCACTTGCAATCTTGACGTCAACAAACCCAAGCGAAACGTCATAACAAAGACCATTCGCAATATCAAAGGTATCGACACGGATGCTTTTGCTAGTGATGTCTTGGATATCATCTTGCCATCCCAGATAGACAGTGTTGATAGCGCAGTCAACCTCTACAACACTGAGCTTAAGACACTTCTTGACAAAAAAGCACCTCCTAGGATGCGACAAGTCAAGAACAATCGGCATAGTCCTTGGTACAGTCATACGATCACCATAGCAAAGCGTAAACGGCGACTTCTAGAACGTCGATGGCGCTCCAATGGTAAACTTCATGTCGATTGGCAGTTATATTGTACCCAGAGAAATGTAGTTAACAAACTAGTCACATTGGCAAAACGCACTCATTTCAGAGGCATCATCGAAGATTGTGGCAATGACTCCAAACGCCTCTTCGCTGTCGCTAACCGTCTTCTTCACCGAAAGCAACCCTCTCCATTCCCATCTCACACCAACGGTCGGTCGATGGCACAGCTTTTTAGTCAGTTTTTCAGGAACAAGGTTTCCACTATCTGCAGTGGCCTTTCTCCTGATGAGTCTGCCCATCAAATGTCCCTGACAACGGCATTTTTAAACTCCTTCCGACCAACGTCATCAGAAGAAATTGAATCACTTATACGTAAACTTCCAGCCAAGTCTTGCGAACTAGATCCCATCCCTACAAGTCTACTTAAAGACTGTTCTACGACATTTGCACCAATTATCGCCAGAATCATCAACCTTAGCATTGAACAAGCTTCAGTCCCTTCAGCTTTAAAACTAGCACACATCCATCCTCTCCTCAAGAAACCCTCACTCGATCCAGAATCTCTACAGAATTACCGACCTGTATCACACCTTTCATATCTATTTAAGTTACTCGAACGTGTCGTGTTTTCAAGACTCTCTGAATACCTCCTCGAAAACAATCTCTTCGATCAGCAGCAATCTGCATATCGTCCAAACCACAGTGTCGAGACTCTTCTTCTCAACATTTCTAATTACATTTTGCAAGAAATGGACAATGGTAAAATTACTGCTCTAGTACTTCTCGATTTATCTTCAGCATTTGATACTGTAAACCATAACATCTTGTTGAACACTCTCACATCACTTGGTATAAAGGGTCAAGCTCATAAATGGTTCCAGTCATATCTATCTGATCACCATCAAATTGTTTGTATCGATGATCATAAATCTGATTCCTCTTGTGTTACGCGCGGAGTACCGCAAGGTTCTGTTGGTGGCCCTACTTTGTTTTCATTGTACTTGATAGGGTTGAAACACATACTCGCAAATCACTCTGTAAAATATCATTGTTATGCAGACGATATTCAATTATACATTTCTTTTCAACCAACTCAAACCGATGCCGCTAATGCAATTCAAAAACTTGAAGCTTGTATCTTTGATGTACAAAATTGGATGAGTTTATATTCTTTGAAATTGAACAATGCCAAATCTGAGTTTATACTTTTTGGTTCCAAGGCACAATTACATAAGGTTAATGTAACATCAGTGACGATGGGTGATACTATAATTCCATTGTCTAGTTCTTGTAGAAATCTCGGAGTAATATTTGATTCTAATATGTTAATGTCAAAACAAATATCTAGTGTATGTAAATCTGTTCGGTACCAGCTGCGTAATTTAGGCTTTATTCGCAAATATTTGACTTGTTCCTCTACCCAAAGAATTGTCCACGCACTAATTTCTTCTCGTTTAGATTTTGGTAATGCCCTGGTTTATCAGTTGCCCCAGTCCCAACTCACACAATTACAAAAACTACAAAACACAGCAGCCCGCATTGCAACACTCACAAAGAAATTCACTCACATCACTCCTGTACTACAGACACTCCATTGGCTACCAATTGATCAACGCATTAAATTTAAGATTTTGCTATTAACTTTTCACTGTATACATGGTTCTGCCCCTAGCTACAATGCTTCTTTGATAAAACAGTACAACCCTACACGACCCCTCCGATCCTCTCAGTCTGGCTTACTCTCTATCCCTCCAAGCAAAAAATCATGGGGGGACAGGGCTTTTGCACATGCGGGTCCTACACTCTGGAATAAGTTACCTCAACACATTATAAATATTACGTCCTTAGAATCTTTTAAGATTAGTCTGAAAACTTACCTCTTCCAAGTCGCATTTCAGTAATTTCCAGTAGTTTCATTATGTGTTTTTATATATGTTTATGTACCAAAGTTGTTCATACTTATGTTCAAATATTCATGTTTTTTGTTTTGCATGGGAAGATTAGTTAACTGCGCCCTGAGCACCTTGAAAAAGGTGGAATTGGCGCATTAGAAGATTCCTTTATTATTATTATTATTATTATTATAAAAGATATTACACAGTGAGTTGTTGTTTTTCAATTGGAAAACAAGAATGCCGCACTTGTTCAGTTGTGAATTTACTGTAAGTTTACTGGCCAGACACTAAAACCACTTGTCTCAGGCATGTGGTCCAGTCTAAAGTCCTGGCCTTTTTAAAGGTTAAGCATTAGTATATATTTTTTTAAACCTTACCTACCTACTCTTGACAATATCTAGCAGTCTCTTGTTGAGTTTGAAAGCATACTTTTATAAGCATAAGTCTAAAATTCATATTCCAAAATACTTAAAGGAGAGATCTCTGCACCAAGTAATACTATTTATTAAATTTATTGTATAAGAAATCCAAAAACCTTGTTGGGATATTTAAAAAAATGCAATTCTTTGTTAAATAATAATTTATATACAAATTATTGTCCAGCGCATCACTGGTAACAAGGAAGGTTGAAACCGTTTTTCTGTCCTTTTATACCTGACCTTTCAGAATCATAAACTGATACATTGTCCTAAGTATCCCATTGAGTGTGCTGAATGTGGACATGAAGGAATACTCAGAGAGCAGGTGAGCTTGTTATGCACTCAGACATAAAGAATACGCTGTAATAAGAATTGTAAGTTATTCAATGAAGATGATGTTCACAGTTGCATTGAGCAAACAGGAAGAACCAGTATATTTTTAGCTTATTGTATTGTGTGCATGCTTCAGGGATGTGAATGAGGCGGATTTCTGCTTTTTGATTAAGCATGCTTGTTTTTACTTTTTGTATAAATTTGATTCCAGTTTTTAATTTCTGTATATCTTGTGTTAGTCATTAAAGAATGCCTTGATTTTGCTTTATTGTAGTAGTAATGTAAAACTATTTCCAGATCCCCATGCCTTGTATTAAGTTATTGCCTAATGTCAGTCCAAATATAAATTTGAATTGTTAGCTTCAATGCTTTCCCAAGTGCCAAAAGCATTATTGCCAATAACTGTATTGAAACCAATTTCAACGAGAGGCATAGTATAGCTTTTTGGATAACTACTCAATACAATTCCCCAGTTAAAAACATTCTTATACAACTTTAGAAATGATTATTGGTTGAACAAAGAAAGGTTGACTACAGATTGACAGATTAACATGCCAGCGCTCTACCAACTGAGCTATCAAGCCCTATGTTGGCGGTCTCCCTATTTTGTCAATATCTTTGTTCAGGGGGTGCCAGTCAGAAGCCATTCAACCGTAAACTGCCGTGTAGCCAGGGATCACACCCAATATACGATACAACCTGGGAAGTGGCAGCCAGGGGATCACCAAAAAGTTGTATCAGATATCAAATAATAAACCACAAAGCACAAGGGAAACTGAGTGGAGAAATTTTAAATGATTATTGGTTAAACAAAGAAAAATTGACTAGAGCTGGATTTGAACCAACAACCTCCGGATTAACGTGCTGGCGCTATACCAACTGAGCTATCTGCCCTATGCTGGCAGTCTCCCTATTTTGTCAATATCTTTGTTCGGGGGGTGCCAGAAATGCACATCATTTTAATCTTTGAGGAAAAACATCAACAACTTGATGTGTCCTTGTCTACCAGCCTATTTGCAGGTCCAAAGATACTGATCCAAAATGTGCCTTCAGCTGAAAGGTATAGAGGTTTGGCCTAGATTTCTACAGAGGCCATGGCCTCTGTTGCCCTGGGTTTGGTCTTTGTGCTTAAACGTTTCTCATAAACTTTAATACTTTTCAATGAAAATTCCCTCTGCAAAATGAACATTGCCTTGCCCTCTCATTAAAGATCAGGGCCCAACTTCATAGAGCTGTTTAAGTACAAAGAGTAACGCGGCATAACACAATTTGCTAACGATTATTTGTGACCTGTATTTTTGCTAAGCATTATTGCTTAAACCTGAGAGGCGACAACTGGCTCTTCAGTGTAACTTTAGTCGTGAAATGTTTGTGCATTACTACGTAATCATGATTTTGTAAGTCAACTTTTTACCCTTGTTTTGATTGACCTTGACAGATGGGCAAGCACATCGATCTAGAGGAGGGTGATTGTCCCAGCAGTGTTGTTCCGTGCACATTCAGAGCTGTAGGATGTAACCAAAAGGTATGACAATTTGACATGTTGATTATTGACAATTGGTGTTCAAATCTACCTATTATGAGTTGCCTGAAGTGAAGTGGTGTAACCCGCAAGCGGGGAGGTTGCTCAGAACCCCCTCTTGCTCACAAAATAAGATTGAAAAATGCAGAAATTTAAAATTTATTAGTTCAATACATCAAAAGCTCCCACCCCCCAAAAAAAAAAATATATATATAAAAATAAATTTAAAAAAGAAAGAAAGAAATAAAATTTTAATTTAATGCATTTATCCCCACCTGTGCCCCTAAAACAAAAATGTCTTCAAAGGCAACAGAATATGTCTATGTTCTGCCAGTGCTAAAGTGATTGCTTGTGTATGGCATTATTTGCTTATCAAGACGGGGTGATCCAGAAAATGTATTGTGTTGTATTTGTAATTTTCCTCCTGCATGGCACAGCTAAATTTGGCAATTTTCGGAAAAATAGATGATTATATTTTATTGCAACGCTAGAGAGCTATTGATAACTGTACTTGGATGTGACTTTTGACAGATCAAGCGCTGTGAACTGCTGACCCACAACGAAGATCTGTTATCCAATCACTTACAACTTGTCTTGGCCCAAAGTCTTACCTACAAAGCACAGCTGAAGGAACAATCTGAGACGATGGAAGTGTGCCAAGAACAGTTTCATCAACTGAAGTCCAGCTTTGAGGAACTCAACAGGTAAGGTCACTATGATTCAAAAGTAATGCAATTCGAGCACAGGGTTTTTAAATATCCGGGGGTGGTGATGGAGGGGATTGTTTAGTTTCAATTTGGGAGGTCATTGAATATAAAGTTTATATGGTACTAGTACCAATCCTTCACAGATACATTTCTATCTGAAAACAGCCAAAAACAAGTTAAAAAAAAACCAATTAAATACCCCCAAATTCACTAGTACTTGTTTTGATTGCAACAATCGTAATCTTCAATATGATGAAAATTAAACAAAATCCTGAACAAAAATTCCCCTCATATTTTCACTAAAATGTGACCATTGAGAATTAGAGGATGTTTTTACAGGTTGTGTAGTGTAATTACTGAAACTAGAAGAATTTATTTACCCCTCAAAAAACAAAACCCTGATGTACTTTCCACTACTCTCACATAATTGAATGGAAAGAAGACCTATTGAAATTTGAACCTTTGTTTGAATACTACTTCCAACATTCTGGATTTGACAAAACTAAAGCTGTGAGAGTCTGAGCAGGAAATACTGTATTACCAATGTAAAGGAAAGGCCTTTCAGGTTTTTTTCCCGACCTTTAAAGGCTATATTAAAGTCTGTAGTTTCTCCATACACAAGTAAAAGCTATATATTTAAGATTGTTGTTAATAAGCACTTCACATTTATGGGTTTGTTGGAGATTATGGATGGATTGATTCAAATGGTAAACCCAGTCACTTCTGTCAGATAAATTTATCCATCCAAATTATGGGCTGTTGGAAAAAATTCTTTGAGTAATATGTCTGGTATTGTTTCACCGTAGAGCACAAATTTTGCAAGAAATCTGGTCAGGGAGGTCGAACATCCCTCTCAAAACCCCAATGCCACTTGTTTTAAATATATTTACTACAAACAAAAGCAAAAACAAAACAACATGTATCAAATAAAAAGGCCAATCTTTGGGTATAAAATTAAGGTAGTCTTATGTCTAATTTCAACAGAAATTTGAATGAGAAAGACAAACTTCTAAATCAACAAGTGGAAAGAATCAGCCATCTTGAGAACACCAATTACAATGGACATCTTCACTGGAAAATTGATCTGAAATCCCACATGTGTAGGAATAACTCAACCTGTATTGTCAGCCCAGCCTTCTACACCAGTCAACCTGGCTACAAGCTGTGTGCCCGCCTGGAAATGGATGGTCATGTGACCAGAAACTCTATTTACACCTCACTATTTATTGTGTTGCAGAAGGGTGACTATGATGACCAGTTACATTTTCCATTTAGTACCACATGCAAAGTGACATTGTTTGATCAAGTGAAGAACACACATGAGCGATCTGACTTCACAACCATAATTACTTGCAGCAATATGAGCCGTGCTGGAGTGGGAAATACGAGAGATCAGTTCAGGGGACGTCTTAAGTTTATGCAGACAGACTTGCTGACAAGTGGTAGATTCTGTAAGGATGGTGCACTGTTTCTGCAGATTAATGTAGAATTCACGCCTTTATAGTGTCCCATTTAATAATAATAATAATAATAACCAATTTTTATATAGCGCTTTTCACACCCGAAGGGCGTCCCAAAGTGCTTCCAACATTATTACATTATTACTGCATTTTCAATAATTATGAAATGATCAAATTGTTTAAAATGTGCTAATAAAAAGTTTACAACTTTGTGGGTTTTCTTCAAGGTCAAGGTAAAGCATTTAATCAAGTTGGCAAAGCTTTTGCTTCAGTTTGCCCTCGGTAATAAACATTAAACTTGGACCTACTCAGCTTGTTGTATTGTTTTAGTCACTCAAAAATGTTAATTCAAAATTTCAATAATTCATTACAGCATTTTGGAAAACAATAGGCATCACTTCAGTTTTACTACTCAAATTAAGCAGCTGACAATTTAAATGAATTGAGCTTATTCTGCAGTTTCGTATGAGAAAGAAAACAGTTTTGTTCCCAATATTTCAGTCAAGTGAGTATTCTTTGCAAAATTCCGCTCAGAAATAATTTTGTTTGCTCTAAAGTGCAGCAACTCAGATAAACTGAAGGCACTATTTGTTGTGTATCACCATTATTTGCTTTATAAATACCACCAGTTTGACTCTTGTTTTCTTTGAGGAGTTGGCGCTACACCTGGTATTTTGAGGCTAAAAAAAGCTGGATGTATTATTAAACTGGATCACAAGAGAATGACAGCGAAAACTGGTTTTGCAAAATTTGGGGGAAAAAAGAAAAAAACAATGAGCAGTAAACAATTATGTGAATATATTTATGTTATGAAAAAAAGGCTGTTGGACTATGTGAAAGTAGTTTCTATTTAAAGTGAATGTATTTATGAATGGTTTTGTAAAAGCTCAGGAATGCCAATGTTCACAGCTGAAACTTGGTATGCTTATATTTTTTGTGTTTTAGTTTGTTTTTGTATAGATGTAATTTATTTTTTAGATAATAATTTTTAATGGTATTATTTTTATTATGCTGCAGCTGAAATTTAAGTGTTTTTGATCACAGTGTGTTAATTGTTTATTATATTGAAAAACTTATGTGTGATGTTAAATTTCCATGTCACTTTGTAATAAAATCAGTGCTTTTTAAATAGAAGAATAATATGATTTCAGTTGTTTTGTTTTTGTGGTGGGATGAGAGTGTTGACATCATGCAGTGCTCAAAATAAATGGACTGGTGGAATGGCATTCAAATGACTGTCATCACCGTCAAACAATGTCAAATTATACAATGCCCGAATTGGGGCAGAGAGTACCCCCCCCCCCCCCCCTCCATGTTCCTCCAAGGTTACCATAGAGCTAGGCTGTAACACCATTCCTAAGGAGGCTCTTGTAGTACAAAAGGAATTCCTGAGCTTGGGGTGGGGTACACCATGCCTCAAATATTGGCCACATGGTCAAATGGTTCTGGGCAAGCTTTTGTTTAGCAACCTCCAGATGCCCCAGACAAGCAAGCAAACCCTTTTGTACCATTGTTTATGCCCTATGTGCCATCATGGAGCTATAAAAAAGATAGCTCCATGGTGCCACGCATTCATTCAGAATTGTGTATGGGCCGCTCACCGTTTCTTACTACGCAAAGCTTGCCATAGCATGAGGAAGGTATAACTCAGACTGTATAGAGACTATACAGTCTGAGGAATTCAAATTTAAGCGGTTGGTAGTTACTATAGGCCTAAGCAGGTCATTGTACCAGCATTTTTCAAATTCAACTTGTAAATGTGTTATTGGGATCCCACATCTTTTCCCGAAAACAAAAACCAAGAATTCAAACTCGATTGGAGAAAAACAGAAGATCTTGACATGAGTGTTGCCATAGATATCAAACTGTCATGCAGATGCCAAAATAGGCCCATTTACAAAAAGGATTTGTCCTCGTTATCGTGATTATTGCAATGATAAAATTTCCTATTAAATAAATACAAGTTCAAGTTGCTTCGCACCCACAGCTCTGGGCACCATGACCTCCCAGGAACTGTTGCAGCCGCAAGAAATACAAAATATTGTTCACCTATGTTTAAAAACTTTTGACTTCAGATCGACTGGGAGGGAATACTATAGCATAAATTTAATAAAAGAAGGTGAAAACACACTATTCCCCCCATATTTGTTACTCCTTTTTGGTCTTCCTGTCACTCTAGTGTGATTCGGAAATGCTTTTAAGTAATGAACATGTATTGTGTTGAATTGCGTGTAAAACGCCATAGAAGAAATTGTGGAAAAATTGGGATCCTGAACGTTCAGAATTAACCAATCAGAGCCCGAGTTATTGACCAATCCACTGCTAGCAAGAAAACCCCAATTGACCAATGAGACTAAGTTGTTTTAGCCAATAAGCAGGACTCTCTTATGACTGTCATTAATTAAGGCTGGTGGACCAATAGAATTGTCCAATTCATAAAGATTGGATTTCATTGAGAAAATGTAGCATGTACAAAACACACACGAAAGAGAAACACGCAAAACGTACGGCGGCGGCGGCTACTACACTAGACACGACGTTTGAGTCACTTTGTTGTTATCACGCGCTGGCAGGAAGATCAAGAACACCACCAGAGAAAAACAGGTGAAGAATACTCATACTGCCGCAATATAAAGTTGCTCTTGAAAATTGGTAGAATAGATGACAGTGTAGTGTACATTTTGCCACATTTCCACTAATGAAATACCTAGAAACATAAATCTTTGTTTGGTAAGAAATGATTGGGCCGAGCGCGATACAGTGTAAACAAAACCTGTAATAAAACTGAGTGTGTATGAAGTGAACAGATTGAGCTAGTAATAGTATGATTATGAATGATTATGAAGGCGCCCTTTTTGTACTAAAAAAGTGGCGGTCGGATTTTAAACCATCTACGTACGTACTGCGAACTCAAATCACACTCGCACTCACTAAGAGAGAGCAAGTAAATAGCCCAGGTTCGTTGGACTCCCTGTGTTGTTTATGAAATTATTATGATATCGCCAAAATTAGGCTTCGTCCGTGCGTTTTTGTATCGTCGATCAGACTTCAGTGACCGAGCATGCTGAGTGAGCTTTGATTAATGCAGAAAGTTTATTATCAATTGATCAAAAAAGACCTTAGGCCTACATTTAACATTTATTTTTATCATTCAAAATAATTGGCATTTCGAGCGGGTGTTCAGCTGTTTGAGTGTTTCCATCACTATCAGTACTGGTTTCCATGTGTAAACACTTAAAAAGTTGGTTATTGCGGACTAGGCCTTGGCTTGGTTTAGTTGGTGGACCATTGCCCCACTTGTGTAAAGCAAAGGTGAACCCTTATGTTTGTATGTGTCGGCACCCGGCCCATATTTTCTGAAGCATTGGAAATTGAATGAAGCTAGGCGCTTTTCATATGGGCAGGTTGGCAGTTTATAAACATGATAAACCAGCTAAATGTGTTTAACTTGGATGTTTTGGATGGTTAAATAAATAACCCTTTAAAAAGTTATTTAACATGTTTAATTACTTTTTAAAGTAATAATTTCCTCAATTTAGCTGATTTAAATCGCCGGTCTGCCTGTAGTGCGTAGGGAATGTGTGTCTTCAATTTTTTATCGCTAAGCTTAAGAAAAAATGGGTCCTGACATGTGGCCAAGGGACTTCCAACAGCCGGCCTGGCTGTGGGTGGAGCGGATAAGCAACCACAAAATGTCCGCACCCTAACTCCACCCACAGGTGACATCATGATTGCATGATTCAAATGATCAAAAAAATTCAAATGATCGATTGCTGAATTTTAGTTTTGTTTTGTAAATATTCTTTTCAAGGAATCTGTGGCTAATCTTAGAAAGTGTGGGATGGATATGACATTTTGGCCCCAAAAGTCTAAAAGCTCTTTGAAATCTCCAGGGGTAACCTAAAGGTTGAAATATCTATGTTTCAACATGCCTCTATACATCTGGATCCAAGTTTCAGATGTTTTTGCCATAATTCCCACCCTACATGTATGGCTCATCTGAATTTAACACAAGTTTGTTCAACCATACTCATTTTTACAGATAAGAAATCATGGCCCGTACAAAGCAGACAGCAAGAAAATCTACTGGTGGTAAGGCACCAAGGAAGCAACTTGCAACCAAGGCTGCACGCAAAAGTGCACCATCCACTGGAGGTGTGAAGAAGCCCCATCGTTACAGGCCAGGCACAGTTGCTCTTCGTGAAATTCGTCGGTACCAGAAGAGCACAGAATTGCTGATCCGCAAATTGCCATTCCAGCGTCTAGTCCGTGAAATCGCACAAGACTTTAAGACGGAATTGAGGTTCCAGAGTGCAGCCATTGGTGCCCTCCAGGTATGCTAAACTGATTTTAGAAGATCTTTAATTGTGTTTGAAATTTTAGAAATCGGACAAATCAATTTTGTAACTGAAAACATTGGGATTAAGTCAATCAGTAAGTTTATAGGACTTACTTTTGTTTTTTCTTTCTTTGAAATTGCAGGAAGCAAGCGAGGCTTACTTGGTTGGACTCTTTGAAGACACAAACTTGTGCGCCATCCATGCAAAGAGAGTAACAATCATGCCTAAGGACATACAACTTGCAAGAAGAATCCGTGGAGAGCGTGCTTAAAGAGCTGTGCTATATGTTAAAGCATTGCTTCAATTAAGACTGGTTGCTTTTAAATATCATGGCACCAGATATCTTTTCTGTGAGCATTTTGTACATAAGACTCCTGTGTATTTCAAAAATCTTCGTACCTACATTGTATTTTCTGGAACAAACTTTTTACAATGACTAAACTGTTATAATATTTAATGAGCAATTGTCCAATCCCAATTTGCTGATACATCTCCTGTTTTTCCTCACATTTAACAGATTTTTGTGTTTGTTTTATCTTGAATGTATTTGTTTGATCCCTTTTTAAAGTCTTGTTGGTTTTTATAAACATATTTAGTAAGAACAGGGTGTGTATGTTTATCAAGGATGAGAAATTCTGACTTTTATCTGAATTCATGCTTTGTCTGTCAGATAAAAGTTGTATTTTACTTCAGATATAAAGAAAACCGGCTGAAGATATTATACTCCTTAAAATCTATAATTCAGGGGTAACTAAACGGAGGAATGCAATTACTTCAACTATAATTCAGGGGTAACTAAACGGAGGAATGCAATTACTTCAACCTAACTCCAAAAATGTTGATCCAAGTTTCAGGACAATGACTCTCGCCCATGGTGTATTTCAGTACATGTACATGTTTTTTATGACATAATGTCAACATCATATGACTAATCACCTGCAGTCGATTTCACCAAACTCTTCCTAACTTAGGACTAGTCCTAGGCAATGCTAAGAGATAGGACTGGTCTTAAGTTAGGACGATAACTCGTCCCAAATCGAGATGGGATTAATCCTAGCGTTTCGTGAAATCGGCTGCAGGGCATGACTTGGGTGACATGCATTGCCTGCTCGTGATGATATACCTCTGAAAGCAAAAACTTCCCACTGTTATTACTTTTTTAAAGGCTTTAATAAGGAAACGTAGATACATGTATGTAAGTTGTGTCCCTTTGTGTTGTATATATAATTTTAATGTATCATAATGTCATGTTTTTCACAAGATGGAGGCAATATTTTTGAAGACCACTTGAGAATAAACTTAATAGACACAATCGGCGACTGCAGCACGTGACCCATAGTGGGTATACAATGTAAACAAACCAAGCAATGCGCAGTGTGAATGGAAACGCATGGCTGCTTCCGAGTGCTACTGTCGTAAAGCGACAAGCATCCATGCTTTTCCATACTCACTGTGTTTACCCACTATGAGTCACGTGCTGCAGTCACCGATTGTGTCTATTGACAGAAAACCAATATTAATGGTCGTTTCATGTTTTTATATAATTCATAAAAGTTAAGACTGAAGAATATTAACAGAACTTGTTTTAATATTAAACATAAGGTACATGTACATGTTTCAAGTATCGAACAAAAAGTTGATAACTTGCAGATTACATTGTGTACATGTACATTTTAATTCTGAATGCTTATACTGTCTGTAACGTTTTGAATCCTTCAGAGAATATCCATCTAAAGTATCGCCAAAGTCTCCCTTTCCCCTTACTAATTCAGCTGCAATCCAAATAAACAACACATGTCTACAGTACACTGCACAAAAAACTAATCAAAGTAATACATGTACCATCTTTTACTTTAGCCTCCTAATTATATGCCATTTTCATAGGTTGGTTGGATGGTTTTTTAATTGGAACAAAAAACAAGAAAATGATAACTATAAACAAACTTGTTATCGTTTTCCAATAGTTTATTTATCTACAGGTAGATAATTGGTTTCAAGGCAACAAGTGTCTAAATGCTATATCCTTGACTTTGACACATGCAGAAACGATTGAGAAGAATGTTTATTTTTTCCAGTCCATTTTGACGCTGAAGTAGTTTTCACACCCATATCTTTTAAGCTGGTTTTCTTCCTGTGTGTAAAGCAGATATCCACTTAAAGATCAGCGTGAAAGCAGAATGTTGATTTGTTTGAAACATTTGATCTCAGATTTCAAGTATTCGAAAAGCAAGCAGATGTCCATTTTCTTAAACTGATTTTTAACCTTTCCTTTATACCAGAAATTTTTAACTTTTTTGTCTACCTGGTGGGTGAAAAAAAAAAAATCTTGTTTTCTTCAGTCCAAAAAGCATTCTCATTGAATTTTTCAGTGGTGAAACTGTTAATAGAAGCTGAATGAAAACTATAACTTTATGGGTCACTCAAAGGTGGAATGCCATTTTCTTATCATGCCTCCTAAAACTTTGATTTGGTCAGACCTGATAATTAATGTCGGCTTCTAAACAGTAATGAAAAAGTTTGCCAAAACAAATTTTTGTACTACAATACCACTTACAAGCTCATTTACATATTATGTAGCTGGTCCGGTCCGGGGTTTTATCTTTGTTACTTCCATTGGAAAATGTTAAACTCTGAGGGAAATTGCAGGCCTAATGTACTTTGCAAGTAGATGAATACAACACAAGAACACACATCAATGCGTTTCCACAATCAATAAAGCTCAAGATTTAATACAGAAATAAAAGAAAATATATTTGTCAATGAACACACCATCTAACAAACATTGATGGTCATGTTTCTGGGAAAATAACAATGCAATATTATTTTTTTCATCCTTAAAACTGCACAGTCCAAAATTCTTATCAAGAAATTGTCTCTTTGTGGGATGAGATACTGGAAGCTGAAATGGCAATTATCTATCATTGGGTCAGGCAAATCAATTCAATCAAGCCCACACATTTGGGGTGTTGAGCTTCCATAGAAAGGAACAGAGCAGAGTACTGTACAGAGGATTCTGGGGGTCTCCAGCCTAGAAACTGTTTTGTGTGACAGTTGATAAACTTCAACAATTTGTGATAAAACGGAAAGACACAATTTTTTTTACAAATCAAACAAATTTGATGAAACTGTGTATAGAGGAAGGTTAGTTACAAAATAAATACTTGTTTGCTATTAAATGCAATTCATTTGATTGCGTTTGCCAAACCTTTTGAGCAACTCTTCATTGAACCTGGACAGTTTTGAAACTGTTCACAAAATGAGTAAATCCCTTTTAAATAACTGAATTAAATCTTGACCAATAGTTCACAAAGAAATTACTATTGTAAGATATTGTCACAATGCCATCTAGTTATTCTGCGCTTGTTTTTTCATCTTCCTTATTTAACAAAATCTCATCTTCTGGAACTTCAGCAGGTGGTGGAAACATATTTGGCAAGCGTTCATGTAAATGCTTCTCCAATTCTCGATCAATATCATTCTCCTTTCTCAGGAATATCCAGGCAATAAAAATAGTCAGTGCTATACTCAGGGGTGCTACTTTGTACCATGGTTGTTTCTTGTGTCTGCCGTAGCTGTTCTGAACAGACCAGTCGAGTGCCTTGCTTGAGGTGTAGCTTACAGGCGCATCTTCATCCTCTTGAGCTTTTGAAGTTTTCCTTGAAGAGGCAAATCTATGTTGCTGACTGGATTGAGGGAGTGCAGGATGTGTGATCCGTGCTTCTGGTGAAATACTGTAATAATAAGAATGGAATTATTATCAGCTTACATGTAGTGGACAGCACGTGTTTCAACTACTCAATGTGCCAAACTTACATTCATGAATTCATTCAATAAAACGATTAAAACTATACCATGGTCAGTGTGGCAGAAGAATGTACACGTACCAACACAAAACTTATGTATTTGATAT
Organism: Leptasterias polaris; assembly: GCA_037783415.1. Classification (NCBI taxonomy): domain Eukaryota; kingdom Metazoa; phylum Echinodermata; class Asteroidea; order Forcipulatida; family Asteriidae; genus Leptasterias; species Leptasterias polaris. The sequence continues at coordinate 549,653 of JAZGTN010000171.1, forward strand.
AAACATTCTTAATATTCAGAATGAAAGGCAAGTCTTCAATATTTTTGTATTGTATACAACATTAAAATATCCCCCAATTTTAAGATTTTGTGTTTTTTAAGGCAGTGGATATTTTGCCAGCAACGGCTATTTAAGTATTTGTTGTAACATTATCATTGTGACTTTGTAATCAGGTAATCAAGATATGGGAATCAGACCATTTATAAATTTCAGAATCAGACATTATTTCCCTAAAAAACATCCTCAGGAGCCTCAAATTAAAAAAATTAAAAGTGGTACTATCCATTTAAATGTAGGAATTAGTTAGTATTAATAAAAGAAGAGTATTCTTTGTTTTGGGAATAGAAAACAAAATAGGAACATGGAAAACACCTTCCTCTTCAATTCTGTATGTAGTGGTGCCCGGCCCATGGGGTCTGGACATGTGAAACTGACCATTCAAGACTTGTATTAAATCCATTGATAAAGTGCTTAACAATGTAGTACGGTAGGATTGTTGTACGTCAAAATAGTAATCTTTCAATAATAAAAAAAAAATACTAAAACCCCATGGGCCGGGTCAAGGTAACCATGGGTGTTTTCCTTGAACCTTCCTCTTCAATTCTGTATGTAGTGGTGCCCGGCCCATGGGGTCTGGACATGTGAAACTGACCATTCAAAACTCGGAATCGGAACACTTTCGTTCTGCATCATGCGAATATGAAAACACGTAAAGTAATGGCTAATGCATGCATCGTGGTCTTGATGTATAGTGCTCCATTGGTTCTGTGCGTAAATGAAATTTGAATGTCAAACGAGTAACTGATCCGTCATGTCCGTGTTTGACATTCGAATGTCCAATGTCGAACGTCGAACGTCGAACGTGAAACCAACTTCACACCGGTGTTTCCATTAGGACTAGGACTATTTTTATGGTGGTGATATAGTGACAACAGTACGTAAGGATCATAGGAATAGGATGCTTGCGAATAATAAAATCCAACACTACTGCTACCATGGCTACACACACAGTACAATCAGAGTACAACATGACAATACAAACCTATATGTATTTCGCCAGTATCTTGATTGATGAATGCGGTTCAACACACGACTTCCGCTCAGTGCCTTCATTATGCCAAGAGAGTGAAGATAATATGCATTAATTGTATATACAATTTTTGTGAAGTAGCATTTTTCTGCAGAGATAAATGAACTGCTTATGCAATAGTTGGGTTGCTTTGTAAAATGGTATGTGTTGAGCGCAAAAGAGAAACGCGCGCAAGTTTGAAACTTGCGCTTACAAGCTTTTAACTTGCCTCGACCAATTTTAAACTTGCGCGTGTTTCTACTTTGCGCTCAACTTGTACAGCGCTGCTTGCTTGATCTTAACCTATTTTTGTTTTGTGACGTATAGTTCGTGATATGTGACCCAGAAAACTTATGTGCTTCTAATTCTCGTGTTAAGTGTCGGTTCTTTCTTTCTCTGATTTGCGTCAGCTTCAGTGTCCTTTCTCTATGCTTCATGTAGGCTAATGATTTAGGCCTACTTCCTGAGCTCTCTATGAGTTCATAGAACATGGTATTTATATATATAAAAATGTATATTGACCCATTAGAATATTAAGAACGCCATCATCAGCAGTCAAGTTGATCCCATTCCATATCGGGGTCATCAAAGGACTGATATTGATTTTAAACTAAGAAAAAAACAATATTTTTGGAGCTCAAATATTCCATCTGCATTTCGAAAAAGAAAAAAAAAATCTTTCTTTATTAAGCCTACAGTTTTGCTGAGACAGCCGTACACGTGCCTCAGCTCCCCCGGAGGGTTTTAACGCCAAATACTCGTCAAAAGGGTAGAGTTGAAAATAGCGCCCTCTTAGTCTAGTCTTGTTCATGTTGATAAATGGCGGCTTACTTGATCGTGGATGAAGTGTGTCAAAACTTCGCTCTAAATGGATCTAGGCTTTACCTCTCTGAAAACCTACTTGCAATTGACAAAGTGTAAGATTAGTTATGAAAATGGTCAGTGATGTTTGTCGTACTCGTATGACATAATTATGCCCTTTTTATAGCTTTAGTTTTAAGTTTAATGTTTGTCTCAAGTACATTGAGAAGTTTGTTTTGGAGTGTTGGTCGTGAACAGTTAACGCTAGAAAAGATCGCTTGTGGTCTTTGGTCCGGCTGCTGTTTTGTCAATGGTGGTGACCGCGGTATTTCAAAGTGGGGAATTTGGAATCACAAAATGGCGAGAGGATTGAGAGTGCTAAATGTTGCTGAGAAAAACGACGCAGCCAAGTCACTTGCGGATCTGATGTCTAGAGGGCGTTTTAGAAGGGTAAGCTAACTTTAAAAAGTTAATTTTATTCTTATAACTTTGAAATCCTCCTGTTGGGTCCATGCATGGCCATGACTCATAATGACTAATAAATCATGAGCAAGTTCGAGTGCGCACATTTATGATTCAGTCTGGGTTTGAGTCGTCAAAATACAGTCGTTTGACCAGTTCTGGATCACTTTTTGAATTCACGTTGTTTTTTGTTGCAATCTCTTTGACATCTTAAAAAAAAAAGTTGATCAGTTTACCTAAACATGTAATAAAACTCACCAAGTATCCACTGACAAAAAAAGATGAGTACATTTGAAGAGGCTTTGAGAAAAGTATCGTCACCTGTTTGACCAGTTCAGCATCAGTTGATTCTATTCTGAATCAGTAGCGTGCCCTTTATTGCAAACCCATACTCCCATTCATAAAACTGTCTCTCACAGACACGAAACTTCAGAAGTGTGTTGGCATGGACTTGGACTTCATTTCTTTAGTGAATGTCATGCAAGTGTTTTCAACAGCAGCGCAAAAACCCAGCGACAAAAACTAAAATAACAGCAACTTCAATATGAAAAAGTGAAGTGTGCCTAAAAGCAACATTGACCCTCCAAGTTTCATTTTCTCAAAAAAACCCAAACAATCTACAACTCAAGAATTTGTTGAAGTAATGTATCTCAAAAGCAATTAATAAACTTTCTACAGCAGCAGTATGATTTTACCTCACTTAGTAAGTTAGTGCGGCACCATTTGACGCAATGAGATGTTGAGTGATCCCGAACTGGTCAAGGGTACAATGTCCCCCCAAAGACGATTTTGGTAATTTCATCTCCTCAAAATAACAAGTTGACTGCTCAGTATTTACGTGAACTATTTTTTACACATTCTTTATAGCATTTTACATTTAATTTTTTTCGCCCTGACGTTCAAATTCTAAAGGTGAAAAGTTTTAACAGTGTTTTTCAACCAACATTTTTAAACAAAATAATGATCAAAATCGCAGACAAACTAAAAGAAAATGGACATAATTTATTTGCCGATGATGTTTGGCACCTTATTTTGTGTTTGTTGGTTTAATGGATGTAATTCTTCACATGTATCAACAGAAATTGGTAATGTGAGAAGTAATATAATTATTTGGTTATTGCAAAGTTGAAGTGATCCCAAACTGGTCAATGATCCCGAACTGGTCAAATGACTGTAGTAAACCTTTAAGTTTATTACATATTACTTAGTTAACCATGGTGCTTACTCGAACTTGCTGCATGACGAAAACAAGTAAACAAATAAAGTGTATCATCTGATGTCTTAATTTACCTTCTTTGGAAATTTATTGGAACTATGAAAACACTTATAAAAATATTATAACATGCAAACTAGACATTTCATGTTGGTACAAGGGGGCCGGGTGCAAAAACACCAAAAGTCCCTCACATCAGTAGATTTACGGGATTCACACATGTCTGTGTGTGTGTGTGTGTGTGCGTTAGCGTGTCTACCTGTTGAAACCGAGGACTTTAACAAAAGGGATCCAGGTGTTTGACAGAGCGAGGACGTCCTCACTTCGCTTTCATGTACAAAACCAATGGGGACGTTGCAAAAAAAAGGTCCAAACAATGGGAGAACAAAGATTAGGCCTCGATGTGTGTGTTCATTGTACATAGAAGATTCTTAAAGAAAAAATAAGAACAAAAACAATCAGACACGTTCAATACCTAGGACGTGAGTTGGTGCTGAATATTGCTGAACCACAACCAATCAGACCTAGTTTTAGAATGAAATTAGTCTCTCTTGAATCTTTTAAAGCATTTCATTCAGTGATGAGGAGCTTCTGAGGTAATTTCCCTGGACCAGTAGACCCTTGCTGGATCTATGGGTGTTCTTATTTTAGACTTTGTATTTGTAATGTTGGTCGGTCAGAAGCCTACAAATTTGTTGTGTGCAACACGTTCAGCGAAGCATTTATTTCCTAGTATCTCCAAGCAATGCTGAGATATTTTTTAATTTAAACTAAAAAACAGGCGTTTTTACCCCAGTTTACCCAATCATTATGTTATTTGGGTTTTGCCCTAACATAAATGTGTATTAAGCACTGTAAACTCAGTACTTTTTGAGAGTTCTGTGAAGAAAATACACCTGTAGGCATATCACTTTGGTGGGATTTGAAACTCACACCCTTTGCCATGCTAAAGCAGGTGTCTTACCATTTAATACACTAGACCACTGAGATTGCCCGGCCGGTAGCCAGAGGCAGTTTGAATCCGATATTTTAGCAGCGGTTACCACAACAACTTAATAGATGTTAATTTTGCTTTGGAATTAAAAATATTGTTTTTACTTTTGCCGTTACACTGATGTGTGTTAAGGGTTGTTTTATGCACAGAAGGGCAATTTAATAGATGTTAATTTTGCATCGGAATAAAGCTTTATTCCGATGCAAAATTAACATCTATTAAATTGTTGTGGTACTCGCTGCTAAAACATCAGATTCAAACTGCCTCTAGCCATAGGGCTAGCTCAATGGTCTAGTAGTGCTAAGACATTAGCTTTAGCATGGCAAAAGTTGTAAGTTTGAATCCCACCCGAGTGATATGCCTGCAAGTTTTTCCACACAACACAGGAAACTACTGAGTCTCTTCTTGAGTATCTTCTTTTTGAATGATTTAACAGAGTGAAGGATTCTCCAAGTTCAACAAGATTTATGAGTATGATTACAATCTCTTCGACCAAAACTGCAGCATGACAATGACATCAGTGTCTGGCCACTTGCTCAACTATGAATTTGTTTCTGCCTTCAAGAAATGGTAACATTATTCAAGAGATCTAGTCATACATAGTATAATAAATACATATCAAGCTTTTCCATTTGAAGAGAATCAATCTGAAACTACTGACTTTTACCTTTGCCTTTGAGTTTTTCAGGCACCAAGTGGTTAATAATGTAAAGTTTTGTTTCTTGCTGATTCATGGGTGCATGTAGGTTAAAACTTTGATTGCTCTTATTGAATTGGATTGTTGCAGGCACAGTTGTAATCCAGTAGCTTTGTTTAATGCTGAAGTCTTCAAAGGGTGCCCTGAAAACTATAAAGATATCAAGGTAAGGTTTGATCCATGATTAGTGATTCTTTTGGACTACTGTATGTAGGCTTGACATGATCTATGGTCTCCCCTGGATTATATGCCTACAGATGTAGTCTTCAAGTTAAGTCTAGATTTTGCCCAAATGGCTGTATCTGACCCAATTGTTGCTGAAAGCAATCTATACACCAATATAATTTGAAGTCTAGATCTGTCTATGTATTTTATGAGACACATTTTTGCCTGAGAAATCCTTCATGTTAGTTGAAATGCTGATAACTTCGTGTTTTTCAGAGGACATTAGAGAGAGAGGCCAGAAAGAATGACGTTCTTGTTATTTGGACTGATGGAGACAGGGAAGGTGAAAATATTGGCTTTGAAATCATTCAAGTCTGTACTGCAGGTATGTCAAGTAATCAGCGAATAAATCACATGTTGAGGTCAGGTGATACAATAAAAATTACATACTGTTTAGTATCCTACCACTTTGAATGAAGACAATTCACTTGAAGAGATAGCATAAGGTTGGTGTACTAGCAAGGTTTTAGCCAGGATTTGGTAAAAGGGTGTCCAAATCTGCTGGAAATTTAAAAACTGGGTGTCCAAATTGTTCACTTACAATACATTTACATGTAAATGACAGATGAAACAGGGTGTCCAAATTTAAAACAGGGTGTCCAAAAGACACCCAGACACCCCTCTGGCTAACACTATGTGTACTAGTTTCCCGCTATGCCTTGTTGTGCTCCTCGATTCAATTCCAGCCTTGGATCATAGCTTCGCATGTGGATTTGGTTTTCAGTAACTAACCGATCACATGGGTTTTCCCCCTATTTTCCCCGGATTTTCCCCGGGTTTTCCCCTATTTTCCCCCGGTTTTCCTCACAAAACATCTCATCATCATCATCTTTTAAATTCATCTTGATATTGGTGATTGGTCTGTTGGGATGTGTAATACAATTAAATAAATGAGGAATCCTGATTTCAAGTTGAGTGTCTCAATATGAGTGTCGTACATGAATGTAGTACAGGTGAATAAAGTCTCTCTTTGGGAGACGCGGTGGTTCTGAGAAGAACTGGAATGAGGATAGTCTCAACTAGTCTCAACTATTTATAAAATAGTAAACTGGAATGTTATCATACTAGTTGTGATCTGAGCATTCAAATTAAAATTTCATTATGCATAGATCTCTTGGAATTTGCTTTTCAGTTAATTCCCCCGTGTTTCTAAGAAATCTGATTCTCTGACATGAATGCAAGTGCATATCATGATATCGAAAATAGACATTTGCAGAAAAGATTTCAAAAGTTGCAAAAGTCTAACTGGGCAAATAATTCACCCCAAAATGTATGTTTTTTGCTTTGCATATAAGGTTCAAGTGAACTACTTGACCAATCTGAAACTTCCAAAGTACTTCAATTTTTTTCTTCAAAGTCTTCGTCTTTAACATCTTACAATTATTTGATGTAATTTTCTTTGAAATCAGTGAGACCTCAGTTGGATGTCTACAGAGCACGATTTTCAGAGATAACTCCACAGTAAGTTGATAACAATGTATTAACCCTCTCACAAATTGGATGCCATTACTAATCAAAATTACTGTACTTTGCAACTTATTGTTGGATGAGTGAACAAATTCTCTAGTTTTCACCAAACACATCGTACAACGAGCTTGAACAATTTTTTGCGGGGACCACAAAACACATTTTAATTTTTACAGATTTTAATTTTTTTTTTTTCACGGATTTGTTGTGCTCATTCATATCCGGTCTGTTTTGATTGTGCCAATTAAAATAAGTATTGATGTTTTTTTTGTTAAAGCCGTTGTTTTTTCATTTTCATGAAGTGACATAGGTCTATGTGTTTAGGAATGAATTACTCATAAAAAACAGTTGTCTGAAAAATAAAATAGCAAGGAGTCTCCAAAACAGCAATTTAAGAAATAGTTTAACTTCCACCGTGATTTTCTCCAATCCCAGCAATTTTTGAGCATCTATGTCATTTTTGGGGAGCAGCAGCAAAATATTATCATTTGTTAAAATATTCTTTTGTTGACAGATCTATTGCCAATACATGTCGTAATCTAGGACGGCCTGATGAGCGAATAACTAATGCAGTAGATGTCAGACAGCAGCTTGATCTGAGAATAGGTAGGCTTAATCTCTCACTTAAAATGTTCCACTTACAAATTTACATTTCTCTCATAGAGATGCCTTTTACCAAGGAAAAAAGTGCCTTGCCATTAATACAATCACAAAGTCATGTGACCATAACCCTGTCGGTCTTACTGGCCAACTAAGATGTCTCTTATTCCACACCCAAAGTTAAGCAAAATATTGTTAGTTTCTCTGTGATTGAGACTCTTGCATGGGAAATGTTTCAAGAATAATTTGAAAAACTTTGCTACAATTCTGATTATTAATTTTAGATTTAGTTTGAATGATTCATTACTGATTCACTGTCCTATTACAGGTGCTGCATTTACCCGCTTCCAAACCCTACGTTTATGCAAGGTGTTCCCTAACATCCTGGAAGGGCAGTTAATTAGCTTTGGTAGTTGTCAGTTTCCTACACTGGGGTTTGTGGTAGAAAGATATAAACAAGTAGAGGCATTCATACCGGAAGCCTTCTATAAAATCAAAGGTGAGTGTTATTAAAGCCAACTTAAGTGGTATCAACATTAGCTTTATGTTAAACAGTTCAACAATTAAACAATTCCTGAGATTTCATTGAAGTATACTTTTTTGTGAGTAAGACATGGAGCAACATTGTTAACATGAATCATTTTGAATAAATTACTACATTGTTTAATTATAAAATCTTCTTCACCATCATCTACTGGTACTTGTACTGGTGCTCTGGCAAGTTTCCAAAGTGAATATAGTTGTGTTAATGGAATCCCCTCCTGCATGAGCAGTAAGACAAACACCTCAAAAGATTCAGTTTTAGAGCGACACAGTTGTCATTTAACATTGACTTTTAAATTATGTCTTCTTTAAGCCACAAAGCATGACGTTGAGCTTGGGAGCTTGTCCAGATGTCTTCTTCTTATTATTGTTATATATTTCTGGTATTGAAACCAAGGATGCCACATAACTGAACTTAATTAATGTAGCTCGCAAGCCTGAAGAGGTCTGTAAACAAGGTGCTTGCTATACGTGAACCAGAAACACTGGGCTTAACCCATATACTTGTCCAAGTGTTCAGGGTTCTTTAACATGCACAACCAATCCTAGTATAAGGCACCTACGGCTTAATGTCTCATCCGAAGGACAAAGTAATTATGGTCAAGTTTCTTGTTCAAGGACACAAGGACCACAACCAGGACTCATACCCACACTCTGCTGATCAGAAACACCAGAGCTTGTATCCGTTGCTCTTAACCGCTCGGCCACGCCTTGCCACAAATCTGCATATTTTATCTAAGAATCAAATACTGTATGTGTTTGACTATATTTTGTATCAGTTACGCATGAGCTTGATGACACTAAAGTGGAGTTTAATTGGAAAAGACACAGATTATTTCATCGCTTAGCATGTGAGGTGTTACTACAAGTGTGTTTAGATGACCCCATGGCAACAGTAACTAATGTCAGCAGTAGGAGTAAGAGTAAATGGAGACCGTTACCGATGGATACAGTGGTAAGTATCATAACTTCCATTGCAGATTGGGACTGCATTCAAATTCGCATGAAAATGTGTTTAAAATAATACACCACAGTGGAAACTGACTGGGTATGATACAACCTTGGGAGCAGCAGGAGAGGGATCACATTGAGGGAATGCGACTTTTGAATTTAAATACCAAGCTATTAACCACAAGGGAAACTGACTGGGTATGATACAACCTGGGGAGCAGCAGGAGAGGGATCACATTGAAGGAATGCGACTTTTGAATTTAAATACCAAGCTATTAACCACAAGGGAAACTGACTGGGTATGATACAACCTGGGGAGCAGCAGGAGAGGGATCACATTGAGGGAATGCGACTTTTGAATTTAAATACTAAGCTATAAACCACAAGGGAAACTGACTGGGTATGATACAACCTGGGGAGCAGCAGGAGAGGGATCACATTGAAGGAATGCGACTTTTGAATTTAAATACCAAGCTATTAACCACAAGGGAAACTGACTGGGTATGATACAACCTGGGGAGCAGCAGGAGAGGGATCACATTGAGGGAATGCGACTTTTGAATTTAAATACCAAGCTATTAACCACAAGGGAAACTGACTGGGTATGATACAACCTGGGGAGCAGCAGGAGAGGGATCACATTGAAGGAATGCGACTTTTGAATTTAAATACCAAGCTATTAACCACAAGGGAAACTGACTGGGTATGATACAACCTGGGGAGCAGCAGGAGAGGGATCACATTGAAGGAATGCGACTTTTGAATTTAAATACCAAGCTATTAACCACAAGGGAAACTGACTGGGTATGATACAACCTGGGGAGCAGCAGGAGAGGGATCACATTGAAGGAATGCGACTTTTGAATTTAAATACCAAGCTATTAACCACAAGGGAAACTGACTGGGTATGATACAACCTGGGGAGCAGCAGGAGAGGGATCACATTGAAGGAATGCGACTTTTGAATTTAAATACCAAGCTATTAACCACAAGGGAAACTGACTGGGTATGATACAACCTGGGGAGCAGCAGGAGAGGGATCACATTGAAGGAATGCGACTTTTGAATTTAAATACCAAGCTATTAACCACAAGGGAAACTGACTGGGTATGATACAACCTGGGGAGCAGCAGGAGAGGGATCACATTGAAGGAATGCGACTTTTGAATTTAAATACCAAGCTATTAACCACAAGGGAAACTGACTGGGTATGATACAACCTGGGGAGCAGCAGGAGAGGGATCACATTGAAGGAATGCGACTTTTGAATTTAAATACCAAGCTATTAACCACAAGGGAAACTGACTGGGTATGATACAACCTGGGGAGCAGCAGGAGAGGGATCACATTGAAGGAATGCGACTTTTGAATTTAAATACCAAGCTATTAACCACAAGGGAAACTGACTGGGTATGATACAACCTGGGGAGCAGCAGGAGAGGGATCACATTGAGGGAATGCGACTTTTGAATTTAAATACTAAGCTATAAACCACAAGGGAAACTGACTGGGTATGATACAACCTGGGGAGCAGCAGGAGAGGGATCACATTGAGGGAATGCGACTTTTGAATTTAAATACCAAGCTATTAACCACAAGGGAAACTGACTGGGTATGATACAACCTGGGGAGCAGCAGGAGAGGGATCACATTGAGGGAATGCGACTTTTGAATTTAAATACTAAGCTATAAACCACAAGGGAAACTGACTGGGTATGATACAACCTGGGGAGCAGCAGGAGAGGGATCACATTGAAGGAATGCGACTTTTGAATTTAAATACCAAGCTATTAACCACAAGGGAAACTGACTGGGTATGATACAACCTGGGGAGCAGCAGGAGAGGGATCACATTGAGGGAATGCGACTTTTGAATTTAAATACCAAGCTATTAACCACAAGGGAAACTGACTGGGTATGATACAACCTGGGGAGCAGCAGGAGAGGGATCACATTGAGGGAATGCGACTTTTGAATTTAAATACTAAGCTATAAACCACAAGGGAAACTGACTGGGTATGATACAACCTGGGGAGCAGCAGGAGAGGGATCACATTGAGGGAATGCGACTTTAAATACTAAGCTATAAACCACAAGGGAAACTGACTGGGTATGATACAACCTGGGGAGCAGCAGGAGAGGGATCACATTGAAGGAATGCGACTTTTGAATTTAAATACCAAGCTATTAACCACAAGGGAAACTGACTGGGTATGATACAACCTGGGGAGCAGCAGGAGAGGGATCACATTGAGGGAATGCGACTTTTGAATTTAAATACTAAGCTATAAACCACAAGGGAAACTGACTGGGTATGATACAACCTGGGGAGCAGCAGGAGAGGGATCACATTGAAGGAATGCGACTTTTGAATTTAAATACCAAGCTATTAACCACAAGGGAAACTGACTGGGTATGATACAACCTGGGGAGCAGCAGGAGAGGGATCACATTGAGGGAATGCGACTTTTGAATTTAAATACTAAGCTATAAACCACAAGGGAAACTGACTGGGTATGATACAACCTGGGGAGCAGCAGGAGAGGGATCACATTGAAGGAATGCGACTTTTGAATTTAAATACCAAGCTATTAACCACAAGGGAAACTGACTGGGTATGATACAACCTGGGGAGCAGCAGGAGAGGGATCACATTGAGGGAATGCGACTTTTGAATTTAAATACCAAGCTATTAACCACAAGGGAAACTGACTGGGTATGATACAACCTGGGGAGCAGCAGGAGAGGGATCACATTGAGGGAATGCGACTTTTGAATTTAAATACCAAGCTATTAACCACAAGGGAAACTGACTGGGTATGATACAACCTGGGGAGCAGCAGGAGAGGGATCACATTGAGGGAATGCGACTTTTGAATTTAAATACTAAGCTATAAACCACAAGGGAAACTGACTGGGTATGATACAACCTGGGGAGCAGCAGGAGAGGGATCACATTGAGGGAATGCGACTTTTGAATTTAAATACCAAGCTATTAACCACAAGGGAAACTGACTGGGTATGATACAACCTGGGGAGCAGCAGGAGAGGGATCACATTGAAGGAATGCGACTTTTGAATTTAAATACCAAGCTATAAACCACAAGGGAAACTGACTGGGTATGATACAACCTGGGGAGCAGCAGGAGAGGGATCACATTGAGGGAATGCGACTTTTGAATTTAAATACTAAGCTATTAACCACAAGGGAAACTGACTGGGTATGATACAACCTGGGGAGCAGCAGGAGAGGGATCACATTGAGGGAATGCGACTTTAAATACTAAGCTATAAACCACAAGGGAAAACTGACTGGGTAAACTTGAATCATTTTGGAGTTTAACAAAGACAAATTTACAAGAGCGGGATTTGAATGTGCTGGCACTCTCCCAGCTGAGCTATCCATGTTGGCGGTCTCCCTATTTTGTCAATATCTTTGTTTTGGGGTGCCAGTCGGAAGCCATTCAACCGCAAACTGCCGTATAGCCAGGGATCACACTCAAGTTTATGATACAACCTGGGACGCATTGGGAGAGGGGTCACCTTAAGGAGATGCGAAAATGTATTTCATGTGAATTTTAGTAGAGGATTTTAAATCAGCTACAGGGTGGATGTAAATTTGAGTATACCATGAGACTAGAATTGGAATTGTGTAATGCTGGAGCTTAAGTCAGTTAGTTTGTCAAATAATAATATTTTTTCCCATCTGCTCTTACCTTAGCCAGTCATGTTTGTTTTTTGTTTTAGGAATTGGAAAAGTTATCATCTCGTAAGATTCGTATCAGTGCTAAGGAAACCATGAAGATTGCTGAGAAACTCTACACCAAAGGGTAAGTTATCACTAGACCGTTAGACAAGAGAATCTCTTGTTGCCGGTCTTTTATCAGCTTACAAGCTTCTAGAACAACCTAGCTTCATTCACCAATAACCTGTTGTATTACCCAAGCGAAACTATCATCACTGATTGATAAAATGTTTGTCTATAGACCCTTCGCATATTGCATTACAAATTCAAACAGACCCCTTACTAAGGTCAAAGGAAGACCTATCATTGGCTAATAGTTGTGCACGGAGTATATACATGTACTCGTTTACATTGTTTAGCCTCAATGATGGTTTCTTCCCTGCTTTTCACCTCTGTGGACCTCAGTTTGAATCCTGGACCAGAGCCTTCTCCATATGGATTGGGTTTTCAGTCCCTACCTAATTATGTGTGTTTACTCTGATTGGGGTTTTCCTCACTAAAAGTACCATCTTTATCAACCCATTTTTGAAAACAAACAATTTAAATAACCTGGGTTGTGAGGGGCAGACGCTGCGTAAAAACTAAAATGTTTTCCACCTTTTCCCAGGATACACTGCAAAAATGCCTTTTCCTGGGCAAACTTTAAAGGGCGCACTGTGAAGTGAATCACAAATTTTCACAGGTTAGTTCAGGCATGAGAATTCCCCGCCGTTCGGTGGTTTTCCGCTTTTTGGAGGCCAAAATATGACCTCTCCGAGTTCAATGTGAATCCGGTTTAAAATTCGGGGGGTAGGTGTTACACGATTACATAGTTAACCGACTGATCATCCGGCCCACGTTTACATTAATAAACGTTAAAAAGTTCACTCGAAAGTGCCGCGAAAGGCTGACCAAATAGCGATCACGATGTACACGATGTGCCTCAAATCCGCTCCGCTTGCGTCTTCTGTTGAGTCCCCTTTCATTTATCTGTGGAGCGCAATAAACAGATTTGCACAACGAATTGGACAAACTCTTGCGCAATTTTGAATTTGCGCTATGCAGAGTCGGCAGCTCTATTTGCCTAATGAGCATAAGTTTGCGCAATCTCCACCGTCGTGTAGACACGTGCGCGCAGTGCTTTGCATTGTGGGTATTTTCCGCTGGGTACTTCAGGAAAGATGACACGACATCCGTGGATCATAAAATCATGAGACCCAAATCACGCAGATATCAGTAAACTTGTCTGGATGTGTCCTGGTTTTCTAGTTCAATTTTGTTTAAAAAACATGTTAGTTTGGTCAAAGTCTGACATTTGGTCCATAATACCTTAATTTTTTTAAATATTTTTTTATTATTATTTGTATTTATTTTTATTTTTTTTAAAGCCGAATAACAAGTTTAGGGTTGCAGCATAAAATTAGAATCGGTCGGGTAACCGGAAACAGAACACTTTTTTTTTTTGCCTTATTATATTATAAGTGTCAATTGTGTTTATTTCTGCTTTGGACATTCAGATCTAAAAATTACATTGAAAATGATACTTTTTAGTACCTAAATTGTCAACATTTTCTAAAAGGGGGCGCTGCCCCCTTAGACCCCGCCGGGGGCCTCGGCCCCCTGAGCATGCCTCATCTTCGGCTCGGAACAAGCCTGCGGCTTGATTGGGATCATTAAAATAGTGGTCGATATTTTCCTTTTTTTTTTAACATAACCCATTCTCATGCCTGTTAGTTGTATGGTGTGTTCACTGAAAACTAGACGATAGACGTTCAAAAAGCATGAATGTCATTAATTCAAATCACAATTTGATTTGTGCATACATTTATATAATGATTCTGGTATTTGCTATTTTTAGATTCATCAGTTATCCACGTACTGAAACCAACATATTTCCAAAGGAGCTGAATTTACGTGATCTGGTTCAGGAACAGACACAGGATCCAAGATGGGGACGTAAGTAGCCTTTAGTATATCAACCAATATGGGGTCCATGGCTAGAAGTTAAACTGTATCAACCAACATGGGGTCCATGGCTAGAAGTTACACTGTATCAACCAGCATGGGGTCCATGGCTAGAAGTTAAACTGTATCAACCAACATGGGGTCCATGGCTAGAAGTTAAACTGTATCAACCAACATGGGGTCCATGGCTAGAAGTTAAACTGTATCAACCAACATGGGGTCCATGGCTAGAAGTTAAACTGTATCAACCAACATGGGGTCCATGGCTAGAAGTTAAACTGTATCAACCAACATGGGGTCCATGGCTAGAAGTTAAACTGTATCAACCAACATGGGGTCCATGGCTAGAAGTTAAACTGTATCAACCAACATGGGGTCCATGGCTAGAAGTTAAACTGTATCAACCAACATGGGGTCCATGGCTAGAAGTTAAACTGTATCAACCAACATGGGTTCCATGGCTAGAAGTTAAACTGTATCAACCAGCATGGGGTCCATGGCTAGAAGTTAAACTGTATCAACCAACATGGGGTCCATGGCTAGAAGTTAAACTGTATCAACCAACATGGGGTCCATGGCTAGAAGTTAAACTGTATCAACCAACATGGGGTCCATGGCTAGAAGTTAAACTGTATCAACCAACATGGGGTCCATGGCTAGAAGTTAAACTGTATCAACCAACATGGGGTCCATGGCTAGAAGTTAAACTGTATCAACCAACATGGGGTCCATGGCTAGAAGTTAAACTGTATCAACCAGCATGGGGTCCATGGCTAGAAGTTAAACTGTATCAACCAGCTAAATACAATATCCACACAAAGTTTTAGCATTTCAACTTTTGACACTCTTATTTACATTTTTCTGGAACAGGGTTTAGTTATAACGTTAAGGAAATCCCTGATGTTCAAATTTTGGTGTCATCTTAAAAGTATTTGTACACCATTGTTAATATTCTTGTGGTATATAAAGTGCTCAATATTTATGGTATATAAGTTGGTATTATATGCGAAGTTGGTTCTGTATGTAATTTGTTTAATTTGTTCAAATTCAAATGGCTCACCCCTGCCACAGAATCAAAGGAAACCTTGGAATGTATACAGAAACATCTGAACAAACACTCCCTATTTCATCTATGATGTCTATTGGCAAAACAATTAAAATGAAAACACAGAAAACAAAACTGCACATGTTTGTGTTGTGACTTTATTAATAAGATCTGAAAATTCATAAAAATTGATATCGACTTGCGAGCTACCCCTAGATTTCTGGATAGTTGGCTGACAGATATCTGGCAGATATTTAGATAGTTGGCTTGCAGATACCAAGATAGTTGGCCGGCAGATATGCGGATAGTTGGCTTGCAGATATTCAGATAGTTGGCTTGCAGATATCCGGATAGTTGGCTTGCAGATATCTGGATAGTTGGCTTGCAGATATCCGGATAGTTTGTTGGCAGATATCCGGATAGTTGGCTTGCAGATATCCGGATAGTTTGCCGACAGATATCCTAATAGTACATTTATGTTAAAAATGTAATCTGCCGTGTCTTAATTGTGGTTTCCATGGTTAACTGTGACTTTTCTTTATTAGCTAACACTTTGTAACCAACAGGTAGAGCCAAGACATTCCCACTTTTCACAATTTCATAAATCAGCCTAAGTTTTGAAATGAGTATTTCAAATCAGCCCTATTTATAATGCATTTGAATTGGTTACAACACACCATGTGACCTTAACATGACCTTTTGAAAGTATTTGATACAAAGAACCGCATAAGTCCTCCATTTTTTGACCAATACTTGACTAGGTTAATGCCTTGTTACACATGTAGCGTTTGCAGCAGGAATCTTACAAGAAGGTCCCACTCCTCGCCAAGGCAACAAGACTGATAATGCTCATCCACCTATCCATCCTCTAAAGTATACAGAGACACTGCAGGGAAATGACCAGAAGGTTTTTGAGCTCATTGTCAGACACTTCCTAGCATGCTGCTCCAAGGTAATATTAGAAAACGCTCATTTGAAATGTCTTTGTTAAAACTCACTTGAAAAGGTTCTTCCTAATTTGACCACTCTCTCCAAGGAAATCGTATAATGTCCATGTGACAAGACTGAAAAAAAAAATTAAAGTTTTGCAATCAAAATTCTATAATTTCAAAAGATTGTATATTTGTTGAACTTTACACAAAATAGGTGGCCTCAAAGATATGATGTTTTTGCATTTGTAAATAGTATGTAAAGCCTGGTTCATACTTCATGCGAATTGCAAAAGCAAAGTGATTTTTTTTGCATCACAATTGGAAAACAGCACGTCCTGATTGTTTGCCTCACACAAATTCATTTTGCAATAGTATTTTGCGTAAAGTATGAAACGGGCTGAACAACAGTAACAACATGAAACGCTAAGCTTTTACAGGGTAACACATTAGATAGGATCATGGTTGTAAATGGGAATAAAGACCCTTCCACACGAGACAATTTTTAACAAAGAGACCTTGACTAAAATCCCATCGATAGTAAAAAATAGCAAATTCCAGTTGTGTGAAATGTATCCTTGTTAAATAACAAGGACCCTTGTTATTTTTTAACAGAGATCCAGACCTCCCAAAAACCCAACCATGTTAGAATCACCACGATGTGTAATCGTGTGAAATGATTACTGTGCCCTAAGGACCCTTGCTATGGCGAACTAGGAAGAAAGTGTTCAGTTCCCCCCTCCTGAAAAACAAGAGATGCAATCAAACAAAGTGACAGACAGACGACACCCATTACCAAGGACCTTAGTTACTGGTGTGAAAGGGCCTTCAGTATACCATAAGCATGACTGTTTGTATTCATATTGTAACATTGATTGGTACACCATTGTGTTATCCGTAGGATGCTCAAGGTTTTGAGACTACTGTGGATATCAGGATTGCAAGCGAAGAGTTCTCAGCACAAGGTTTGATGATAGTTGCAAGGAACTACTTAGATGTCTACCCGTATGATAAATGGAATGCTAAGGTTATTCCTGTATTCCAGCAAGGTCAAACATTCCAACCTAATTCAATCCAGGTAATATTATCAACCTTTGATATCATAAATCAGGGAACATTCATAACCAGGGCCCAATTTCATAAAACTGCTAAGCAGAAAATACTGCTAGCAAATTTATTTGCTAAGCAAACAATTACTGGGGTACCAGTGCTAACAATGTAAGATTATGAAATGCTGCTTGATAACCTGCTTCTGCTAAGAAAGGTTTATCTGTGGTCAGCATGTGTTTATGCTAACAGGCTTTGTGAAATTGGGCCCCAGGTCACATTGTCAACTTGTTGACAGATCATTCTACCAATCAGTTCATAATGATCAAGCTATACTATCATTAACCAGATAATATTTTCAACTGGGTAATTGTTTTAATAAGTTAATATTACCAAGTCAACTAGGTATTGTCTTCAAGCAAACTTGAATCTTTGATTCTGACCGGTCACTCCATGGCAACAACAGTGTGATATTTATTATACTATATCCCACACATATCCCACCATATAATTCCGCTTATTACATCTTTACTGCGTGTCAAGTTTGCTTGAAGATAAACTTGTTATCCCACTCCCGCACATGGAACCTAGAATAATGTAGTGCGTCTTTATCCCAATATACCACAAGGCCAAAGGCTGAGTGGAGTGTGGGACATGGATGCACTAATAATGTTATCAACCAATTATTTCCATCATTATAATGACCTGCATTTTCCAATTGAAGTAAAATAATGGACAAAATGTTAGCACATGACTGAATGCTAAGTTTACTAAACAATTTTGGTATTTGGTCTACAGCGTGTTTTGTTAGATGATAGTGTTGTAAGAATTTGTTAGTTATCTAGCTGGTATACTTAATGTATATGTTATAAGGATTTTGATAAAGAATCATTTTTATGTTAATCAGATGGTTGATGGTGAGACAAGTCCACCCCCGTTACTCACTGAAGCTGATCTGATTGCACTCATGGACAAACATGGGATTGGTAAGTCTTTCATGCAGATCCTAATGCAAATACAAAGTAAGTAGACATTCTTACATGTGACTCTTAATTTCCCTGCCTTTCACCTCTATGGACCCAGTTCGAATCCTGCTTTAGACTGGAGCCTGACACATTTGAATAGCACGTATGCATGTCCTAACGTGTGAGTATACTTCGGAGGAGGTTTCTGCACAGTAAAGGAAGATCATGAAAGGAAGATGATAGTTGGCGCGCAAAGGATTGTGGGTGAAATCCAAGTTCAAGCAACACCAGCAACAATCATGGCACTCTGTTTTTAAAGCAATGTGGTACACAACTATGAATCCTGGCATTATTTTTTGACTATACTCGGTTTCCCAAGATGCATTGCGATATTTTTTAAGATGGTGCTTATGTATAGGGGCTATTAGCCTTTTTGACATATGGAAACTATAGAAGTGCACTGTTTGGTTTGGGTGTATACAGACAGATTTACCCAAATGTGGTAATGTCATAGTATTTTGCCCACCATACTTCAAAATGGCTTGTTGGGTTTTCACTCCCTACCTGGTTGCAATGGGTGTTCCCCCAGTTGGGGTTTTCCTCCCACATCTTAAGCTGAGATTTCTTCGTCATCTTCTCATGTTTCTTCAGACCTACACTGCACCTTTGAGGGTTCCTTGGTTTCATTACCACAAAGATATAGCAATGATGATTTATAATAATAACTTAATTGAAGATGTGGCATATTTAATTGAAGATGTGGCTTACAACAACATTTGTTTAGAAGCCTTGCTCTTCAATCTGCAAAGTACTGTATGCCAACTTTATTTTTAGGGAAATGTGCTGGTGATTATGCGCAGTTCTGAACTGTATTACAAAGTAACTCAATAACTCAGTATCAGTAACTATGCAGAGGCAAAGGTACAATGTTTATCTAAAAACAAAGCCTGTTACAAACACAAACCTTGCAGTTTACAAAAAAACCTTCCTGTCAAAGGTCACTCTCAGCATGGACAGTTGGCACCTCTAAAGTAGGTTAACCCTGAGTGGTATATGAAGCTTTGCATAGTGTGGATAGTGGGATATATCAATAGTAAACCTACAGGTACAGCAATGTGTAAATCTTTTATGGGAGGAGAGTTGGCTCTGATTAGAGCTGTTATGTACTCAAGTCTTCACATTTCAAACAGTGTACACTGGTCGTCTTCAGGAAGACTAGCAGAGTACACTGTTCGGAATGTCAAGACCACACAACAGCTCTTTTCAGAGCTATCACTAATCCCATTTACACATGGTTGATCCTGAAGTTTACTGGTTATAGTTACTTCCTAGATAAAGTTTCAAAAAAAGATATAAACCCAGTTTAGAATCAATAAATATTGACATAATGATCACTATACCAACCTAAACTTGTCAATTATGTGTTTAATCCTATGTATTGAACATACAGGTACAGATGCTACTCATGCTGATCACATTGATACAATTAAATCTCGTCTTTATGTCGGAGTAAGACCTGATGGTAGGTTTGTTCCTGGTGAGCTAGGTATGGGACTAGTTGAAGGATATGACAACATGGGATATGCACTCTCCAAACCACATCTGAGATCAGAACTAGAATCGGATCTTAAAAGGTATTTCCCTTTTGTTTCTTCAACTTTAAAATGTCTGTAATAAGTTCAAATAGTTTCTGGTACTTACCCTGATCAATGCATGGCATAAAACAATCAACTCTTGATAAAGTGGATTGAGTTTTTGACAATAGATCCTTCTGAACTTTGAATGCAATTGATACCTTGAAAATTGTCTTTTTTTTACTTGGTTATTTGAAGTAGA
The DNA here is from genome assembly GCA_037783415.1 of Leptasterias polaris. Lineage (NCBI taxonomy): Eukaryota > Metazoa > Echinodermata > Asteroidea > Forcipulatida > Asteriidae > Leptasterias > Leptasterias polaris. The sequence goes on from JAZGTN010000171.1 coordinate 570,186, forward strand.
ATTATTGAAAATGATGTTTGAAGATGTGTGCATGGTGGGTTAATTAGGAAGTAACTATTTATAGTAAACTTGCGGGTACAACCGTGTATAAATCTCTTATGGGCGGAGTGTGGTCTCTGTGTTTTGAACAGTAGACTCTGCTTGTCTTTAGGAGAATGGAATCGAGCAAAGTATACTGAAGGCGAGCAGAGAAACACGTCGGCTCTTTTCAGAGCCAACACTCCTCCCAAAAGTGATTTATACATGAGTATACCGGACAGTTTACTAGAAATTGTTACTTCCTATGATTATTGAAGTTATTTAGTACGACTTGTCATCTTTTTTGTTAGAAGCAACATTAGGAAAGCCCTTACAGTTTTACATCTGTGTTTTATGTCTTGTTTGATAGTTTGTCACTCTGTGTTTTGCATTTAAAAACATTGGCAGTCAAAACCTTGTGTAATTCAAGAGATTTATTCACAAACCAAAACCAAGTTAAATTTAACATTGATTAGTTATTTGATTCCTGGAAAATCATAAAGATAGATTCACATTTGGGTAATCATGCTTCTGTGGAATAATTCAATCTATAAAAATGTTTTGCACAATTCATATCAACATACTTTATTGACACTTAATTACAGGGAAAATCATATACTGTATATAAGTGTTATAACATTTTGTATAATGGTGTGGTTTTGTTCTTGTTTAGTATATGTCAGGGAGTGAAGGACCCAGATGTAGTGTTAAGGGAACAAATTGAGAAATACAAACAAGTCTTCATTGAAGCTGCTGCAAATGTAAGAACTCCTGTTTATTATATAAGAGATTAGGGTCTAACAGTTTGAGGACCTGGTCTTCACTTGGTGGTAAATGGTCAGGTTATTAGCTGCCAGAGCTGTTAATGGAACAAGCCAATATGTGTATATTATTCCTGAATTTTTCCTACATATATGAAAAAAACCCAAAACACATTCTGAATTTGTTTTCACCTCTTCATATGTATGTAATATGAATATTTTTATTTACAGGCTAACATGTTGGATGTAGCATTATCTGGTTACCTTGGCCAGCAACCTGAGGTCTATGTACCGGATGGTAAGATACAAAGTGTGTCTTGTTTTAAAAACAATAGTAAATAAATATTGAATGTTTATGAGTGCAATAGTGAGAATATTTTCATGATTTGAAAGATGGAATGTTCCATTCAACGAGGCAAAGCCGACTTGAATAGAAAGTTTAATCTTTCAACGGATGAAACCATCCTTTCCATTGCACGAATGCAAAACACTTCGTTATTTGTTTTAAATAACATCCGAGTAGATCTTTGTCATTTAGAGGAAAACGTTAGCAACAAAATGTACAAGATTGTATGACTATGTTAGGGTGTTTTGTACTGCTGTGTATAACCTGTGCTTACGCGTGGCGTGGTCTAGCATGCAACTGTAGAACTTGAGTTGGACCAAAATGCGCAGTGAATTATTATAGTACCAAAATGCTCAGTTTGTGTTGTAGGCCATGTAATGTTTGAATAATGAATTCTGCAGGACCAACAATCTTCCAATCAAATGAAAAGGATTGTGCATATGATTTTTTCACACATCGATGCTGCATAAAACGAACATAATATTTATCCCTGATGCAATTACATCTATTAAAAGTTTGATCTGGGGCCCATTGATGAGGTTACATTGTCTACTTGCAGTGACTGAGGTGGAATCCATCACTCCAGTACGCTCTTGCCCAAGATGCAACCAATCAATGATCCTTAAAGCAAAGAAAGATGGTGGCTGGATGGTTTCATGCACTGGCTACCCAGCATGCAAAGCTGCAGTCTGGTTCCCTGCGGCTGTTCAAGAAGCATCTGTATCTGAGGATGTTTGCCAGACTGTAAGTAATTTTAATTGAAACTTAGGGTTAGACCAGGTCGGAATTGAGGGATTCTGTAATTGGCTACAGCTGGATTGCCGAAAAAGCGTTTTTACTTTAATGGCATCTCTGCAATAGATGAGCCAAAGTCACTTGATTCAGACACGGCCTGACATTGATGCATTTAACATCATGAATACCATTCATGCCCTTGTTGCGTAATTAGCTATTCCAAACATCACCACCAACTGCATTTTCCTTCTAAGCACTGAGCAGATGTGTTTTGTGATAACATTTGAAAACTAAATTGTGTTGGTCCACAATAAAAGTTCTAATGATTCAAAACACTTCACTAGTATTTACTGGTTATGAGTGGAGATTCCATTGAGTAACTGTCCTTCTCCACACAATGCAAACCATGTTTTTTGTTGCAAAGCATGTACAAGAAGCAGTTTGTTGCAGCACTCACAATGAAGTGTTTTTACATCAATAATCAGTGTTCTCCAACTTTTAAAAATAAAGGTTGGTGCTGGGTGTGGTGAAAACTGTGAGGGGGTACGTACAATGCGAAGCGCGAAGCCCCTACAGCGTGGGGTCCGGGACCCGCTCAAGGGCCCCGGGAATTTTTTTTATCCTAGATGCTCTGTGGTGCATTCTAAGGTGAATCCTGGCCACTTTCCTCAGACTTTTTTGAGGAAATATTTTTAAAGTTTTTAAGAACACAAAGTACAATACTGGTTTTCTAAACACTTACTTGAAATAAAAACCAATGAATAATAGATATTCATTCTTCAATGTGTCCGGTAGCCCGACCGCATTTCTTTTTCTTACCTTGTAATTCCGTGTTACTAATGTGCTCCAAAAAAAAATTTAAAGCAGTAAATTGTTTGAAGCTATGCACTTTTTTGTTTCAAAGTAAAACAGTTAATTTCCCCCAATAAAATCATTATGCCCAAAAAATCCTTGACCCTAAACTTTTTATTCGGCTAAAAAAAAACAAAAACATTTTTAAATAATATTTTTTTTCTTTCTAAATTAAGGTATTATGGACCAAATGTCAGACTTTGACCAAACTAACATGTTTTGTAACAAAATTGAACTAGAAAACCAGAACACATCCAGACAAGTTTACTGATTGATATCTGCGTGATTTGGGTCTCATAGTTTTGTGATCCACCGACGTCGCGTCGTGTTTCCGTTTCCTGAAGTTACCCAGCGGAAAATACCCACAATGCAAAGCACTGCGCGCACGTGTCTACACGACAGTGCGCTATTTGGAGATTGCGCAAACTTATGCTCAATAGGCAAACGGAGCTGCCGACTCTGCATAGCGCAAACTGAAAATTGCGCAAAAGTTTGTCCAATTCGTTGTGCAAATCTGTTTATTGCGCTCCACAGATAAAATGAAAGGGGACTCAACTGAAGACGCAAGCGGACGATTTGGGGCACATCGTGTACATCGTAATCGCTATTTGGTTAGCCTTTCGCGGCACTTTCGAGTGAACCTTTTTACGTTTATTAATGTAAACGTGGGCCGGATGATCGGTCGGTTAACTATGTAATCGTGTAACCCCTACCCCCCGAATTTTAAACCGGATTCACAATGAACTCGGAGAGGTCATATTTTGGCCTCCAAAAAGCGGAAAACCGCCGAACGGCGGGGAATTCTCATGCCTGCAGCCTGCCAGCGACCACTTTACACGGAACGAGGGATGCATCTGGTTACCAGACGATCACACCTAATGTCGATAAGACAAAATAATCAGAACCAGACTAAAATAGTTTGCCATGCAGCGGGGGGCGACTCAGCTGCGATAAGTACGTGCAACGAAGTACAATGTATGTGAAGACGAGTCGCTCCACGCTGGAAACTTTATGACAGGCAGACAGGTAGGCCGCGAGAACGGCGTGAAACTTTGGTTTTCATAGAAAGTACAGTGGTCTTTCTTGTTTCTCAGCTATTTCTGTTGTAAATTTACAATGCAGAGTCAAAAAATGTAAACGTGGCGGCAACATTTTAAAGCTTGGCGGCGATTATAAAGCGTGGCGCGCGCCGCAGAAAGCGTGGTGGTGCGCCACGTCTTTTCTATAGGTTGGAGAACACTGATAATGTAAGAAGTTTACTTTTCATATGACATTTTGCTTAGAAGTGTTGACATTCTTGCCTGAATACAACAGATAGTGGAGGAACCTACATGCTATGATATCAGTGCTAATGGGTCCCCTCAAGGCTCTATGCTGGATGTGTTTTTCACTGACAATCCAGAAAACTTCAAAATCTCAAGTGTCAAAGATCTATTTGGTACATCAGATCACTGCGTCATTGTTATAATAATAATAATAACAAGTTCTTATATAGCGCATTTTACAATAACGTATCAATGCGCTTTACATTAGTGCCCTGGTCATTGGGCCAATAACATTCCTTTAATCTTTCTCAGCCCCCTGGGGAGTATACAGCCCTGGGCTGCCGTGGCGCTCCAATAGCTTTTTCAAACACAATATCAACCTCTACCCTTGCAGGTACCCATTTATACCCCTGGGTGAAGAGAAGCAATTATAGCAAAGTGTCTTGCTCAAGGACACAAGCGTCATGACCGGGACTCGAACCCACACCCCGATGACTAAACCACCAGAACTTGAATCCGATGCTCTTAACCACTCGGCCATGACACGCTACGACTGTGCAATAGCCATGGATGAATACAGGTCTGGACCTTGCAGGCAAGTTTGGTGCTACTCTGGAGCCAACTGGGATTCTCTTCGTAACTTTCTGGCAGCGACCCCATGGTCATCTTTTTTGTCTTACAATTATAACATTGTCAAGTGCTGGGAATCTTTTCGGGACTCTATACTACTGGGAATGTATATCTGTATTCCAAATCGTCTCATCTAACCTGGACATTGCAAACCCTGGTTCAACAAAATTTGTTCCAATCTTCTACGGAGGAAACCGCAATTGTGGAAAATGTGGATACAAACAAAATCTCTTCGGGACCACACCCAATACAAGTCTGTGAGGCAACAATATTAATGTGCCATTCGTAAGTCAAATAAGAAACACCTGAATGACTTGGCACAATGCATCTTCGACTCAATTGGTCGCCCCTGGTGGCAGCTGGTCAATTCAGTAACCAATCAAAAACTTTCCACTCGTATTCCACCACTAGAGGAAGACGATAAAGTCATCAACGGCCCAAGCGAGAAGCTGAATGTTTCAACTCACTATTTTCATCCAAATCACTGGTGAGTGAGCCTGATCTACAACTCCCAGCTGTTAATGATCCTGCATGCCAGCACTCCCTTCAGCACGTCAGCTTTCATCCAAAAGTGGTGAAAAAGAAACTCCTCAATCTGGACATTTCTAAAGCTACCGAGTCCTTAAGCGATGTGCTCCTGAGCTAGCCTCACCCCTAGCTCGGCTAATTCAACTATGCATGGAGGAGGGCTCATTCAACGTGATTCCAGTTCACAAGAAAGAAAGCAAAACCAGCCCAAGCAACTACCGGCCCTTCAGCCTGCTATCAACCATCTCCAAAGTCATGGAATCCATCATCAATGATTGCTTGCTATCACACATCCACACCCATAGTCTGTTTGTGGACGAGCAGTTTGGCTTGCGTGAGCATCACTCCACTATCCATCCACTTGTGATACTTTCTCAAGAGTGTGCTGATGCATTAGACCATCGCAACAGACATGAGACCAGGATCATCACTCTTGACATCTCTGGAGCATTCGATGCTGTCTGGCACAAAGGCCTCCTTTCAAAGCTGGACAACCAATTTGGCATCCACGGCAAGTTATTAACTTGGATTAGCAGCTACCTGTCAAACAGATTACAACAAACAGTCATTGAAGGGGAAAAATCTGGCTTGTCTCCAGTCCAAGCTGGAGTTCCACAAGGATCTATCTTAGGTCCAACTCATGTTTCTTGCTTTCATCAATGACATCGTGAAAGAGGTGCAGCTGTGTCAGGTCCTGATATACGCTGATGATACAACAATTTTCCAGTTGATTCCATAATCTGAGGAGAGAGCACAAAAAGCAGCAGAATTGGAAGAAGATCTGGATCGGGTGGCCTTGTGGGCTCAACGCTGGCAAGTCTCCTTCAGCGCACACAAAACAAAGTCTATGGTAGCCTCTCGCAAACAAGACTTAGACATTCATCCACATCCCCAACTTTACTTCATGAATGAAGTTCTCCAAGAGAGCAGTCAAGTGGCTTTCCTTTTCCTTGGAGTTACCTTTACTTCACAGTTGTCTTGGGTACCACACATCACAGAAAAGACCAAAACCATCTCTAGGCTACAAGACATGCTTTTCGGGTCTCGGAACATTTTACCTCCATCTTGTAAAGCCAGAATATACAAGGCCTGTGTGAGAAGCATTATGGAGTATGCATCACCAGTATGGAACAGTGCCCATCTGTATGCTCTCCGCTCCCTCGACTCACTGCAGAGGAAATGTCACAGAATGTTCCCTGACATCCCCCTGGAGCCTCTGCAACTCCGTCGTGACGTTGCTGGTCTGTCCATCATACACCAGGCTGCTCATGGAAGATGTCCCATCCTTGTAAGCAGCACCATCCTCAAACATGGCTTCCAATAACCCACAAGATCGACGCGTAGCTCTGTAGATTACCATCCAATGACAATCAGACAGGTGCTATCCAGAACTGCAAGTCATCAGCGATCCTTCACGCCATACAACACCTGACTTTGGACTTCTCTCCCTGAGATTATCATAGGGATCAAGACGCATGAGAAATTCAGACAATCTTTGACCAGACACTTTTTCAGTTCGGCGTGAGATTCATCTTGAGTCTCTCCCCAACTATCTTTGGAATATACATTAAAAAATACATCTCATTAAAAAAAAAAAAAAAAAAGAGATATCGCCTAACATCACAAGGCCACAAACTGTCACTTCAAGGTGACGACTAAACTTAACTGCCACCAGGGGTTAACTGAAACAGGGTTACCCCCTTCACAGTCTAAGAATGTAGGCATGGGTATCATCCACTAGGAGCCTGGCTGGTAGAGCAGAATGCACTACCTTTCCAAATTTTTAGGAAGCAAATCTGATGCAAAAAGTAGTAATTTTGTTCTATTGTGTTTTCAGTGCCTACCTGGACCAGTGAAGAAGATCAAGTTAAAATTGAAGAGAGGATCTGTACCCCCAATGATGCCAACACAGTATGTTAATATTTACCCTCTATACGTAGCTTCTACATAAGACGCCCTCTATCTGTGTATCATCCTTATTAACAACCTTTACAAAGTGTCTTTGCCTAGAGACCTTCCCATATCTTCCAAAATCCTCCACTGCGTGGTTTCTCAACTGGACTTGCAGAAGATTGGTATGCCTGTTCCATCGATAATCAGTTGTTACTTGGGCCTGCAGTACCAAATCCTACCAAGTTGGGCAACTTTCTGGATAGGTTTTTGGAGGATTTGGTAAAAAAAGTATTTTAAAAAGGGAATAAAAGAGTAGGTGATGAAGTATTAAACAGCTGTTTGAAACCGGCAGGGTCTTGGCCTTGGGATAAAGGACCAAGCTGAAGGCAAGGTCTTTCATTCCACGGCCATAAACATCAAAGGGTTTGAACGGCCATTTAAGACTGTTTAATACCTTTCATTAAAATTACCCCAAAACCTTTAAAAGTTGAGAACAAATCTGACAGTTTAGCTTCTGCTCACTTCGACTCTACAGTAAATTTCTATCTGTGTTATGCACTAAGGAGCCTTTGCACATGTTTGGAACTTGGGCGGTTTAACTCCAAACATACTTGAATATCACATGCAGGTTTCAAACCTGAAAGAGCTAGTTTTGCATTCTACCAGCTTAAATTGGGTCATGAAATTTGCACACTTTTCACAATCATCTGATAGTGCCCTCTTTTGACTCATTTACCCCAGGCCTTGTTAAGACTCACCACTGTGTTTATATCGCTCGTTTAAACTTGGCCACATGATCTCCTCTTGACCAATCAGAATGAATAACCTGTCTCAGGTGTTTATGAATGAAAACCAGAAAGAGAATTCTCATTTGTATATTGTTATTTTTTGTATATAGATATTTAGGTTGTATCGGAGGTTGTGATATAACACTGAGGGAATCGTTAGATCTGAATCTTAGTTATCTTAAGACTCCATCTCAATCACAAGGTGAGTTTATGTTATCACATCACTGCCAAACTCATATAGTTTAGGCATGGTGGCATTATTGAAATGGATCTTAGGTTTGCACTGATCTGCTATGGTGATAACAATACCTTCTTTATATTTTCTGATATTTCTGAAAAAGGGAAAAACAGTTGTCATCAATGTTGCGCTGTGAACTCACTTTTTAATTGTTCGTGTTCTTTGTTTTATTTTTTGAACCAGTTCCAACAACAAATGCAAGAAATGATAGGGGAAGAGCCCAAACAAGAGGACGGGGTAGAGATGGGGGCAGAGGTGGTAGAGGAAATGCTGGAGGATGGGGAGGAGGTGGTGGGGGAGGAGGTGGTGGGGGAGGAGGAGGAAATGGAGGTGGAGGTAGGGGAGGGAGTAGCGGGGGAAGAGGAGACAACAGTGGAGGTTGGGGAGGATCTTCCCCTGGAGGTGGTGGTAATAGTGGACTTGGAGGAAGTCATCAAAGTGGAAACAGAGCTTTTTCTTCTCATACTGCACAGTCAAGACAACCTCTTGATCAAGTACCTATTGGGTAAGACCTCAGAAAAAAGAAATGGATGAAAAAGGTGTGATGTTTGAAGTTAGAGTGTTGATGTTTTAATGAGCAGTTACTCTGTTTCTTGTTAAAACCTAGTATGTTGTGCCAAGCAGTTTAGGCAGGTTGAGTCATTGAAGTGCTGGTTCGAATCCCAGTCATGACACTTTTGCAAAAGGGCAAGACACTTTACTACAATTGCCTCTCTACACCCAGGAGTAAATGGGTTCCTGTGAGTATAGAGAATGTTGATGTAAATGTTTAGTAACCTGCGCCCTTTTGGCTGCTTGCACTGCATATTCCTTTAGAGTTGAGATGGTTTCAGGAATGCTTGGGGCACAATTAACAGGATGAGTTAGGCTGTGTCCAAAATGTCGGCTAAGGCTACGGCTAGATTTCTAATAGTCATCATGCGTTGAAGTATAGGACATCCTTAGCAACAGTCGTGGCTGTAGCCACCAATTTGGATACGGCCTCATAGTGTATGGCACTTTGACACTTTGATTATTATTCAAACTTAAATGTGAACCCAAAATGCTGAAGTTAGAAACAGTACAGTGTATTGAAACACTACTGTATGTTAATCCCATTAAGTGTAATGTGGTTCGGTGTAAAGCCCGGTTCATACGAATGGAAGCGAATTACGTGGTGCAAACAATTATGTACATGCTGTTTTCCCATTGTGATGCAGGGAAATTCACTTCACTTTCACAATTGGTGTGAATTGAGAAACTGGCTTCAGACCTGTAATAAGAAGGTGGATTACTCTCAGTCTACATTGTGGAGACACAAAGTGTAATAATAATAATAATAACTAGTTCTTATATAGCGCATTTTACAATAACGTCTCAATGCGCTTTACATTAGTGCACTGGTCATTGGGCCAATAACATTCCTTTAATCTTTCTCAGCTCCCTGTGGAGTATACAGCCCAGGGCTGCCGTGGCGCTCCGAAGGCTTTTTCAAACACAATATCAACCTCTACCCTTGCAGTCCTTGAGGTACTTCCATTTTTAAAACAGACCACAGAGAGTGTATATCAACATCAGTATTCATGTGTAATACTATTTTCTAACTTATTTTGTTGTGTAGCGAAACATCGTTCTTTGCTGGTACTAATAGCAGTAGTAACAATGCCATAGTGTGTAATTGCGGAAGTGATGCAGTGCGACTCACAGTGAAGAAACAAGGACAAAACAATGGTATGTCCAGGTATTATCATTCTTAAATAAAGATACATTTTACTTCACAGATTTGATTAGGAACTGAAGTATTAATGGAGCATGCATTCTTGTTTGAATGTTGCCGTTATTCATAGTTTCTAAGCGATGAGTGTTTGGCGTACTTAATCAGAGAGCTGTGTAAATATGAGTAAAAAATTCAACCGGAAATAACTCGTTACAAATGCACTTCTCTTGAAAATCAAATTAAGATTCACAATATAAAAACTGTTAATCGGCATTCTTGTTTTTAGATGATTTGTTTATGTATAAGTACTCTATTTGTAGTTTATTTTAAAACAGTTGTTACTGTTTATTACTGATATTATTATTGAAATCACATTCAATTTGCCCTGTGGGTCCTGGAAAGTGATGAAAATGAAATGAATTGAACATGAGTGGACTTCATGCTCAGGTGTAGGTGAGTTTTGAGCAATTTGTTTTCAACCTGTGTACAAAAAAGTCCATAATTTTAAAATCTAATTCAGATACTCAGGAATTATTATTGAAACTTCTATCTTCAGAATAAATTTCCAGGATCTCTGAAAATTCAGCCAAAGATATTGCAGGTGTAAAAACCCGTCGGAGAGTTAACATATTTTTCTGTTCTTCACCAGGGCGCCAGTTCTACAAGTGTAATTCAGGGGAGTGTAACTTTTTTCTATGGGCCGATGAGAATACAAAATCAAATTCAAATTCTTCAAACAATTCAAATGATTCTGGTTGGAGTTCTAGTAGGAGCGCTGGTTCTACCAGTGGAAGCTCCTGGACTAGCAATAATACTGCAGACAGCTACAGGAGCAGTAGTGGCATTGAGTCTGGTAACGATTCTACAGATATCAAGACTAATGTATGGGGAGAGGTCATGTGTCAATGCGGACAGGTCGCTGTCTTGTAAGTTACACAACAAACCGTTTTAATATCTTAGTTTGATCTTATAATTGTCATTTTGACTTTGTTGAACAAGATACATACCATCTTAGACTTTATGTATTGTTTTAAAAAATTTAGTATTTTTTGGTGAGTTAATGAGAAGAAATTAAAAGTGCGTAACCTTTTCTCATTATGAAATATATTTCTTCTTTTCTTTGTATACATTTTATGTATTTTGTTGAAACTGATCATTGATTTCTTTTTTATTTTAGACTAAGTTTCTTTTCATTTCATGAGATGTAATTATTGATAATGATAACACTACTATGGGGGCAGCATTGGTTAGTGACAATTCAGACATATTTGACCCATGAAAAAAATGATATTTTATGGACATCAATTGGAAAGTAGATGCAACAACCTAGTTTTGCCACTTTTCCTTTCATTTGTTATATGCACATTAAAAACCCACGTCTTTATTATCAGGTATTGATACCACCACAATATGAAATCTAGATATGAAATCTAGACTCACCTTGTTTTTGCAACAAAGATTGATGACTATTAATCAGTGTTGTAAACTACTGTTGTTTTATAGAAGGACAGTACAAAAAGAAGGACCCAATAAAGGCAGAGAGTTTCAAGTGTGCAACAAACCACAGGGCAAGCAATGTAACTTCTTTGAATGGAAAGATGGTGAGGGAAATAGCAGCAAAGGAAGCAGCTCCAGCAACCAATCAACATGGGGTGAGTTTGAAAATGAAGGGATTGGGAAGATGGACGCCCCAGTAACCAATCAATATGGGGTGAGTTTGAAAATGAAGGGATTTAGAAGATGGACGCCCCAGTAGCCAATCAACATGGGGTGAGTTTGAAAATGAAGGGATTGGGAAGATGGACGCCCCAGTAACCAATCAATATGGGGTGAGTTTGAAAATGAAGGGATTTAGAAGATGGACGCCCCAGTAACCAATCAATATGGGGTGAGTTTGAAAATGAAGGGATTGGGAAGATGGACGCCCCTGTAACCAATCAATATGGGGTGAGTTTGAAAATGAAGGGATTTTTGAAAATGAAGACAAATGCCCCTGGAGTGCGTTTTGGCGACCCCAACCTGAAATTGTTTGAGCTTTGGTCACTGGTTGGGCGTTTTCGTGTGTTCGGTTGAACCGCGGTGACGCGGCTGTTCCGACCAAACTGTAACCGACTCGGGGTGAGTTTGAAAATGAAGGGATTGGGAAGATGTACGCCCCAGTAACCAATCATTATGGGGTGAGTTTGAAAATGAAGGGATTGGGAAGATGGAAGCCCCAGTAACTAATCAATTTGGGGTGAGTTTGAAAATGAAGGGATTGGGAAGATGGAAGCCCCAGTAACTAATCAATTTGGGGTGAGTTTGAAAATGAAGGGATTGGGAAGATGGAAGCCCCAGTAACTAATCAATTTGGGGTGAGTTTGAAAATGAAGGGATTGGGAAGATGGAAGCCCCAGTAACTAATCATTATGGGGTGAGTTTGAAAATGAAGGGATTGGGAAGATGTACGCCCCAGTAACCAATCATTATGGGGTGAGTTTGAAAATGAAGGGATTGGGAAGATGTACGGCCCCAGTAACCAATCATTATGGGGTGAGTTTGAAAATGAAGGGATTGGGAAGATGGAAGCCCCAGTAACTAATCAATTTGGGGTGAGTTTGAAAATGAAGGGATTGGGAAGATGTACGCCCCAGTAACCAATCATTATGGGGTGAGTTTGAAAATGAAGGGATTGGGAAGATGGAAGCCCCAGTAACTAATCAATTTGGGGTGAGTTTGAAAATGAAGGGATTGGGAAGATGGAAGCCCCAGTAACTAATCAATTTGGGGTGAGTTTGAAAATGAAGGGATTGGGAAGATGGAAGCCCCAGTAACTAATCAATTTGGGGTGAGTTTGAAAATGAAGGGATTGGGAAGATGGATGCCCCAGTAACTAATCAATTTGGGGTGAGTTTGAAAATGAAGGGATTGGGAAGATGTACGCCCCAGTAACCAATCATTATGGGGTGAGTTTGAAAATGAAGGGATTGGGAAGATGGAAGCCCCAGTAACTAATCAATTTGGGGTGAGTTTGAAAATGAAGGGATTGGGAAGATGGAAGCCCCAGTAACTAATCAATTTGGGGTGAGTTTGAAAATGAAGGGATTGGGAAGATGGATGCCCCAGTAACTAATCAATTTGGGGTGAGTTTGAAAATGAAGGGATTTGGAAGATGGATGCCCCAGTAACTAATCAATTTGGGGTGAGTTTGAAAATGAAGGGATTGGGAAGATGTACGCCCCAGTAACCAATCAACATGGGGTAAGTTTGAAAATGAAGGGATTGGGAAGACGGATGCCCCAGTAACTAATCAATTTGGGGTGAGTTTGAAAATGAAGGGATTGGGAAGATGGAAGCCCCACTGAGTAGCCAATCAATATGGGGTGAGTTTGAAAATGAAGGGATTGGGGAGATGGAAGCCCCAGCAACCAATTCAGAATGAAGGGATTGGGAAGATGGACGCTCCAGTAACCAATCAATATGGGGTTTATTTGGTTGTCATAGTGATCTTGAAAATGAGTTTGTTTTGATAACAGGTGGAAAGCAAAGTGGGTTCAGTAAGAAAGGAGGAGGTGGTAGCTCAGGCTTTGGCAAAGGCAGTGATGATAACAGGAAGAGAAAGAAACCAACATGTAGTATCTGCAATCAAGAGGGTAAGGAACACAATAGTTAACATAATTGCACAACTCTTCCACTTGCTTGCTGAACAGGACAAATTGTATCGTTTTGTGTTAAGTGAAATTAAGGCATTTTCGAAATGGATAAGCATTAAAGATCTACTTGGATGTTATACAAAGCAAATAATGGAATGTTTTGCATTCATACAATGGAGAGAGTATTTTTATTCATTGAAAGATTGGCCTTGTCTTGTTGAATGGAGCATTCCATCTTTCAACTTGTGAAAGTATTCTCACCATTGCACTCATAAACATTCGTTATTTGTACAATGATGGTGGTCACCATAAACCAAAACAACATGAATACTCCCACCATGAAATATTTCAAATCACACATCGAAATTAGATTGAAAATAGCTGTTTTCCCAGAGCTGACATCAGGAATTTCAACTGCTTATTATCAAAGTTGAAAAGAAATAAAGTTTGTTTGTTTTTGTTTCAGGTCACACAAAGCGTAGTTGCCCAATGAAATGAGGAGTAGTATAGTCTCCCTTCAAGGCTGAAGCATCTCACTGTAGTAGTCTGTGCAATCTAATTGCTTTTGTTTCTACTTATAGCCATATTGAGGTTGGCTTGTTTTAATCATGACAATCCAAGATGCGAGTAGGATTCTAATTTCTAAGGGGGACTAAGGCAAATGCTAGTTGATTTGTGGTCTTGTTGACTGTGATGTTTAATACAATCTACTTTGTAGTTAAGCTGTTGACTACTACGCATTAAGCTACATATACATGCCAATGGATGGAATGTATTTTACTATGACACGTACATAATTTCTATATGTATTGACTCACTTTTTGAAAGCTTAAAACTGAAAGTCATCGTACATGGATTCATCAATACAACAGAGCATGTGAGTGGACTCAGTGGAATTGATAGTATTTGCTGTTTAGCTTCCTTTTTTCTTGTAAAGGAAATGAGATTTGTATCTTACTTTTTTGACAAAAGTTGTTTACAATCCAGACTGTTAGAGTCACGGTTGAATGTTGATGATGCTTGAAGTTTGCTTTACTTATATGTTATCTGTGCCTAGTGGATAGAGTCACGGTTGAATGTTGATGATGCTTGAAGTTTGCTTTACTTATATGTTATCTGTGCCTAGTGGATAGAGTCACGGTTGAATGTTGATGATGCTTGAAGTTTGCTTTACTTATATGTTATCTGTGCCTAGTGGATAGAGTCACGGTTGAATGTTGATGATGCTTGAAGTTTGCTTTACTTATATGTTATCTGTGCCTAGTGGATAGAGTCACGGTTGAATGTTGATGATGCTTGAAGTTTGCTTTACTTATATGTTATATGTGGATACAATGAAGTACCTGATCACTCATGTGTAATATCTTGAATCTCACAAGAGTTGTTGTTTCGATGCTTGCTTGGTTTATTGTCTCTCACTTGCTTAATACACATAAGATATAATGTACTTATCAATGGGCTACTGTTTCAAGGGTAAGATCACTGCATGGGGTGGTGGTCTCTATGCATTATTCATAAGTTAGGTTGAGTCAGGATTGGAATGTTGATGAGGTAAACACATGTCTAGACTTGGGTAGCTCTATCAGTGTGAGCTTGTAGTGTAAGGATACTACATCCCTCCCCACCTTGAAATGAAACTTTCCTGGGGTTTGTAAAAGTGACTGAGATTTTAACAAGTAGATCAAAGTATAAAAGGGTTGAATGGTGGATCTACAAATTAATTGGTACAAATCATGTAGACTTACAAACAGTTAAAGAAGAATTATTCAATGTTTAAGATTGATTAATCTTTTGACGTTTAGTGTCCATTGTTCAATATTCAAAGGTTGGTTGAGTTGGTTGAATAACTTTTGGATTTTAGTAACTTCATGAGTTACCAGTACTACACACTCCTTAATTCTTTGTATTGTTAGTGTTTTGGTGGCAATTGCCAGTAGAGTTAAGCAATTTTTCGATGATAACGATGGTCCCTGTTGGATGGTGTACCATTCATGGTTTCCGGTCAGTGTGTAACACTCGAATTGAGTGTTCATTCATTGTTGTTGTTTACATGCCGAATCGTTTTGGTCATTGTTATTAACACTCTTATTTAGTACGTTGGTGTTGTTATTAACACGCTTGTCCCTCGGTGTTGTTGTTAACACGTTTATTTAATTGTTTGTTGGTGTTGTCGGTGTCGTTGTTGGCACGCTTGTCCCTCGGTGTTGTTAACGCGCTTATTTAATTGTTTGTTGGTGTTGTCGGTGTCGTTGTTGACACGCTAGGATCTTGGTGTTGTTTGATTATTAGAACACATAGTCCTCATCGGAAGTATCGTTGTCTGATGCTGCGGTGTATGATGGCTTGTCGCTGATAGCATTTGCTTGCAGTTGTTGTTGGCCCTGCTCCTTCTTGCTCCGGCAGAATTTGGCGAAGTGGTTTCGCTTGTGGCAGAATGAGCATGTCTCTCCATATGCTGGGCACTCTCCAGCATGTGGGTATGCACCCCCACAGTTGAAGCAGATAGCGGATGATTTTATCCCTGTTTCTGATGTGGATTGACTTGGGCGCTGTCGCGACTGCGACTTGACCGCATATACTCTGGATTGTTCGTTGCCTGCCATGTGGCTGAGTTGTGTGGTTGGTGCAGGTATAGAGAATTGTGCCATGTTGTGTTCTAGCGCTTATCCTGTATCCTCGTCGCCAATGTAATATCTTGAATCTCACAAGAGTTGTTGTTTCGATGCTTGCTTGGTTTATTGTCTCTCACTTGCTTAATACACATAAGATATAATGTACTTATCAATGGGCTACTGTTTCAAGGGTAAGATCACTGCATGGGGTGGTGGTCTCTATGCATTATTCATAAGTTAGGTTGAGTCAGGATTGGAATGTTGATGAGGTAAACACATGTCTAGACTTGGGTAGCTCTATCAGTGTGAGCTTGTAGTGTAAGGATACTACATCATGCATATCTTTTTACTATTGTACATGAAATGAAGTGCCTCATCATTCATATGTGTATCTTTTTACTATTGTACAGTACATGGTACAACAGATGCATTACAAAACATCACAGGCACAGTCTACTGAGCCTAGTGGTGATGATCACTCACCATTAAGAATTGTGGGTTATATTTGATGATTGGGTAGTTGTTTTACTTCCAATATTAGACAAACAGAGCTAAACATTGCATTTGCATTGGAAAACTTTTGAGACTATAGCAAGCTACCAACTCAACGTTCTTTTTATATTGTTCTTGTCGCTGAGAACAACTGAAAAGAACCTGTGAGTGGGATGCCCACTATTTTCTTAAAAGTCTCCCATTGAACAGGAATGTTTAGTGAATATTTATCAGTTACCATGCATCAGATTTGTGATTTGTAAACACAAATTGTCAATGAGCTAAGAAGAAAAAATCTGGAGGGGATGTGAGAAAATTATTTTCAACCAAGTTGCCTTTCGGTGCTAAACTAACCCAAATTATAACTATACCCATCATTGTGTGTGTTTTTTTTTTTTTTTTTTTTTTTTTTAATTGACGTCTGGCATTCATTGCAAACATTTACTCATGCAAACATGAATTGGCATTGTTAAATGTTTATAATTTCTCCTTTGCAAATCTCTTAGTCTGCAAAGATGTTTGTATTCCAAGAAGGTTAAGTTTTAAATTTGAAAAATCTCAGGAGAAATTATTGTAATTTGTTACAAATAATAACATTTGTTTCAGTTAATGTATAAAGTTGTTTTTAACATGAACATAATTATTATAACACCTCATACATAAATTCTGCCTTGTGATTGGTTTAGAACGTTTCACATGATATGTTTTATGATTACAAGCTATCCTCATTCGCCTTTTGCACGGATCAGTCATGTGTGTATACAGCCTTGACTTAGACTTCATTTGTATTGTATTTATGTATCTATATTCACTGCTGCCGCCAATTAACTCGAGGCTCAATACGCAAATGGCTGACCGTGCACAGGGGGCGAATAGCAACCAATATGTACTTTACCCATAGCAACCAATGTACTATACCCAACCAGTGTACTATACCTAAATTTAGCAACCAGTACCACTGTACTATATCCGTAGTAACAAATTTACCTTACCAGTTCCCGTAGCTATGGCAGCTTCTTGGTACCTAGATGCCTATGTGTGTGTATTGTATGGGGTGTTACAAAACAAATATGGACTGAGTCTGCTTTTACTTATGCTATGGTAAATACTACCGGTACTATTAAAGCAATCAATATTTGTGTACGGTCAGATGTTAATGTGAAGGTGTTTATTCAAAGCTGGGTGTTTAAAAAAAGTGTTTGTTTGTAACTTTGTGCTTGAACACAATAGTTTAATGCTTTTTTAAATATTGTAAAATGAAAGACAAATTCATATTCATGCATCAAAGTAGATACCTTTTTCAAAATAATTATTGGAAAATGCATTAAATCATTGAATGAACCATTTCATCTGCTCATAATTTGTATATCGTAAGCAATGAATGAACCATTTCATTGCTCATAATTTGTATGTCGTAAGCAAACTGTAGTCATTGTATGTACATTATGTGCCAAATTTTAACAAGTTCCTAAAAGGTTTGTCCAAGTTCACATTGAATCATCACCTAGGGATTAGGAACCATGCTATCTCTAAATTATTACAGTAGTTAACTATGCATACATCAAAAGTTTCATTCACCATCCAGATTGAGGAGGGCAGGGTGGGGAGGTTGGGACATGTACAACACTCTTGAATCAAAGAATTATGTTGCACAAAAATTATGTCTGTCTTTAAAGTCTTTGGTAATCGTCAAAGAAGATCAGTTTCCTCACTTGGTGTATTCCAACAGATGCATAAGATAACAAACCTGTAAAATGTTTGGGTTATGGTCATCAAAGTTGCAAGAAAATAATGGCGGATAAAACACCCTTGTCGCACGGAAACGTGTGCTTTCAGATGCCTGAGAAAGGCTTCAGGCAGATTCAAACTTGTTTGTGAAGAATTCCTCTTTCGATAAAAGTACAGTACTTCAAAGGGGGTCATTTCTATATGTTTTATACAGCTCTCCAGTGCTCTTTTACAATTTAGGTTTTTTTTGTCATTAATTTTTTGAGTATTTACTTAGAGCATGGAGGAATATTCCTCCATGCTTAGAGTATTCCCTCCCTTTAGAGTTAATTTCAATGCTTAATACTTTAATAAATTGTACTGTTCAAAATCATGTTACATGCCATGAGATTGGACAAAGATTCAAAATCATGTTACATGCCATGAAATTGGACAAAGACTAATTTTTGCTAGACAAGTTGGAGCTCTCTAAAATTCACTAATGACGGTCGAAATTGCTTTTCTAGGTTGAAACACAATTTCAATAGATTAGTAGGTAAACAGTTGAAAAGAACTTTTCATGAACTCGAATAGGAAAAAGTACTTTTTTCATTTTGGGTAAAATGCCAGACATTTCCCCAGGTGAGGCTCGAACTCACAACCTTTGCATATCCTCACAGCAACGCGTTTGGTTACTGTCTATAAGTACAACGCGCTAACCGATTGTGCTACTGGGGACGGCCACCGGTTTTGGGAGGTATTATTGTCTATATTAAATGAACTAACATTTGTCTTATTGAAAGTAACATTTCATTTATTGATATTGATATTGGATACGTTTGTGTTTTCATTGACTCAAATATCGTATATACCTTCGTTAAATTGAATTCAAGAAGCAAAATCTGTCAATTCCCGTGGTCATTTTCAATGAAAATATTTTAGCCGACTATTTTTTTGTTTACTGTCTGAGGCACCGAATGACTGTAGGTACTAGACTAATGTGTCCGCACGTAGAAGAGACCATTATTTATTAGGGGTGAACTGAATAATCTGTCTGTTTGAAAGCGTAACAAATCGAGGTTTTCGTTGTTTGATAAAAAACAAATGTACCGTGTAGGATAAATTCAGGGGATTATTTAATAAATACTCATAAGTTATGTTAAAGTTTCGTCAAAATTTGTTGCTGTATTTTCCTTGCTGTATTTGTAGATTCCCCTTGGGATAAATACATCAGCACTGCCACTGGCAGAATTACCATTAAATGTGAGAAGATGAGGACGTGTAAATATTATTTTTAGCGTCCGCGATTTCGTATTTTAGCTAAAATCTACAATTTTGATTGTTTTCTAAACCCTCAAATGTGAAGAAGAGACAATGAGTTGGTTTGAAACAGGTGGTTTGTCTAGTTTCGCAAAATCGGCTTTGTCATCTGCCCAGAAGTCAATAGACAGAGTTCTTGATATTCAGCCAGAAGACTGTACCGACTCTTCGCAAAAACAGACCGAGGCCAGAAAGATTGAGATTCGGACTGCAAACTCAAGCAAGACAGCTCGCAGTTCTGCTTCCAAAAAGGGTAAGCTTCTTCTACATCATGTTGTATTCTAAGATCTAAGTGTTGCAAATTATCATATGTTTGCTACAAGTTTTGCGCTCATCACATTGTGCCTCAGCCTTCTTCAGTATTTTTGAAGTTCGCGCATAAACCGGAAGAAGAACTATCCCTCGATCCTATCCTAAACTCAAGAAAACAAATTGAAGGAGTTGGCCAGCCAGGATTTTGCACAGTGTTTTTGGACAATCATTTAACCGTTGCCGGGCCAAATATCCAAACATAAAAATGTATCATGATAATATTCAGAACCAGTTAAAAACCTTGGAACATAGGCCAATCCAATTGTACTGGTGGTGGAGTGGTGACTACTGTAGGCTAGTTAAAAATGACACTAATTAATTTAATAATTACACCCCCATGATGTTCCGACACCCATGTTTCAAAAACCTTAGTGCATATTCCTAGCCTGGCCCTTAGCAAATAAATGGTGTCAGGTCACTTCGTACCCAGGACACTTCGTATCCAGGACACTTCGTACCTTTTACAAGGTACGAAGTGACTTTTGACACTTCGTACCTTTTCCTAGACCTTGGTGTAGACACTTCGTACCTTTTCCTAGACACTTCGTACCTTCTTACATTAATACAAGACACTTCGTACCTCGAACTGATTATGGTTTTCTGCCTCGTTTTGAGAGGGTCACGCTGCCAAAGACTCATTAAAGACATTAATGACCAGTTGTGTGACTAGACTCGATAGGAATTGAGCACCAACTAACGATTTGTTGCATGTAGTTCGAGTCGCTCCAGTTAAAACCAAACGGCTTTTCTCAGAGCCCCAAATATTCAAAAAGAGATCTATCTAATCAATGATTTGTCGTGAACAAAGAAAACAAATTTAATAAAGAAATATATTGTTAAATAAGCTTAATTAATTAAAGGAAAATATCGAATACGTACAAGTAAAAAAAAACCATACTTTTGCCTAAACAAATTATACAATTTATCTAAAATAAAAAAGAACATGGATAAGAAGAAAATAATAGGGGATTTTTTCTATTTTTTTTAAATTCTAATATAACTTAAAGGCACTGAACATGTTTGGTAATTATCAAAGACCAGTATTGTCACTCGGTGTATCCCAACATATGCATAAAATAACAAACCTGTGAAAATTTGGGCTGAATCGGTCATCGAAGTTGCAAGAAAATAAAGAAAGAAAAAACACCCTTGTTGCACAATTTTGTGTGCTTTCAGATGCTAATAAAAGGCTTCATGAATGAAGTATTTTATTATTTTAGTGAGAAGTTGCCTCTTTCTCAAAAACTACGTTACTTCCAGAGGGAGTGGTTTCTCACAATCTTTTATACTATCAACAGCTCTCTGTTGCTGGTTACCAAGTAAGTTTTTATGCTAATATATATTTTGAGTAATTACCAAACGTGTTCAGTGCCTTTAACCCTAACTCCCAAAGCGTTTTTACTAGAATCCACCCCTAACCCAACACATTCCAACAGCTTATACTACCATGAGATGGGAACTGTGCCCAATCTTAGGGGGACGATACACAACCTAACAGGCTTTTTTTGTTTGATTTTGTTGGAGTGTGTACACTTGGCATGTGCAAAAATTTGATCAGTGAAATCACACAGTACCCAACATAACATAATCCAACAACTATCTCATTAGACCATGGAGGAAAGAGCAATGCCAGACATGTACATTTCACACATCCACCATACCCACTCAATCAAATTCCAACACCATTACTTGTCAGCAAGGATACACAATCCCACAGAATCAAACACCCAATCCTAACTTCACTGTACTTAACCTAACAAAATTAAACACTTTGCCCTGTTTGAATTTGTAGGGTATGGGAGGGTTAGGGTTAATAGAGAAATATTGTTAATAAGTTTAAATTAATTTAAAACAAAAAATACTTTTGTCGGACAGGACGGTTAATAAAAAAATTCCACAATTTATCTAAAATAAAAAACGAGCATTTATAAAAAGATAAGATTTTACCATAGAGCAAGGACAGGTCTGTCCTTGCTCTATGATTTTACTGACATCCAACAGTAAAGGGCCGAAGGTACGAAGTAACTCGACTGACGGTACGAAGTGACTCAGAACGGTACGAAGTGACCAACTTTGCCAAGGTACGAAGTGACTCGAAGGTATGAAGTGTCCCGGGTTCGAAGTGGCAAAGGTATGAAGTGACTGACATCCAAATAAATCACATGGGGTTGTCGCAACAAAGGGGTTGTGGGAACATAGACCAGTCACCATATTAGTAAAAAAGAGGTAAGCTAAGTTTGCTCTTTTTTACACCAGTAGCACTAGCAGTATACAAAGTACCTTTATTATTTGCCTTCTAAAACATCATTTAATATGAGTGACATAAAATCACTCAAAATTTCAAGAAAGAGCTACATGGAGCTCTACCTATTAAACACAAGTGACAGTGTAACCACGGCCGACCACATACTACAATTGAAATTATTCTGCAAAGCATTCAGGAGATAATGCTGGTGAAGGTAATGGTATTGTTGGGCCGATCTTTTAGGTCGTCCTTTAATTTAATTCGCGCTTGCAAGCCAATTCAAAAATATGCGCTTGTGCAAGTTTTGAACTTATGTCTGCCCACACAAATAAAAATTGTGCGACTGAGGCACAAAATTTACACAAACTACGCATTTTGCATGAATAATTCCGTTTGGGAAACATGACAGCGGTGTTTGCTGTCATCGTCAAACTAGAAACAAACGGGATGCATTTGTCTTTCAAATGAATTGTCAAATTTGTTTTTCTATTGAAAAAACAGTTTATCAACAAGTTGCAGCGCAGTTTATTTATCACATGGGAATCTGCCAGCGTGATTGTCCCGTTTTATGAAACAAGACATTCTGAAATTACAGTTAGTGAGCAGACCCGTTTTTTCAACATTTTCCCCAAGTTTTTGAACAAAAGTATCACTTCAGACAGAAGTTAAGATCCGGCCGAACACTACCTTGAACTTACCCCTTTTACCTTTGGATGTAAATTCCCTTCAAACAGCGTATATTTCATGACAAGTGGTGTGAATTATGGTTGAACGACAAAGATCGCGCGGTGTTTAAAGTTTGCGCCCGAGCTACACTGCGCAAATTTTAAAATCATGCGGGGAAACAAAGTTTGCGTCGTCACAAACAGGCCCAACAGCATGATTATGTCATTGCTTCCAAAAGTCATAGGGCTGTCTAAGAGAAGAGCTATGATATGATTATGATTATTAACATGGCAGATTGTTCAGGGTGCAAACCGGAAATTTGAGAGCAACACACAGGGATTGTCATTAGTTTTTTTCAGTGACTAGCCAGCAGGAACAGTTAGCTTGTCATTTCACTAATCCTGCAGCTTTTTCAGTCTATATTTCAAATGAAATAGGTACATGTGTGCTTTTCACTAGTGAACTAGCCATCTGGAGTGTGTTTTGACTGGTCCTGTGGTGTTTTAACTGGTCCTCTGGTGTTTTAACTGGCCTTTTGCTGGCGGATCAATGCTAAAGGACAATGCTGACACATTTACTTGACTGATAACTAGTAATGTATAATGCTCACTACATGTATTAGTTTTGGGTTTGTTTTTACCCTGACAGAGGATTTATCTCGGGACTCAAGTCTTTCGTCTTCATACTCAGAAAGAAAAAATCAGCAACAAGGTGAGGACAACTTCTTCAGTGCCTTCTTGGACAATCCATCTCCATCCAAAGCACCCACTGCTGTGACCAAGACAGTCAGATCACCAGGCAGAATAACACCCTCTGTCATAACAAAGAAATCACAACCACAAAATTCAAAGGATGACTCAAAAGATCAGATTGAAAAGGCAAAGAAAGATGTGAGCAGTGAAAACATCTCAAGGAAAACATCTGAGGAAGTTTCTGTTGATCTTGTGGTTTGTGCAACCCAAGGAACAAAAGAAAAGGAGGAAAACAATGAAAGAGAAGTTTGTGAGGATCTTGATGATAAAGAGAGTTCAACTCCAAATGAATCGTCTACTAGTTTATTGACTCAGTCATTGAATCCACTAGAAATATCAATTGATGAATCAGGATCCATGATTGGCTCATCATCTTCCTTTGTCCCAATATCCAAGGAAGATGTGGAAGAATGTCAATATTCAGCCATTTCTCCACAATCCAGTGATGATTTAATGAGTGTCTCACAGACACAGCTCAAACAAGACTCGGAGTTACTAGACACAGTCAAAGCCAAACCAGACTCTGCTGAAACTACATCAGAAAAAGACTTCAATGTTAAGAACCGAGAAGGATCCCCATCTGATTCTAAATCAGAACATTCCGAGGAGACAAATGCGACATCAAGTAGCAGTGATTTTGTTGTGATCAATGAGTTCACAGGAAGTGAACTGTCTTCATTAAGTAACTATGATACAAGAGAATCACCAGAAAGCCAGTCACCAAAGCATTTCTCATCATCCTCAAATGGCAAGAGGAGTCCAGATAGTGATTTCAGTATCATCTCTGAAGGAAGGTTCCATGATACGACAGACAGTCAACGTATTCCTTCACTGTTAGATGCAATTAGCCTAGACTTCAACCGTCGGGATTCAACCGCTTACTCAGCAGATGTTGATTCTGATAACCAGGATGAGAAGGAAGTCGGTTGCATCAATACATCCTTTAAGTCATTGAGTAGCAGCAGTGACACTAGAGAAGAAAGTAATAGAACACCAACCCCAACGCAAGAAGTACAAGATGTAAGCATTGCAGAGATAACACCAAGATCTGTTGATATAAAGGAACAAAGTAAGTATGTTCAGGAGTCATTGTTTAATTATCAGTTGGAAATTGTAACTGAATTGTCATTGTTTATGTATTCTGAATTCATGTTAGTTCAAAATATTTTAGGTTTGTAAGTTTTTTCTATTTACAGTAGTGAGGATCAATAATATGACTTGAAAAGTTCGTCCATATTATCCAAACAATTGGTGATCACAGTGAGCTTCTGGCCTGACATTAGTTCGGAACTCTCACCCAGTTATTGCACATGCGCGCATGATATTAATGACAGCGCCCTTTTAAGCTTTTGTTTGTGATGTGACGGTCAAGGCATGTGCATGAAGCAACTGGGTGAGAGTTCATGTTTTCACATCCAGCCACAAGCAGCCTGTGATCCTGACGACAGTGCCCCTTTAAAGCAATTATTTCTAAAGAGACAAATTAATTAATCTGTAAAAATTTAGTTTTCAATTAAAAAGTTCCTGTATATGTATTGTGCTTGTGATCTGTCGGTTCAAGAGAACAAACATGTTTGCTTCTGTGTTGCTGTTTTATCCAACTGTCCAGCAGCTGCAAGTGCAACACAGTCGGATGTAAATTGATACATGTACGTACATGTACGTACATGTACGTAGGTACGTACATGTACGTACATGTACGTACGTACGTACATGTACGTACATGTACGTACGTACGTACATACAGAGAAATTCATGCAAGCGAAACTAAATAATATTTTGTTTTGTATTTAGCTGCAGCTGACGCTGCCAATGTAAGCCCAGCTGTAGAGGACCATGAAACAGCAAAGGATTCTCTAAGTCCATTGCAGCCAGATGTTTTGTTAAAGGTAATTGGATTGTGCTCATTGATTTTTTTAAATCCTAAAATTACTGAGTGGAAGAAAATATTTATATACGTCGCTGTTTAAAGAAATTTCAATTAGATTGCAAATTGGGTGACATTTTTTGTCCCTTTTTTTTATTTGAGTCCGTTCACTGTAAGTTTTTACAAATCAGAATGCAGCAAAGTGGTTCCCTGATCTGACCAATTGAATCACGTCATAGAGAGCCCAGCTTTCTGTCTCTTCTCTGTCTGTATGCTGCGGGCTGGCCCTGGCAGTGGTTTTCCACTTGGTTTTTGATATCCTTTCCATTGTTGTTGTTTTTTCTTGGTCATTCTCTGAGTGTTTTGCAATCCTAGGAAAAGGCGCTTTATAAATGTTGTTATTATTATTATTAGGTGTTCGGGCACACAGCCCGTAACACCTCTTGTTTTTGTTCCGGTTTTTTTTCTTACTTTTTAATACTTCTTATTCTTCTTCTTATCCCCCGCGATTGTCCGCTAACAAAAGCACACTTCCCAAGCTCGTATAAACTTGAAATTTCTACCATAGTTAGATATCCATTAGGAGACGAAACCGTTTCATTTACGTCATGATGACGTCATCAGGTGTCAAATTACAATATTTTTAGAAAAAAATAAATTAATCTTTGAAAATCTGTAACAAATCACACTTAAGAGACCGGCGGTTGTTTTATGCGGGATCATACTTAGGTCATATAGGTCTTTATTTGTTGTCGTGTGCGTGACCTCACATGACCTCTACTTCCGGTCGTAACATGAAGAAACAGGAAGTGCCTTGTAATTTAAAAGTGGCACACTTTTTGAAGTTTTTTTTAACGGTGTTATAGTCGAGCAAGATTCTGGTTTAACAAAAAAAGACAAATGACGTCATAAAAGTCAAGAGCGCCCTCTAGCGGCAGGTTGAAAACAATTAAAAATGCACTTTTCCTAGATGTCTGTGGCGAAGTTTAAGATAATCGTTTCGAAATTGGTATACATAATGACCTTCATGCAGACAACATATGTGTGAAGTTTTAGATTGATGACGTCATCGTGTGTCACATGGTATTGCCTTAAAGGTTTACTTTTTGAAGCCGTGTATTTACAAAACCACAAGATCGACTGAGTTGAAACTTGGCATGTTGAAAGACAGTGATATTGACTATGTAAATCTAAAGAGAAAACATGATGACGTCATTCCTTTTTTTTATACAAATATTTGAAATATTGACCAATTATTACGGGTATTTATTGACCCGCTGTCAAACCACGGGCTACACACACACTACGCGAACTAAACCAGTTTACTGTTTTGTTATCACGTAGTGTGTGTGTATACGTTGAGCAAATCATCCGCAAGGTTCAAAGTCCATCAAACATGCTTGTGGTCTAGTCTCTGTTCAAGGTTCGCGCAACCTGCTTTTGACAATACGCTTTGTTAGTCTCTAAAACAGCCGTCCATGCAAACCTCGTTAACAAGCAAATGCTGTGCTTTCGATCGTGTGCTTTTTAAAACTTTTGCTAAAGCTGGTGGTGCTATATCAAATTATGGTCATGCTTTTACCACGCTCTGTGGCATTATTGGCTTGCTCTGTGACAGATCGGCTCGTTTTAGTCTACGCAAACACCAATGTGAGCATTTTTGTTGGCCAACAAAGACACACTTTGAGTCGTGCGTAGCGCGTACACGCGTGCACTTTTCCATTGTTTTTCATCAATGATGGTGGTCAATGACGTGGTCAATTTGCTTTGATTTGCTGTAAAACGTTAATCGGTGACAGGGTACGCTGAATATAAGGCATTTCATCACTAAGGTGACAAAAGGAATTGTCGTGTGCTTATTAATACTAGCAGAAAACATGCGTATAACGTAACAACGATCTACAACCACGTTGCAAATTTACAATAAATTTGCAATGTTGTGTTTTGCACTCGTGGGGCCCAATTTAATTATATTATGTACTGGAGCATTATTTTTGTGCTCCTATAGTAAATTGCAAGATTGAGCTCAAGCCGCGATATATTACATTTAACGCTTGTTTTCCTGATAAAAGACGTCATCAATTGTAACATGACTTCGACTTAAAGTTGCAGTTTTACCAGATTTGTATACACAGTATTACAATTGCCTGGTCAAGCTTAAAACCAAATTGATGTATTCAAGCTGACAATGAGTAACATCCCATATTTGAACGTCATGCCGAACACCTTGTTTTTGTTGTGTAACAAAAATTTAAGTCTAGTTATTATTATTATTATTATTATTGTTATTGTTATTATTAATCATGCGAGGAATTTTACACATTTCTGCATATGGAATATTGTAATACAATAAAACATAGTTTTGCATTCCAAAATAGTTGGAGTCAACCTCATAGATCAATACAGCATTCAAATTGAAACTACATTTGAGAACAAAAAGTTTTTGTTTCTAGTTGACAAAGAACATGGAAATTGATTGTTATGTATGGTGATGGTCTACTCTTTATCAAATGTTATCAACAGTTTGTTGAATTACACAATCAAATAATGTAGTCAATAATATGGCAAAACATACACTGTATAACTGTACAGGTATGGCAAGCCTGATGCTTGCCTCTTTTCCTTGGTAATGGGCACTGCTATGAGGGAAATGTAAAGTTTTACTGGAATATTTCAAGGGGCATCAAGGCAATGACAAAGGGCATGGAGGCAATTCAATTTGCCTCAGTTGCCTCTGTGAAGTAATAGGTCTGTACATATATGTACAGTACTTGTTTTGCCTAACAACAATTATCACTAGTAAGGGAGAACTTTGAAGGAAGTTAAAATTGGATATTCACCCAATTTATGATTGTAAAGGGATGTACGTATAGCTGTAGAAAATATTTCACAAAATAGTTGATCTGGTTCAGTTGTTTATGTTATTGTTTATTGAATGATTCTTTGACAACAGAAACTTGCTGGAATGGCGGAGGTACTTCAGGCAAGAGAAAGTCAAGTCATGACTCTCAGTAACCAGAATGTAGACCTACAAGAATCTCTCAATATTCTTAAGAGGTATACACAAAAATATATTTGATAACAATCTGTCATTCTTTCCTTCCTGAGCTCCCCCCTCTCTCTCTCTCTCTCAGTCCGTCCATCAAGTGTTTCTAGGGTTTAGACTACATCGGTTTGGGTACATAATGATCAGAGTACTATGATGTCTTTTGGTCACATGCTCCTAATGCCGTGGCCATGCTTGCTGTTTGATTTGCGCTATTTAGACATGGTATTGTGGCGTGTCGTGGTCGAGCGGTCCAGTGCATCTGACTCAAGTTGTGATGGCTGAATGTTCAGAGTGTGGGCTCAATTACCGGTCCTGATACTTGTGTCCTTGAGCAAGGCCCTTGACCATAGTGGCTTCTCGTAACCCAAGTGTATAAATAGGATTCTGCAAGGGCTGTAATGGTATTATGTTAGATAAACCCTCAGTGCTAATATAAGCAGCTTGAGGTAGTATGCTCCCCAGGGAGTTGAGAAACGTTGAAGAATGGTTCAAACATAATGCCTGATGAACAGGGATAATATTGTTCTGCACTCAGAATAGTGAACTAGATTAATTATTGTTATATTATAAATGCGCTACATTGTTTATTATTGTTGTATTTTGGGAGTGGCTTAGTTTTTGTCAAAAATGCATTGCTGATTACAGCATGTTATGTTCCATGTATTGGCGGAATGTTTGATGTGATTAAATCCTCATCATGTTGTGTCTTTTACTAGTCAACTGCAGCAATCCGAGGCAGCGAGGGAAACAGAAATGACTGACTTGAATGATTTGACTGAAGAATTTACACAACGCATTTCATCTATGGAGAGAAAACTACAAGCTTCACAAAAAGTAAGTACAATTCTCATTAGACAAGTCAGGCCAGCTGTTAATGATATGCTAATAATAGGCTAATTAGGCATTTGTATTCAGAAAGATCTCCAGAAAGATCTCCTACTGACTAGGGTAGAGCATAAACATAATGCATTGCTGAAGGATGAAATAATGGAAATGTTAATCATTGTTTTATTATTGTTTAATAATGAATCAAAATCTACTCATCAATTCTAATTTCAGAATTAGTGTATAAAATTTGAATACTCTGCAATTTCTTTTTCTTTATATTTGGCTGATCTTATATGAGAATTTAGTTGATTTGTCTTGAATGCATTTGAGTAAATGTCAAAATATGTATTCCTTAGGAACGAGATGTTTTGAAGAAAGAAGTGCAGAAGTTGAACAAGGATATAGCCAGCAGGTATGACTGACCAAATCGCACAGGGGAATAGAATTTCACTTCACAATTTCGCTACAAATTAATCCCAAAGTTTAAATTTCATGAGGTTTGATAGATTTGTTTGCCCTGATAACTTATTAAGTACAAACAGTGTAGTGTACATTGTTTCCATGTCTAGTATTACAACTTTTT